>OY728133.1:1929803306-1930456520 GCA_963277665.1 Viscum album
ATAATATAAAATACAAAAAGAGAAATAATGATCAATGATTTCTTATTACTAGAATTCTTGTTATATTCATGAAACAAGGGTTAGAAACTCCTAGGTAGGGCTTATAACATATTTCAACTTGTTTATAATTTCTTTTATATATTCAAAAATGATAAGACAAAGAGAAAATAAAATAGCTATGACACAACTTTGTGATTTCCGAATTCTTTGAGACACTCAATGGTGTCTTGATCCAAGTTGGCCACATTTCCTCAATCATTCTTCCTTGTATGCTAGTAGTTTCCAACTAGTTGAGATGACCTAGGGTGGGTCCTTGTGGAGAGTATTCCATCTTTACCAGAGTGTAGCAAAATATATATAATAATAGGTAAATATGGGAAACATAATACTGAGTAAAAAACTAATAGTGGAAGATTATGAAATGCAAACAATCACTAAATAATAATGCAACAATTTAATTTTAATCATATATATAATAATGGTAATGTATTTCATGTCTGTACGAAACTAAAGTACATGTATACATGGTTGGTAGAAGTACATGTATATATAAGATGGAAAAATATGTGAAAATAATCGAACATCCCAAGAACTAGCCCAATCATCTACTACCAATATCCATCCTAATTCATGCACACAATATAATGTGTCTGAAGTGGGATTCTACCCCTTGTCAAATCATAAAAAATATATTCCTTGATACAATTGTTGTCCTGGATAGGTTTTGAGATATGTCCCTCTAGGCCAGTGATGAAGCTAATATTTTCCCATATTTTATACTGTAATTTAATGTTTATAAACCCAAAATAGTGTCATTTAATGGGCAATTGTTACATATTTAGGTTTTGGTGTTATTTTGATCCTAAATGTAGAAATGGCCAAATTCTATATTTTAGACAGATTTTTATCACAGGGGTATTTTGGTCCTTCCTTATAAAATATATTTCCAAATTTTTTGATTCTAATTTTTTTGAACCCTTATATTATTTACTTAATCTTTGTCTTCAGGACCAGGGTCTGAATCGATATTCTTGATCCCGTAAAAAATCAATGAAGTGAAAGCTTTTGTCGGGCGGACTGCATGGACTCCACCATATTAATGGATGAAAAGATCGGCCTAAACACCTCTAAATGATGATATTTGACCTGGATATGACATAGGGCCCCCAAATTCGTCTTCAAAATGAATTTCATGGCGTTTGGAAGCCTTTATGATGGCTGTTGAGTGATAGAAATTTGAAGGAAACTTCCAGGAAGCTTCATCCAGAGAAAGTGATGTTCAATAGAAAAATCATAACTCTTTCAATACTTGTCCAATTAATCTGAACATATGAGGGTGGAAGTCAAACTCATTTATGAACAATATTTATGAAGGGTTCCACGTGTGAATCGACCAATTAATGGGTCTAAAATGCGACAATTTTATGGTGACTAAATCTGCCTATAAAAGGAGAGTGGCTCCTACCTCTCAAAATATTCCATTCATCACCACACCATCTATCAAAAAGGGGGTTGGATTGAGTGTGAAAGAGGATATGAGTATTCTATGATGTAATCAAGTCATGAAAGGCTAACTCCAAGTGGTGGTGGGCAGCGGAGATCAGAAGACATTTCGCCTTTTGAGTTTGTGCTTTCATTGTAAAATATTTTCTTTTAAACTATCCTAGAACGTGTTTGCATGAATGAAGGAGGTCTTTTCATCTTTTGTTTTTAACTTCATATAAATTATTCTATATTTCTTATATTATAATGAATTTAAATTTTTTTTACTCATGGTTTAAATCTCTTTGGCGAGGTCTCGCTTTTGAGCACGATGAGTTCATCCTGTTTTGGTTACTCGGAGGTCTTTAGGTAATCAAAACACTTTCATTAGAAGATCAGCACTCATGTGTGAGGTTCCAATATGGTATCTAGATAATTTTTGTGTATAAATTGAGGTCTTAATGTATACATTGGATAATTTAATTAAAATATATTATTAAACAATGATAAAGGGAGTGTCAAATGATCAACGTTTGTCCACCGCTGCTGCATTTAACTTGTTCTT
This sequence comes from Viscum album, assembly GCA_963277665.1. NCBI lineage: Eukaryota > Viridiplantae > Streptophyta > Magnoliopsida > Santalales > Viscaceae > Viscum > Viscum album. The sequence continues at coordinate 1,929,805,354 of OY728133.1, forward strand.
TCAAGCTCGATTTTCTTTGGTATTTTAATTGATAATTTAGATTTAATATTTCATTGTGATTTCATTTTCATAATCAAAATCCCCCATATATATAATGTATGTTAGTTTTATATTAGTTAAATTAAAAAGTGACAATTGAAAATACAGTGCGTATAAGCGGCCTCCTTGTGATCGACCCTAGGGTGTACCACTATGGCGCATTCATAGGATAATAAGAATTTAAATAAGTAGGGTAAAGTGACTGAAATCCCCTACCATCTATTTGGTGCCATTTCCGGGGTGTCCACGATCTTGTACACATTTGTTTTTCAAAAACAAAACAAAAAACAAAAAAAACAAGAAAAATATAAAAAAAAGATTTCATTTCATAATATTATTTAGGACATGGATTATTCAATAATTTTTCATATGCATGGCCTATTACTGACATGTATAGCAAAAAAAAATTCTGAAATTCAAATTTCTGAAAATTCACAACAATTGCAAGAAACTTCCTTGATAATTCAAGAGAATTCAAGAATGCTGTAAAAGGCAAGAAAGATGGTGGTATCACTGGCCACCCAATTTGAGGAAGTAAAATTCATATGGATGGAACAACAACAAAGACTAGATGAGGAGAATGAAAATCTTGTTCCACCTAAATTTAATGAAGATGTTTATTAGGTTGAAGAAAAACATGAGGATCCACTTCCCTCGCCAACAAATGAGTTCCCAACTGCCTTGCTTGAGGAAAAGGGTTATAAAGATGAAATTTATGAAGGAGTTTTAAAATATGAGAATTCATTTCATACTAATTTCATTAATTCTGAATTTCAATATAATACCCCTTATTCTGAATTTGTAGATTCAGCATCACTACTCCAGGATCTGGATGATGAAGAAGAAGAGTGTCCTTTGAATGAGGAGAGAATGGGGGATCGATTCGAGATGTGCATTGGTGCATTTGAGGATGATGGAATAAAAGAAGAAATCATAAAAGAACCAATTTACGAACTCAAACCAGAAGAGAAGCCACTTCCTACTCTTTTATTTTCAACACTAGTGGACACCACTCTTCCAGATGACAAAAACAGGGAGCACCCATACATCCTTTTCCCTCCCCCTCTTAATCTCAAATTCTATTTTCCATCTCTTTTAGGGGTTGGGGATATTTTTATTTTCTTTGGGGGTTCTCACTTCTGGAATCCACATATGGATATCGAGAGAAATAATTTGTGGTGGTTTCTAAGCATGAAACCCCATCCACCTTCGGATTGGGGTTAACTTGCTGCAATTTCTGGACTAGGGGCAGTAAAAACCTAGCACCTGTTTGGGGGTCAAACCAAGAATTATCCCTTCCCTTTCACTTTTCTATTTCTTTTCTAATTTATTTATTTATTTGTTGCTTTATAGGAGGAAGTGATGCCAACTAAGAGCTTAACTCATTAGTACTGCAAGAATAAAAAATTCAGGTTGTATCCTTCCTTCTATTTATTTGTTTTTTTCCCTTATTAATATTTTTTCAAGAGAAAATGAAGGGTAGTGAAATTTAAGTGTGGGGGGGGGGGAGGTCGACCTGCTTATTTGTTTTTGTGTGCTTTTATTTTTTTCATTTTTAGGAACCTTGCCCTTTAATGATAATTCTGATCACATTTCACACAATAATTTTGATAAAATTGAAATTATTTTTGAAAAAAAGGATCTTATATGACTGTTGATGTGATTTTTTTCCTTAAATTGGATTTTCAATCATTTTTCTGAGTTTAAATGATTTTTGAAATCAATAGCCCTGAAACACTGACTCAAAATTTTTTTCTCGTCCTGTGAGGTATTCTAAAACACTTTTACATATTCATTCTAATACCCACACATTCATGAGGGAAACTTGGATTTTTTTGTGAGAACCAAAATTTGTGATTTTTCTCTTTCAATGCTTTGGATATCATTGAATGTTTTTAATATGATTGAGGCACTACATTGGCTTGCCCCATATTATCCTGACACCTACCATTACATTTTTCCTTCGTTAGCCCTTAGATGCCATGAATTTCCTTATAGGTTTAAGCCACAATACAAGCTAATTTATCCTTACCTACCCATTCTCTTAGTATTGTTGCATGGATATTTTAAGTTTGAGTGTGGGGGAAGGGCCATTCGTGTGCGTTCATTGGGATTTGTATCGTTTATGGTTATTGTGCGGTATGCGTAAAAAATTAGGGAAATGAAATAATTGGTAATGAGACATAATCTCAATATGATTCATTTGTTTCATTCATTACTCCTTCAGAAAAAAAAATCTGTGCCTTTCTGGAGCTTAAAATATATATATATATATATATATAGGAAAATAATGTTGTGCCTTTCTAGAGCTTTACAAAAAAAAGTGAGAACATGGATGATATAATACCTTGAAATCAATGATTGGCTCATGTACCATGTAAATTAAATTGGGGTGGTGTTTTGTTTCACATTCTCTAGGTGGATTGGGTGAGGAATTTTCTGGGTTTTCACTTGATTATTCATGCATTGTACCTAAGAGTCAAACCTTCTCTTTCTAGCCTTGAAATTTTAAATCATTTAACCACCAACCAAAAGCCACAGAGTCATTTGAACCTTTTAAGAAATCCCTCTTGATTGAATTAATTTTTATGTTTCACGCTGTGGAGAAATGAGAATTGTCACAAGCCTATGGTGATGCATGCAATTTCCAAGTATGAGCATAACTCCAGAATTTATTTCTCTTGAGTGAAGAGTGACATAAAATTCAATGCGAGGTAGGTTGTGATTGAGTCATGGATGGATTTATGAGGTTGAACAAATTTAAATTTTTGGAATGAAAATAAAAGGAAATTGTTTTTCATATTAGAGACATGATGAAATTCGATTTTTGATATGATCATGGATGTTTTCTCATTTTTGATTGTTGTGTGAATTTTGATTTGAATTTAAGATTATTGCTCAGGAGTGCAATGATTAAGTGTGGGGGATTGATGAATCTAATATTTTCACATATTTTATACTGTAATTTAATGTTTATAAACCCACAATATTGTTATTTAATGGGAAATTGTTATATATTTAGGTTTTGGTGTTATTTTGAGCCTAAATGCAGAAATGGCCTAATTCTGTATTTTTTACAGATTTTTATCACAGAGGTATTTTTGTCATTCCTTATAAAATATATTTCCAAATTTTTTGATTCGAATTTTTTTGAACCCTTATTTTATTTAATTCAACATTGTATTCAGGACCCGGGGCTGAATCGATATTCTAGAGGACGTAAAAAATTAATGAAGTGAAAGATTTTTTCAGGAGGACTGCAAGGACTCCACCATAGTAATGGATGAAATGTTCAGCCTAAACACCTCAAAATGATTATATTTCACCTGGATATGACATAGGACCCCCAAAAAAGTCTCCAAAATGAATTTCAAGGCGTTTGGAAGCCTTTATGATAACCTTTTAATGATAGAAAGTTGAAGGAAACTTCTAGGAAGCTTCATCCAGAGAAAGCAATGTTCAATATAAAAATCATAACTCCTTCAATACGCGTCCATTTAGTCTTATATTTTGAGGGTGGACGGAAAAAACATTTATGAACAATATTTATGAATAGGGCCACACGTGAATCAGCAATGTAATGGGTCTAAAATGCGACAACATGCCGATGATTAAATCTGCCTATAAAAGGAGAGGGGCTCCTACATCTCAAAATATTCCATTCATCACCACACCATACATCACAAAGGGGGTTGTCTTTAGATAGAAAGAGGATAGGAGTATTCCATGATTTAATCATTCCATGAATGGCTAACTCCAAGTGGTGGTGGGCAGTGGAGATCTGAAGACATTTCCCCTTTTGAGTTTGTGCTTTCATTGTAAAATAATTTCTTTTAAACTATCCTAGAACTTGTTTGCATGAATGAAGGAGGTATTTTTCTCTTGTGTTTTAAATTTAATAAATATTATTCTAGATTTCATATAATATAATGAATTTAAAGTGGTTTTACTCATGATTTAAATTTCATTGGCTAGGTCTCGCTTTTGATCACGATGAGTTCATCCAGTTTTTGTTACTCGGAGATCTTCAGGTAATCAGAACACTTTCATTAGAAGATCGGCACCCATGTATGAGGTTTCAATATGGTATCTAGATAATTTATGTGTACAACTTGAGGTCTGAAGGTATATATTGGATAATTTAATTAAAATATATTCTTAAACAATGTAAAGGGAGTGTCCAATGATCAACGTTTGTCCACTACTACTACCTTTAACTTGTTCTTTCCAGCTCGATTTTCTTTGGTATTTTAATTGCTAATATAGATTTAATATTTCATTTTGATTTCATTTTAATAATCAAAATCCCCCATATATATTATATATGTTAGTTTTATATTAGTTAAATTAAAAATTGACAATTGAAAATATAGTGCGTATAAGAGGCCTCCTTGTGATCGACCCTAGGGTGTACCACTATGGTGCATTCATAGGATAATAAGAATTTAATTGAGTAGGTTAAAGCGACTGAAATTCCCTACCATTAGCCACCCACAATAAAATCTATACCATATAGTCTACAAATATAAACTGAATCATTGAGCATGTATATATGAAAGTAAATACCATATTATAATATTAATACTCCAATACTAACTTCATCCATAAATACTATCTAAACAAGTAATCATTTTTTAATTTTTGTTTTAGTTTATAATATGTTATGTGATAGGATTGAAGGTATTAATAGGAAATCCAATATTAATAACAATAATAACATAGGATCCAAGGGAGTAACTAATGAATACTTGAATAAGAAGATAATAGAAGAGGATCCAAAGTGGTGACCAAGGAATACATGACCTTAGGGAATATGAAAAAATAGTAACAACTTGCATCCAGGATAAATGGGGTCTTCATTTATTCTCTGGGGTATCACAAAATGTATTCCACACTAATAGTACTAATTGAGTCCAAAGATATTTTAAAAATTAAAAAAGGATAAGCAATCACTATCACCGATGTGTTTATTTCTGGTGCCATATTTTTTTGGACATAAATATAGAACCATGGATATTCTACATGATGTCCATATATATGAATTACAATGAATGGATCCTATGTGGTCATTAAAGGCCTAATGTAGTATACAAGGACCATATTTTAATGTTGAAATATCCCTTGAAAACTAGCCCCCTGAATCTGATTGGCTACCTCTATGTGCTAATGGAATTCCTTTGGTAATCCAAGGGTAGCTAAAGTCTAACCACTCCTACAAAAATTTAAATATCCACATTAATTATGAACTTTATACATAATTCTTTTATTATTTAATTTCACATAATTAAAATGATTTTAAATTAATTAAGAGGTTCATTTCATTACCATTTATACCATGGGAAAAGGATAAGATAACATGAAATAATTTTATAGATTAATATGATATTCAATTATTAGATTCATTTATCTACCATTAAGAAATATTAAAAGGCATGATAAGGACATGAAACCAATCTCTATTTCAATTTATAAAAATTTAAAAGTATCTTTCAAAATACTTTTATTAGGAATAATAAGGAATGTCCAGGAGTGTAACCAATTGAATTTATATAAGCCAAGTCAAAGTGACATCTATAGTATACAATAATTTTATTATTTCAATAATTAATTTAAAACACATAACATAGCTAAGTCATTTGAATGTTATTTATAATGGTGGCATAGAAAATAATTAAAAATCTGTACAAGTATGACTAAGGGAAACACCCTACATGGACTACTCAACATTAAGCTCATAACCTCCAATGAATTATAACATATATAGTATAGGATCTAGTGTATGATCTTGATGATTATAAGTCTGACATATGAATTTAATAGAAATCACCAGATAAAATCAGTGCACACACAACAGTGCATGTTTATTAAATAGAGAGACAAAATGGATGAGACATAAAAATCTTACCTTGAACCTATATCACTCTCTTAGTGTACTATATTCCCTGAGTAATGGTTGGATTGAGAGAAAATTTATAAACATATCAACACCCTAAAAATCATTCATATGTACCTACATAAAGATACCTATAAGGATGAAAATAAAAATTAAAAAATTAGCCAAAGTATTGATGAACCATATGATGACTATCTAATGTGAATATCATATGTAAAACATGACATTATATGATGATGAAATTTATAATCCTAGCTTAGGAGGTTTATGTGATCAAACTTCAGGTAAATGATCTCATTTGTTCACTGGAAAATAATGAGAGGAGGGTTATATTTAAATTATATTTAATGGGAAGTGGTAAATATACCCAAAATATCATGGCCTCATGTTTTGGAAACATTTTTTTCAAACTATGCATCAGTCATGCACACCCCACTACTTATGTAGCAAACCCATTCATTTTCATGCACACAGTTTCAATAATAGTTTTAAAAATGTGTAAATATCTCTAATAAATTTTTGAGATACCCGTAAGGGTGTGAATCCATGGGTGAACAGTTAGGGAAATTTCTACACCCTCTGTGTCTCTCTAAAATCACCTCACATAGCAATTTTCTTCATTTGGTATAATTTACTAAAACCGTGCAAGGTCCATCATCCCACTATCAAGTTCCGGCGTGGTTAGGTAGACCATGAAAATATGATCATACAATTTATACGAACTATGTAGCCTTATCAATTTCAACATTGGTAGGGGTTCTGAGCTCAAGACAATTCACATACACCCATGAAACAACCAAGAACACATTATAAATCCATATTAGGTCAAAAATAATTATTTACCAAAAATTAAAAGGCTCTATATGTGAGAATAAATAGAGGACATACAATAGTTAAACTCTATTCATTTTCTGAGAAGATATTGAATATTATAGGTTTTTATACATGACCCATCCCCTCTCTAATACAAATAATCAAACACAAATTGATGATTCCAATACCTCATCAGATATTGTTTCACAGTTGAGTATGGATGTAGGATACAGATATGACATTGACTTCTAAAAATTGATGGTAACACACTATTTTAATTGTGATGGACATACAATGGATGAAAAACATTATTTTAATATTTTACTTTTTTTATAAAAACTATCTCTAATGATGTTGGATGATGTGGGATAAAACCTACCCCTACTGACTAAAACATATTTTCACCTGAATGTTTATAACATATTGTTATAAAACAATATTTCAAAGAGTTTGTACTAATCCCATCCCCTAAAATTAGGAAAAATCCAACATCCTCACAATAAAATTTACTATTTACAATACCATGGTTAATAAATTCAATATAAATAGAGGGACATGATGTTATATATCTAGATAGAAATCATTCTATAAATTCCTCACACTAGGCACATCATATTTTAAATGATTCAACATATATAGTAGATGTCCTTGTAGTGAATAATAAACTCTCAAATATCAGTCCTCTACTATTAGTGGGAATGTATCTATTACCTAAAATCATCATTATCCAATAATGACAAAGAAAATCCTAAAAATGATCCTAATGGTTATCCAATGAAACAAATAACTCCTCATAATCTCTGAGGAACAAAACAATCCAATTCCAAGTGGTCATACACAACAAGATAAAATATAAAGAAACCCATTTTCCTTTTGAAAATGAGTAAAATTAAATGCATTATCCACCTCCTATATTGAATCCTCAATCACCCAATCTAAAATGGAACCTTCATTCCTTAATAGTAACTAGAAATGAAACTCTTAACAAGTCATATTCCATGTGTCATTATCTCCATCCTCCACTATATGGAGATCTAATAGAACTAAAAGTTATTTTATTTTTCATTAACATGGTGTGGACCTCAACATAGTTCCAAATCTAAAAAAATATATTCCCCATAACCGAGTTCAAAATAACAATAAATGGTTGACAAATTATATTATTTTTTAAACTATAAAGCACTATCTAGCAAATTTCAAATTATTTTAAATATAAATCATGATGCATGATCCTATCATAGATATATACACTTTATCAAGTATTAGTCTCCTTATAATTTCTTGGGAAGTGTATTTCCCTTCCATTAGATCCCAAGTGGCAATAAAATCACATTTCTATTCTTCCTTACTTAATGTAAGTACTAATCACAATTGATTATCATTCCCTACTAACCCATTTAACATAAATATATTATAACTCTAAACTCTACCATATCTCAATACCATCATATATGATTCCACTATATCATGATCCCCTCCCCTGTAAAGGTACCACACCTATGTTTACAATTAACTAAGATAGACGGTGGTACCTATATGCAACCTCCAATCAGTAGTGAGTAGTGGACATACACAGAGGTAATAAAAATAAAATGTATGGGATAAATTTTCTTATAATTTATAAAGAGTAATAGATAAGACTTTTAAATCTCTTACCAACAACAGTCATAAAATTAAATAAATCCTAATAACAATAAAGTCATTACTAAAATTAAAGGAAACATAATATATGAAAATTAATACTAGAAAGCGACAATGACATCAAAAAACACCAAACAGTTACTTAATAACTTATCAAAAATAGTAATTTAAATCCCAACAAAGAACATTTTTTGATAACATATAATTAAATAAATATATATAGGGAGATTATATCTTGTATACTCTATATGATCCTCCTTGAAACCTCTCATGCCAATGAGAAATAAGAACTGTAATTCCCTGTGGATAAATAAATTAAAGTAACTCATTTTTAGTAAGGCAATACTAGTTTCTCATCCTCTCCCAAGATCACACTCTAAAAATCCAATTAATTAAACCATGGAATATATATATATATATATATATATATATATATATATATTTGATGTTACCCAGGTTCCACTTATCCACTAGATTTCAATTTTGCACCCAAATTCCAGCCATCTTGCACTTATCCTTTTATGTAAGTCATCCACTATGTCAATTAGTTCTTAACACTACTAACCATATTCTCACACAGATCCCAACATATTGTGTTTTCATCATTCCATAAATCCATATAGTCATCAACAATATCACATATATAACCATGAATATGATAATATTACAATATAACCTTTACAAATTATCTATACCTCATGATTTTACATTAAATACCGATACACTTGAGGGAACTGGTAACCATAATGTTTAGTTATAAATATGCACTATCCACAGTATTGATTCATCTCAAAAATAAATCCATCAAAAACCATGGGCTTTTACATCCAATGTATGGAGTCACCATATACCATAATATTGTGTATCCTAGTGTAATCCTACTCATATAGGTATGAATGGAGAGAAGGGGAGTGGTAGAAGTCAACTATCCATTCCCTCAGAATCCTTTATGTTAGAGGAACCCACCCATAGAAAAAAATTTAAATGTCTGATCACCTAACAACATGTATGGTGAAGCATATAAAATAAGATAATATAAAACAAATTATTAAATGAACACATAAAGTGGGAAAACAATATCAAACTCATATACCATTATTTCCAAGTAAGATGTCAAACTATAGTTATGATGGATTGGGATATAAATAATATCACATGATTCATATATCCATATAAAAATAATCTATAGATTCTAAAATAATTCTATTGGAATAAAATTTTAATCATTTGAAACCTTGTTTCATTATAAATATTTATTATTTATGATAATATCAATAATATCATAACCACTAATATGATATTAATCAAATAATATCATTTTAATCTCTAAAACCAAATCCCATTAGTTGATTAATAGCACAATTATCGTTGATAAAATATCATGTTACTATAAGAAACCATCTATGAAATGAAATATGAAATGAATATGACCTATTGAGATTGGTACTGTGCAAGTATGTGGGAAACTAGCATAGAGAATCCATCCCATAGGCCCTTCCATAAGTATCATTCAAAAAAAATTTAACAAGAATACCCACTCTGAACTCGTGTCGAACACCTCAGTATCCAAAAACAATGTGAAAAACATAAACTTAACCACTATTAGAGGTATTATCCATCACCAAATATAAGAGTTCCATCCCATAACTCTTTTAATGTGATGTTATGGATTCACATTCCTATATTTTGTTCAACGAAAAAGTTATTTACTTTTTTACATTGATATAAGATATGAAATTCAATATATTACCATAGTTAATTAAGAAATCCACAATTTCCCTATATATTGAAGATATAAAGTACCTGTTGGGGTCAAGATCATTAGGGATTATAACACATCATAAAGTAATATAGATCATATTGTTTTTAGAATTTTGATAATTTTAAACCATATAAAAAACAAATTATTCTATATTGTTCAACAGTATCTCCTAGAAATTAATTGATATGTTTTCAAATAATTAATTATTTAAGTGTAGTACCATTCTTCATTACATAGTCACATTAAAACATAAAATGGTATGAGATCAAATGTTCCATAAGGTAAAAATATAACTAAATTAATCATCGAATAAACATGGAATATATAATTTGGAAGTATTGGGTAAAAACATGACACCATAATCAACATTAAACTGGTACCTTTTTATACCCATGAAATTAAATAAATCCATGGATATTAATAATATGTATTTTATAATGATGTGATGAGTAATTAAAATCCTCAAAACCCTGAAGTAATGGACCTGCTACAAGAAAAATTACATGTCTTCGAGACTGCAATGAAGATATCTTACTGAATTGTGTTAGCATACACCAAATACACAAACAAATTTTATCATTATTAGTCATATTGATGCATCATGGGGATATATAATTATGGGAACCAAACATCATCTAATTAATATTAATTCATTCATTATAAGTTTCATTAAATTCGTTAATACCATTTCTATAGGATCCTCTTACATAATAAAATTTAGATACTGATATAATAATGAAAATAAAATTCAAAAAATAATTAAAATTTGTTTGAAATATATAATGATAACGAATTTTAATAATTTTATCATCTTAATATATGGGATAAAATATACATAAATCATCCATAAAAAGATTATACATTGTCAATAAATACAAGGGAAACTCTCTAATAATCATTTATATTGGAATAAAAATATATGGAATGCCAATACATTTCCCAATGTCAGTGGCATAAAATTAATTAAAATAAAACATAAAACAATTTGAATTATATTTAATATTATTCAGACACCTTATAAAGAAATGGGTATACAACCTAGTAATTACTAGAATAACCTGATCACAAACCATCAAGTGAATGATGGTGGAATGTTGTAAAAGTAAAATAAACCAATAATTGAGGAATATTCTTCAAAGGTGTTATGTGGTAGAAATACATATCCTAAGAAAAAATCGAGAGAATATCACATAGTAAAATAAAGTTTTATAATTTAACAAAATTAAGTAAAATAATTTTATTATTTTATAATAACTCAAAAAATGAAAATTGTGTTATAAAAAATCCTCACTACTGGGATAACAATAAAATTAATATCCAATTGAGTAATAGACCATGATTTTTTTTATGAAATTCCATTAAATAAAAGTATTATGACATAAATAAATACTTTAATAGTAAATACACTATAAATATCTTTCTTTGTTTCACAAAATGTATTTTTTCTTTACAAAATAGAATAAAGACCTAGTAAATACTTATATATTGAGTAACACTTTATTAAAATCAAATTAAAAAATATGGAATTTTAGTTTAAATTAAGAAACAGTTATTACATTTTTTCGATTTATTATATATAAAATAGGATATAAAAAACCCTAAAAAGAATCTAGGATCATAATATCAAACATTTCTCATTAAGGAGATTTGAGATGAAAACCCTTACCTCTTATAGCTGACTTCCATGAACATAAATTAACCTTCAAAAACATAATCATATAGATCATAATCATTATATTTCTAAAACTAATCATATAAATTTCAATTTATATTCTTCATAAATATTTATAGTCCATTTTAACTATAACTATTTTCCATGTCATGAAATTAGAATTTTGATAATTTGTAATAGATTGGAAATAATAGATTCCATATTAAATTATATTTAAATTCCATTCATTAATAGATCATTAAGGATACTATTGGGTAAGATTTAACATTATTTATTATATTTGAAACTCCTTAAAAAGATGTTTTATTATATATATTTGAACATGAGATCGACAAAAAACATGTTTTATCAATTATCGACTATCTAAAGTTGTTTTATAATTGATGAGTCAAATATTAATATAACCATTATAGAACCCAAAAAATACACCTATATATTTATATTATATTAAAAAATAAACCAAGTGTTCATTTTCATTATGAATATAAATTCAGAGTATAGTTAAAGAATCTTTTTAAACCGACCCAAACAAGAATGTACCCAGATTTAAAGAAATATTAGGAGTTGATTTTGTAATGATATTATGTTATAAAAAAAATATAATAATATTATGTAGATTCTATAGTAAAACATTTCTGAATTTTAAATAATAAAAATAATAATTCATTGATATGTTAATATTAATAATTTATAATAAATATTTATACTCTTTGTTCGCATTTTCTAAATTAATTAAATTAAGGAAGGTCGTGTGTTGATCATATCATCATCAGCTTAACCAATTTATCATAAAAACTAATATGATATCCAAAGATAATATTAATTATTCATATTATCCATTTATTTATCTTTTATATTTCTAATGAAAAATAAAATGTGTATTGTTGTAGAGGAGGTAATATGCCCAATGCAAAAAAATGGTTTTTTTCATAGTGGATGGGATATATGAATAACTAAATATAATAATGAAAAATAAATAACATATAAATATATAAATTATTAAAATATAATTAAATTATTGTGTTTTATATAATTTTTTTGAATATAATTTTGATGAAAAAGTTAGTCTTATATTATAATTAAGTCGATGCATATAATTTTTATTGGAATCATTCTTTTAAATGATGGTATTTTTCTAGATAATTGTGAAAACATGTTTTTAAACATGGGATTGGATTATATGTGGAGAAAATTGAAATATTTTCATGAGGAAAAACACTGGATATGTGATTCATGATGGGTTTGAATGGTTTCCCTATTATATGTCAAGTGAAGAGTAGTTTTTTGGAGTTGCCCATATATTTTCAAAAATATTTATTTATTATTGAAGTGGAAAAAATACAGATAATAGTGTTGATGGAAAAGAGTGTGAGCCTATATGCTCCAAAACCATTCATTTTTTAAAGATCAGTTATTGTTTTATTGTTTTTTATTTATTTTTTATCATTTTTCCAAATTAACGTTTAACATGATAATTATCTCAGATCATTGATAATTAACTATAATGAGAATAGTTTTGATTTTACGTTTTACCTAATTCAATACATCTAAATTAAAATATGAAAATATTTTATTAAAATAAAAAATTTCATGTGGGGAAAATATAATTTGAAAATGAACTCATTTAATCAAATAAAAAAAAAATTAGAAAAAAATTGTGTTTTTTGAATAAAATAAATAGATAAGATAAAATTTCATTTATAATGATTTTAATGAAATATATTGATTTATTTTCATAAATAATGGTTATGATGCTTTATAAAAAATCCAAAATATAATCTTCCTTGAAAATAAATAAATCAATAAAATAAAATTTATATTAAAGTATCATTTTCATAAGATCAAAAAACATAATACATTGGATTTATAAGTTCATAGACAATTTTGAAATGAATATTTCCATTCCTTAAATTCATATGTTATTAATTAAATGGTTTCATATGGTTATATGTAATTCCTATATATTGATAAATTCATACACTTAAAAAATTTTAGGAATGGAATAAATTTTTTTTAAACCCTTGTTTTCATGAAACTGTTAAAAAATTCATACAATATCAATATAGATATGAGGCATTAAATTATAAATTTAATTTTTATCAATTAAAAATTATAATATATATTAATTTTTTTGGACCAAGATTATAAAATATAATGAAAAAACTTTTTTAAATAGAAATATAATTTCATATTAATAAATTTTTTTTATAATTTAATATTATTTAACAAAATAAATGGTGTTAACTAATTAATAATATCAAAAATATTTTATCATTAATCATATATTCTTAGAATTGATTTACATATGGTATGAAATGTTTTTACAAGAAATATAATTTGTGATATAATAAATGAGCTCTTTTCATATTAAGAATACTATTTGATTTTGACTCATATTAAAGGTATAATTTATTTGTTAAAAATGTTTATTAAAAAAACAATTCTCAAAATAATTTCCTCTAATTAAATAGTCTTGTTTTAAAGTTCATATATATAATAATTTATCTTTTCTTAATATAACACATTTTCATTTCTGTTTGAGGATGCATATAGAATAAGGTATCCAACAAATTGACTTTTTTAAGGTAATAATTTATAAAAACATAGTGCTATATCCAACAAATGTGTGGAGTTTCCTAGGTCTGGATGGGTACTATCAGAGATTTGTGCCAGACTTCTCCAGAATTGCGGCACTACATTCAGCTTTGATGAAGAAGGGGAAACCCTTTGTGTGGTCAGATAGATGTCAGCAGAGCTTATAGTAGCTGAGACATAGATTGACCAGCGCACCCATCTTGAGGCTACTAGAGGAGGGAGTAGGGTACGTAGTCTACTGCGATGAATCAGGGACCAGACTCGGGTGTGTCCTGATGCAGGAGCGGGCAGTGATCGCATATGGATCACGACATTTGAGGTATCACGAGAAGAACTACTCTACCCATGACCTAGAGTTAGCGGTAGTGGACTTCGCTCTGATGATGTGGTGACACTATCTGTTGGATGAGCACATTACAGTCTACTACGACCACCAGAGTCTCAGGTACATCTTCTCACAGAAGGAATTGGACCTAAGACATCAGTGGTCGCTCGAGTTCCTCCTGGAATATGACTTTGAGGTAGTCCATACTCCTGCGAAGGGGAACATAGTATCCAATGCTCTTAGCAGGAGGATGGGTATTAAACTACTTGGAGAGGCGACAGAGCAGGTAGCTGCTTTACAGATATCCTTCATGTATAGAGATGGAGTAGCCTTTCTTCATTCACTCACATTCACTCCTCCACATCGTCAGCGGGTCAGAGAGGCACATCGTGGGGACATTGATTGTGAGACGCGGTGTGTACAAATTCCCTCAGGACAAGAACCTGATGGATTATCTATAGGAGGAGGGAATGTCGTCCTTTTTAGAGGATGCAACGCCATACCAGATACCTTACAGGAGGAGGTGGTGAGAGAGTTTCACACTTCCCCATTAGCGGTACATCCCATAGTAGCGAAGATGTACCAGGATCTCAGACGATAGCACTCATGGCCGGGTATGAATAAGAATGTGGAAGAGTTTGTTTCTCGATGCCTCATCTACGAGCTGGTGAAGGTGGAGCACCATGTACCATCTATCTTGGTACATCCCTTGGAGGTCCCAGAGTGGATGTGGGATGGGATATCTATGGATTTTGTGACTGGACTTCCACATACATCCAGAGGTCATGACTCCATTTGGGTGATTGTCGACCGACTCACCAAGTCGGCCAACTTCTTACATATCAGAGAGCAGGGCTCAGTGGAGATCTTGGGACGCCTCTATATTCATGAGATCATATGGATTCATGGTGTACCATCATCTATCATCTCTTATGGTGATGCTCGCTTTACTTCCCAGATTTGGAAGGGGTTACAGGAGGCATTTGGGACGTAGCTACGCCTGAGCACCGCCTTTCACCCGCAGACGGATGGTCAGATGGATAGGACCATTCAGACTCTTGAGGACATGCTCTGTGCATGTTCCCTTGACTCTGTTCATAGTAGGGAGGATTAGCTACCTTTGTTAGAGTTTGCGTACAACAACAACTACCACTCCACCATCGGGATGGCACCATACGAGGAATTGTACGACCGACCTTGCAGATCACCTATGTGCTGGACAGACACTGGGAAGTCATCACTTGTGGGACCAGAGATGGTCCATGCCACGATGAATAAGTTTCAGGTCATCCAGGAGTGGATGAGGACAGCTCAGAGCAAACAGAAGTCTTATGCAGACAGGAGGCGTAGGCAAGTAGAGTTCGAGGATGGCGACCAAGTTTTCTTACGGGTCTCACCTCGACGTGGATTACAGAGATTTGGCCAGGGCAGAAAGTTATCTCCTCGCTTCACCGGACCATTCCTGGTTCTCAGTAGGATAGGTGAGGTTGCTTATCGTCTGTCTCTTCCAGCTCAGTTGCACCGGGTACACGACTTCGTCCATGTATCGCAGCTGGGGAGATACATGCCTGACCCGATTCATATCATCGACCATGGGGATCTGGACAATTATGACGTGGAGACTTTTGCGGAGGTCCTGGTGGAGATCGTGGATCGATAAGAGCGGGTCCTACGAGGGCGTTAAATTCCTCTAGTGCGCATCAGGTTGCAGCATGTGAACCTACAGGAGAGAACTTGGGAGCAGGAGGCTCAGACGCGTACACATTACCCTCATTTGTTTCCCAAGTTTGTGATGTATCTTTACGGGGACGTAAAGCCCTGAATTGGGAGTAATGTAACGATCCGTAAATTGCGAGGAAGATGTTTTCTTAAATTCTTTGGTATTTTACGAGTACATAGTTCCTGACGGCACCTGATTCTTAGGTCCGCTGTGCCCGGAATCAATTTCCGATGTTCAGCATGGGTACATTCAGTGAACAAACAATCGGGTTTTTAGAACTTTTGAACCGGTTCTTGAAATCAAAACCCTATGGTATCAATGAAACCGCATCGTCGGTAATTTCTTAAGAACACTTTTCCTAGAGTTTAATTTTCTTGGGAAGAGTTTTTTAAAATTGTGGATTAAGTGGTAGGTGAAATAAAATTTTGTAACAATTTTATTTCATTTATAAGTGGTTAAACCCCATGTGAGGGAGTTGAGGTGGGAACCACTAAAATACTAACTCCTCTTGATAGAATATTAGTGAGGTGTGGCCCACATGAGCCCCACCCCTTCAAATTCACTAAAACCTCTAATCCCCTCTACATGAGTTATCTAACTCTTCCACATTAATGAATGACAACTAAAAACCTAATTAATTTTACAAAAAAAGTTTAATTAATTAGAATAATTCAACTTTTGAAATTTTAAAAATGTTGTGATGTGTATATAAAATAAGGGAAAGACTTATTTTATTTTGGGGTTGTTGTGTTGCATGGAGAATTGAGAGAAAGAAAGTTATTTACATTGAATAACTTCATCGTCCTCATTGATGAATGCGATGAACGTCGTCACGCCTTTCCATCTTCCCTCCACGTCAAAGAAAGGGAGACGCCGCTTCTTCGACGGATGTTACCATCAACGTATACAGATCCTCACCCCGCGACGCCGTTTTCCGCGAGGCTAGATTCCGCGAACGACTTTGAGGTAGAGTTTGTTTTTATGTTAAAGATTGTTTTGACATTCATCGTTAATTACTTTTGGCCTCCTGTTATCAATATAATAGGATTATGTTGGACTGCACGAACACGACCGAACCTCCTCCCATTTTTATGTCGATCACCGTCGTGGTTGGGAACAGAGGTGGCACAGTGCATCGGCACCATGCGGGAATGAGGGAACTGTGGCTGGAGTGGGCCGCAGTGAAGGAGAACTGTGCCGTCGCGCCACACCGGTGAAGGCGAAAAAAGCCACAGCCAAGGAAGTGCAGTGGCGGAGGGGCGCGGCGCCGCCGCACCGCGTCGATCGGGTTGGGGCAGTGGCCTTAGGCCGCAGTGGTGCAGAAGACGGTGGTCGGACTCAGCGGCATCCGGCACATCGAATGGTAGGACCCGTGGGGGTCCCGCAGCAGCACACCATCTAGCTATTATGGTCGATCGTCTTTTGGAAGACCGGTGATCGTAACCCCCGGTAGGCTGCATGGGAGGGACCCCCAAGAGGGCCTACTGTTTCTCAATCCAGTGGGGCATCGACCCCATGCATCCCACTCAGCCGAAGGCTGAGCCACCGGCCTTGTGGACCAGGCCGCCCCAGGTGTGCCGGTGTAACGCCCCGACCCCAGCTACCCAGAGTCAGTGCATTACTTCATAACATTGGCATGATCACAGAAGATCAAGTCTCGAAAGACCGATTAGTTTAGTAGCCTTGGAAACACTAGATACATTCAAAAATGTTACATTACTACATAAGGTGAAAAAGTACAATAACAAAGTCTCCATAGTCCACACTCATATCCTCTTTTGACTATCCCTATAGGTCATTCATAAAATACTTCTTCACATCCTGAAAAATATTAAAATATTGAAAGGGGTGAGCTCAGATGCTCAGTAAGGATAACAATATTGCGGAAGCTTTCATAAATAAACATAAACATTTATGGAAATGTATAACTAAAACAAAAGCTTTTTAAACTTGAACTTCAACATAATATGGCAAAAGTAAAATGAGATAATGCCATTTACTTCTTCACATGGATATTCTACTGGTTGAATAATCACATGAAATATCATTAACCACTTTCATAATGATGGAATGCATAATTCCAGACATTCTGAAACATTTTGTCAAGGCCTCGGACAAGACTTCTAAAATGATTAAGGCCTCAGCCAAAACCATAAATCAAATTGGGAAAGGGCCTCAGCCAATTCCACGTCTAGTTGTCTCATGAGACCTACCGATGCATCGAGGAGCTATAGCGGGCTCCACCCGTCACTTATTAAGTCCAATGCATTCCTCATATGAATAGGTTTAAACATATCATAAACCATAACATAATCGTATCACATAAAAAAATGGATAAAGGAAACATAACATTTCCACATTTCAATCACAAGATATCAATACAACACATTGATATAATAAAAACGCTTTCAAAACCATTTTTAATACCAAAATAAAAGAAAGTTAAAACTTTGTATTTATTTTTCATTAAAAAAATGATGGCTTGTAGAGGAAGCCGAAACTCAAATAGTGGTCACGGCGGTGGAGAAGTCATTGTCGCCACATACGTACGACAAAAACATTCCCTTTTGTCGTTTAGTAAACGCTTCGTATAAAAAAGATTCCTTTTGAATAAACATAAAAGTCAAAGTCGTTTATACTCCGTATAAAAGAAAGTTGTGTATAAAACCAAATATGCCTCAATGAAAGGGGATTGAGATGAAGTTCTTAAAAAGGTCATTTTTTTAAATAAAAACGATCTATTATGTGTATTCACTATAAGTACACATAAATAAAGTAAAAATACAATATAGGACATAATAATATCATGACATAATTTGAAAGTAAGAGATTAACCCAAAGAATGGAAATTGGGTTAAGAAGTTCCCTTACCTTGCGTCCTGTCCAGACTCGACCGTACTTTAACCTCCTGAATAATAAACTAGAGTAAATTCCTATTTACTTAAGAACAGTTTTCATGTTCATTATTCCTTTTATATCCCTTATTACGATGTTATGAACATTATGTAATTATTTATGTTTATAATGGTCATTTTGTCGTTCTTAGGTACTTGATTCAAAAATAAAATTCTTATAATTACAAGTTGTTCATGTGGTGATATATCTATTATATCCAGAATTATATTCATGATATAGATATCATATACTCATATATATCCAGTATATACATGAATTTATATTATTACATAACATTTAGAGGTAAAAATGAAATGCACCGTTCGTGGAGACGGTAAGCCGTATGTACGCATGAACTCTACTTTCATTTCTATTTAATATTTAATGGAATGAAATCATAATTATATAAAGGTATAATATAGTTCCAGTATAATATCATATATAATATCATTTACTCCATCCTTTATACATCCCACATATGGCATTAACAATTCACATCACTTTGAGGGGGCGGTAGTCTGCACTTCTTAAAATGAAATTATCACGTTTACCCATAATGGAGATCATAAATTATGCCATAAATTAGAAATAAAGAATCATAAGTAAAACCAAAACATATTATATATCATATATAAATATAGTTACATCTTAATGGCCACCTTTTAAGGTGTTATATGAGTGTTTAACAATCATCGTTTCGTGAGGCAGAAATTCGCCATCCACAGAAACTGTATGTTCTTTAACCATTAGATGTTGGTGTGTGTAATTGTAGCTCGAATATTTCTTATAAAAACATACTAGTATATTTAAGATATTGGTTTTGTTATAAAATAAATGAATAAAAAGAGTTTATGGGGTTGGAGAAGAAACATAATACAAAACAACATTAGAGAAGACATTACCTCAAAATCGGGTAACTCTTTTTGATTTGAGCCAAAGGCTTCCTTGGGAAGCGTTCTGCCAAAAGTGAGGCTTCTAGGAGTAATAGGGGGATGTTGGGAGAGTATTTGGGCAGAGGTTGGCCGAGCCAAATGGCTTGAATGTGTGAATGAGATGGTAGAGGTGGGGGCCTCTTATAAGTGGAGAGGAGGGGCACTCTTGGAAGGTAATGAAATGTTACTTTATTATACAATGCTTTTCGGATTCTAAAGGTCACACACCTATATAATTCGAGGATAAGGTGATAAGGGTTCGAAATATTCCCATCCAATAGTCATTGGATAAGTGTAATCCTTGTATTTTACATTATCTTTTCATTTTATTAAAATCATTAAATAATGAGGTCATCGCTGCATCATAATGATGTCATAAATAATTTAATTTATTTAATGTCTAAAAATTATAAAACAAATACTATGATGTAGGAAATATTTTTAGCTTTCCAATGACTCTTTATAGTCAAAAATATGACTTGTATAACCCCATGTAAAAATTGTTTTAGTAAAACATTTCATGTTTGTGTCATTTATTTACTTTAACATTAAATAAAAGGTATTTATTTCATTTTCCAACTAAAGTGGATCCATGGGGTCCCCAAGATGAACCATGGATTTTATTGGTCGGTCATGGCACATAAAATGAGGGTAGGACTTGTGTAAAGCTCATCTCATATTATTAAAACATTATTTTTACCTTAAACTACACTAATTACCTCTAATCGCGATTAAGAACTTAAAAGTTACTATTCACCAAAAAATTATTTTAATCTCATTGAACCACATTTTAATTCTTAATGACAACCATGTATGTTGGATTTTTGAAAATCAAATCACATAAGTGGTAATATTTCATTTAAACGAAAAATCAGTTATTTAACTACCACTTAGTGGTTTCACTATTCATAAAAAATTGAAGTTTTTCAGAACAATGAAAAAATTTCACCCTAAGCTATAATTGATATTCCGAATTCAAAAATGATGTCTATTATAAAAAATTACAAAAATATAAGTTGCATTAATTAATTTTATAATTAATCCCCGCTGTCACAACAAATAGCGTGTTTTTAAGAAACAATTTAAATCAAAAGATTGACAATTGTTTATGTCCAATTTCATTGTTAAATTAATTCTAATGACCACCATTGGATAAAATGGTAAAAATATATTCTAATTATACTTTAAATCCACTAAATAGTATAATTTATCACTATAAATTATTTTGATTAAAAAAGTTGTTTTTAAGTAATTTTCACTATTCATAAAAAATTAGATGTTCTCAGAAAAATACTAAAAATTCAACATAGGCTAAATTCGATATTCTGAATCCAAAAATAAAGTCCATTTTGAAATATAAAATTTATATAATTTTAAAAAGTGGTTATTACTATTCATAACGACTACATTGATTAGCCGTAGTGTTTTAGAACTCGAAGTTGCGTACAATGCAAGCTATTGCATTACGGAATGAGAAGCGTATTGTGGAAGCCTGGGGTGTTACATTCTCCCCTCCTTCAATAAATTGCGTCATCACAATTTGAAATTTTTCTTGGAAAATAAAAGGTTGAAAATATAAAATACCTTTGTGGAAAACCCACATCGGAAATAAGGTTAATAAAATTTAGTCATAATAAGAGGGAAAGGGAAATGAAAAAGTCACCACCCAATTATGATCTCGATTAGGAGAACATTGTTGGCAATTAGAGACATATAATTGGAGGAAAAAAGTAAATATTTGTAGGGAGTGATTGAGGTCATCAATCACAATCAACTGTCAAATTGAGTGCCTCAAAGCCTTCAATCTATGTTGATTTAAAATATCATCAGTTCAACAAGACATAAGGTATTAGGATAACACGTTTTTTTTGTTTCAATATCCCTTTACTAAAGTTTAAGAATTAATTTATTCATTGATTAGGAGATAGGTATATATATTTTTATGCTTGACAATTAGTGTTTCAACCTTCAACTCATCTTTCACTAAAAAAGATAATAGAACTCAAAAATATTATACTTATCCTAATTGTATATGGTTCCAAATGTTAACACATAGCATTTAGATTAGTAAAATTATTTTGTA
Source organism: Viscum album (assembly GCA_963277665.1). Taxonomy (NCBI): domain Eukaryota; kingdom Viridiplantae; phylum Streptophyta; class Magnoliopsida; order Santalales; family Viscaceae; genus Viscum; species Viscum album. The sequence goes on from OY728133.1 coordinate 1,929,827,724, forward strand.
ACAACCAGGGACTTCCTATAGGCTAGTGGTAGGAAATAAAGGCATGTCGCACTATGGTTGTGGGTTCGATTCCTACAGCTTTGTCCGACGCGACGGGTTATGCCCCACCATGTAGGTTGTCCTTTTCCTAATACTATAGTATTATAATATTCCAAAAATAATCTTCATAAATTTTTTAACCTTAAACAATACTATCCAAAGTTCAACTTAATCCACTCCAACCTTTATAGTTATCCAAAATACCTCTGTCCAGACTTTCTCTAAAAGGTCTCTTAATTCCAAAATCAATTTATCAGATTCCCCAAACAAAGTAAAGTTTCTCTTATTGTCACATACTAAAAATATAATTACCTTCATCATATTAAAACTTTACTGAAATCAACAAGTACTGCAGTACAATCCTTATATATATATCACATTATTCTAATAACCAGAATATAATCCATGAGTCCAAAAGCATCAATACATTAATTATTCCACTTCAACTGTAGTCACAGCATAATATTGGCCTTGATCCCTTGGCCTTTTCTGAGGTAAGTTTCCCTGACGCTTAGGACATTCATTTGCATAGTGCCCCATTTCCCTACAATTGAAACATTCAACATTGATAGCCTTTTTCTTTCCCTTGCAATCACGAGCCTAGTGACCTTTTTCTCCACATCTGTAACAAACTCCCATTCCCTTTACGCAAGTACCAGGGTGATTCTTCCCACAATTATCGCATAATGGAAAATCCCTCTTTCCCTTTTTCCCTTTATCCGTCTCTTGTTCCACCGTTCTCTTCTGTCTTGCTTTGCTTTATAGTCATGAGACTTAGATAATTCATTTTCTGTCTTGATTGCACACGAGACAATATCTTCGTATGTTGAGAAGGATTGTGATACTAAAGCTCGACAGAGAAATGGTTTTAACCCATCAAAGAAATGATCAATCTTACTTCTTGGGTTACGTATATAATCTGCAGCATGTCTCCCTAACCTTGTAAAGTTGGCCTCATACTTTGCGACATTCTCATCCTCCTTTTGTTTCAGACTCAAAAATTGCCTTTCCATATCTGCTCTATGGTCATGAGGAAAGTATTTTTCTAAGAAAAGATCTTTGAACTCTCTCCATTCCATATTCGATATGTCATCATCATCCTTTGTGTTTTGAATCAATGACCACCATTGATCAGCATCTTCAGTGAGGCGGTAAACTGCTATGATAACCTTTTCCCTTTCGCTACACCCCAAGGCGTGGAATATTATCTCTAAGGAGTTTATCCATTGCTCAGATACTAATGGATTTATACCCCCATTAAATGTTGGTGGTTGTTGCCTCATGAATCGGTCTAACATTGATCCTCCACGTTGCGGATCAGGGTGCTCCATACGAGTAAGGTTACTATTCATAACCTGAGTGAGTTGTCCCAGTATGGTAATAAGTTGATCAGCTCCAGTTGTATCTCCAGATCCACAATAATTATCTTGAGCAGGAGGGAAATCCCTACACGGAGTGCGTGCATTGATATGGTTTCCATTCCTTCCACTAGGTGCCATTTCTAAACAATGGCATAAACTAGATTAGTTTATGAATTAAAATACATAATTCCATATTTGTAAAACTCTTTACATAAATTTAACTATTTATGGATATAATCCATAATCATAAAAAGAAATTTTTTCTTTGATAATGTATATACTCATAACCCTTCATAGTTGTTTGTAAAGAAAATGAGAATTATCCTAAGCATATCCCCCGGGAGTGTCGTAACCAAGAGTGCAGCAAGGCCCGTTTTCATGCACCAGTTCCTGTTTGAGTCTAGCTCAAAGTGGTGTTTTCAGGTTTTACCCCTAGGTATATTTGTGCCAGAGCCGCCTCTACCTGCACATATCCACACAGGGATGTATCGCTAGGAAAAATCACAAAATCTCTATAATTCCTAAATTCTAGGAAGTTCTTCTATACTAATCCTTAAAGTATATCTTCGGGCTATGTGCTCTAATATGCGTTTATCTAAATCTTGCTTCCAAGGTTAGTACTAAACTTTCTCTGATACCAACTGTAAAGCCCCGACCCCAGCTACCCAGAGTCGGTGCATTACTTCGTAACATTGGCATGATCACAAAAGACCAATTCTCGAAAGACCGATTAGTTTAGTAGCCTTGGAAACACTAGATACATTCATAAATTTTACATTACAACATAAGGTGAAAAACTACAATAACAAAGTCTCCAAAGTCCACACTCATATCCTTTTCTGACTATCCCTGTAGGTCATTCATAAAATATTTCTTCACATCCTGGAAAATATTAAAACACTGAAAGGGGTGAGCTCAGATGCTCAGTAAGGATAACAATATTGCGGAAGCTTTCATAAATAAACATAAACATTTAAGGCAATGTATAACTAAAACAAAAGCCTTTTAAACTTGAACTTCAACATAATATGGCAAAAGTAAAATGAGATAATGCCATTTACTTCTTCACATGGATATTCTACTGGTCGAATAAACACATGAAATATCATTAACCACTTTCATAATGATGGAATGCATAACGCCAGACATTCTGAAACATTTTTTCAAGGCCTCGGCCTAGACGTCTAAAATGATTAAGGCCTTGGCCAAAACCATAAATCAAATTGGGAAAGGGCCTCGGCCAATTCAACAACTAGTTGTCTTATGAGACCTACCGATGTATCGAGGAGCTATAGTGGGCTCCACCCGTCACTTATTAAGTCCAATGCATTCCTCATATGAATAGGTTTAAACATATCATAAACCATAACATAATCGTATCACATAAAAAAATGGATAAAGGAAACATAACATTTCTACATTTCAATCACAAGATATCAATACAACACATTGATATAATGAAAATTCTTTCAAAACCATTTTCAATACCAGAATAAAAGAAAGTTAAAACTTTGTATTTACTTTTCATTAAAAAAACGTGATGGCTTGTAGAGGAAGCTGAAACTCAAATAATGGTCATGGCGGTGGAGAAGTCATTGTCGCCGCATATGTACGGAAAGAAAAACATTCCCTTTTTGTCGTTTAGTAAAACACGTCGTATAAAAAAGATTCCTTTTGAATAACGTAAATGTCAAAGGGGTTTATACACCGTATAAAAGAAAGTTGTGTATAAAACCAAATATGCCTCAATGAAAGGGGATTGAGACGAAGTCCTTAAAAAGATCATTTTTTTAAATAAAATAGATCTATTATGTGTATTCACTATAAGTACACATAAATAAAGTACAAATACAATATAATACATAATAATATCATGACATAATTTGAAAGTAAGAGATTAACCCAAAGAATGGAAATTGGGTTAAGAAGTTCCCTTACCTTGCATCCTGTCCTGACTCGACCGTTCTTTAACCTCCTAAATAATAAACTAGAGTTAATTCCTATTAAGTTTAGAACATTTTTCATGTTCATTATTCGTTTTATATCCCTTATTACCATGTTATGAACATTATGTAATTTTTTAAGTTTATAATGATCATTTTGTCGATCTTAGGTAGTTGATTCAAAAATAACATTATTATAATTACAAGTTGTTCATGTGGTGATATATCCAATATATCCAGAATTATATTCATGATATAGATATCATATATCTCGTATATATCCAGTATATACATGAATTTATATTATTACATAACATTTAGAGGTAAAAATGAAATGCATAGTTCATGGAGACAGTAAGTCATACGTACGCATGAACGCTACTTTCATTTCTATTTCATATTTAATGGAATGAAATCATAATTATATAAAGGTATAATATAGTTCCAGTATAATATCATATATAATATCATTTACTCCATCCTTTATACATCCCACATATGGCATTAACAATTCACATCATTTTGAGGGGGTGGTAGTCCGCACTTCCTAAAATGAAATTATCACGTTTACCCATAATGGAGATTATAAATTATGCCATAAATGAGAAATACATAAGCATAAGTAAAACATAAACATATTATATATCATATATAAATATAGTGACATCTTAATGGCCACCTTTTAAGGTGTTATATGAGTGTTGAACAATCATCGTTTCGTGAGGCTGAAATTTTCCATCCACAGAAACCGTATGTTCTTTAACTATTAGATGTAGGTGTGTGTAAGTATAGCTTGGATACTTATTATAACAACATCCTAGTATATTTAGGATACTGGTTTTGTTATAAAATAAATGAATAAAAAGAGTTTAGGGGGTTGGAGAAGAAAAATAATACAAAACAACATTAGAGAAGACATTACCTCAAAATCGGGTAACTCTTTTTGATTTGAGCCAAAGGCTTCCTTGGGAAGAGTTCTACCCAATGTGAGGCTTCTAGGAGTAAGAGAGGGATGTTGGGAGAGTATTTGGGCAGAGGTTGGCCGATCCAAATGGCTTGAAAGTGTGAATGAGATGGTAGAGGTGGGGGCCTCTTATAAGTGGAGAGGAGGGGCACTCTTGGAAAGTAATGAAATGTTACTTTATTATACAATGCTTTTCGGATTCTAAAGGTCCCACACATATATAATTCGAGGCGAAGGTCATAAGGGTTCTAAATATTAACATCCAATAGTCTATGGACAAGTTTACTCCTTGGATTTTACATTATCTTTTCATTTTATTAAAATCATTAAATAATGAGGTCATCGCTGCATCATAATAATTTCATAAATAATTTAATTCATTTAATGTCTAAAAATTATAAAAAAATACTATGATGTAGGAAAACGTTTTAGCTTTCCAATGACTATTTATAGTCAAAAATATTACTTGTATAACCCCATGTAAAAATTGTTTCAGTAAAACATTTCATGTTTGTGTCATTTTTTACTTTAACATTAAATAAATGGTATTTATGTCATTTTCCAACTAAAGTAGCTCCATGGGGTCCCCAAGTTGACCCATGGATTGTCTTGGTCGGACATGGCACATCCAATGAGGGCAGGACATGTGTCAAGATCATCTCATATTATTAAAACATTATATTTACCTAAAACTACACTAATTATCTTTAATCGCGATTAAGAACTTCAAAGTTACTATTCACCAAAAATTTATTTTAATCTCATTGAACCACATTTCACTTCTTAATGACAACCACATATGTTGGATTTTTGAAAATCAAATCACAGAAGTGGTAATATTTCATTTAAACGAAAAATCAGTTATTTAACTGCCACTTAGTGGTTTCAATATTCATCAAAAATTGAAGTTTTTCAGAAAAATGCCAAAATTTCACCCTAAGCTATAATTGATATTCCGAATTCTAAAATGATGACTATTTTAAAAAATTACAATCATATAGTTTGCATTAATTAATTTTATAATTAATCCCCGCTGTCACAGCAAATAGCGTGTTTTTAAGAAACAATTTATATCAAAAAATTGGCAATTGTTTATGTCCAATTTGAATGTTAAATTAATTCTAATGACCACCATTGGATAAAATGGTAAAAATATATTATAATTATACTTTAAAACCACTAAATAGTATAATTTATCACTATAAATTATTTTGATTAAAAAAGTTGTTTTTAAGTATTTTTCACTATTCATAAAAAATTAGATGTTCTCAGAAAAATATGAAAAATTCAACATAGGCTAATTTCGATATTCCGAATCCAAAAATGAATTCCATTTTGAAATATAAAATTTCTATAATTTTATAAAGTGGTTATTACTATTCATAACGACTACTTTGATTATTCGCAGTGTTTTAGAATTCGAAGTTGCGTACAATGCAAGCTATTGCATTATTGAATGAGAAGCATATTGTGGAAGCTTGGGGTGTTACAGCCGGACCGCGCCGAACCAGGCCGGACCTAGACCCGGGTCAGGTCGACCTGGTTCGGGCCGACCCACGTGTATCAGGCCGGGTCAGGCCGGGTCCGAACCCCTTGATTTCCGGACAGATTCGTTCAAATGCACATAACATGGGCTACGGACCTCCGATCGATGCACCGTCAGTTGCGTAGCAATCCTTAGATTGAGACGGATGTTTCGGCATGTTACAATCAAGGTTTATATAAACTTTGTGTACAGACAGGTTGGTTCGAACACGAAACCAACCGGGCCCTTAGAGCGGAAACACTTATAACTTGAGCTCTGGACATTCGATTGACGTGTCATCGACTTTTTTGGTTTTCTCTTTGTGAGACAATTATTTTGGCTTACTCCACTCGAGTTTTGGACGTAGATGGATTAAATTTAGGTTGGATTTAGCTTAAAATCTAACTAGGCCCTTGAGACGAATAAGCCAATAACTCTCAGACCAGGCGTCTGATTGACGCGCCTTCTGTCGCGTTGAGTTCCTTTTGATGACGAGGAACATTGTAATCCATAAGATCTAGAGTTCGTGGCAGTTTTTGTATCGACCATTTGGATCATGGAGCGGGCCCTCTTGAAATCGTGGGTGCTGTGTGCGGGAACCCTAGAGCTAGCTGTGACTGCGATGACGATGACAACTGTACTGGGATCCTATGTGGGTTCGACATCGACGACGACTGTACTGAAATCCTCTGTGGGTTCGATGATGATGACTACTATTTATGTATCCTATGTGGGTCCGGCAGTACTTGGCTACAGTTCTTGTATCCTATGTGGGTCCAGCAGTATTTGACTCTGTACATGTATCCTATGTGGGTCCGGCAGAGTAGCTGGTCTTGTATCCTTTGTGGGTCCGACAGCTTAGTTGGTCTTGTATCGTATATGGGTCCGATAGCTTAGATGAATCTATGGCCACATCTCATCATCCCTATCTTCTTACGAAGTGTATACCTAGGTGTGATGAGTCTTAACATACAATCATTATCAACGATATGATTTTTGTGCTTTCCTGTGTGGATTGGGTTGTGAATTCCTGTGTGGTTTGGGTTGTGAATTCCTATGTAGAATGGTTTATGTTTTCATGTGTTGACTGGGTTGTATTTGGGCTCGTGTGCTGGAGCCAAGCTAGAATAGATGACTTAGGTATATGTATGGGCATATACTTAAGTAGAGTTGGTTGTTACTTCGTGATTGAATCTTTCCGTTGTGGTTTATCCTTCGTGGATTCTGGTAGACCTTTGGGGGTCTCAGGGTCCCTACCAAGTAGTGTATACTCACCCCTACACGGGCTATACCCGCACTATGTTGTGTTGGATGCAGACGATATAGCGGAGGGCCGAAGCCGAGGAGCAGAGGAGACTATCTGTACCCACCTTTCAGGTGGGATTTCCAGACAGCTGCACAAACTCGCTGTTTTACTTTTTTGTTGTTGTACTTTCATTTCAAGTTTACTTTCCTTTCAGTTGGGTTTGTATTCTGGCCCATTTACTTTTCTACCCTTACTTTTGTATTTAGTTTACTTAGTGTTTACTCATCATGTGTACTCTGTGGTGTTTGTTTACTTTATAAAGGCAATGCCTTCCCTTTTTATTCAGATTTACGCCTTTTGTGCTAGTCACCAACCCATGGCCTAAGTAAGGCGGGCTTGGGGTAGTCACGGCACGGGCCCCAAGGATGGGTCGTGACAAACAACCTTTGGGTTTTGAAGACATAATACTTTATGAACACGATTAAAGAACATAAAAAAATTATATGGTCTTAAACAAGCACATAGATCATGGTTTGATATGATTAAAGAAATTATTGTTATAAAACAATTATGTATAGAGAAATACCAAACCATCCCAGTTTATAAATATATAAAGTTAAAGTGTTCTATGTTTTCTAATTTTTTTGGATGACATTCTATTCGGATCAACAAAGAAATCTATAACTTATTCAATTGTGAATCATATAAAATATGATTTTTATGAGTATGATTTGTAAGTTAACATTTTATATTCTTTTTCAAAAATATAAAAACATTAAAGTACATATATATCACAACATATATATTTAATATCTATTCTTAAAAATTATGTATATGATAACCCTAAAATTATAAGTACTCTATTAGTTACCTAGAATTATTTTGATCCTCATGAATCTAGGAATGAATTATATGAAGATAAATTATAGGTCTTATAGGATGAACACTATACATATAATATATTAATCCAGACTTAATTTTATTATTATTATTAAGTGAAATATTTAAATCTAATCCAAAAAAATCCTATTTAATATAAGTTAAATGATTTTTTTTCTATTTAACGATATCTATGGATTTAATGCATCTTTATTTTTCTTAAAAGAAATTTGTTTGATAATGTCATTTGGATGAATAATTTGGTGGTATTATAATGTATAGGAAAAATCACTTTGAAACTTTTCATACTTAAAGAGGTTCATTAGTTTATTAACAATGTCAGAAAAATGGTTCTGTAGAACTTCCCACTACCGAGGTTGAATATTTGGTAGCTGGAGGTTTTGGTCCTCAAGTGTTGTGGATGCAACACACATTCACATATAATGGTATGAGTTTTACAAAAAACATAGGTACAATGTGACAACATAATTTCAATAGCCTTAAGAAAAATCTTTGCACATCACTGCAATGGAAATCACATAGATATTATGAATCACTTTTTTGGGGATCAGAGACAAAAACGATATATTTTTTTATAATTCATCAGAACATAAGAATATTTTTCGGTAATTTCAAAAAATCATTCTATTATGATATATTTTAAAATATTAAACAATGGTTATGAATCACAACTGAAATATAATCAATCATAACAAATTTTTTTTAAAACATATCATAACATTTATAAATTAATTTTCCTATGGGTGTACATTTTATTAACCAATTATTATTTTTTCATAACCTAATGATGATTTTTTTTCAACCAAAAAACATTTTTTGAAACCTAATAAATTATTTCGGAGTCTATTATTGTTAAGAAAAAACATATCTAATAACAAAAAATCTTCAGAGGAATATGAAAGGTACATTTTCATGCATATTAATTCTAATATTTCATTTTTTTTTTGGTTTTTCAAAATTCATTTATGATTTACCGAAATATATTTATCTTTCCTAAAATCCTCTTTATTCTCATAAAACATCCAATGATCGGAATGCATTAATCTTCATCCGCACAATCTCAACTATCATATTATATCTGAACAATACCAATAATTGGATCAATCTTAGAAGACCAATAATTGTTGGGATACTTATATAAAGGAGGGGACCCACCATGTACCGCATCAAATTCTTCAAATCTATCACTGAAGTTTTGGTTCCCTTCAAAGCCTCTATTTATATTTCTTTGATTATTCTATAATTTTTTGAATGTCTTTGTAAATTTCTTCTCAGACTTTAATACATACGAGTATGGAACTTAATTATTATAAAATATTTAGGTAGTGGTTAGTTGATTAGTTTTTAATTGATTATTATTACTCCTTGATAAAGAAGATCATCATGTTTCAGGAATGGGAAGAATTATGCATTGAAAATAATGATGTAATAGAAAAAAATATAGATTCAAGAAGTTAGAGATCTGAATGGGAACTCAACAATTTCTCGCTTAAAGCTATAAGAATAAACTATTACTGAGATGAAGTGGATGATACTATTATGTCTCAAAATGTGAAGATTAAACGTCAAAAAGAAAAGTTATATTTTCTTGAAAAGAATAGTAATGATCTGTAAGAGATTATCATGATGTTCCAAGATGATCTTATGGTTCTGAAAATGCTGAAGGGTTTGCATAAGAAATTAAGTAAGGGGAAGATATTTCCTTAAAAAGGAGGAAAAATATATAAATAAATAAAACGATCCTTAGAGGGATTTATTTACCATAGGGGGAGTTAGTGGTCTTCACCCTATTTCATAAACTAAGGGGGAGATAAATATTTCATATATAAAGTCTTACTATCTTAAAATTATTTTCAAAAATTGATTTTTTATGCTTTCCAAATAGGGGGATATTATTAAGCCAAATGTTTCCTTATGAATTTTTCAATTCCTTTATATTTTTGAAATCAAAAACACTTTTTGTTAATAACATTAATTATATATAGGGGTATTTCTAAGAAACATATTTCTATAATAAGATTTATATTCATGTTAGTTTAATTTCTAAGTCTAACATTTCATTTCTTCAATTCTGAATCGCTTAGAAAACCCGATTCCGAATCATGTTGTTTTTAATTTCTGATTCAATTAAATTTTTATAATATGAATCAGTTTATTTTTTAGATACCTAAACCCTCGAAAAATAGAATCTGATTTACCATGTTTCTTATATTCTGATACACTATATTTTTCGTATCTATTTTCACAGTTTCTTATATGTGATATAATTTTATATAATTACTAAAGATTCGAAATTTACCTTATGTTATGATTTCATAAAATTCAAAAATATTCATTATTTTCTTAATGATTGTATTTTATAAAAATAATTATGTTACACTAATCCCTTAATGTAAAGTTTCTTATATTTATATTACAAAATATTATTGAAAAGCTAATGTTACATGTGACAGTTTTTGTTATCTAAATGGTGTCTTTGTTTCAATTACAATGTGAACATTATGAATTCCACATGTCCAATTCCCTATGATATTTTAGGGAAGATATTTCATTTATAGGAATATTCTACTATTAGAGATCTATACAAAAAATAACCAATCATTTGATCATGACAGAATCTAGAACCATTGGTTCAATGGATAACCGGTAAGACCTTTACAAAATTTTCATCGTGAGAAATCCTAGAAATGTTTATGTTGTGGGAAAATGGTTTCACATAAATAAATCATAAAATATCTTTGTTTCCTTGTGCGATTTGGATTTTTAATTTTAATAATTGTGGGATTTAAATCAGAAAGAAGACATATATTCCAATTACTTGCTGGATCGAGGGATTTTATGTTAATGGATGATAGAGGTGATTATCCCCTTATAGATTGAGATCTTGTAGGGAAACCAATACAGATACTGATCATCATATCCTGGTATTACTTTGGTGTGGGTATGGTAGAATTTCTTGAATATATAAATCTAGGGACCTTTTCAATGGCGTTTAGAAACCCTACTCTTTGTGTTTAAATATTTGTATTCTATACATGTACATTTTTTCCTTTTAATTTGTAACTAATATAAAGTGTAATGTTAATACACATTCTCATCTATTATAACTATGATATAATATTCTATACGCTTTGATGTAGAATCATACATATTGATATGTGTGTGATTATTTTATTAATTTACCAATATAATAATACCTAGGTCCCTTCCATTCTTATTTTCAAAGACAATAGAGGGGTTTTGGAATGTTATTTGTTTCACTTTGTTAAAAAAATGTTTCCTTCAAGTTATGAATAAATGTTTTAAACATACAATTCATACCCACTTGTAATTGAGTATCTACATATCATATTTCAGTCCTACATTAAGATATAGCAATTTCCATATACACACCATTACCATAATCTTTTTCATAATTTTTTTCAGATAAATTTTAAAAACAAAATTTTTATTATAATATCCAAAATAATAATTTTAAAAAATAATTTTGTATAATTTTCCTTTATGAAACATCTGTTTTTATCATATGATACATTTTTATCAACCAATTTCTTGTATCATGGAATCTTTAGTTATCCTTGGCAATTATTATTTTACGAACCATAATCAAATTTATTTAGCATCATTGTTACATCCTTCATAAGGGTATCTATAGAGAATGTCATTATCCCAAAAGAATCACCTTAGACTATTTTTGGAGGTGTACCATCCTAGTAAAACTCATCATAGATCAATTTTTTGATAGACACAATGAATTACAAATCCAATTATGTTGATTTTCAATAGGTGAATCTATGTCACAAAACATCTAATTATTAGTATCTAAACATGGATGTATGTTTAGGAGAAATTACATTATAACTATATTACCAAAATATAATAATATAATATAATACATATACATATATTAGTGGTTTTATCGAGGTTTTATTATACTATCCAACAAGTCCATCCATAAGAAAATATTATTTCCATTTATTATGAATGAAAAGATACTGGAGAGTGGAGGATGGGATCAAAAAAGATAAATTTTCGTCATCCACTAAAAAATAGTTATACATTAGATTTATTAGTTTTAATGTTTTTAATTCCATTAATATACATTCCTTAAACAATTATCAAGTTTTTTGCGAAGAAATTTCATTAATGATACTACAATTAAGGATTGTTATATATAGGCATTCAAATCTCTTATCTTGGTGAATATGTAATATATGTGTTTATAATACCAAATATGTGATTGATGCTCCAGGGTATTGTAGTTGGTATAAAATTTAATAGATTTCTATATTTGGACAGTATGATGATGAATTGGAATAATGTAATTATTGTTATGATAAACTCAATCAAAATACATAATCATTTTGGATATGTTTATGATTTCCTGTGAATTTAATAATACAGAATTTAGAAAACAATAATGAATCCTCAATATATCCCAAGAATTATTCGACAAGTGTTATTCTTTTAAAAAGGTTATTTGAACAACATTTTTTCAAATCCTAGGGAACGTAAAAATCAAATGGTGTTTTCACAATTTTTAAATAAGTTTGATATATAACTGATGTAATCATTGAATAACTATTATTGAATCAATAAGTGATCAACTTTTGTTTATACTAAACATTAAACTAGAAAAAAAAATGAATCCATTAAAACAAATTAAAAGAAGACCAAAAAATATATATCTTATACTAATGGAATGAAAATTGTCAGACATAAAACTCTTATTGTCAAGGCCTTGTGCCAAGATACATTACTTATCTATGATGCCACATATAATAAATAATTCATAATTACAAAAGAATAAAACAAATTCCAAAACATTATTTTTTATCATTATCTCAATCGATGCATCATGGTTGTATATTTATATTTTACGCAACATTCATATGAATATTTTGAACACATTTAATAAAATGTTTAAGCTAATGGTATCCCATATAGATAATGATGCTGGATAACTAAATGATACATATTTAACTTCAATATAATCAGCTCTAATATAATAGAAAATAATGAATGGTAATAAATTTCCCTGATTCAATTGGATAAAATAAATTCAAGATAGACATTATCCAATATGAATTATATAAAATTTGATGTTCATTCACATATAATAATGGGTATATGGATAATTAAATACTCTAATAACAAGATCATAATCTATATAGATAAAGAATGTACATAATTAAAAATTGTAATAACACATATTTGAAGAATATCAGTTAATATATTTATGTTATAGGAAAGTATATTCCATGAGAAAATGGAACAATACAACCTAATACATTCCCATGGAAATTTTTTTACAAATGTTATAAAATAAATTCAACAAATGAATAGAACTAAATAAATAAAAACTATGTTATATGAAATCATCGCTACTGGGGAAACGACCAATTCAATAGCCACAATAATAAGAGAAGAATATTTTTATTATTAATACCATTTAATATAATGAACATAATAAACATAAATCTATGCGTAGTAAATACACCATATAAATTGAAATATATTTCAAGGAATTTATTATGTCTCAAACAATGAGAAATGATTCCTAGAAAACACTAAGGGCTTCAGAAACAATTTTATCAATACACATTGACATTGAGGGATTAAAATTTAAACTTAAAATATCATTATTAATGGGAAACTTGGGATATTAAATCTCAATAAAAAATTAAATAAACCACATTAATGAAACTATGATCCAAATAACTATCGTGGAACACATTTTTCAAAATGTGGGAATGAATAGATAGATGTCGAGACCATCATTCTTTAAGATGAATGAGAGAAAATGACCACCCAATTCTCCCCCAATTGGATCTTGGGTGTCGAACTACACCAAGGGTAGGTAAATATTTACACAAATGGGAGGAATTACCCTTTCTAATGAAAAATTTATCATGAGATAAGAATTATTAAAATCAAACTACTCCATGAAACAAATATTTAAGGAAACCAAAAAACTATTCCACGTACTTGTTTGTAATAAAGAATCTATAAATACAAGAAAATATATTTAAGTACCAAAATAAAACTATACAGAAAACCAACAACCAAACCCAATGTTTGAGATAAAAATGTCTAGCATGGTCCACATAATCTCCAGAGAAAATTGAAAATATTTTTCTATATGTTGGGTGAGCATACAAGTATTATCAGTATGGAACAGGAAAAGTCACCCATGCTCATGAGGGAGAATAATATTAATGGCCCTAGTAGAAAATAGAAGAAAATCAACGGTACATAACCATGTATACTATCCACCCCATAGTCACAAAGTCATGCTCACCAAATAATGCATGAAAAGTAAAGTAATGTAGTAATCATATCGATATTTTTGTACCCCACCCCACTTCTCATTGGATAAAAACTCAAACCTAATGGAGAACGCCTGCATTATACCATAATCTTCCACAATACATGCTGTTACAACCCACCCACACACACCTAGGTTACAAACCACACACATTTACCACCATCAAACACATAGTACTCACACATACATCCCCATGCCCGAAAACACATGGGCCTCATCCTAAACACAGTGAGGAAATAATCAACCTCTCATAGAATTGATTCCATAAATCTGGTTGTAAACCTCATGCCAATACAGCATGTACAAAGGGTATTCGATGATAAATTCCTAGAAAAGGGTGTAGAGAAGTGCCAATAATCCATCATATATACTCCCACCAAGATATTGGAAAACACAACCTCCTCCATAACAATGGTGGTGTTCGGCACATAGTTCTCAACATAGGCAGGGTGAATATAGAATACATAAGTAACTAAATGTTAATACATATAAGTAACAAAAACTCTACCCATCCTATGTAATTCCAAAAATAAAACCAGCCCACACTAGAAAACCATTACTAAACCCCTACAAACTCCACCACACAACATCCATAACCAAAAAATATACCTACAACATTCATTTAAAAAATGGATTTTCTACATTATATCCAATTCATTTATCAACTCCATCCCCACCTTTGCAACTACAAACTGCACCACAAGAAATCATTCTCAGAAAGTGAAGATCCTGATTAACTAATGTGGTTTCATGCTTATAATAGGATTACACCCATTCAAGGCATAGAACAACACTGATATCAAGAGCACAAGTAAAATATTAGACACTTATAACATTAAAAATGTTACAAGAGACCAATGTAAATGATTTAAATTTTAACACACATTCATTAAAACAATGAGAAAAAAAACATGCTTGTAGTACCACCATACACCAACACGACCCCAGCACACCCATAAACATGAAAACATGACTCAACTGAGTCCTGCACCCCCTCTGAACAAAATCGACGTGGAGGATGTCCCACTACATCACAAGTCCATCTATTCCATAATCAATCTATCTCTCGTCCTAAAATTTCCTCACCTCTCTTGCACCACCTCATACCGAAATCCCATAACAACCACCACAAAATACATTGCCCCACTATAAACACATACCACATCCTTCTCACTGTACCAACCCCAATTTTCTCCCCTACACCCACAATTGTGCTTCCAGATGTAGCACCACATAACCCACAACAGTCACTATACCCAATTTAAAATAACACACAACCACACCTATCAAACAGGGTGTATTAAAATTAGACAAAAATCATTCTTTAATCTACTTTAAAAATCTAGGGTGGTCACTATAGGGTTTTCATCATAGGAAATAAATTCTATGTAACTGGGTATATGTGTTTAATAGAATTAATATTTAATGAAATTATCCAAAATAACTCATCTACAGTTATAAATCATCACCCATGCTCACACAAAGGCAACAAAAAACCATGATTTTCAGAAGACTGGCAGCCAAAATAGGTCATATAATTAATAAAGATAACATATAAAACTTTTAATCAACATCAATCCACTCCCATTCCATTATCAAGTTCGTGTTAACATTGACCTTAGTTATAAGTTTAATTCTACATTTGTCATAAAAGAACATTAATACACCTAACCCACATAATGAAAAACTAAAGAGGGATGAAGGAAATCACTACTTGGAAAAACAAGTGACCAAATATCCTCCATTCTCCAAAAGAGGGATGTCGTGAGAGTAGAATTAAGAACTCTAAAGGAACTTGATCAATCGATAGAACACAACATTCATATGAAGGTCATTAACATTGGATCATGGTCAAGGCCACGTGGTAGGATTATTTTGATGTTCCCTGAGAATTATGAAATTAAAGATATAATTAATATCCATTGAAAAGCCTTTATAAACACCCAAACAAGGCATTGAACTGGGTTAAAATCATATAAGATGTAAGAGGGGAGAAACATTATAAACTGAGAGAAAATGGTGGAAAATTGAAAATTGGAAAACAATTAGAAGTAACTCACTACTAGGGGAGTCACATTGTCACTGTTTGGTGAGACGGTGTTCGGTGAGCCACAATTTTTTGACACCATTTTGTGCTACAATTCGATGTCAACATATGGTGTACTATCATACAATTCCACCATTTGATACTCCATTATTCTTTGTGCCACCAATCAGTGCCACCCACTGGTCAGAGTTGAATATCAATAGGGGTGAATTCAGTTCCTACTTAAAATTTCTGTTAAAAATATTATTATAATGATCCCCTAAATTTTGAAAATAGACCAATTGAATAAGAAAGTAGAGATATAGATGTATATTTTGTAAACAGGTTCCTCAAAGGGTGATTAGTCCTTAGTTTAATTAGTGTTGAATACTTCTTCAACTTTTGAAACAAGTTTAATTTATTAAACACCTACACAAACTTTCCAAAACAAAATATCAACATTAATGCAATACAATTTTATGATTTTGCAATATGCAGTAGAAAATATATAAAATAAAGTATAAAAAAATATATATCATTGAAATGTTAGACAAGAGGTTCAGTCTCACACCGAGACTTAATCCTCTTCATATAGTGATCACCTCCAACCGAAAAATTTATATTAACAATAAGCATGATATAAAACATGTATCAGGATTTACAATAGTTTTCAAAAACAATCCTAGCATCACACCCTCTACCATAGTTCTTTATGGAAATGATAAACAACACAGACCACAAATGGTATCATCCATAGTTATACATTGTAAAACATGGAGTAAGAGAAGCATGATGTGAAAATTTTTATATCCTTCAGTTCAAGAACGAGAAACTATGGGTATGACACAAATACACTCTTCTCAAAAATGTAAAATAAAATAAAACAGTATTAAAAATAAGATGAGATTGATTTTATAAGGATCTATGGGTTTTCAGTTTCCCTCTTGACTCATTGAAGTGATGAATATGTTGTTCTAGTCCTACTCTAAAAGCTGTCTCCAAAACAAGTGTCGCAACATCTGTTTCAGGCTTTCCAGAATTGATGGTTATGCTTCATGAGTTAATCGTTAGTTGATGAAGCACATAAGGTAGAAGTAATTTTCTCCTAAATTATATTCATGAATCATGTAGGTTCACAGTGTAAGTGATGAAGGGATTTTCTTGGATCTATTGAGTATGTTTCTTCATATGCTCAGACGTGATTCACCTCTCTTGACTTCTCTTCTCTTGACATCTCTTCTAGGCCCAGTTTATCATTACTCACATGCTCCAACATTTTATATTTGAGTTCCATCAATAGGTATAAAAACATCACATACGGTATTTCTCATGCCTCATACTGTCCCCAAATATGGTCTCTCAATATGTATACTATAAGAATTAATTAATGTCAGAAACATTAATGTTATCCAATATAACTGTTAGAATAATCTTATGAATTTGAAAAAGTGTGGATTAGATGAGTATGGTATACTAGTAACAATATCCATCACAATGGTAAGAATCAATATCCTTTCATTGGTGACTGTCCATCGGTAGCCTTTCATTGGTGACTCTCCATCCGTAACCTTCAAATTATAGTACTCTATCGATAACCTTCCCAATAGTATCCTTGCATTAATGACCCTGCATCGGTGTCCTTTTCATGGGTGACCTTGAATCAATGTCCTTCGTATCGGTGACCTTTGCATCGATAACCTTTGCATCGGTAACCTTGCATCAGTGACCTTTTCATCAGTGTCCTAATCTTCTATGACCATTGAATCAAATAAATTTGCATCGGTAACCTTTTCATCAATAACCTTTGCATCGGTGACCATTTTACTTTGATAAATTTTACACTGTGAGCTTTAAAAAAGAAAGTATTGATATTAAACGTACATAGTTATTACCTGATATAAACATAATTTTCACATAAATTATTATCTCATAACAGAAAAATAATTATTACCTAAATAAAACAAGAATTGGGATTATCAAAATACGTGAGTCCAACAATCTCCCCCCTTTTGACAATCACAAATTATGTCAGTATTTTCTGAATTTGGGTTAAGCACATTTGCTAATATCTTTAGAGGTGTGTATAAGAACATTTTAACCATGTCTATAATGGAAAAGTATAGATAGTATATATATGCAAAGTTTTCAGTCAACTAAAATACATGTCGCCTCCTGTTTTTTTAGGCAGCATAAAACATAAACTTGAAATATTTCTCCTCCTATGGGTATCTTAGAGATTCAAGCATAAATATTTCTCCCACTTAGTGATTAACAAAAATAAAGGAAGATAAAACAAAATAAAAGTGAACTTTCCAGTAATGAATCAAAATTACAATATACAAAAATGTTACAAAGATCCCTATGAACTAAGACATCCCATACTCAATCAAAAACAGAGATGCCCAAAAGAGTGTTGTCTTTTGACGTAGAGGAAGCTGGTTCTGAAGATGGAGGGATAGGACTAGGGATGGCAGTCATCAGGTTAGGAAGATCTGAAAAAGAATCATCAATAGAGCTATAGTGAGTAGAACTCTCAGGAATATTGAGGGTTAGTCTTATGATGTATAGGGCATGAGTCATCATGGGTGCTACACTGATAGATCCTGAGGCACCTAAGGTAGAATGCATGACTGGGGGAATAATGATTGGATTGCAATCCACATGAAGGTAGGGAAATAGAAGATTTCTGAAATCCATAATAATACTTCCTCCTCCCACATTGGTTTAAATAAAATCATCATTATTCTCCATAAATTTATCCAAGGCTGGAGTCAACTCTATATACCTCTTTAAGGGCTTTAATGACTGGTGAAATCCTTATGTTTTCCAACAGAAATATCAAGTGACCATCCATCTGATGCTTAGTGTATAACATTTTGTAGTAGAAATTAAATTGTTCCTTGATGGACTTCTAATATTGAGTAGATTTCTATAGATAATTTCCTACAAGATTATGAATTTATCTGTTAGTGGAAATAACTTGATTAATAGACTGAGGATCCAAGGTATTTGGACTAGACAACTTCAAAATGTATTCTATAAAAACTGACCTAAAGGCTTCTAGATCAACAGTAAGAGAGGATAAAGATGATGCAGATGCACAGAGAGGTACAATAGTGAAAGCTACTATCTCTTTAAATGATTTATTCATCTCACTGATTAGTCTCCTCGCATAATCATCTTGGCCACTCACATGTGTCTCAATTGACTTCTTAATGTCCTCAAACATAGTGACCATTTGTTGAACAAGACTTTTAATATATCGATGATCATTTTCCACCTGAACCATTCAGCCCATATAATAGTCTAGTATTGAAATATATGACTTCATAGTTCTCATATAATCTTCGATGTTTTTTATCTGATTCTTAATGTCTTTTAGCACCTCTAGTAGGATGGAGTGAGAGGCAGAGACTGGCGTATCCTCTGCCGAGGTGGCAACATCTTGATTCTGAGTCATAGCCCTCTATAACCCAACAAGTCTTTCATCAAAAGTGTCTCTATAGATCGAATATCATGGATTCCAAATTATCTTTCTTCACATATTCATGAGGAAAATAGAACCACTGGTTGCACAATAGTTGTTTCTGAAATAGTAGGAATGGGAGGACTTCTGATTGGTGGGTCATCATCTGATTATCCATAATCTATGCAAAAAACTACCAAACTAGGGTATTCTGACAAATCGTCTATTCCATGAGCTATAGAAATAGAACATGTGGTAACAGGTTCCACCCCCCCCCCCCCACATGGAGAAATCTCTTGATCAACCGTATCAATCTCTGACATACCTCCGTGAGTAACATCATCAACATGAGGGTCCACTGAAACTTCTTCTATTGAATCTTCAAATACTTCCAATGAAATTCCAACTTCAAATGAATAAAAAACATCTTCATCTACATCATCAACCATTTCTGAATTTTCTTTTAAGAGGACTGAGAATTAGACATTCTTCTTCACTTAAATCAGTAGCTGTCTGAAAGTCATCACGACTATATTCAGCATCCTTATCATCATCTAAGGTCCCGCTAATGTCATTGAATACATTTTTTTATCACTTCATCTTTACTGGTCTCTTCATTATCATTATCCCTTAGAATAGTCTCCCATATAGGAAATCACATTAGAGGTCTAGGCTAACCAAAGGATACAGTATTAGCATTAGTATTGGAGGGAAGGTCTGGATCACTACTTTCATCTATAGGAGAGTCCTCTTTTTCTAGCACACCAACAAATTCTCCTTATTCATTTGAATATGGATGCTCTACTTCACTAGGCATTAGAACAAGATCTCTCTTATCCTTAGGCCTATTAGAATGTGTGATAGGGTTGAATTCCACATATGACTTAGTCTCATCATGTTCCCATCTTCTTTTCCATGGGATTCAATTTATCTTCATCAATATATCAATTACCTTTGTAGTGAAGAAAGTTTTATGCATGACAACTATTTCGTCCATTTCTCTAGAAACTTCTTTCACCTTTCGCATCAAGGATATCAATATAGCATGAAATAAGGCATTGGATTTTGAACTGGGATTTTTCATATCCTACAATTGAGTCATCAACAACCTACATAAATTTAATTTCTATCAATGATTCAATAGATAAAAAATAAATATATCCTGAACTTTCAATGTAGTAAAGTCCCCTCTCTTAGGACTAAAGAAATCATGAACAAAAGTTAACGGTAGGTTTTCTTCTCCTTCCATTTTAGAAGTAATGAATTTCAAAGGTATCTAACTCCCTGTTTGTTCGGATAAGATGTCTTTATTACAGAATAACTCAGTTGTGGGAGGTCCAACTCCTAGGTAATAATCATAAATACCTTCATGTGGTACTTCTATAAACTCAACCCATTCCACATGGGAGAAGCTTACAGTAACTCCATTTACCCTTGACGACATTTCATTCTCATCCTCAGTCTGTAAAAATTTCATAAACTCATAAAAATCCTTAACTGACTTCAGGAAATAAGGCCCATTGATGTTTGTAAAGCATTAAACCAAGCCTTGAGCTTCAGGAGCCTTTAGTACTAAATATCTTATCATCAACAACCATTCGAAACTGAGCTCATTTTCAACTATGATTTCACTTTTTTAGAGATAAGTGTTGATCGGCTTTTCCACTACCATGATTCAATTAATCAACTCAACTAGTGGTATCTTTGAATTTTACGCATCCACTAAATCACTTATCAATTGTCTCTTCACTATTTAAATGAGATCTGAAGTAGTTCGAGGGTTTTATAAGAGGGTTCGATTCTATGGTTAAGGAGAAAATATATTCGGGAAAGAATTTTTGGTGGATCTAAATATGGTATGATATTTTAATTTTATTACATAAGTATTGAAAACGAAAATATTGTAAAATAAATAAATAAAATAGAAAAAGTTTCAACTTCTGGTAGAAAGAAAACATGAAGTCCCAGAAAACATTGACCGTCGGTAAGATTCCAACAGCGAGGTCCTAACAGTGAGGTTTCAAATAATGAGTTCCTATCTGTGAGGTAATATTTGTGAGGTCCTATCAGTGAGGTTCCAATAGTGAGATCCAATCAGTGAGGTTCCAATGGTAAGGTTTTTAATGGTGAGGTTTCAATCGGTGAGGTTCCTATTGGTGAGGTTCCTAATAGTGAGGTTTCTATCTGTGTGGTCCGATCAGGGAGGTTCCAATGGTGAGGTCCCTAATGGGGAGGGTTATACTGGTGAGGTCCTATGGGTGAGGTTCCAATGGTGTGGTCCTATCGCTAATGTCCGATCTCTGTGCTTCAAACGGTAAGGTCCTATCGGTGAGGTTCTTAATAGTTAGGCCTCTAATGGTGAGGTCTCTAATAGTGAGGATTCAAACAGTGTGGTTTCTAACAGTGAGGTTTCTAATGGTGAGGTCTATTATAGTGAGGCCCAACGGTGGGGTTCTTAACTATGAGGCTCCTAACAATGGGGTTTCTATATGCGAGGTTCCTAGTGGGGTTTCTATCCCTTATAGTTTATCATACATAACTCATGTTTGGTGTAATTTAACCTCTAAGTATTCAAAGGCCTTGTGAACATATCAGCCAATTGGTGTTCAGTTCTAATGAATTCAAGAGTGATATCGCATATTTGATAATTATCTCTCAAGAAGTGATATCTCATGTCAATGTGCTTTTTCATAACATGATATAATAGATTTTTAGATATGTTAAATACACTTTTATAACCACACATTATAAAGACATGTTTGAATTGATATCTGTAGTCTAGTAAATTGTACTTCATCCACAGAAATTGATAACAACAACTCCCAAAAATTATATATTCATCTTCTATAGTAGATAATGAAACTATATTCTATTTCTTACTACAACATGATACTAGAAACTGGCCTAAAATTTGACATGTTCCAGAGCTTCACTTTGTATTTAACTTGGAACTAGCAAAATCGGCATTTGAATAACATATTAAATCAAATGTTTGTCCTCATGGATAAAATAGTCCTATGGTTGATGTATACATTAGATATATAAAAATCCTTTTAACTGATGTTAAATGATAATCTTTAGGATTGGATTGAAAGCGATAACACATGCATAAACTAAACAAAATATCAGGTATGCTAGCAGTAATATAGATCAGACTTCCTATCATACCTCTATAATAGATTTAATCTAATGGTTTACCAGTTTCATCAGCATCCCACTTGTAGGTGGTACTCATAGGTTTATCGCTACATTTATTTCAGTCCAAACCAAAATAGTTCAAATGATATTTGGTGTATTTTATATGATTTAAAACCATTACATTTTTATTTTGAAAAATTTGAAATCCAAGGAAAAATTTATGTTCCCCCATTAAACTCATTTCAAATTTATCGTGTATCACTTTTGAAAGCATAGTACATAAAGAATTTTTAGAGGATCCAAAAATAATGTCATCTACATAAATCATTAATATTAAAACATCTTTGGAAATATTTTTAATAAAAAAAGTTGGATCTGATATTCCTTTAATGAAATATTTTGTAATAAGGAAAGAACTAAGTCAATCATACCTATATCTTGGCACTTATTTCAGACCATATAGGGATTTTGAATGTATGAAGACATGATTAAAAAAATGGGTATTTGTAAAACTAGGTGGTTTTCATCAAATACATCCTCAACAATGAACCTATTTAAAAAATCTATTGTGACATCCATTTGACAGAATTAGAAATTCTTATGAGATACATAGGCAAGTAGTATCATAATGGCTTCTATTATAGATACAGGTGAAATTTTTTCCTCATAGTCGATTCATTATTCTTGACTATACCCTTGTGAAACTATTATAGCCTTGTTCTTTTCTATGTTTCTAGATTCATCCACTTTATTTCTAAACACTCACTCAGTGGATATCATTAAAGTGTCTAAGGTATTTCTACTAATTCCCAAACATTGTTTCATTCAAACTGAGTTAACTCTTCATGAATATTTATCACCCAGAATTTCTCCTTTATTGCATCAATAATATTTTGAGGTTCCATCGATGAAAGAAAGGCTTCATGTTAAACTAATTTTTTTCAGAGAAGCTCTGTTTTATGCACCTCTATTTAAATCACCTACTGTAGCATCTAAAGGATGATTTATGAGTGTAATATTACTTCTAGATGATGATGAACTAGACTCCTCTTGAATGTCAATAGGTCCAAATTCATCATGCACAGATTCTGGAAAATTTCTAGAACTACTTGTCTTCACTAAGGGCTCACAATCTATATCATTACGGTCTAGAATTGCCACATCTTCCTCAAGGAATTCAGTAGTGGTTTTGGGATCTTGTGGACCAGTCTCATCAAATTTAAAATGAACTGATTCTTCTATACATTTTTTTCTCTTATTAATTATTCAATAGGCTTTACTAGATATTTAGTAACCTATGAATATTCCTTCATCACTTTTCGATGCAATTTTGTCAATAGTGTCCTTGGTGATAAGGATAATGACATTGAAACCATAAAATCATAAGTAATTACACTTAGGATTCATATTATTCCATATATCATAAGGGGTATTCGTAAGAATAGGTCAAATCAAAATAATTTTATTAATGTATAATGCTCTATTAACAGCTTCAGCGAAAAAAATAGATAGGTAGATTATACTCATTAAGAATAGTCCGAGAAATCTATTGATGAGTCCTATTTCATCTTTCTATAACTCCATTTGGTTGAGCTATTCTAGGAGTAATAAAATTGTGAGTATAACCATTATATGAGAAAAAAATTCACATTCATGATTTTAAAACTCACGACAATGATCACTTCATAATGTCTTAATTCTAAGCCCACTAAAACATTATACAGACATAGAATATTTAATAAAGTAAGAACATGCTTCACTTTTTTTATTAGAATGTATAGCCTAGTATATCTAGAAAAATAATCTACAAGAACATAAACATAGTGCTTCCCATTTAAACTTGAAACTCTAGATGGTCCAAACAAATTTATGTGATCCTACTCAAGCTGTTGAGAAGTTGAAACATCTTTGTTTGGTTTGAAAGAATCTTTGTATAGTATTATCTTTTTACAAGGATTACAAAATTTCTTAAGTGGGAATTTTATTTTAGTTAAGTCTCTAACTAAACAATTTTTAGTTAGTTTCCTATGTGAGTGCACATTGTAGTGTCCAAATCTTATCTACCATAACCAATATTTCTTATAAAAATCATTTAAACAAGAAACGTTTTGCTAAGCTATGGAATTTAAATCAATAGAATGTACATTTTAATTTCTAAGAGAAGTGAATATTAAATCATTTTTATAATTAAAAACATTGCATGCATCATTTTCAAATTTATCATTAAAACCATCATCACATAACTAAAATATACTTAGTAAATTGTAATTTAACCCATAAATTTAATGTACTTTTGAAATTAATACAGTATTCAGGTTACCAATTTGGCCTAATCCGATGATCTTCTATTTTTCATTATCACCAAACGTAACATGTCCACTATCAAGATTAAATATGCTTTTGAAGTTTGAGTAGTCTCATGTCTCATGTATTGAATAACCATTTTCAAAGTACAATACTATTTTACTAGAGATATTTAAGAAGTTTTCCTACAAAATAGATTAATTGTAGTGTAAATTTGGTTACCATATTTTTTTGGGTCCATATAGGTTAGAAAGTAAAACTTTTAGAATCCACACATGTCTAAAAGATTTCCTATAATCAAGAGACATGTGTTGAGACATAAACACTTTTTTAGTCCTTTAGATTTTTTTATATAAATGATGGTCTATAACTTCAACTATAAGTGAACTATACAGATTTTGGATAAAATTAATTCTTGAAAATTCTTCTAGCTCCTGTTTAATATCCTAGACCAATTTGGTGTTTTGGAGCAATCTGTTTTCCATTTAACAGAGTCAAGGTATATTTAGTTTTAGTAAACTTCTCATGATCTCTCATTAATTTCTCATTAGATATTTTATGTTCATTATTTTGTTTTTAATGTTGAGAAATTTTTTCTTTTTCTATATCAAGATCAGACATATAATTAAAATTTAAAGCATGTTCCCTTTTCAATAATTTAAATTTATCATTGAGTGTATTAATGGATTCCTCATGATTTCCACAGTATTCAAATAGTTCTTGCTTAGTCATAGTTTCATCATTTTTTGATTCACTTTAATTACAAGAATAGTAAGCATTATGTGCAAGATAATTGGGTGTTACCCCAGATGTTTCTGTCATGAAACAAAAGTTTTCATGTTTGTTCATTTAAATATCAGAAGTTTCAGTTCAACTTGAGCTATCTTTTAAGGCATTTCATGTAGCATTCATAGACTTTTTATATCCCTTTCCCTTGACTTCATATTTCTTCCTAAATATCAGCTTGGGGAAATAATCATTCACGTGAACTTTCCATTTACACTCATAACTAATTACCCCTTTTGTGTTATCGTCAAATTTTATGTCTTTTTTCCACTGTCCTTTATTATCAAACATTTCTTTATAATTCGACTTTCTAAAGAACTTTTTCATGCTGCAGAACTTCTTGAATATCCTAGAAATATTAACCATCTCATCATCACTTTTAGAATCTGAATCTCCACTATTGGAAGTGTTTATAAGAGCTTGAGCTTTTTCTTTGTCCCTGTTCTTTGAGGTAGAAGACTTGAATGCTTCATATTTCATTATTGGTACTTCATCTGCTTCTTGATTTACCTTCAACTCTTCCTCGTACATCATAAACATTCCTATTAGTTCCTTCACTGGTATATTTCCTATATCATATTTTTCTCGGATAGAAACCGATGTTCCTCTCCATTTGTTATGTAAAAATCAACGCAGTATCATAATCTGATCCTTGTTGTCCATTTTTTTCCAAGAAGTCTCATGGTGTTAAATATTTTATTGAAAATGAGATATATTTCAATGATCGTCTCATTAAGATTCACTAAAAAATAGTAATTTTTAATTGTATAAGTATTTAATCTCATTTTTGTAACATTGGTTTTTTCCTCATGAGAAATAGTTGAAGTACCCCAAATTTTTTATGTAGTTTTATTAGAATATTTTCTACTAAATGATTCATCACCTAGAGAATAGTACAATCCATTCACTACTTTATAATTATTATTATATGTAGCTTTATTTAACTAAGACCCGTTATCCCTAGCAGTAATAGGTAATACATGTTGTTCTTCAAATGTGTTCCAGATTTCAGGTCCCATTCTATCTTGATACATTTTCATTTTTAATTTCCTCTGAGAATAGTTATATTCATTATAGACAGGTGGCATGTTAGTAGAAACACCCTCAAATCAGTTATCCATTGTTAATTATAATTATAAAGACCTGAAAATTTATATATGACATAAATTTTATTATCTTTAAGATATAACTAAAATCACATTTATGGAATTTGTCAAGTTTCACAACAGTTCAGGTAGTATTAAAAAAGAAACTATACTAAAACATCTCATACAAAATGTTGGTTGGTGTGAAATATCAAGAGGGGGTGAATTGAGTTCCTACACAAAATTTATGTTAAACAAATTATTATATAGATCCCCCAGATTTTGAAAATTCCCAGCTAATTAAGTTAGTAGAGAGATGTTGATGTCTAATTGGTCAACATATATCTCAAAGTTGTAGGATCGAAATATAATATGAGATGCTCAATATACAAGAGGGGGGGGGGGGTGAATTTTATACTTTAAAAATTCCTTTGGAACCTTTAAAGTTGGTTAAGAAACTATAGTTTCCTTAAGAAAAGGAAAGGGTTAAGTTTATCAAAGTTAAACTAAGTAAATTCACAACACCTCTAACACAGATTCCGAGAGTAGGTTCCGGAAGTATGATTCCGGAAGTTGAAACTTAACAAACAATTACAATATGAGATTCTACCTTAAAGCGTATAGAATCTAAAAGAACCAGAGTACAAATAAGGAAGTATAAGAAAGTTATACTTTCCTTATGATACAAGATGCACCAGAATGTAAACTAGTAGTAAAACTACAATTAACAAGAATAAGTCTTTTAACCCAAAGAGAAGGGTATCCAACAACCTTGGATAAAGGTCCCTTGATTTATACTTTCAAGCAAGTCTGTCTTACCCACACCAGGGTAAGTCCTCGACACAAGGATCGGTGTCTCTGTCTTGCTATCCCCGCATGCCCTCAACTTCAAGGTAGTTGGCAACCTCTGTCTTCCTCAGCAAGGAAGCCCTCAAACTTTTAAGGTAGTCGGCACCTTTGTCTTCCTATCCCCGGAAGCCCTCGAATGTAATCACCAACATTCGGAGTCGCACGAAGCTTTGAGAGTTAATAAGAGTCTCTCTCTCTAGAAATCACTTTAACAGCATGTATGTCCTTTTTCAACAATCAGCTCAGCAATCAGTACAGAGCTCTTTCAAATGAGCTCCTAATTATAGGTAAGGTCGGCTCCTTCTCCAACGGTCATATTTCCTTAAAGATCGGAGGGACCTGTACACGTGTCACTTAGACAACGGTTATTTTATAACAAAATGAACGACATCGTTTTATAACAAAACAAGTGTAACAGAATGTACGACATCGTTTTAAACTCTAACATAAATGTTCGGAATGAACATTTCGGAGTGAAGGTTCGGAGTGTAATGAAAATAATAAAGAGTAGACAGATTAGAAAATGTAAGCAATATAAAAGTTCGGAGTCTAACCAAAATACTTTTCGGAGTCTGAATTAATTCAGAGTGTATAAAACAAAGATAATCAGATTCTGTTTAATAGATGAATTCGGAATGAGAATTCGGAATAGGAATTCGTCATCAGAAATCGAAATGAGAATTCATCATCAGAATTCGTAATGAGAATTTGTCATCAAAATTCGTAATGAGAATTCGTCATCAGAATTCGTAATGAGAATTCTTTATTAGAATTCGTAATGGGAATTCAGAATGAGATTTCTTCATTAGAATTCGTAATGGGAATTCATCATTGGAATTCATAATGAGAACTCGGAATGGGATTTCTTCATTAGAATTCGTAATGAGAATTCTTCTTCAGAATTCGTATCCTGAATCTGGAATAGAACATAGTCAGAGTTCATATCCGGAATTCGAAATGAAACTTCCATATAGTTCTTGTCCAGAATCCGAATACTAAACAGAATGCTTTATATCAAAGTTTTAATGATTCTGAGAAAATGAATCTGAATCTTATACTTAAGAAAAATATGGACAAAAATGTAATAAGGATAATTTTTCTTATA
Organism: Viscum album; assembly: GCA_963277665.1. Taxonomy (NCBI): domain Eukaryota; kingdom Viridiplantae; phylum Streptophyta; class Magnoliopsida; order Santalales; family Viscaceae; genus Viscum; species Viscum album. Next base: position 1,929,856,789 of record OY728133.1, read on the forward strand.
AAATCTATTTTCTTAAAGATAGTATTTTTACTTAAGAAAGAAATTTTCCTTAAGAAAGCAATTTTTCTTATAGAAGCGATTTTCTTAAAGATAGGTTGTTTGTGATTTTCAAAACAAGAAGGAATGGAAAAGTCATAAGGAAAACCTTATTGACTCAACAATCTCCCCCTTTTTGGAAAGCACAAACATCCTTACGAAAAAGCTATTCTAAGAAGAAAGAAACACATTAAGGCTTATCTCCCTTGGTTTAAGGATATAGATGAATACGACTAACTCTCCCTTATGATTTGAAACTCTAAGGATCGTATTCATATTTCCAGAGTGATGTTTCATAAGAAAGTCTTCTTTAAGAAAAACTCCCCCTTAAACAAACTCTTATTAGAGTTCTTTTTCCTTGGGTATTTTTCCTTTCTCCCCCTTTGATAAACTCTTATTAGAGTTCCTCTTTTTCTTAAGGATCTTTTCCTTCTCCCCCTTTGTGATTTTCAAAAAGAATTGGAGGGAATGGAAAAAAATAACAAAGTACCTGAAAAATTAGTAATGATAACAATAGAAACAACAAGTACAACTTTCATTAATTTTGAAATCTCAGCAACAAAAAGAATACAACAAAAAAATCAGATTGGGTTATTTCAGATCTTTTTCCTTAGACATGAGCCCCTTAAGAATAGTCTTGATCTTCTTGAGGTCTTTATGATCTTCTTTGGCTTGCTTTTCTAAGGCAACTATTCTTTCAGATTGGGCTTCAATCTTTTCTTCCTGATCCTTCAGCTTTTCTTCCTGAGCTTGGATCTTCTCATCCTGTGCCTTCATCCTCTTTTCAAAATCGATCCGATGATCCCTTTCAAATTTCCAATTCTGAGAAATAGAATTCAACTTCCCATTCAGATCCCTGACTTATTGGATCCGGAAGTTCTTTTCTTCAGTCAGCTTTTCTTCAAAGGATGCAGTTAACTCATTAATCTTCTTGTCCTCAGTCTCAAAGGCATCCTTAACATTATCTTGAAACTCATCGAAAAGCCTCATCTCTTCCACAGTCTTCTTAGACCAGCTTGTCATCCTCTTGCAAGATCTTTTAGGAGCTTCGTAACCAACAAAGAATGTTTTGAACTGAACTTCAATCTCAACACACTTATCCATAACCATAGATACGGAGTCGGTTTTCTGATTCAACACATGTTGGAGCATCTGGCATCTAGAATTAATACTAGAGAAGGTCGGAATGGTTCCCACCAACTTCTTCAAAGACTGAACAACAAAGTCATGCCCCAACGAGGATGACTCCGAATCTGAAATTCTGCTAGGAGAATTTTCATCCTCAATAAGTTCCAACTTTCTCGTAGAAGAACTACCAGCTTGCTTTCTTATCCTATTTTCTGAACTCGGAGTATTAGCAAGAATTTGTTTCCCCTTATCTTTTTCCGGAATTGAAACCTATTCCGGAGATCTCTTCTCGCTATCAGAAACTTGAACAACATCATCTTCCTCAACAGCAACTTCTACACTTTCCTTCTGAGCAACATCAAGCAAATGATGTTCTTCTTCTCCATGATAAGAAACTTCTTCTTCACCTTTCTCTTCTTCTATTACTGGAGTAACTAGCTTTGAGGATTCGACTTCTGATGTTCGGAGTGATAAGTGTTCTGAAGGAGTTCCCTTGTACTCATCTACTTGTTTTAGCACATCTCCTGTCTCACCACTTCCTTCAGCAGCCTCTTCAACTTGTTCCACTTGCTCTACTTCCTCGGTATTCTTAGTAACAGCCTCTTCCGGAGCATCAAGATTTCTTCCTGGAGTCTCAGGTAGAGATTCCAGAGAGAAAGATCTCGGAACTGGGATTGTTGCTGAAACCATTTCGTTGAACTTTAACAAGGCCTGAGCTACCTCAGCCTCAGACATCTTCTTCTTGAGCTTCTTTTCCTTAGCTTGTTTCTCGAGCTCTTCAGCAGCTTTCTCCTTCAAAGCCTTAGCCTCCGCAGGATCCAATCCGAACTGCGGATCCCCTTCTTTCCTTGTTTCTTTATCTGCTCTCCACTTTGCTAAAACCTCATCAGTATAGGTTTTCTTCTTCTTAGGTTTCGGAGGTGCGGAGTGGACATCCTTTGACTTGGGATCTTTGACAATAGCTGCAACTTCCTTCAACTTCCATTTCTTCACTGGTTTGGATGATTTCGGTTCAGCTACCTTCAGAACTGTTTCTTCTTGATTAGGCAGGTCAACGAACTGTCCAATCTCGTTGCTGAAGGCCACATTCATTCTCTTAAGAGTATCATCACTAACCAACAAGATTTTACAAACATTTGGTTTAGATCTGTAAGCTACCTTGAAAGATTCTAGGAACCGAACTATGAGCTTTGATAATATTGCTGGGTACATAACGATCTGAGCTCTGAGATTTCCTTTCTTAAGGTTCTCAATGGTTATAAGGATGTGCCTCATGAAGTTGAACATCCTTAGATTTATCAGGAAATCTAGGATAAAAATATCACTTTTCTTCAAGCTGTCCTTATCACCTTTTCTCGGTACGATAAGTCCTTGCACCCATAATTCAAGAATCCAAAAATTTGTAGGCAGACTAGCAATTTTCAGAGCCTTATCATCAGCCAGTCCGAGAGTTTCTAAGTCATTCTCTTTGTTGAAGCTACCCTTAGAATCCGGAAATACGTGAGAAATAAACTCAGCTTCACCTTCAAAAGATAACCCTACCAAGCTTGCATCCTTGGTGTAAGAAAGCTTATATGTCTTGCCATATGATTTGAAAGAAAAATTCTCTCTACTATCTTCCTCGAAGAAAGCAACTGACTCATAAAACTCAACAAGCAAATCAGAATAGACTTCATCTTGAATACCGGTTTTAGATACCGCAACATCCTCCCAGCCATTCAACTTGATATTCTTTGAAATTATATAATCGTAGTTGTTGAAGAAATCCGGATGGAGTAACCTTTCCCTGTATACTAACCACTGAGAAATAGGCTTGGTTGAATACATTTCTTGAGAAGCTAACTCTGCAGACATTCGGATCTGAAATCCTCTGAGAAAACTGTGGTTCAGAACAGCCTCAAATCGGAGAGTCAGAGCTTCAGGACGCAAGAGCTTGAAACTAATGTGGGACGAGAAATAGGATCCCCTTTATATAGGCAACGAGATGATGGTTCACCTTCCACGATTGATCTAACGGTTTAGAATGAACTGAGATAAAATCTAACAGTTGATAACTTGAATCCGATCTTTTTGAGGTTTTTATAAAAAAAATAAGAAAACTAAAATCCGAAAAAAAAATATAAGAAACTGCCAGCAAGTAAAATATGATTACGAAAACTTCAGTAAGGAAGTCATACCTTTCAGATTAGCTTAAGAAAGTTATTCGTAATGGGTAATATAAAGATGACTACGAAAAACTCAATACGAAAAACTAAATACGAAAAAATTAATACGAAAAACTCAGTACGGAAATCTCAGTACGGAAAACTAAAAATGAAGGTTCGGTACGAAAACCTGGTTATGGAAGTACCAGTACGAAATTTTTTCATTCCGGATGTTTTCAATATGAATTCTTCCATTCCAGAAGTATACTGTACGAAAATATCCAATATGGAAAATTGTAGTTCCAGAAGTTCCATTTCGGAAATCTTCGTTCCGAAAAAGTTGGAAACAAAATTTTGAAAAACTTTGTTAAACAAACAATCAAATGTACTCTCCCTATGAAAAGGAGTTTATTACTGTAAGGAGAATTTCTCAACAAAAAGATAATTAAGAAAGATTACCTTACGGTTATCATTCCTAACTTCTGTTTAATATATTCAAATATATCACAAGGAAAAGATTTTGTGAAAATATCAGCAAGTTGATCTTGCGTTCCGATAAACTGAAGAACAATATCTCCTTTAACAAAAAGAACATTTGAAATCAAGGTTTTACCTAAAAGAACAATATTACCAATACCAACAATCTCTCCCTTAGCATTGTCTCCGAAAGTTACCTTTCCTCCTTTCGTTTTGATAATCTTTTTAAAAAAGCTTTTGTTACCAGTCATGTGCCGGGAACATCCACTATCCATGTACCATGTATCGTTGCTGGTACATTCTTTATTTTCCTGAAATCAAGAAGAAAATTAGACTTTCGGAATCCAAACTTGTTTGGATCAGAGATTTCCAGATAATAAAATTTTTGGAACCCACTTTTTCTTAGAAAAATAAGCTTTATGAAAATCTAAGGATCGGGTTTTGTTTAAGGAACAATTTTTTGCCCAGTGACCACCACATTGACATTTAGTGCAAAATAGGGCACTTTGAGGAACAAAATAATTGTTACTAAAAATAGGTTTTGCATGGGTATAACCAATCCGGATTTATTTCTTAAAGGTCGTATTTGAGAATACATCTTATCAAAATATTCCTTACCATGGGTAAAGTTTGATAAACACTTCCTTAAGGAAAAAATTTCGGACTTGAGTTTTACAGCAACGTTTTTATCCTCAAAATCATTAGATTTACAACTAGAGTTAGGCTCGAAAACATTTTTCTTAGAAATTACTTTTTCTAATTCTTTAGAAAGTTTATTCTTCTCAGAACTTACTTCCTCAAGATCTTTTGAAATATTTTCAAAATCAGCATTTTTCTTATCAAGATCTTTAGAATGATCTGATATCTCTTTGGTAAGAATAGAATTCCTAGAGTTTGCTTTATCAAGTTTCTTATTGAGTTTGGAATTCTCAATCTCAAGAAGTTCAGCAAACCTAGAGACTTCTTCATAAGTAGGTAAAGTATTTTCCTCATCAGAAGATGATTCTTCATCAGAAGAGTTATAATACTTACTATCATTAGGATTTAAAGAAACTTTGGTCAATGATTCAGCATTTCGTACCTTAGCCATAAGACAATGATTATCAATAGGTAATCTGGAAATAAGACCAAGTTTCTTCTATCCTGAAGATTCATATTTAAAAGATTCATCTGAAGAGTCACCACCACTGGCACTCCAGGTGTCATTAGCTTTCAGAACTTTCTTAGCTTTGGCTTTATAATACTTTTTCCTGTTCCTGTCTGAATGTCTTTCCTTTCTTTCTTTCTTTTTGAGCATAGGGCAATCTGGTCTAATATGTCCAGCTCTCTTACATTCATAACAAGTAACTTCTCCATCTTTCTTATCTTTCCTATCATTTTTCTTATACGTAGATTGAATGTTTCTCTGTCTAGCTATCTTGTTCATCCTTCGAGCAAGATTGGATAATTCATTTTCTGAAACTTCACTCTCACTAGATTCGGATTGAAAAACAACTTTCTTAGACTTGGATCTGGTTACTCTCTCAGGAGTCTTTGCTTTCATCTGATTTGATGTTGTAGTAAAAGAAACAGTACCATTTCCATTCTTTTTCTTGATGTTGTCAGCATCTCTCTTCATTCTAGTCTCATGTTGCAGAAGAGTTCCAAATAATTCATCAAGAGTAATTTGAGTAACCTTCTTGTTCTCATCTATAGCTGTTCTCTTGGATTCCCACTCATTAGGCATAATATCAATTATCTTGTCCACAAGAGCTTCATCATCTAAACCTTTCTCTCCCATTGACTGCAGACTATTGACAATGGTCATAAATCTTTGTTGATCTTTACAGATAGGTTCTCCATAAGGAAAGTTGAAGCCATGATATTCAGCTCTAAGCATAGCTCTTCTAGTCTCAATCACCTTAGAAGTCCCAAAGTGTGTAACCTCTATCTTCTTCCATATACAGTTAGCTGCTTCACAAGAAGAAATTTGGCTATATATATTTCTAGTCATTGAACATAGTAAAGTATTGCGTACCTTATAGTTGAGTTGATATTCTTGCTTTTCCTGGTTAGTGAAAGATCTGACATCCTTGTCAGGGATTTTATAATCACCAGTAAGCATAACAAAGTTATCTACACCAGTATTGATAACAAAAGTCTTCATACGATCTCTCCAGTATTCATAGTCATTACCATCAAAGATTGGTGGTCTTGTAGGATTTAGATTGTCAATTGAACCAACATTAATTCCTGCCATACTAAAAACAACTTTGCACACAAACTTGTTAGTAGCAAAGATTCGTAATAACAAAGTTCGGAATGAGACAAGTTCGGAATGGATAAATCAGAATGACAAAGTTCGGAATGAAAAAATGATCAAGAAAAACTTATTCGTGAGTATAAGTATTTCAGAGACCTGCTCTGATACCAATTGTAGGATTGTTATAGAGCAAGAGGTTTCCAACCTCTGATACCAATTGTAGGATCGAAATATAATATGAGATGCTCAATATACAAGAGGGGGGGGGGGTGAATTGTATACTTTAAAAATTCCTTTGGAACCTTTAAAGTTGGTTAAGAAACTATAGTTTCCTTAAGAAAAGGAAAGGGTTAAGTTTAACAAAGTTAAACTAAGTAAATTCACAACACCTCTAACACATATTTCGAGAGTAGGTTCCGGAAGTATGATTCTGGAAGTTGAAACTTAACAAACAATTACAATATGAGATTCTAACTTAAAGCATATAGAATCTAAAAGAACCAGAGTACAAATAAGGAAGTATAAGAAAGTTATACTTTCCTTATGATACAAGATGCAACGGAATGTAAACTAGTAGTAAAACTACAAGTAACAAGAATAAGTCTTTTAACCCAAAGAGAAGGGTATCCAACAACCTTGGATAAAGGTCCCTTGATTTATACATTCAAGCAAGTCTGTCTTACCCACACCAGGGTAAGCCCTCGATACACGGATCGGAGTCTCTGTCTTGCTATCCCCGCAAGCCCTTAACTTCAAGGTAGTTGGCAACCTCTGTCTTCCTCAGCAAGGAAGCCCTCGAACTTTTAAGGTAGTCGACACCTCTGTCTTCCTATCCCCGGAAGCCCTCGAATGTAATCACCAACATTCGGAGTCGCACGAAGCTTTGAGAGTTAATAAGAGTCTCTCTCTCTAGAAATCACTTTAACAGCATGTATGTCCTTTTTCAACAATCAGCTCAGCAATCAGCACAGAGCTCTTTCAAATGAGCTCCTATTTATAGGTAAGGTCGGCTCCTTCTCCAACGGTCATATTTCCTTAGAGATCGGAGGGACCTGTACACGTGTCACTTAGACAACGGTTAGTTTATAACAAAATGAACGACATCGTTTTATAACAAAACAAGTGTAACAGAATGTACGACATCGTTTTAAACTCTAACATAAAAGCTCGGAATGAACATTTCGGAGTGAAGGTTCGGAGTGTAATGAAAATAATAAAGAGTAGACAGATTAGAAAATGTAAGCAATATAAAAGTTCGGAGTCTAACCAAAATACTTTTCGGAGTCTGAATTAATTCAGAGTGTATAAAACAAAGATAATCAGATTCTGTTTAATAGATGAATTCAGAATGAGCATTCAGAATAGGAATTCGTCATCAGAAATCATAATGAGAATTCATCATCAGAATTCGTAATGAGAATTTGTCATCAGAATTCGTAATGAGAATTCGTCATCAGAATTCGTAATGAGAATTCTTTATTAGAATTCGTAATGGGAATTCGGAATGAGATTTCTTCATTATAATTCGTAATGGGAATTCTTCATTGGAATTCGTAATGAGAACTCGGAATGGGATTTCTTCATTAGAATTCGTAATGAGAATTCTTATTCAGAATTCGTATCCTGAATCTGGAATAGAACTTAGTCAGAGTTCATATCTGGAATTCGGAATGAAACTTCCTTATAGTTCTTGTCCAGAATCCGAATACTAAACAGAATGCTTTATATCAAAGTTTTAATGATTCCGAGAAAATGAATCCGAATCTTATACTTAAGAAAAATATGGACGAAAATGTAATAAGGATAATTTTTCTTATAAATGCTATTTTCTTAAAGATTGTATTTTTACTTAAGAAAGAAATTTTCCTTAAGAAAGCAATTTTTCTTATAAAAGCGATTTTCTTAAAGATAGGGTGTTTTTGATTTTCAAAACAAGAAGGAATGGAACAGTCATAAGGAAAACCTTATTGACTCAACAAAAGTGTGATTAGTCATCAGTTGAATTAGTGTTGAACACGTTTTCAACTTTTGAAACAAGTTCAATGAATTAAACATATAAACACACATACCAAAACTATCTATCAATGTGAATTCAAAACAGTTTTATGTTTTATAAATAAGGAAAAAAATATGTAAAATAGAGTATAACAAAATATATAACATAGAAAAGATAAAAAAAGACGTTCAGTCTCAAGACAATTCTAAATCCTATCCACTTAGTGATCACCTGCCACCATTTAGTTTATATTAACCATAAACGTGAAAAAAAGACTGTATCAGGCATTATAATAGTTTTCAAAAACCATCCAGGGTTTACACACTCTACCACAGTTCTTCGTGGGAATGATAAACAACACAGACCACACATGGTCTTTTCCATTGTTTTACCTGGGAAAATAATCAATAATAGAAGTTTAATTTTAGAATTTTTATATCCTTCAGTTCAAGCACATGAGACACTGTATATGACATAAATACATATTTCTGTGAAATTTAAAATATAAGAACACATTATTAAAAAGATGATTAAATTGAGTTTAGAAGGCTTTATGTGTTTGCAGTTCATCTCATGACTCTTTGAATTAAAGAATTTGATGTTCAAGTCATGCAATAGAAGTTATATTTAAAATACAGTGTCACAACACCAGGATATGGCTTTCAAAAATTGAGTGTTCTTCTTCTTGTTTTGATAAAGAGTTGATGAGACATAGAAGGTAGAAGTGATTTTTTCCCATATAATCTTTCTGACGGTTTTGGGTTCACAATGTAAGTGCTAGATGGGTTTTGTTTGATATATTTATTATCTTTCTTCAGAAGGTTAGACACACTTCTCTTCTATTGAAATATATTCCCCTGAATTCTCTTCTCAGCTCAGTTCAACTTTACTCACTTATGTTAACTTTTTATATTAGAGGTCCGACAATAGTTATATGTACATCACGAGCTGTCTCTCTCATACCTCATACTCTCCCCAGATATGGAATCTCAATATGCGTACAATAAGAACTGATTAATGTTCGAAGCATTAAAGTTAACAAATATTACTGTTAAAACAATCTTATGAATTTTAAAAAGTATGGAGTAGAGGTGTATGGTAGACTAGTAACTGTAGCATTCCCCATGGTATGCTTCAATAGTAAGGTCACATCGACAGCATTCATCAGTAACCTTTCTCTTGGCATCCATCCATCAATTACTCTCCATCAGTAGTCATTCATTAGTGATTCTCCATCGATAACCATAAATTGATAACTCTCTTTTTGTATCCTTCACAACAGTATCCTTGCATAGGTGAACTTGCATAATTGACCATGACATCACTGACCTTTGCATTGTTAACCATTGCATTGGTAACCATGCATCAGTGAACTTTTTATCGGTGACCATTTCATCGGTGACCTTTTTATCAGTGACCTTTGCCTCAGTGACATTTTCATTATTGACTATTGCATCAGTGATCTTTTCATCGGTGACCTTTGAATTGGTGACCATTGCATGAGTGAACTTTTTATTTGGAGAAATTTTTCACTATGAGCTTCAAACAAGAGAGCAGTGAGATTAAACATACAAAGTTATCACTTTAATATAAACATGATTTTCTCATAAATGATTATCTTGTAATATAAACATAATTTTCAAATAAATAAAACAAGATTTGGGATTATCAAAACATGTGAGACCAACAACACCATTGAAAAAACCGAGTTTTGGAATATTTCTAAAACATGCCACTCTGTCCCCCAAAAACAAAATAAACACTATATTTTCACAAATTAATGTCTTGGAGAAATATGGGTAATAAAATCATATACCTCTCAAACTATTATTTTCTCGAATAATTCAATCCTATACTAGAAGGTGGTGTCTGAACAACCACCTTATAGGATCCCTTTTATGGATAAACCTTCTTTTGTTTCTCAAAAGATGAAGTGAAACCTCAACATCCATGAACACTGCCAACCATATCTAATAACCCAATCATTCACAAGTTATGGCACACATCAACTATTCAGGCACATGAATTAGAGAATTTACTTCATCCATGTCACCAAACAATCTGTTTTATTTGACCCTGACTCACCCGCATCAGTTTAACTACATTGACATTAATGTGTCTCGATTTGGACTGAGAAATATCAAAGAATGCAGGAAAATCACAAAAAGAAAATTTGGGTACTTGGCACCCATATGTATCTCCCACTCCAAAGTACTACCCATTAAGACACAATTCCGTGATAACACACGAACAAATAGAATTGTCTATTAACGCAACACCTTCTCTAGGTGATCATCGATCACCACTAGTCACTCCTCAAATGTTGTGTTGTTCTTAAAATCCAACTATTCTCTATCAATGAAATGGGAGTAATTGAGATGATACAGAAATAGTCGGGTGATATGAAATATGTCTTGGAACCTCCCCAAAAATAGTGGAAACACTAGCTGATATTCCACCTTTCCAACTCATCCCAACACTTCATAAGGTAAGATGAAACTACGAGAATGCTTTCTCCATCTACCAAACCTCTACTCCCCCCATCGAGGGGGAAACATCAAGAATAAATAGTCCCCTAACTCAAACTCATAGGTTTTTCTACATTGATTGTCTTATGACTTCTTACAGTCTTGTGCTACCTTTATCCTCTCATGAATAGGCTATAGCTACTTAGTTGTACTCTAAATTACATCAGAACCAACAACAACTGCTTCCCCAACTTTTGTCCAACTCAAGGGTGAATGACACTATATTTCATAAAAATCCTCAAATGGGTCCATAATGATGGTTGAGTGTTAACTATTATTTTAAGTGGACTCTACCAATATAAACTAACACACGCAAGACCCACTAAATTCCAGAATACATTATCATATCATTTCTTCCCATGTTTGGAAGATCCTCTCTATGTTTCTATCCATCATAGGGTAGAAAGTTGTGCTGAGCCATTACAGAGTGCCAAAGGCATGTTTCATTCATCTCCATACTCATGATATAAATAATGTATCTCGATCCAAGGGAATATATCTCATAACTCCATGAAACTGGACTACCTCATCCATGTACCAGTACACTAAGTCTTCCACTGCACTTGACTCTTTGATCACTAAAAATTGACCCAATTTAGTCGACTGGTCCAATAAAACCCAAATGATATCACAACCTCCTTGAGGACTACTTAATACAAATAATAAATCCATCAATATGTCATCCCAATTACACTAGGGGATATCTAGGGGATACAACAATCTACCATGTTCATAGTGTTTATCCCTCACTTGCTGGCACCCAAGGCATGTGTCCAAAAACTCCGCCACTTCCCACTTCATCCCGAGCCACTAGAACTGTTCTCTCAATCCCCGTTAGATCTTGGAAATTCTTGGGTGTACCTCCAAGAGTTAGATGTGAAACTCATGGAGAACACCCTCATGCATTTCCTCTAAGACTAACAGCTTCTTACCAAACATCATCTGATTATGACAATACTCAGAACATCCCTCATGAGCATTTCCCTATTCCAAGTGATATCACATCACCACTTCTTCCATGTCTCACAACTAAGACTCCTCCACAATCCACTTCATAGATAAATACATGTTTTCCTAAAACATACATCCCAGTCCACCACCCATTACAGCTTCTATGTAGAAGGAAGAACACTCCTCCATCCCCCAATTCTACTGTATTTGTAGATCTCACTTAAAAAGGACGTACTTGAAGATTTTGTGATTCATGAAGTCAAAAAAAGCTCTCCCCAATGAGGTAATGTCACCACAACATCGTCACAAACCTGACCACTGATAGTTACAGATCATGGGTGGTATAGTTACATTAATGGGGTCATAAATACCTAAAACCATATGAGATCACATTATATTGAATCATCATGACACAACCCAATCCTAGATGGGAAGCATCACAAAATTCCATGGAATCCCCCTACCTCTTGAAACCTAAGCATTGGATAACTGACCGTCATCCCCTTAATATTTCCAAATGTGGCCTAAAACTGCACTCTCAACAAAAAATATTGTCCCTTTATATTGAGAAACTTAAAAATGGCTACAACATAAGAAAAATAATCTACGAATCGTTGGTATTATCCTATCTAACTGGGAGAACTATGATATTCTACTACATTATTTGGTGTTTCCCATGAAATAAATGCCTCATCCTTTGATAGGTCCACTACTACGTGCTTCTGAGATACCGCATTCCCATGTATATAGACCTCTATTTCCAAAACATTCACGTGGATATCTTTCTGTATATATGGTAGTGTCAAAGGATCTCTATGACTGTCATGAAGTTCTCAATATGCTCCTCTTCTAACCTGGAGTAGATCCGAATGTAATTGATGAATGTGATTATGAATTTTTATTAAAACTCATGAAATACTGATTTCATGATCCCCATGAACACAGTTGGATTGTTTTTAACACTAAAAAACAAAACTATAAACAATAAGTGCCAAAACCATCACTTGAAAGTAGTCCTCAGAATAACACCCTCTTTTAACCTCAAAGGGAGATATCCAGATCGCATATCAATATTGGAAAAAAATTAATCCCCTTAGCTGGTTGAAAATATCATCAATTATTGGGAGAGGGTAATAGTTCATAACGGTTACCTGGTTAATCATCTGGTAGTATTTAAACCACCTCAGACCTCCATCCTCCTTCTTCGCAAACAATATCGAATCACCCCACGATGACACACTAGTCCAGATAAATCCTATCCCCATTAAATCATCATTAAGAATCGTAAAAATGCAACTAATAAGACGGTGACATCCGATAATGATCCATATAAATCAGATTATAATTGGGTTGTACGCCTATTAAAAACACAATGTCACGTAAAGGCGGTTGAGTCACAACCTCCCTAGAAAACAATTTCATCAAATATTCATTAACCATAGGAGTCCCAACCATTTTTGTACCAATCGATCCCATTGACAGCTTGGCTAACCAAAAAATAAGGGGCATCATCTGATAGTTGCATACCTGACTTCTCTACTTGCCAACGAAAGCTACATGAAGGAATTTGACATCTAAAAACATGAATCTTATACAGAAGTAGTTAGTTATAAAATTAATAAAAAAAATCAATTGATTCTATGGAAGACATCGTACAACTTCCCATGTAACAATAATAGATCCCCACAAGACTAGTGTGACCCCATCGCCAGTCTGTATTCCTATCAAACATTAAAAAAGAAAGTTAGAACTCTGACTAGTGTACTCAACACCATGAGAACAAGATTTCTCTCCATGTATTTTCCAAAGGCATTGTGTAGAGTGGGTGCAAAGAATGAGTGCGAAACTCCAGAATTAAACAATGAAAAAGAAATAGTGTTAAACAAAATGATCGTACCTCAAATGATCTACAACCATACTATTTCTATGGAATGTAACTGCCATGAAAAGCTCTTGTGCCCCTAATCTAGCATCCAGCACCACTACTACACCCTGGATGAGGTCCCTAAACATAACCCTATGGTCTCCCACCTACAACGCCATTTTTACTTGGTGCTGCAGTGGCATGTTTTCCATGGTACATGAAAGGAATGTCTGGTAACTGCTGCTATGTGGGTGCTAGACCTAACCACCTCCACCGTACTGACCTCGAGTCAGGAAATATCCCTAGAGGTGGCCATGGCCTTCAAAAGAAAAATTCCTAGGCCTCATGCTATGGGAAAATGTGTGAGGACTAGAGAGTTTGAACTAAAACTACTGGGCTCGGCTCTTTAGTGGCCATAACTTGGAAGGCTCGAAAGCTAGATTCTTGTTGTTAATAACCTTACCCTTTCTATAACTTTACAAACTTCTCTATCATATTTGAACTCCTAACGAGTTCAAATTCTCCACTACATCAACAACCTATAGAACTTCTAAGTATGTCTGTAGGGTGAAGAGAGTGACCGCAGGCTGAAGAGAATGACAGATTTCCTCTTATTAGTTCATTTCCTGAGACTCGTCATCCAGAAATTCGTCTATAGAAAATCATAAAAAATCCTTGGTGTTGATCCCCAACTCTGTCACCAACTTACTACTCTACTTGAGATTGAGTATCTCTTATCTCTTATCCTCCTTCATCACGGAGGAATGAAATTCTTACCAGAACTCCTTATCAATTTCCTCCCACCTTACATCAGCATCCTTCTTCTCCTTGAGGAAAAGCATCCACCACTGACGCGCTGCTCTGCTCATTTGACTCACTATTAGAAGAACCTTGTACTCTATCGGAGTCTATATCATGTTTAAAGTGATCAACGACTCCTTGATCCAATATTCCATCTATATGACTGAGACAATTCCCTCTTACATTCATAGAGTATTCAACTTGAAGGGACAATGCACCTTCTCCCACTAGTCATACTCCTATACTAGATCAACCATCTTTTGATCTGCCAGATGAGGCTTCTATAACTCGACTACCTATGCCACTCATGGATGATGACCCTATTCCATAGAGTAATGGTAAAAATGGAACTCCAATTCTCTGGTAGTGTTGAATTTTTATATTTTTCATTTTAACTCATTATTAATTTTAATTTCAAGAGAATTCCCAAAAAACAAAATTCTTTATGATGCATGTACCTTACCTAGGGAATGTACCATGCAAATTGTGTATCATTAAATGGTCATTCGGAATCTTCAGAGTCTTTAAATTGGATCATGGAGGGACCAAAAATCCTCTTCCCTAGTTGGTCTTCTCTGGCCTAGGTCATACACCATGATCATCAAACAATTTTTCCATACGAACCCATGAAATCTTCATTATTCGTAACTCTGAAATCCATCTGATCACTCATTCATTGGCTCTAATATCATTATGTCACAACCCACAATATTCATGATTATGGAAGGGATAAAATGATTCTTAGACCTTCCTTTCTCAAGATGATGGAGATATAATGACCCTATAGTCCTACCCCCAATAGGCCCAAGGGTGTAGAATAGCACCAAGGGTTGGTAAAATTTATACCAATGGGAGGCATTCCCCATTATAATGAAAACAAGTCCTCGAGAAAAGATGTATCGACCTTGAACAAATCCATGACACTTATATATAATGAAACCAAAAAACCCATTCCACATGCATGATTAATGTAAATCTTCAAGAAATACAAGGATACTCATAATAATTACCAAAATAAAACTGAAAAATTATACAACAACCATCCCCAATGTCTGAACTATTATGGTCCCCCACAATCCAGGTAATCTCCCTGGAAACATAAAAATAGTTTTATATAAATTGGGTGAGCATACAAGTATACTTAGTAGGGAAAAACCAAAGTCACCTGTGAAAAAGAGGGAGAAGCATACTAATTCCCCTATGAGAGAATAGAAGAAACTCGAAGAAACATAACAATGTATACTATCCACCAAACCATACGAAGGCACATTAACCAAATAAAACTTTTAATGAAAAGTAATGTAGAAATCATATCAATACATGTGTACCCCACCCACATCCCATTATTTTCCTACTAAAAACTAATGGAGAATGTCCTCACACTACCATGCTCTTCCACAAGACCCACTATAACAACCCTCTTATAGACATATGGGCCACAAACCACACACATTTCTTGCCAACAGACACCTGGGCCTCACACATACCACCCCTAAATAAAAACACTTTGGAATCATCCTGAAGAGAGGTGATAAAAACCAAATCTCACAAAAATAAGAAAAATAATATATAAATAAACCTTAATCCATTACAGCCTACTTTAATGGTCTTGGGCGACAAATGACAAGTATATGGAGGAGAGAAAAACCAATAACAAGCCATCTATCCTACCATAGGATTCTAGGAACGTTATCCCCCCCTAAAAATTTGGGTATTTCATACATAGTTCTCTACACAGGTGGGGTTCATATATAAAACATAAGGAAATACATATTTATACATATGGGTAAAAAAAATCACTCCATTCTATGGAATTCCCAACATTCAACCAGCCCACGCAAAACCACCTTTTCTTCTACCCCAACATCCACAACCACACAATAGCCCCAACAAAAACCTCAACCCACCCCTTTCATTTAACTAATTTTAATTCTAATTTATTAGCCCATTAATTTATTTAAAACATCTCTAATTGATACTCTAACAATTACAATGATAGAAACAATTCTCATAATGTGGAGAGTCTGATTTACTACAATGGGTTCATCATTATTTCATGATTACATCGATTCAAGGAACAACAAAACACTAATCCTGAGGGAACAAGTTAATCTTTAGACACTATCAACATTAAATAAGGGAATAGGGTCCATGGTAAATGATTTCCCTTTTAACACCCCTTAACAGTTACAAATATAAAACAACATGATTATGGTCCCACCAGACACAAACACCAGACCTAGTACATTGATAATCATGAGGACATGAAAGAACCTTTTCCTATAGCCCCAATGACCAACCACTTCCCATAGGGTACTCTACTATATAAAAGTCCATCCATTACACAATAAACCAATTTATTACCCTGAGATTCCATTGAACCTACTATGCCAACTCAAACAAAAATCCCACAACAACCACCAGTAAAACCACTTCCCAAATGTAGAAACATTCCACACATATTTCATAGAACAACCCCTATATATCTTTGCACTGGAAACCATGCTTCCAACATGTGCCCCATATAACCCAAACAATTCACAAAAACCAACAAAACACATCACAAAGCCAAACATATCAAACATGGTGTATCCAAATTTAACAAAAAATATTCTTTAATACAATTTGATAAATACGGGCTATCAGAGAAGGGAATTCATCATGAAGAATACATTTTATTTATATTAGTTTATGGGATTAATAGAATTGATATTTACTATAAATATTCATAAGGAAACATTAATTATTACTAGGAATTTCCCAAGTGCACACAATGACAACCATCATCCATGATTTACAGAAGCCTCACGACTATAACATGTCATATCATCCACAAATATAATAGATAAAATATGTGATAAACATCAATCCACTCTCGTCCTGCTATCAAGTTCATTTTAAAATTTATATTAGTTAAAATTTGAATTATTTTGTACTCACATAATAAAATTACGATGTCTACCCCGCATGATACACAATTAAATACGGAAAAAGGTAATCCTAACTTGAAACAACAAGTGACCAAAATTACTCTTTGCACTGAAACATGGGGGTTGCGTAAGTAGTAGGAAGGAATATAAAGAAACCCGATCGATGGAAATTACACAACACAAGACTCCACTGAGAGGAAGAGATTTTGGAGAACTAAAAAAATATAAGTTAGGTCCTCCATATTAAAAAAAAATCTATATCCAATATCAATGGAACAAAAATGAAATCAAAAATCATTAATTTGGGATCATGATCAAGACCATGTAGTTCGATTATTTCGAAGACCCCAAAGTGTTTGAATATTAATGATACAATTAATATCCTTTGATGAGACTTTAGAAATACCCAAGCATGTTTTTAAACTCAACTTTAATCAAATAAAATGTAAAATGGAAGAATAGAAAAAAATTGGGAGAAACTACGAAAAACTAGAAAATCAGAAAACATTTAGAAGTGAATCACCATTTTGTGAGTTAATGTTTCACTGTTCAGTGTGTCCCCATTCATTGACCCACTATTTAATTCCACCTTTTGGTTCCACCTTTCGGTTTGCCGCCATACGATGCCACTGTATTGGGGCACCGTTCGTTTTACCACTATTGGAAAAAATAGATTTTTTAAAAACTCCCATTACAAGCCCTGTGTCCCCGAAAGAACACCACAAAAAATGGATATTAATTAAGTAATGGACTATATAAATCTAGGCCATCTCAATAATAATCATATCTCGATAGTGAAATTTGATGAAAAAATTATTACCTGTTCTTCCTAGCATCCATGAATTTACATTAACCTCAAATATAAAAAATAGATATATCAATCACATAATTCATAAAAATAATTATAATAATATTAATTTATTTTCTTTAAAAATATTAATTCCCTATATAAATTCTTCTTCTCTTATATATATTGAGTTTATTGTTTTGTTCATCTACACTATTTTTATAATAATAGTGTATGTATTATGTGTTTTTTCAAAGTACATGTTCACAAGAATAATAATGAATCTATTAATGATTTTTTATAATTATCTGGGATGTTTAAAACTCTTTTTATTAGTATTTTATTATTTATCAATGAATACGAAATAAATATCCATCATGTATTTCTGATTCTTGGTGATTGAAGGGTGGTTTCTTAATTGATTATTTAAATATTTATATTACCATACTAGATCCAAGAAATTATTATTAATATGTTTATATCATAATATTCCATTAAATAATTTCAATTTTAATTCAAAATATATAGTCATTGTATTGATTTTGTAATTGTTTAAACCAACCCAAACATTAACATACCCGTATTGGATAAATGATTATGATCATTTTTATAATATTATTATTCATAAGGAATAATGAGATTATTTAGAATTATTTATTATTATATATCATTACTGAAATAATTTATAAGATAACGTAATAGATATGGAAATTTTAAACCATATAAATAATTGGTTGTCCCTTTAGTATAATTATTTAAATGATTAAATTTTCAATACTTTTTTTATCATTCAATTAATAGGTTCAATAATTTAACCAACAATTCCTTAATTATATTAATAAAATTATATTTATATCATGATATGGTGTTTATTTTCATCCTTGTGTAAAAGATATGAAAGATGATACATGCTTTATCTTTGATGTGGTTTTGTGTGCATTAATAAAACAATAGTTTTCTTATTCATAATAGTTGGGGTATATGAATAAACAATGACAATACCCCTCATATATTACATTATTGTATATAAATTTAACTACTACCATTATGTTCATGTGGATACACTAAATTTAAATTAATATAATTAATATTAAAAACTAACATGTTGGAAACAATCACTCCAGACATGATATTGTAGAAATTTTTCATTTTATAAGTAATTGCAAAGATAGTTTTGAGAGTATCATATATATTTTTAAATATGTAATCTTAATATTGATGTGAAACATACAAAAAATGGAAACAATAGTATAGAATAACGTGTGGGGGAAAAAATTCCCATTATCCACCCCTTTTATCAGAAACATTGGGTGTGTTAATAATATTTTATTGTATGTTTTTTAATGTTTCCAAATTAATATTTCCCTTGGTTAATAATTTTTAATTTAAATAAATAAAATGTTTTTAAAAAATAAAAATTTTGAAACTTTTACCTAATTTTATATTTCTAATTTTAAATTTGGTAATCATTTTGTCAAATAGTAAAATTAAATGTCTGAATTATAAAAAAAATTACACATTTAAAACAATTGTTAAAAAAGTAAAATTTTTATGTATTAAATTAAAAATTAAGTTTAAATTGAAATGGATAATGATTTTAAGGATATATATTATTTTACTATAAAAAAATAAATCATTTGTGGACTTTAAAAGCAATTTAAATTTGAATATCTCTAAAAAATATTTATTTCTGTGGAATGATAGAAACTATTTTTTATATTAATATATCAGTTTAATAAACTCTAAAAACATTGCACATAAAATTTATAATTTATTTTTTTTAAGAATTTTTACTTATTATTCCTTATATTCAAATTTTATTACAAAAATGTTATTATAAACTTCTTTTTCATTCTTATATAAAAATTAATTCAAAAAAATGACACATTTCAAGTAAATTGTATTTTTTAATATATTTTTTTTAAAAAAAGATAAAAAAAATTCATAACAATCCAATTATGATTTAATGAATTCATGAATTATGTTAATTTGTATTAATTATAAATTTCAATATTTATAAATTTTGTTCTTTTATATAATTATAAAAAATATTGAAAACCCATTTCTTTTTGAAAATGACATTTAAGATATATTAACTATTAATATTGTTTTTCATATCATTTAAAAAAATATTAATGTTAAAAAATTTATTATTATCAAATAAAATTTATCACTAATATAATGTTTAATGAAAATAGAATTTCTATCTCATAAAACATAGCTAATTACAAATAATATAGTTCTATGAAATAAATAACATTGTTAGTCATTTTTGGTAAACTAAGTGAAAATATTCCATATTATGAAAAGCCATTATTTTTTATTTATATTTATGATGTATATAAATTAATCATATTTATTATCACTAATTTTATTTTATTTTTTAATTTCAATATATAAATATTTAAACTTTTACTAAATATAACATGGTCTCATTTATGTTAATTTTCCATGTGGAGAAATCTATTTAAGAAATTAATGTATTCATAGATATTCATTTATTAATATATCAATGTGTTACATATATGGTTTCAAACCATGTTTAAAAAAGTAAATTAGCCATGTTGTCTCATCTTATTACTCATCAAGGATAATAATTCATACGAGGTTATTTTGGAATTAGATGAGGGATCTAAAAAATAATCCCAGAGAACAAATAATATCAAATGTATTTTCCACACATAGTCTAACACCTAATTTTTTTGAATAAATGTAATTTTATTAAATATCATATATGATAGGAAACATTGTGTTTAACTTGCAGTTAATGAAACACTAATTTTATCTTATGTTACACAAAATATCGAAATTATTCGATTACTTCTATTTCATGATTGACTTAGTCTTGTTGAGTACTGTTATTATTATTATTAAAAATGAAAAATTTTCCCATATTTTTTAATTAATGGTAATTAATAGTAATAAATAATATATAACAACATATGGTTCAATACATTGGTTACAAATTAAATATTAATACAAAAACCAAATAAATATAAATGTAATGTAATTATAAATCATTATTTTTAGGCACTAAATGTGTATTTTATTAAAAAATTGGACTAATTAATAATAGAGGATGATATTAATAAAATATATATATATTCAATATTTTTTTTTACTTTTTTCCAGTATATTTTATTGTAATAAAATAATTTAAAATATAATTTTATTCTTTAAAATAAATATATTTCTACTAGTGGTTTGGCCACCTTTTAATGGAGAACATGTTCTAAAACAAAATTATCATTTTTATAAATTTTATTGGAAAAAATAAATTTAATTTTTAGAATATTAATTTCAAATGATTCGTAGTGCGTGATTTGGTGTTTTTCAAAGAAGATTAATTATTGTATGAATAGTAAAAAAAATCCAGAATTTAAATTGAAAATAGACTATTCAGCTAATTAATTCACTATATTATATTATATTTTAAATTTTTTATAAATTAATTTAAGATAAAATATAACCATATAAATCTATTTTAGTTCATTAGATCAGTTTTATATTGAAATTAAATTAAAAAAAATTATTTAACTTCAAAACCATGCTTTCTCATTTCATATTCAGGATTAATTTAAAATTAATTTTACCCAGTATTTGATTTTCATATTGTAAGAATTGATTATATATTTGGATACAAAATAAATTATAATATCTAATAGGGTAATCTACATTTTTGGCCAAATTGATTTTTTAAATAGTAAAAATTAATGATAGTGATTAAGAGAAAATAAATATACCAAAAGAAAAAAATATGAAACATAAGGGGAGTTTGGAGCTAGAAACCTAAAAAAACCTATTTTTTTTGGGAATAATTTTACCATATATATTCTATGATATATATTTTTCCTTCATTTGATTCACTATATATGAATGAAACATGGTATCACTAAATATTTTTCAAAAATACCAAGTGTGTCCTCTCCCCCAACTGTAAAAGGCCACCCTCTCCTTTGTCCATCACACCATTAAATATATTTTAATCAATGAAACCATCCAAAATAACTTATAATAATACCTATACTCTTTTAAAAAACTGTATCTTTGGAAGAATGAAAATCATGAAATGGTTTATTTAAACCCTTAGGAGGATGCATTAAGAATAATAATTGATCTACTAAAAGAATTTTTTATTTTATTTCATTCACAACCTCAATTAATATAAATTATCTCATTATTAATTAGTAAAAATATTTACTTAATATAAATTTATTTTTTTATTTATTGGTTATGAGCTACAACTTTATATAGTTCCATCAAATAGGTAAATAAATCATTTTTCTTGTCTATGGTATACTACCGCCTTATGAACTCTTGACTTCTATTTTTTCCTTTACATCTTCTCAATGTTTAAATCAGGATGTATTTATATTTTCTGTGTAATATATATAGTATTTGTGATTTATTATTCTCCTATAATAATTATATCATGGTTAATATCATGGTTTCCAATTTTTTGGAATCTGGTATCATATTTCACATATATGGCAGACTACCACCTCACAATGCGATGTGATTCCTTCATAATTTACATTGACAGTATTGAAGACTATTTTAGTAAAAATATGTTATATATATTACATATAAATTAATCTAGAATTATAAATTTTTAATATAAATTTTTATATATATAAATTTCTTATCATTTTTCAATATGAAAAAATTGAAACAATGTTAATGCATAATTACAACCTACAATCTCCATGAATGGTGTGTTTCATTTCCTATCTAAATTTTTTACAAATTAATATAAATCAATATTTAATAGATATATCTGATATTTATATGTTGTTTTAATTTTTTTTATATGACTATATGATGTTATATGTAATAGAAAAAAAATGAAATTAGTTAATAATACGCCGATGAGTATATATTGTAATGATATATCCTTATTATTTTTTAGGATGGTTTATAACCAGTTAGATTATGGATGTGTAATCTTGTTACAATTTTATTTATTCTAGATGGCCTAAAATTATTGATTGGGAAAATTATTTACATTTCATATAGAAGTTTTATTATGAATATTTATGTTAATTTTATATCCCCATTCTTATTAGGAAGAAATTATATTTTTTATGTTATTGGTGGAGACGACTATAACTCCTTGATGAATTAATATTTTTCCTATGTAAAATTAAATATGGTTATCATTAAAGCCTTGAAAATTTATTATATTCTAAGCGTGAAGCCTATGAATTATTATATTAATGTCTTGAACCCTTGATATTATTAGTATAAATGTTATAAATCCACAACAATATATATTAGATATAATTTTTAAAAATTCCATAATTATTAATTTAGATATTAATATTCCACGTGATTATTAAATTAGTTATAATCTTAATGGTTAGGTTTTATGATCATTTGATTTTTTGAATATAATTATTTGATAATCATTTATTTGTTTATGTTATGCTCATGATATTAATATAATTCAATGTTTTTCATTAATTTAACCTTCCATTTTGATTACTCCTTGTTTATTAAAATATTTCACAGTAAAATCATACTTACTCAGTATTTGAGATCACCCTTATTTTATTCACATTGCAAAGCTTATAAATGTGAATTCTTGGATTGGGTTTCCAGGACTCTAATATTTTAGTTTTTTTATTTTTTATTTCTTTTTAATAATGTAAAATTGGTATAAGGTATATGTTTTTTATTCTAAAACTACTAAAATGATCGATCTAATTGGATATGAATCTTCTAACTATTACAATGTAACAAATTAAGCAACTAGAACCGCACTACTTCGTTTCGGGGTCTTTACAATTCAAATTAAAGAAAATTAAGAATAATACATGGGTTGTAGATTTCATAACAAATAGATTATAGAACACAACCATTTGATATATTTTCATTAAAAGTATAAAATAAATTCCTAATCTTTTATTGTGAAAGATATTATCTATATTTTTATTGCAATAAATCTAAATATTGAATCTAAAAGTAGTATTTGTTCTGAAAAAAAGTCTCCAAGGGATAATAACTTAGAAAATGTTTCAATAAGAGTGTCTTGAATATTTCCATGTACACAAAAATGAGCCTTTCTACACACCTTCTTTGACACTCCGACATTATATTCTCTAGAAATTTTAGATTTTCCTTAAAAAACATTATGAGTTAGTTTCATGCAATGATACTCCCAAAAAATCATGTTTATAATAAAGATATTGTCCATGTAATGTAATCTACTAGTTTTGGTATTATACTTTATATTTCAAAATGGTTTTATCTAACCAAGTGTATTCCATTACAAATAAATGGTTCCAAAGATAATGTTATTAATCCACCACATGGTGTTAAAATGTTAGACCACTTCTAATATTGGAAAACTAAATTATTAAATTGGAATACAAATCTATTTTTTTTATAAATGGATATGTTCCATTGAAAATAATTTTATTTCTCTATAAATTAGTGAATTTTAAAAAAATTTCATGGTTTATTACTGTATCTTTGGAGACATGTACGAACGGTAGACATTGACTTAAAATAGTAAGGATGCACAACACATAACATGCATGAATTAGAAGTATTTAAAAGAAAAATTATGGAAAAATATTTTCCTTGTGAGCATCGACTGGATATGGGGGGTTATTTCTTGAATCTAAGTAAAAAATACGAGGATAGTGTTACTATAGTGAATTCAACTTTATAAAATCATAAACTAATGTTGTGGACTACATATATAAGCCAAATAGAATAATTGATCATTTCTTTTATGATCTTACATAAATTATCTATAGGGAAATTTTATAATAAAAAATCTCATAACACGAGGACATATAATCATAAGAAGTTAAAAAATTACAATTCAATAAGTCTTATATCATCTAATGGAAGAAATAGTAGAGGAGGAAACAAGTCAAAAGTTCAGATAAAGGGAAGAAGTGATAGTATACTTTTTCAATATGTTAATATTGGGGAAGGAATCGACTTGGTACATGCTAATAATTAAAATGAGTTTTCCTCAACTATTTAGAAAAAGGCCACTAAGCTCATCATTTGAAGGGATGGAATGAATTTTTCAACATTAAATTATTTCACTTTAATGATATAGGGGACAATGAGATTGAAAGGCCTATTATCCATGTAAATGTACCTCAGAATAAGCAAATTGGCCAAGGTCATTATTATGTAATTAATACTAGTGAAGTGGAATGATTAATGCCTCGCTTTTAGATTAAGGAATAATCATATGAAAGTGTATTAATCGATAATATTATTATTTTAAAAGTTACTAAATCTATAATTATTTTACTTCCATAATTCATCATTAGGATTTTTAAATTATATATTGAATGGTACCAATTATTAAGAAAAATTAAACAGTAGAAATTTTAATTTACTAGAATCTTATGATTGTAAGAAATATAACTATTATTATATTATGAATATGGTAAAATTATTTTTAGACGAAGAGATGATTGATATAGATTAGGTAAATTATATAGTAATAACTAATTTTGAATTAAATAAATAAATGTTTATTTTAGAAATTTATAAAATGCCCTTCTAATGATTTAGACCATAATCCTTAGGAAGATTCATAATATTAATAATTTATGAAATGGTTTATATAAAAAAATTGATAATGTTTAGAGGATTTATTTATTAAATTGTATACCTTTTGATAACCATATTGGTTTTGAAAAATCGTTATAGTTACGTATAAATATTTGTGTCACTTTTATTATCCATACAATCCACAAAAAATGAATTTTATTACTTTAGAGATAAAAAACAAATTATTAGATATTCAATATTAAATAAAATAGTTATTAATTATAAATGTAACTAATAAAAACCAAATAAGAAATTTAAATTATGAAATAGAAACACCCCATGTATGTAAATTTCCAAAAAATCGTAGCCAAAAAAATAATTCTAAAACATTATGAAAAAGATCATGAAACAATAAGGTTACACAATTAACTTAATATCAGAACATTCAGATTTTATTTTAAATCGTAAAAAAATAATGGGTTTTAGGACCTCAACATTAAATTAATCAATCATTTTCTTAGGATCAATAACCTTAATCAACCTCTATAATTATTTAGGTTTTTTATTCCACGTTCATATTTTTACTAGCCAAAAATGTTCTCCTAATAAAAAACCTAGTTATGTGGTATAATATAAGAACACGGAACATAAAAGACTATATATTATTAATATGGTCTTTTAATAATATTATTATAATTTATATTTTTAAATAATTGTATTTCAAAATGGTAATCCATTTATTTTTAAGGTCATGTTCCAATTTCGAGGATGAAATTTATTTAAGGGGGGGGGGAATTTTACAAAAAATAAATTATAGAAGAATAAAATTTTATTGAATATTTTATGAAACATGAATCAATGGGTATATCATACAATTCAATAAATATTTATTTTTTCTAAAATTACATGCAATAACAAGTTTCATTGTTAGCTTGTGTTACACCGAAGAACATTTTTTACCCAATATTTTTAATTTTATTATTTAAAATGAAAATTATATCATATATTATAAAATTATTTATTAGTTGTATTAAATAAAATATTATAATTTTTTTAATTAATTTTTAATCAATTAATAATGAATAAAAAAAGTAATTAATAAAAATGATTTTTTTACACAAAAAAAATATGCACCAAAGCAAATTTATCAAAATGAACAAAATTTGTCAAAATTATTTTATTTTCAAAATGAAACAAATATATATATATATATATACAATTATAAAATAGATTTTATATGCATAAAATTAGATTAAATCCAAATTCATGTATATGAGGATGTATTTTTCTAAAGGCAGATTTTCTGCATTTCGATGGCTCTCATTTATTCAAAATAAATTTATATAAATTTATAAATAATATTGTATAGAATTAAAAAAAATTTAAAATAATAATATTAAAATAATATAAGTTTTATTTTTTATTATTTTTCCAGGGAGTTTAATTTTTTTGATGAATAATTTAAAATACTGAATTTTAATTGAAAACTGGATTTTTGTCTAAATAATTTATAATGGTAAAACATATTTTAGATTTATTTGAAATTAATATAAAATAAAATTTACATTTATTAATATAATTTATTTCATTTAAATTATTTTAATAACGAATTTTGATATTAAACATTAGTAAACTTTTGAGCATTTTCCATTTTAAACCCTAATTTCTGATGGCGTCTAGCATATTAATTTTAAATCAAATTATCACACTTCAAAGAAATAAATTTTAAAAATAAGTATTCCAGATTTTTAATAATAATATTTAATAATATATAATAATTTCAACTTAGTTTTTAATATATGTGATTCGTAAAAACTGTTTAAATTAAGAATTGTGAATAAGTGAAAACATTTTTACCGAGGGATTAAACATTATAATAATGTGGGAAAATGTATTAGAAACATGTATAACAGATTTTTTATTTCCAATTTCCCACCTTATAACATATTTTTATGAAATGTTTTGCATTATTTTATGATCTTTATTTGAAAAAAATTGAGGTGAAGTCAATACTTTTCAGAAATATTATCTGTGTCATTTTCACCACTTATAAAAGCTAACCATATCTCCCCCCTTCTTCGTAGCTCTCAATCTACATGTCTCAACCAAACCATTTCAAAATAACTTCCCAAAATCTATCCCCCAATTCAATGAGAATTTTTTTATTTAATCAAATCATAGAACATTTTTTTGGAAAACAAAATGGGGATACCCGAAGAAGATGTAATCTTCTTGTAAAATAATTTTTATGTTATTTCCATATACACCATGTTCAATTTCAAATATAAAATTATTATATAATAAAAGAAATGTCATCCAGGAACTGTTATGTGTTTATTATATCTTTATGACATATATATTCACACACATCAATTAAATTGTATATGAAATCATTGTTCTTCTACAAGGAAAACTACATCCTTGTGAAGCGATGTTGTTTGTTTTTTTAATTACAACATTTTATGTATTGGACTATGGATAGATTTAATGTTTTTATATAAATATAATATATATGATTTTATCATACTTATATAATTATTATATTACACAAAACATGATGCATTCAATTTTCTGTGAATACTAGATCGTCGTTCGTCTGTATGGAAAACTGCCACCTCGTGAAGCAATGTCATTCTTTAGTAATTTATATGAAATGTATTAATGATGGGTTTAACAAAAAATATTTGATACATATGACAAAAAATTTTAATTTAATAATTTATATATATGTATATATATATATACAATTTTCTTTAATTAATAAGACAAAAAATTGAAACAATACTAATAAAACTTACGGCCAACAGTCTCCATGAATGGTGTATTCATTTTCAAATCCAAAAAATATATGGATTAGTATAAATAAATATATAATGAATATAAATGATATTTAAATCATATGTTACATTCTTTATTTGAGGATTTCAAGATCTATATATGTGAATAAAATAACAGGCATATACCCATATAACATCGAAAATAACACACGAAATAATGAAAATATCAAAACATTTTTCAAAAATAGGTGAATATAATTCCTTGGGATACACACCATATTCATAATTTTTTTTTGTGAATATAATATTATTATTTCATGATATATCAAAAATTATTTTATCATAAAAAAAATATTGTTTAATTTTATGCTATTTATGTCATGGATATTTAATTATACAATTTACCCATGTGGTAAGAGTTTTATTTACAATATCCTCATTATTTGAGATGGCTTATATTTACTTTTCCCTTTGGGGAATTATTTTTAATTTCAATATTTAAATAAATATATATAGTTTTCATTTGGTTCTTCAAGACATTTTCATGTAATATTTCCATTTTCCACTCATTTATACTTGAGATTACTAAAAAATGATATAATAAAATAATAATTCATTTATCTCTACTGTCAAACACTAATTATCATATGAAACTCGAAGAAATTATGAAAAACAGGAAAATATACAAAATTCAAGAAGTGACTCACCATTTGGTGAGTCACAGTGTCACTATTCAGTGTGACACTACTCAGGGAGTCACCGTTTGGTTCCATCGTTTGGTCCACTATTCAGTGTCACTAATTGGTGTGCCACCATATGGTTCCACCTTTCAGTGAAAACATTCATTGCTCCACTATTGAAAAAAACGAGTTTTTTTAAAACTCAAGAAACAAGCCACTGTGTCCCCGAGGAACACCACAAACTTTCGATTTTCACTATTGAATTGCCTAAATAAATCTGAGTCATCACAATAAAAATCATTACCTGTGAGTGAAATTTTTAGGAACGAATCCTTTATTCTTCTTCCTAACATGCATGAATGTACATCAAATTCAAATATAAAAAAGCAGATAAGTACATCACATAATTAATAACCTTAATAATTGACATATTAATTTATAATCTTTATAAATACTCATTCTCAATATGATTTCTACTTATCTTCCATATATTGAGATTATAGATTTGGTCATTTCCACTATATTCATATTATTAGTGTCCATATTAGGCCCTTTTTCAAATTTCAAAATTATTATACCATTAGTGATTATATTAATGAATTTTTATAATTATATATGATGTATCATACTTCATATTTGACTTTTAGTATTAATTAAAGAATATAAAATCGATAACAATCATGTTTTAGTGATTCTAGAGGATTTAAGGTGGTTTCTTAATTGATGGGTTAAATATTTATATTATCATACTAGATCCATGAATGTATAATTAATATGAGTATATCATAATATACCATTAATTAAATTTCATTGAAATCTATAATATATATTCATTTTATTGTTCATGTGGCTTCTTAAACGAACCCAAAAATTAATGTACCCTTTTGGAATAAATGTCTAGCATGTTTCTTTTTATAAAATCATTATTTAAGAAGAATAATTAATTTATTCTTATTTATTGTTATATATAATTAATTAAATCATTTAGAAGATAACATAATGGATTTTTAAATATTACAAAATTTGAATAAAATATTTTCCCCCAAGTATATTTTTTTAAATGATTATATTTTCATTGCTTGTTTGTGGATCATACCATTAATAGATTATATAATTTAAACTAAAAACAATTAATTATATGAAAAAAAATTATATTAATCTACTAATACTATGATTATATCCATGCTTCTGTGGAATGGATGGAATATGATACATGTTTCATCATGGTGGTGGTACTTTGCACATTAAATGAACAACAATTTTGTTATTTATAACAGTTGAGCTATATGATTAAATACTAACAATACTCTTCATATATTACATTATTTTCAATAAATGTAAATTATATCATTTAATTTGTGTTGATAGAATAAATTTAAATGTGCATAATTATGATTATAAACTACCAGTTCGAAATAATATCTTTGTACATGAAATTTTATAATGATATCCTTTTATATGTAATGATAAGGATAACAAATCAATTAGCGCTTGTATTTTCAATATTGTAATGTTACTATTGATTTAAATACATCTAAAAAATATAATAAATAGTATAATATATTTATTGTGGGTATAAAATTCCCTCAAATGCTCATTTTATCAGAAACATTGTGTGTTTTAATGCTATTTTCATGTATTTTTTTCCAAATTAAGATTTACCATGTTAATAAAATTTCAACATATATAAATAATTTTACTATTAAATAATAATATTGAATCTTTTAAAAAATTTATATTTATAATTTCAAATCTGGTAATAATTTTATCTAGTTATAGATTTATGTGAATCAAAAATAAAAACATTAAACCAAATTACTAACATTAAAACAATTGTTAGAAAATTAACATTTTTATGTATTAAATTAATTCATAATATTAAACATTTATGAAATTGATTATATTGAACAATGCATAAGGTTTTGAAGATTTATTTTTATAATATATAAATATTCCTAACCAAATCATTTTTAGAAAATAGTTATATTTATGTTGAATTATTTTTTACTCTTTTAGGAACCTTACAATCTACAAAAAGTGAAATTTATTACATTAGGGATAAAAAATTAATTTCTAGATATTTATTATTCATGGAGTAAGTGATTCATTTAAATATATCGAATAAAAACAAAAGGATGGAATTTTACATTTGAAATAAAAACACATCAATTATGTATATTTCCGTATATTTATAGACAATAAATGATTTCAACAATCATAGAATATAAACTTAAAATAATAAGGTTTCCTTTTACATTCATATCTGATCAATCAGCTGGTATTTTAAATCATTAAATATTAATTGTTTTGAGGACCTTAAAATTCTATTAATCATTCATTTTCATCGGACCAATTACCTCAATCACTCTCTATAATTATTTTGTTTTTTCATCCATGTTTCTATCCTCACTATCCATTAATGTTATCTTAATAAAAAACCTTGTTTTATGGTATTATATATGACCTTGTTACATACCTTTATATATTACTAATAAGATACTTTAATATCCCAATTATAATTTTTATTTTTCAACGATGGTATTTGATGTGAGGTTTATTTTCCGTGAAATCCTCAATCAATTAATTTTTCCCCAAAAACAATTCAATATAGCTATCCTTGGATTGTCTCTCGAGGAGGTTGCAATTTGAGTTTCAAAAATGTCACTTTTTTTGCTTGTTTTCACACGAAATGGAAAATTGGGGATTTTTTTAAAGACACAATAACAGAAAATAAATTAAAAGTAAAAAATATGAAATTTGAAAATGTGCTAGAAAATTGATAGGAAATAAAATGGGTTCGAAACCGGAATCAAAACAGTGGTTACAGACAAGCTTTAACCTCCCGAGCACTCCCCTCTTCCTTGTTTAAAATTATATCTCTAATGAATCTCTCAATTCATACCCAAATTCCTCTGGATAAACACCTTATTTGGCAAAGATATCATATTAAGACCTCAATATGATTGTTTCCCCTCCAATAGAAGTGATCTAATTACTTGAAGACTTTCAAATAACAAAACCTAATCAAAATCACTATTCTCAACGGCAAGACCTCGCCGAAGAAATTTAAATAGTGAAATAAACTATTTTACATTATATATTGGGAAACCATCCAGAACAAACAAGTTGAAAATATATTCAAAAAATAAAACAACCGCTATCATTCAAGAAATATAAATTCAAAAGAGATGTAATAGAGATTACACATGAAGATCAAAACTCGGAAGGGAGTGTCCGCCAGTTGTCGTCGTCTGCAACCACTAGGTGATTAGCCTCTCATCACTTGATCAGACCAAATCATCTTCATTCCAGAAAGATTTTACACCATCTTCATCATTGCCTCTACAAATCCAACCCCCCCTTGAAAAGGAAGAAGAGCTAGGGAGAATAGGAGAGGAGGGCTGGAAAATCTTCTATCCAGATTCTTTCCGCCCGAAAAATGCATCTATTTTGAACCCCTCCCGGTAGAATCAACCTATGTAACCTACTAAATGGTTGTTTAAAAATATGTTCTCTGTAGGTCCACAAAATATCATCCGCATTGAATATGTGGTGCAAAAGTTATGAATTTATTACACCACGACTCTTGCTCTGCCCGATGAGACCATTCATCTCCCACTTGTTTGACTCGATAATAGTAAGTTTAATGATCTAATTTGAAAATGAAATTAATCTTTCATGCGTTCCTTGGATTCCTCTTGCACTGCCAATTGGAATTAATGATATTAGAAACATGTATATGAAGTTATGCTCCATTTATTGAGGTGGGATTCACACATCCGAATATACACACTCTTCCCAAAGAATGATTTATTTGGACCCCTAGATGGATGATTTAGATATTGGTCTAGTTGACATATATGGAGATAATATTCCACGAGTTCCTAAAAAATAATCAGTCTAATTGCATAAGTATTTCAAAATATATTTCCAAATACTCAACCAAGTCAAAAACTGCTTAAAATCCAGAATTAAGGCATTTTCACAATTTAGCTCAATATACAACAATATTCCAAAAATGATGCAACTTATCATGTAATGAAACATTGGTGAGGATTAAATCATAAAAATTTAGATAAAATATATTGAAAATATCAGCTCTATCATTTTCCCCACACTTAGAACATGGTCTCCGGGACAAGTGATCATCAAAACCAAATCAATGCATATTCAAAACACAAACCAATGAGGTTCACCAATCAACCACCATGAATCAAATGATATCATGCCTCATAAAAAATTGATTCAAGTTTTAAATTCAGTTCATTCAATCTATTTCAACTCCTTTTATAGTCTCATTCACACAACACAGTCACCTCACAAAAATCTTCTCTCAACACAAATATTGATTTCCAACAAAGCTTCTCTCAAGAAAACATGAAAGAATCATCACATGCTTGAAAATTTTCTAAATCTCCACCTGATGTAAACCAAGAAAAATGTGATCATCACGAGGGATTTTCAAGAATGTTCTGTGGATAAAGGTTTGTGGGTATCAAATATCCAAAATTCTAAAGCCGAATAAGGAGGGTTTGGCTCATTTTGGAAGCAAAAAATGCATGAATATAATCTTAACTCATGTGGGGAATAATCCTTACTCTCCCCCAATGAAATTCATATTTGAGAATCTTTTAGAATATTTTTTCCACCTCATTTCATCCACATTTCAGCAGCAATTGTTACATTTCTCTTTTTTTTCAAAAGCTCTAGATTGGGAACAACTTTCTTCCGTCAACAGCTCCAGACTGGAAAAACTCTCTTCAATTAAGAGTTCCAGATAAGCACAACTCTCTTCCTTTGAGATCTACAGACAGGCATAGCTCTCAGAAAAAAATATCATTCATCAATAAAAAAATCTCTTCAGAGTTGAGATAACCACCCAAAGAAACCCCAGATGAAGTAGCACACCACAAGTCATCTCCCCCACACTTAAGTTCAACTAAATCATGCATTTATACTTCAAAGCAGGTTGGAAAGGGAAAATGGCTTGTAATGTGGCTATCTAAAAAGCATTACATAGCAACTAAGGGCTCAAGAAAGATAAAATTTAAAAGGTGGGATATAATAAAAGGGATAAACGTGAAAAATGTGATTTCAATCACAAAAAAATTGCCTCAATCATTTCAATCACTCTCACCTTAGCCCTCAAGTTTTGATAGAAAAAGATCAATTTATGGTTCAATGAAACAAACATTCTTTGGTTCACTCAAGAAGTAGGATGAATGTGAAGAAAATGAAAAATGGGTTCAAAATACTCACGGGCAAGTGGTTATCAATTTTAGACAACATTCATGGCCTGGAATTCAAAATTCAATGGTTATTTCAAAATTTTGGAACTTGACATAGTGTATTTTTTAGCATTAATTTTTAACCGGATTCGAGGGATCAATTGGTTCACTCATTGATAGGGTTTTCAAAGATCATAATTTAAGCTCAAATGTTTTTCAAAATTTTAAATAAAACACACAAAGATTGAATAATATAAGAACACACCAAAAATTGAAAGAGAAAGAAAATCAAAGTAAAACAAATGAAATGAAAGAACACAAAATCCTAATCAACCTAGTATGTTCCTCCCCCCACAATTATTTTATGCAATTTCCTCATTATGTGAAAAAATATATGTGAATATGAAATTCATGAAATCAAAGACATTTCAAAAAAAAATGAGAAGGAAAAACACAACCTGGAATCAATTGTATTCCGCTTCATGAAGATGGATCTCATCCCCTAGAGGATCTTGGACATTCTCTCTAAATAGCTTCAACCTATTCCCATTGACTATGAATAGTGTCCATTTGCTGGGTTCTTTAATCTGGATTTCACCAAAAGGAAATACAAGAGTAACAGTGAATGGACCAGACCATTTGGAATGAAATTTACCCGGGAACAGCTTCAATATTGAATCAAATTGAAACACATTGTCTCCTTCAATAATGTTTTTGTTGAGATTCATCTCATCATGAAATGCTCTGGTTCTTTCCTTGTACAACCTAGAACCTTCATATGAATTCTTTCTGATCTCCTCCATCTCCTGCAAAACAAAATTTTCTTTCTTCCCCAGAAGAAAAAAGATTCATGTTACATGTTTTAACAACCCAAAAAGATTTGTGTTATAACTCAACCGGAAGGTGAAAAGCCTTTACATAGACTAATATAAATGGTGACATGCCAATTGGGGTTTTTAATGCAGACTTATAAGCCCAGATTGCATCATCAAGTCTCAAACACCAATCCTTTCTATTTGGGTTCACAGTTTTTTCCAGAATTTTTTTGATTTCTCTGTTGGACAACTAAGCCATTCCATTTGTTTGGGGGTGATAGGGTGTAGAGACCCTATGATGAACTCCATAATTAATCAATAGTGATTCCAAAGTCCTGTTAAAAAAATGAGTACCTTGATCCGTAATCATGAACTTTGGGAATCCAAACCTTGAAAATATATTTCCTTTCACAATCCTGGACACTGTTTTCGCATCATCACCTCTTGTGGGAATAGCTTCTACCCAATTGGATACATAATCAACATCAAGAAAAATGTAAAGATATCCAAATGAATTGGGAAAAGGTCCCATGAAATACATACCCCAAACATAATATACATCACAAAACAACAGAGGTTATTGTGGCATCTCATTCCTTTTGGAAATGCCCCATTGAAATTGACAATTTCTACATGTCCTGTAGAAATCAAAAGCATCTCTAAAAATGGTAGGCCAATACAAACCAGAATTTAGTACCTTTATTGTAGTTCTTTGAGGCCCAAGGTGTCTTCCACAGGTCAATGTGTGACAAATGTTTAGGATAGATTGAAATTCAGAATTTGAAATGCATCTCCTAATCATATGATCACTACCAACATGCCACAAGTAAGGATCATCAAAAATGTAATGCTTTGAATAACTCAAAATATTAGAAATTTTATTCTTAGAAAACCATTGGGGAACATAATCATAAGATAAATAATTCACCATATCCGCAAACCATGGCCCTTTAGTTTGACAAGCATACATCTCCTCATCTGGAAAAGTTTCTTTAATTGGTAGATAGATCTGGGGATCCCCATTCAAAACAGATGGTATCCTAATCAAATAATCAGTAACTAGGTTTTCACTTCCCTTCTTGTCCTTTATTTCAACATCAAACTCTTGTAACAACAAAATCCATCTCAAAAGTCTTTGTTTTACATCTGTTTCTTCATAAAAAATTTGATTGCATAATGATCATTGAAAACAGTCACCTTAAAGCCCAGAAGATAACATCTAAATTTGTCCAAAGAAAATACAAAAAAAAAAACAGTTTCTTATCGGTTGTAGTGTAGTTTGATTGGGCCAGTTCTAATGTTCTAGAGTCATATGCAATCACATGAGATTTCTTTTCCAACCTTTGACTTAAAACAGCCCCAATAGAAAAGTCAGATGCATCTGTTATGATTTCAAAGGGAAAGTCCCATTTGGTAGGTTGAACAATGGGAGGAGTAATCAATTTTTGTTTCATCTCCCCAAAGGCGTGTTTACAATTTTCATCAAAGTCAAATGGGGTGTCTTTCCGGAGTAATCTTGACAATGTAAGTGAAACCTTACTAAAATCCTTAATTAATCTCCAATAAAAACTAGCATGACCAAGAAAAGATCTCACATCTCTGACTGTTTTTTGGTATCGAAATGATAAAATGACCTCTACTTTGGACTTATCAACTTGAATTCCATCCAAAGACCCAACATGTCCAAGAACAACCCCCTTACCCACTATGGAATGACATTTTTCATAATTAAGAACAAGGTTCTTATCACTGCATGTTTCAAGAACATGAGCGAGACCTTCCAAACAACATTCAAATGATGATCCATAAACAGTGTAGTCATGCATAAAAACTTCCATGCTTGTTTCAAGAAAACCAGAGAAAATTCTCATCATACACCTTTGAATAGATCCAGGAGCATTGCACAAACCGAAGGGAATCCTCCTATAAGAAAATGTTCCAAATGGGCATGTGAATGTGGTTTTTTCTTGATCCTCTGGTGCAATATGAATTTGGAAATAACCAGAGAATCCATCAAGAAAACAATAATGGGTTTTTCCAGCCAGTCATTCAAGGACCTGATCAAGAAATGTAAGTGGAAAGTGGTCTTTTCTCGTAGCCAAATTGAGATTCCTGTAATCAATGCACATTCTCCATTTATTTGGAAGTCTAACTGGAACAAGCGCACCAAATTCATTATTTGAGATTGTAAATCCACCTTTCTTGGGAAATTCATGGATTGGACTAACCCATTGACTATCAGAGATAAGAAAAATAATTCCAGTAGATAAAAGGGTGGTAACTTGTTTGTTAACATCCTCTAAAAGTGTTGGATTCAACCTCCGTTGAAATTATCTCACAGGTTTAACATTTTCCTCCATGAAAATTCTATGGATGCACACTGAGGGGCTAACTCCAGTTAAATCAGATAGAGTCCATCCAATAGCGTTCTTGTGGGTTTTGAGGACTCCTAAAAATTGATTCTCTTGGTCCTTCGACAAATCTTTTGAAATTATAACAGGGAATGCTTCATTTTCACCTAGGAATGCATATTTGAGATTGTCCGGAAGTGGATTTTACTCTAAATCAGCTGGGGTATTTTCATTGATCAAGGAACATTGCTCATAGGTGTGGTTGTTTAGTGGGGTTCCAGAATATAAAGTAAAATCACCCTGAAGATCAATTTGAAAGTTCCCGGAATTTGATTGTAGTGGAAAATTTTCAATTTCTCCTAGGAGACTACTAGCAGCACTATGTATTTCTAGGGATACATTTTCCTCAATGTTGAGATCAATAGAATATTCCAAAGCCATCTCAACATTCCAAGACTCATCATCATCTCCCTTTTCCCTCTCTTTTTGATCAGATTCATCAACAAACAAATTTCCATCAACAAAAATATCAGTTGTTTTCTCATCACAGGAAAAATCAGGGAACATATCAGTGGAAAACCAATCAATCATGTTCACTTGGGGGGATGAATGATCCTCGACTAGGTGTTTCATGGACTGAAAAATAATGAAATGAACAACCTCTCCTCCAAACTCTAGTGAAAGTATTCCCTTATGAACATTGATGATTTCCTTTGCAGTTTTCAGGAATGGTCTCCCTAGAATGAGAGGTGCATGGGTACTAAACCTATCATCTTTAATATCTAAGAAATAGAAATCCATAGGAAGAATCATGTCTCTCACCTGAACGAGAACATCCTCAATAACTCCAGCAGGCTTGGTGGTACTTCGGTTAGCAAGTTAAATGATGATCCTAGAGGGTTTCAATTCTCCAACATGAAGAGATGAGTAAAGAGAATGTGTCATAGCATTGACGGAGGCCCCCAAATCAAGCATAACATCCTCTATTTCACATTTACCAATGGTGCAAGGAATGGTAATGGTTCCATGGTCTTTACATTTGACAGGAAAGGCATGCTGGATCATAGATGAAACATTCCTCCCTAAGTTGACCTTTTCTCCTCCTTTAAAGTTCCTCTTGTGGGTACACATTTCATTCAAAAACTTTTCATACCTTGTAATCTGTTTCACAGCATCAAGGAAAGGTATATTTAATTGAACATTCTTAAAAGTCTCCAAAACCTCCTTATCCAACTCTTTCACATCGCTCGACTTGACTGGTGGTTCACTCCTAGGGTAAGGCAATGGTGGTTTGGTTGTTTCAAGGCTATTATGAGCAGTTCTTTGAGAAAAAAGGTCTAGAAATCCTTTTCAAATCCCTCTTTGTTCTTTCACGCAACAATTTTTCTCTTGAAATTGTGTTTCCATTTAAATATCATTCTGAATTTCTTCCATTTTCCTCAGTGGTGGGATTCTCAACAGCACTTTAATCCACATGTTTTGGTTTCTCCATTTGAGGGGTATTCAATTGTTTTCCACTCCTAAGTTCAATTGCACTCACATTTTCCTTCCCTTTATCTCTCAGATTCACTTTATGTTGTGAGGGAAAACCTCCACTCATTTGATTTTTTATGCAACTAAGATCAGAATAAAGTTGACACATTTGAGTCCTCAGGGTATTCAACATGTTTTGTTGTTGGTATTCTATTTGTTTCATTGCCTCGTGTTGTTTCCTCTTTGCTTCTTCAACATTACACTATGAATTTTGAGTGGGAGGGGCATCCTGGAAGGTTCTTCCAGAATGAGCATTGTCTTTCTCATTGAAATACCTTAGTTGTGAATTACTCGATTTTCCTTGGATAATGCTTATAGGTTGTTCAGCTGGTCAAAATATTTCATTAGAGTGGTTGTTCCAGCCTGGATTAAAATTTTGATTTGATTGATATGGCCTTTTTTGGTTTGATTGAAATGGTTTCCCATGAAACACATCATTGTAGTTTTCATACGGTTCCTGCATTTTAGGAAATTGGTCACTGAAATGGTCATTGAAGAACAAGTTCCACAGTAGACATTCATTTGAAATGTTGCTTCAGTTTGGGTGGAGTTGGTGCGGCATTGGATAACATCATTGACCTCACCATGGTGGTAAGATCAGAAAGATGACTCTCAATCATACTATTATCAGGACTAGCAATGGGGAACTCTTGGGTAGATTTCACATGAAGAAGGCCTCTTATTCCAAACTGTTGTGCATTTTGGGCCATGTTTTCAATTAATGTCCTAGTAGTAGTTGGTGTTTTGTCAATTAGAGCCCCTCTTGTAGTAGCATCAATCATGCTTCTATCAGTAAGACACAATCCCTCATAAAAATATTGAATCAAAAGTTGGTCACTAATTTGACGGTGGGGGAAACTGAAACAATCTCTTTTTAAGTGTTCCCAATACTCATGCAAAGTTTCACCTGGAGTTAGCCTAATTACAAAAATATCCTTTTTAATGGAAGAAGTTCTAGAAGCAGGGAAAAAAATTTCAAGTAATGGTTTTTCAATTCATTCTAATCCCTAATCAATGTAGAATGTGAATGGAAAACCCATTCTTTGGAAACTCCTTCTAACGAAAAAGGAAATGAACTCAATTTTATTTGATTTCCATCAACGCTATGGGTTTTCATGTTGACACAAAGATAACTAAATTCCTGAAGGTGTTTATGTGGATCTGCCCCAAGCTAAACATTAAATTTGGGAAGTTGGTGAATGAAACCAGATTTATTTTCAAACCCAACAGGTGCATCAAGGTATTCAACATGATTTTCTTGATTTGCATCATAAGATGAAGCCAATTCATTCAAGGTTATATTTTCAGCCATTGGAATTTCAATTTCAACTAGGATTCTTCAAAGTGCGTTATTAGAATATTAACAACTTGGGATAAGGGGATTTCTGGTAGCTCTACCCCTAGAGTAAAAAGTTCTATCAATTTCAGAATCCAATGGGAACAAATTTGGGTTATAATTTCAGGTCATGAAATTTTTTTTCACACAAATCAACTCAAGAAACCTCCCAGAAACAGCGCTAGTTGAAGTGAAGATTATTTGTTGTGATATCATTAATCAATTAATTTTTATCCCAAAACAATGCAATATAGATGTCCCTGAATTGTCTCTTGAGGAGGTTGCAATTTGAGTTGCAAAACTGTCAATTTTATTTTGTTTGTTTTCACACGAGTTGTAAAATTGGTGATTTGATTAAAGACTCAATAACAGGAAATAAATTAAAACTATAGAGAAAGAACATTTTAAAATGAGCTAGAAAATTTATAGGATAAAAAATGGGTTTGAAACCAGAATCAATACAGTGGTTACAAACAGGCTTTAACCTCGTGGACACTCCCCTCTTCCATGATTACAATTTACTCTAATGAATCTCTAAATTCCTACCCATATACCCTTCAATAAAAACCTTATATGGCAAGGATATCATATTAAGTCCTCAATATGTTTGTTTCCCTCCTATAGAAGTAATCTAATTATTTGAAGACCTTCAAATAACCAAACATAATCGAAATCACTATGCTCAACGGCAAGACCTCACTGAAGAAATTTAAATAGTGAAATCAAATATTTTAGTTCATATATTGGGAAACCATCCAGAAAAAACAAGTTGAAAATATATTCAATAAATAAAAAAACCTCTATCATTCAAGAAATATAAATTCAAAAGAGATGCAATAGAGATTACACATGAAGATCAAAACTCGGAAGGGAGTGCCAGTCAGTAGTTGTCGTCCGCAACCACTTTGTGCTTAGCCTCGCATCACTTGATCAGCCCAAATAATCTCCATTACAGCAAGAGTGTACACCATCTTCATCATTATCTACACAAATCCAACCCCCCTTGAAAAGGAAGAAGAGCTGGGGAGAATAGGGGAGGGGGGCTAGTAAATCTTCTGTCTAGATTTTGTCCGCCCGAAAAATGCTTCTGTTGTGAACCCCTCCCTGAAGAATCAACCTCTAGATCCTTATAAAGTGATGTTTAAATATTGGTTCTCTGTCGGTCCACAAAATATCAGCCGCTTTTGAGACGTGGTGTAAATGTTATGAATTTATTACACCAAAACACTTCCTCTTCCCAAGGAGACCTTTCATCTCCAACTTGTTTGACTCGATCATAGTGTACCCTAATGATCTAAGATGAACTTGAAATTAATCATTCATGCGCAACATGGAGTCCTCTTGCACGCCCAGTTAGAATTAATGTCATTGGAAACATTTATCCGAAGTTATGATCCTTTTATTGAGGTGGTCTTCACACATCTGAACACACACACTCTTCCAAAAGAATGATTTATTTGGACCACTAGATGGATGATTTAGATCATGGTCCAGTTGATATATATGGGGATAATATTCCTGGGGTTCTTAAAAAAAGAATAAGTCTAATTTGATATGTATTTAAAAAGATATGACCAAATACTCAGACAAGTCAAAAACTGCTTAAAATCTAGAATTAATGCATTTTCACAATTTAGCTCAAAATACAACAATATTCCAAAAATGACACAAAATAACATGTAATGACACATTGGTGAGGATTAAGTAATTAAAATGTAGATAAAATATATTGAAAATATTAGCTCTATCAGTATTTCTAATTACCAAACCCTTTATTTCCAAGGTCATGTATAAATTTTGATGATGACGTTTATTTAAGGTGGGAAGAATTTACCACCATTAAATTATAGTTGAATAAAATTATATGATTAATGTTTGAAACCTGAAATATTATATTTATCATTCAATTAAATAAATATTTATTTTTCTATTGTTACACAAATATATAAAATTTCTTTGATAACTTGTTTTACATCGAAGACCGTATTTTACCGAATAATAATAATTTTATTATTTTAAATGAAAATTATCACCTATATATTAAATTAGTATTTATAAGTAGGATTAAATAACGTATTAAAATATATGGATAAATTAATTTGAAATAAATTAGTTATGAATCTCAAAACACATTGAATATTCTGGAAATATTCTTTCATAACAATATTTTTTTCACTAAAGTGATTTTATTGAAATAAACTAAATTATTTTATTTTATTTTATTCTATTAATAATATATATATATATATATATTAAATATTTTTTATATTCATAAAATATATTTTATATGAATAAAATGAGAATAAATGCAATTTATACATTAAAGGAAGTAATTTTTTTTTGAAGGTAGTTTTTCAGCCTTTTAATGGCGCACATAAGATACAAATATTGAGGGTGTTAAAAAGTTTAGAATAGAAGTCATAGAAGAAGTTAATATGATGAATTTCATTTTATGGAACAAAAATTCAAATAAAAAGTGTTATGTAAGATATGATCAAGGTGTCTTGAGTCTAAAAATACTCAGAAAAGGATGAATGTGTAATTCGCCAAATATTTTTTTGTTGTGTATAACATATGTAGAGCTTCTATGAATGGTAACCCCAAAATAATGATGTAATCCACTCTAAATAAACACAATAGTAAATTTTTGGTTAATAAAAACCATGGTCCAACATCAAAAATTTAATGTGTTTGGTTTCTTTTACCAGAGGATGTTTAGTTTTTCATGTATTACAAGACATGAAAATAACATTTATAGATATAATTCTTAACTATATAATATATAATGTTTTATATGATATTTTTTGTTTTATTGCATCATTTTGAACAAGAAAAGTAACTAAAAGTTTAATATGTCATATTCATAAAGTAGTAATGAATCATGGGGTAGTCTAAAAATATATAAGAATGTCCTATATGGTGAAGAATAATTATGCAATGATATTGTTTTTCTAATTTTTATTAAAATATATTTCATGGCTATAAAATTAATTTTCAAGAGGGGGATTGT
The DNA here is from genome assembly GCA_963277665.1 of Viscum album. Classification (NCBI taxonomy): domain Eukaryota; kingdom Viridiplantae; phylum Streptophyta; class Magnoliopsida; order Santalales; family Viscaceae; genus Viscum; species Viscum album. Next base: position 1,929,899,927 of record OY728133.1, read on the forward strand.
AATAGTTGTGACTAAACATGTTATTTTGTATGGGACTACATGTCCATCCTTCTAGGATATATATATCATTTTTTATAAAATATATGGATTCTAGAAAATATATGATTTATAAGAAACCACTTTTACTTTAAATTTCGAATAAATCTACAAAACAGTATTATTTGTGGATAACGTATCTTAGTTTTTCTCACATATTAATGGAGATGTATTTATAATATAAAACATTTAATAATTGGATTTTATAGTAAAATACAATTACCAGGTATTGGTAAATATGAAAATGAATATTTAATATTGAATTCAAGGGATAATTTACATTTTAATGGACTTAAAGATAACCTACTAACTAATAACCAAAATTGAGGAGATTGGAATGAAGTTATCTTTCCAAAGCATTTAGGTATATTTTGATTCCTTTAGGATAAAAAATTAAAAACTATTGAGATAAAATGATTATTAATTTATTCTAAATTGGTGAGCTATGTAAATATTTTTGTTTCAGTATTGATGATGAGAATAGTTTTTGGGGTCAAATACTTGTCCATCTATGAAAAAAAACTATGATATGAATTTTAATATAAGATATAATTTGATATTTACCACATTTAATGTAGAATGATACTATTATTTGATGTCTATTATAAAAGGGAATCATGGTTAGTTGATTCTATATGATATTAAATAATTAATCAACTAAACCACTTGATCTCCTACATTGTGATTAATTTTAGATGACGAGACTCAAATACACAAAGATTTATCATTATATTTTCAATTTTATTGATGAATTCACTTCTATGCCTAAAACACTATTTTTGAAACATAAATCTATGAAAATATAAATCATAAAAACATTTATAAGGAATGTAAAAAATGATTTTGGAGTATATATTTCATGAATGAGAAAAAATAATTGAAAAAATTTCACCTGAACATACATTAGGTCCTACCTAAGGAAACATATAATTAATCTCATTTACCTTAATCCCTAAACTCTTCATCAAAATGGATTTGATAAAACTAAAAAAATGTTATGTGGATATATTAATAATCATAATTTATTGTTTTAATTATTCGGTGTTATTCTAGAAGGATGTTATATGTATAGTTTTTCTGGATTAAAATAAGTGTTTTTCAAGATAAGTATTAGAACTAACTATATATGAAAAGTGGTGTCAGAAGAAACCACTAGTGAATTACTTTATTAATTTTGTGATTTTCTTCATCCAAATATAAAAATTGATTTCCTAATGTAGAATTAAAATTAATAGAAATACATATTCATGGATATTCATCTACAGAGAGAAGATACAAGTTCTTTAATACATGATTATAGAAGTTGGTTGATTCCAATGATGATATAGTACTTCCAAATAAGTCTATCCCAAAAGGAAAATTTTATAGTGTGTATGAGAAAATAATACAATTTAATCAATGAAATTATTTCTAATGTTTGAATGAATTTTATCCTAAACCTACCAAGGATTAGGTAAATTCAGATTTGACTAGAAAAGGGGAGAGAATTTATAGAGTGGGAGGTTTAATGATTTTAAATTTAGATGAATTTTTTGAATCGAAAAATATATTGAGATGGTAGGAATACATAGTATAGATTAGAAAAATGTGGAGGATTTAAAAAAATTTAACACATCAGATAGGTTAAGAAAAAACCAATCTCTCAATCGATCAAAATAATATTGGAAAATTAGGATAAATGATGAGTTGATTCAAGTTGATAAAAATAAAATCTCCGATCATGTTCATAGATCCAAAGTAAATAATATAAAATGAACTAGATTGGGGTTCTGAAATTAACTTAAGAATAATAGTGATATCTCTATGAAAATTATCATAATAGATTATAATTAGTATTCATAGGTGGAGAGAGTGAAATTTATATATTATGTCTAAATTAGTGCATGCCACAAAAACATGAAGTTTTTTTTCTATTTCCACATATATTAATTATTTATTTTATAAGATGAATGTAGAATTTCAATGAAAAATTCTTATTACAATGAATATATTATTTAATTGAAAAAGTTTTTATTTTAGGATAATGATGGATCTACAATTTATTTGTTGAAAAAACATTATATATATATATATATATATATATAAACTAGCTTCTATATCCCTGTAATGAAATCAAATTAGATGTCTAAAATAGTTGAATATTTACAAATGAATATTTTGTAAAATATTATATATGAATCAGATAAAAACATGTACACTAGTTTAAATAATTTATGACTATGATATTGTTTTTATGGGTCCCATGTAAATTTATTATATGAATTTTATACAATAAATAAATATAACCTTTGAGATTTATTTAGATAGAGATATGAATTTATTTCTGGAATTAAGAAATCAAAAAAATAATAATATTGTCAATGGATAAATATTTCCATGAATTTTTATGAATTATTGTTTGTAAAATTGAAAGGACATTATCGCCACATTTTACACAGTGTGAAATTATATTAATATGAATCGTGATGAAATGTAAATAAAAAATTCTTTCAATTTATAATCCTAGAAATGTATTATCATGGGGAATCATATCTTAAAATTATCTATGGAATTATTTTTTTCTAACTATTAATTGGATCTAATAGAATAACATGAGTTATGTAATAAAATAAATTGGTCATATATCTATGTAATATCCATTTTTTTACTAATTAATAAAGGAAATATAAAATGAATCATAATTCATTTCACCAACATTGAATAAACATTTCATTTTAATGATTTAAAATCTATATCTGGAGGGACATTATTTTTCGGGTAAGTTGTCCCATATTGTCTAGTTGAAATAATATTCTAAATTAATAAATAGAACTGGTACATAATATTTTTTCTATATTTGTATGTAATAAATTTATATGGATGAATTCATGCTATAAAATTTGATGTTAATTAATAGTATTCCATTAAAAATTACTTATGATAATTATAGTGTAATTAATAGAATTAAAAATTCATTATAACATTTTAGTTCCATAAATATTGTAATTAAATATCATATTTTGAAGGAGAGTGTTATTATTTGGGTTGTGAAGGTGGGGAATATTATTTGAAAATATAAATTTTAAAATATGTTCACCAATGTTATGCTTGGGAAATGATTTAATAGTCTATAGACAAATATATTTGTTTGTATACCCAATTTCACCAAATGGAATTATCAGTTAATTCCACATTTATTTGACTGTTATTTCAGAGCAGGAATTAATTCAGCAACTATTTCGTGTATATAGTTGTAATTAATTGTTTTTATTATAATGAAAATATGGATAAATGTTGAATATATTTATTTGTAAGGAGTACATATAAATCATAGACATAAATTTTATTTTTAAATAGATAATGAATTCTATCGAAAAAAACCATTCATAAGGCACTATGTTTTTATGAAAATCTCTCTATTAATGGATTTATATAGGTCGTAAAATTCTTAAGGGGGGTTTACAAGAATATTTCATTAAACTGTGTTGGAGAATCCATTATGGTTACGAAGAATATTTTAGGACTTTTTTTTAAATATTTTGATAATGTAAATTCTTAACAGATATGAAAGGAGATATGAATCAATTGATTACAATATAGTCTTGTATTTAATAAAAACATTTTTTGGTCTCGAATATTTTCAAAAATTAATATGATATTTTTTTATTTATATGATATTTTTTATTTAAAATTGAGTATATTTCAATAAATTTCAATACAGCATGTGATATTTGATACATGTACAATTCCTATTTCATATGATGGAGGTGAGGTTAGTAAGATGTTTTGGGTTGATGTATGAAATGAATGTCTAAGATACTAAAAAACATATGTTACCATCATATTATTTTATATTTAGACATCATGTGATAGTAACATAGTAATCCACCAAAAAAATTGTATTTTTTGAGGGTTTAATCTGTAGTAGAGTAATCTTGGAAGTGTGATATTTTATAAGTAAGACATTAGATGTTTAAAAAAAAATTAAAAGTAAATTCGGAAGATTAAAAATATATTAAATATATAGAATGATTTATTCCATTGAAAATATAAACAGTTAATTCTTCATACATTCATTAATTATTAATATATGACATTGAAAATTATATTCATTCTTGATAATGTGAAAAATTAAAATTGATTATCTCAATTCAATATGTTTGTAGTATAACATTCATTAAATTTAAATACTACCATTTTTTATGATAAAAATAATCTTGTGATTATTTAGAAAACAACTCTGGAGTTTTATTGTATTTATATAGTTTTTTTTTGAGTTTAAAATATTAATTTTTTTCGGTTTTAATGTTATTGTAGCAAGACAATTAATCTATATTATCAAAATATTTCATTCTATAATTGTGTTATTTATTCTAAATTCAAGATAAAGATGTACATAAATGATGTAAGCCTGTGGTATTTGAATAGAAAAACATAGTTGTTAAATTATTGAATTCATATATATGTAAATACATTTTTAAATTGTTATTTTTATGATTATTTATTCTTTATTATTTCATTGAATTGATTTATTTTACCAGTTGAAATCAAGAAAAATAACAAATATTGGTTTTTTAGAAATTCATGGGAGATGTGAAGTTAATTGAGAGAATATTTTTTCAGTGACCAAGTTGTATGATTTTTTGAATATTGATACTAGAATATGAAGAGATTCATATTTTGGAGATCCATTGATTGATGACAGTAGAATGTTCTGCAAGAAATGATATCAAAAGGTAAAACTTATTTCACAATTTTGGTATTTTTCAACAATAGAGGTATCATCAAAAGAGATACACACTTCTTATATGAGTTGAATATGAGTACACAAATATTAATAGGGAAAAATAATCCCGAACCATGAATTTAAATAGACAAAAAATATGCAATTTCTTGAGTATATCAGGTAATGTATTGTATTTTCTAGTTTTTTAAAATATTATATGGAATTATTACGAGGCCGGGGGCAGAGAAGGCACATCATTCTGAGGCCCAATGATCCAGCAATAGTGTTTTTATTTTTTTATGTTAAGTGTGTCAACATATGTGTGTGGTTATGGAAGTTTCAGAATAGATGCCCAGATTAAGAATCTGAGGGCACCATTGCGTCCAGGACAATGACTTTACCTATGAACATGTCTAACCTCAACAGGCGCAGATCGAGGGAAAAAGTTAATTTTTAGAATGTTTTAGGTAAAATTAAATAAAATTCTCAATGTTTTTTTATTTTATTGGGAAACATTCGTTGTATCGCAAATACGTGGCAGTTTTTTCATCAGGTAATGCCATGCCATAATCACTCAAAAATAGAAACACTGACTCATTAATGCCACATCATAATGACAACCAATCATCATTACTGAAAGAAAAAATGCATTCCCTCATTTTAATGGGTTAATCAAATATTTCTCGTTGTCTAAAGATGGAGTGAAACTCTAGAGAATATGTGGAGGTTTGGAGAAAACTCTCAATGAAGAATGACGGCGAATCAATGCTGTGAATCCCTGCACCAATGATGTTAAATGATCTTAGTGTTGTTGACAGCATGACCCATTCATCAGTGATTTACCCCTTCTTGATGTAGGGGTTGTCATTTTAATTTTTCTTCCTCATTCTTGGATTAAACGTCTAACACGTACCAACCCAAGAACAGGATGATCCAAGTATTCGTATGAAATGGTGGGATGGTTTCTTTTGGGGTGATCTCATGGAATTAATCCATGAAATTTTATTATTTGATTCTTCTCTATTTGATCATACAACTGGGATCAAATCAACGACGTGACAAATGACGGTGGAAGTTCATTCCTTCTTTTGCTATTGGATTTCATTATCTTTTTCATTACCTCTTGTGTTCTTCTCATTCTTCATGGGATAAAAAACAATGGATCATTTCACATCTGTTTTCTAAGGAAATTATACCAAATTAGGAGATATGACATCATGATGACCTTGCGGAGGTGAGATGGAAAATGAGGTAGACAAATCGACACAGTTAGGGAGGTCATGTTATTCAAGAGTTCATCGTGTGAGTGAAATGGAATGCATCTTCAAAGAGGATCAGAGGCCCAAAACAGATGGAATTATCTCCATAAGGTCAAGGAAACTGAAACATTAGATAATCATGGTGACTGGATCATTAGAATGGTGATCAGAGCATCACAGGAGGTATGCCGGGGAAAAGCGTCGTTTCAAGAAATTTCCACAGTACACAATGTGTATCCCGCTGAACATTCCATGTGGTATCGAAGGTGGTGGCTAATGTTACGGGGTCATACAGGTACCACACGGCGTGTGACCCTAGTCACATGGAATGTTGGACCTTCCCCGAAGCTTGACGTGTTTTCAAGGAAGTACACAGACATGGGATGAACTAGACGTCTTCGGAACACGCCATGTAGACCCTAGGGGAATGGAAGAGGAGACTCTGCAGGACGCAGTTTGTATCTTGGGGATACACTGACCCGTGGAGGAGCACACTGCTATGTAATTCACCACACAGCATGGCGGGGACAGTAACACGGGTCACCCCGTGTTCCGGTTAATAGGGTTAGCGTACATGGGATAAGGCTATGTATGAGCCCATGGCCAATGTACACGGAGGAGACCCTAGATGCTTTTACGCAACATGTGATCATTTCTACATGCCATGTAGTTTCATTTTACCCAAAAAACCATGCGACATGGGTCTTTGTACACGAGCAGTACCTTGGGTCAGTGGACACATCGTGTGATACTTCTACACGATGTGTACTTTTCAATACATGGAATGATCTTATTGTCCACCATATCATGGAAATGATTCATTTGGGTAGGTTCCACATTTTCTCATTTCTGTGAAGGACATGTATCATTCCCTTATATAGGAGTATGATCCATTCTTCATGAATTTCAGACATAGAGTCAAGTATCCCCCCGAGAGGCCCAGAGAAAGATCCTATATCAATTCTTGAACCTAGGAAGAGTCAGGTATCGACGTGACTTCATCCATAGGTCACTGATCCACTACCTATCAGGTAAATCCATATGAGTCACGGTATCCACCAAGGCCCTGTGAGTGATCCCCATCTTTGTATCGTGATCCTTCTCTACTCAGGAGTGAGTTCTCCAAAAATGAGTGTATCCATCTGTCATGTATTTTCCCAATGGACAATACATCTCAGACGAACATCATCAAGGCTATTAGACAGGTGGAGTGAGTTCTCCCAGATGAGTTCTTCTTGGGATATTCGAACTGAATCCCTAGTGGGGGTATGTAGTTGTGTGACTTGCCTCTACACTATGGGTCACAATGTCGAGTATATCTGGATGTTGTTTTAGTTTCTATAAGTTCTGTAGACAAATAATATGTAGAGCATATTGTACCCTTTTATCGTGTTTTTCTTTTTGGTTTTTGGGGTCCTCTACTGAGTATTTTTATACTCATGCTTGCATCGTATTTGCCCACACGTGTCGTTTCTTGTACATACAAGATAAATTTTGACAGTATTTAGGGTGGAATAGGAAAGGGATGTGATCTCCGAGTTACCTATAGGCTGAGGTTTTCTTATATCTACGAGCAGTAGTCCCAGTCCCTATTTGTGTTTTCAAGTAGGAATTTTTAGTTTTCAGATTCTTGTTTTTGGTGGGATTATATTCTGGCCTTGTTTACTTTATTACTCTACCTTCCGTTGTACTCTGTTGTATTTTGTTTTCTTCATGCATTTTGTTCCATAGACATTTTTATATTTCATCATTATGTGCGTGGAGATGTGTGTGTGTGTACAGGTACATAGGAAACACCTCCCATGTATGTTATATACCTACTCTGTTCTACTCACAAGCCCCTGACCTATTGGAGGTGGGCTTGGGGAGTCGCGATACGGTCCCCACAGAGAGGTGTCCTGATGGAGTGGTATCAGAGTTGGTTGGTTCTACATTAGGAATAATATTCTGTGAGATTCGTTTGGTGAAACAGTGTTAAGTGTTTTGTGCTTGGCTTTCCGGGAAAAGACTCCAGTGTTGGTACGGGAGGCCCACATATCCATATATCAAGACTCTGATAACCTTCCTTTTCGACTCGATAAATGAAAACACTAGTTTCGGGGAATTAATATATTTGAACGTGCATCCTATAAAAATGGGTTGTGTTTTCCATGACCTCAGAGTTATCTATCTAGATATACACAATTTCCATGGTACATCTTGTTTCCTTTCAGGATGCCTGCACAACGCATGCCATCTAGGATTTAATAGAGTGATCATGAGGCTTCCCCCTCTCGGTGATGAGGCTTCGATATAAGGACCAGTTTCCCCAGCATTCCCACTAGGTGGTTCACCTACTATACCACCACCAGTGGACTAGCCCACAGTACATGTAGTACAGATTGATGAGGGGTGTGGGATTAGTGCAATCCATGATGTCTAGAGACAGATACCGCTCATGTTTTAAGGCAGACCGACCCTGAGTTGTCTGAGTATTGGCTTGAGGCGGTGAGTAGAGTTTATTGTCTAGTGAGGACATCAGCGGACCCGATGGTGATCCTAGGAGTGAGCCTTATTCGGTGTTCGGTGGAATGATGGTGGGGTCTGACAACATAGACTCAGGACAAGGATACACTTTTCTGGACTGAGTTTGAGTGACTTCATAGGGTGGAGTTCTCTCTACTTACACTGAGGGAAGTTCCTATCCAAGAGCTTCTTCCGCATTAGCAGGGTAGTTTTACGGTAGTTGACTATTCAACAAAGTTGACCACCATAGACATGTTCTCTATGGATAAGGTCACGGATCAGTACTTCAGGGCTCGGTCCTTCAAGCGAGGTCTATGACAGGACATCTGAGCTAGTATCATGCCTTTATGAATTTCAACATATTCTATAGTGCACGAGAAAGCGTTGGTGATCGAGAGTTTATTTGATGAGCAGAGAAAGGTGACGACAATTTGTAGCAGGAAGATAGTTGTAGAGACCATTGTAGTAGGGAGCCAATGTCAGACACAAGGATCATAATGTGGGAGACCTCATTGGAGGACCCAGGAAATTGGACCGAAAATCCAGGGCTCTCAGGCTTGATTTAGTCATCCTTGAGAGAAACGATGCTACATGTGCGAAAGTAGGGGACATCTCTCTAGAGATTTTCAGACCCGTCGAGATGCTGAAAGTCAGGCAGTGGACGGAACATTGAGGTAGAGGCAGGGAATAGACCAGAAAGTCCTGCCAAGTGGTGGACATGGCAGAGGTGTAGGGAGAGATATAGGTGGGGGTAGATGCTTCGACCTACTTCCACCACTACCCATAAGAGGCCCGAACCAGGCATAGGGAGGTGGGGGACAGGGGTGGGGGCTACTACATGTAGTTGAGGAATACATACTAGGGACTGTAGGGATGATTTGAGTTACAGACTATATCTTCTCTACCTTATATGCCATACTTATAGACCCAGGTGATAGTCATTCCTTCCTTTCCACATTTATTATGAGAATCCTTGTGATTCTGGTAGAGTAGTTGACTCGATCCTTACACCTGGAGAAACCTACATGAGGATCCAAAATGATCAAACACCTTTGCAGATAGAATGGTCATAACCTTGGAGGAGTGAGTTTCGTTTGGAACCTCTTGGTGGTAGTGTCGATGCCTTATGATGTAATTCTTGGTATAGATTGGTTATCTACGGACCATGCCCAGATTGACTGTTTTAGGTGAAGAGTGTGGTGTGTCCGCATTAATTGGATAAGGATTTCAATTTTCGGAGAAAAAAAGACCCAGGAAGCACCGTATGAGCTCATTCATAGGAGGCTGTAGTCGATCACTCATGAATTGTCTATCCATTCACTCGGAGCAGTAGATGTTATGATGTCCTAGTTCACACCAGTAGTGGCGGAGTACACAAAAAAAATTCCTGAAGATGTTCCTGGACTACCTCCCCATCATGAAATTGACTTCTACATCGGCTTACACACTGATACAACACCGATTTACACACTAAAATATCAGAGATCTCCCCCTGATCATGACGAGCTGAGGGTGCAGTTGGAGGATTTGTAGAGCATGGGTTTTGTATGACCCACCATTTCACCCTTAGAGGCCCCAGTCTTGTTAGATAAAATGGTAGATGAGAGTTTGAAGTTGTGCGTGGATTACCAGAACCTGAATTAGTTAAAAGTGAAGAACAAGTATCCACTCCTGAGAATTTATGACCACTTCGATCAGCAAATAGGATCACTGTGGTTCTCGAAGGTTCACTATCAATCAAGTTATCACCAGTTACTGGTATGGGATGAGGATATACCGAAGATGGATTTCAGATGACGCTATAATCACTTTGAGTAATTGGTGATGCCATTTGGTGTAAAAAACACCCCGAATGTGTTTATGGGAATAATTAATTAGATCATCTAGCCGTACTAAAATTGTTTCATAGTGGTTTTCATCGACGACATCCTTGTGTACACGATGCCAAAGGAGAAGCACGCGAGACACCTCCGGATGTTTCTAGACATACTCTGGGAGAACCAGCTTTATGAGAAGCTCTTGAAGTACAAGTTCTCAATTTAGGACAACAACTTTCTGGGACATGTCATCTCAGCAGATGGAGTAGTTTTGGACCCAGCCAAGGTGGAGGCAGTTTTATCATGAGAGCCACCTCTGAGCGAGATGGAGATGAGGAGCATCCTTGGGATGGCAGGATATTACCTGATATTCCTTCCTAATTTCTAATGAATATCAGCATCAGTGACCGCCTTAACCAGGAAGGTACAACCATTTTTATTGATGGAGAAGTGCCTGCTAGATTTCGTGTAGTTGAGGAAGAGTTTAATGAGGGCCCCAAACATGAGATTACGGGAGGAGAGTGTCAGGTACATAGTTTTCGATGACGCATCGGGGACCAGGCCTGTCTGTGTCCTGATGTAGAAATAGGCAGTGGTTGATTATGTTTCAGGAAAGCTTAGGTCACATGAGAAGAACTATGAAACCCATGATCTTGAGTTGGAAGAAGTAGTCTTCGCGTTGAAGATGTGGTGAAATTAGTATATTGGAGATCGATTTATTATCTACTATGACCACAAAAGCCTCAAGTGCATCTTCACATAGATGGATCTGAACATGAGATATAGGTGTTGTGTAGATTACAACTAGGATTATGATTTTGAGATCGTCTATATTCTTGATAAGGGGAACAAGGTCGCATATTCTCTTAGCAGAAGGTCGATCTCATAGCTATTGGGGTAAGAAATAGAACAATTATCCACGTTACAGTTTTCCTTCATGGATATAGAGGATGTAAATTACCAACATTTGATGATGGTTACCCCTCCACTCTTATAGTGAGTTCGGGATTCGCAGCTCAATCATGTTGACTGTGAGGCTTTACGTTCTCAGTTAACCGCATGACATATTTTTTATGGTTAATAGCAAGGTGGGGAGAACATACTTCTTTTCAGAGGACGCACTATTGTACTATTCGCATTGTGACAAGAGTTCCAAAGGCAGTTTCATACATCTCTAATGGTTGTACATACTGGAGTGGCGATGATGTACAAGAATCTTCTAGGGATATTCTGGTGGTCACGCATGAAGAAGTCATCAAGAAAGTTCATTTCTCGATGCATTACTTTTCAGCATGTGAAGGTTGAGCGCTAGGTTCTAGTGGGATTAGCTCACCCCAGGATGTTATGGAGGGGATGTGGGACAGATTACTGATGGACTCCATGAGGGGATTACCACATAAGTCCCTGAGGAATGATTCCATCTGGGCGAACATTGACCGATTGACCATGTTGGCCCACTTCCTTTCCATCAGGGAGTAGAGTTCTGTAGAATGCATGCATTGTCTCTATGTACAATAGATAGTTCTGCTTCATGGAATCCCTTTGACAATAGTCTCAGATCAATATTCCAGCCCCACATCCTAGTTGTGGATGTGATGGAATGAATCTTTTGGGACTCATCTTTGCTTGAGCATGACATTCCACCCCCTGACCGATTTTCCGATAGAGAGGACCATTCGGGTTCTAGAATATATGTTTCCGGCCTATATCATGGACATTGGTCGCATTTAGTAGGAACGCATACCACTGGTGGAGTTTACCTTGAACAACTGCTACCATTCCACCATGGGTATGGCTCCATTCGAGGCATTATATGGGAGACCTTTCCGGTCACCGCATTGCTGGACCGACAATGGAGAGTCAGCACTCATGGGTCTATAGTTTGTGTGAGCTAACACTGAGAAGGTAAAAATCATCTAGGAGTGGATGTGGACTTCACAGAGCTGAAATAAGTCTAATGTTGATAGGTGATAGAGACCTTTGGATTTGGAGGAGGGAGAACATGGTTTTTTGGGTCTCTCCTCGGTGGGGTTATGGAGATTTGGACGGTGTGCCAAGCTATCTCCAAGGTTCATTGGACCATTCTAGATACAGTAAAAGGTTTGCGGGGTGGTGTACTGCCTAGATCTATCGCCACAGTTGCACCGAGTACATGATTTCTTTCACATGCCGTAGCTAAGAATGTACATGTGTGACCCATTGCAAGTCTTTGACCCGGGTGAGATAGAAATTGAGGATGGAGTTACCCTTCCTAAGTACCCATTGGAGATCAAGGATCAGAAAGAGAGGATCCTTCATGGGTGATCAATTCCCTTGGTGTGCATCCAGTGGCATCATGAGAATCTTTAGGAGAGAACGTGCGAGTGGGAGACTCAGATCTGTTCCTAGTTCCCACATCTTTTTGGGTATCCTTTGTTATGTCTTTTCAGGGACGCAAAGCCCCATGGTTGGGATAATGTAATTTCTCTTATTTTCCATGTATTATTTTTAAATATTATATAGAATTATTATGAGACCGGGCATATAGACAACACATCATTATATGGCCTAGTGAGACTAGAATGGTGGTTTGATCTATTTATGTTATGTGATCAGCATAAGTGTGCGGTTGTGGTCGTTTGCGAATGGATGCCCAAATTAAAGAAGTTAAATTCACCATTGATTCTAGGACAATGACTTTACCTAAAAACAGGTCTATCCCGGACTGATGTAGGTTGATGGGAAAACATAATTTTTCAGACGTTTTTAGAAAAATAAAAAAAATTCTCAATGTTTATTTTATTCTATTTCGAAACATTCGCGGCAGGGCAACGACAAGGATCCTGTTTTAATAATTAATGTAATGACATAATCACTCTAAAACATCCATGATGACTCCTTAATGCAGTAGCATAATGATCCGTCCCATTTTTATGGTGGTGTGGTTATTTAAATTCATATTCCCCTTTCTTGTATTAAACATAGAACGCAGACCAACCCATGAACAAGTTGATTTACGGATTCATAGGTTCTTGCGGGAGGGTTTTTTTCAGGTGATATTGAGGAAATAACCCATGATATTTTATTGTTTAATTCTACTCTGTTTTATCATACTAATGGGAGAAGATCAATGACATGACGAATAATGTTAGAGGTTCAGTCCCCATTTTCATTTGGATTTCTTTCCCTTTTTCATTCCCTCTTGCATTCTTCACGTTCTTCATTGGGTGACAAAAAAACGACCGTTTTGCATCCATTTTGCAACTCAATGATCCCAAATTTTGAGATCTGATATCGTGATGACCTAGTAGAGGTGAAACGGAAATGGCAGTAGACGAATTGACATGGTTTAGGAGTTCTCGTTCTTCAAGTGTTCTTCTTACGTGTGCATCGAAATGCATCTTTGAGGCCGTTCGAAGGCCCGAAACTGATGGAATCAGCTCTATTATGTTTGGGAGAACTTTATCCTAGAGTTTCAGGGAAATTAAATCATCAGAACAAAGATAAAATCATCACCGGATGTGTGCCAATAAGAAGTGTCATTTATTGAAATTTCAGCAATACTCTGCGTGTATCCTGATGAACAAGACGTGTGGTATCGGCGTTAGCTACTAGGGATTCGGTTGTCAGATAGGTATGACACTACGTGTGACCCTGGTCACAAGCTGTGTTGTACCTTCCCCAATGCTCGATGTGTATTCTGGGATGTACATGGACATGATATGAACTACACAGCTTCGGAACCGGCCATTTAGTTTCGTTTTACACGACAAACATTGCAACATAGGCAGTTGCACAAGGCCAGCACCCTGGGTTAGAAGACATGGCGTTTCATACGTCTACATGTTTTGTACTTTTCAGTACATGGATTGATCATCTTCCCCACCATATCATTGACATGATTCATTTGGGTTTGTTCCCATTTTTCTCATTTCCTTGATGGTCAGGTATTGATCCATTCTATTGTAGTATGATCCCTTCAATATGACTTTCCGAGATAGAGTCAGGTATCCCTACAAGAGTCCATGAGTGAGATCCTCTATCCATTCTTGACCCTAGGTAGAGTCAGGTATTGACGTGACTACATCCATAGGGTGTCAATCCTCATCCTAGCAGGTGAATCTGGATGAGTCGCGATATCTGCCAAGGACCTAGTGGTGATCTTCATCTATGTATCATGATCTTTCCCCACTTAGGGGGGTTTTATCCTAGAATTATTGTATCTATCACTCATTTATTTTCCCGAGGGACAGTACTTCTCTAACAGACCTCATCAGAGATATTTAACTCGTGGAGTGAGTTCTCCCGGATGAGTTCATTGTGGAATCATCGAATTGAATCCCTAGAGGGGGTATGGAGTTGTGTGAATTTTCTTCTAGACTACGGGTATGGGTGTTGAGTATATATAGATTGTATTTTTCATGCTATATGTTCATGTAGACATATACTTCGAAGAGTAGAATTTACCTTTATGTCATCTATTTCTTTGTGGTTATCGGGATCCACTACTATGTATTGTTATAATCATCCCAACACGGGCATTGCCCGCACATGTCGTATCTTGTATTGTGTCCCATTTTACATTCAGTACTTTAACTTTCATTGTACTATATTGTTTTGATTTGGATGTATGCATGAATTTTGGTCCTGAAATGTTTTTACACTTCAGAATTGTGTGATTGGAGATGTGTGTGTGTGTGTACATAAACATAGTCAATGCCTCCCATTTAAGTAATATGCCTACTCATTGCTAGTCACCAGCCCCTAGCCTATTGGAGGTGGCTTGGGGAGTTGCGGCGTAAGCCCCACTAGGACGGGTTGTGACATATCAAAAATCTTGATAGAATAAATGTTTACCTATAGATCAAAATTTATATATATATTAAGCGAGATAACTATATTTTACTTTTATGAAGGATTAAGAAGGATATTTAAACAAAAACTTTCTGATGTATGTTTCAAAATGATGAGACTTTAAAAAAATGTGATCGTATTTTCAATTTGAATCTATGATGTTTGTTGTTACTCTGAACACACATACTGAGATGTAATAGTCATCTCAAAATCATTATAATAACATTTTCTTATAGTGATGAAATCATTGTTGGAAACACCCATCAAACATGATATATGCTATGAATTCTGAGAGGGATTAGATACTTCCCAAAATTTTGTTTTCTTATTATTTTTTCACTACATGTCTGAGTAAAGTTATTATTTTATATTTTAGTGACTCCAATTTAAATACATAATTATGGCTTATTATAATTTGTAAATGATTTTTTTTAAATGTATATCCATTAATTCATCCCCCCTTTATAGTGTAGAAACAGTATTTGGGGAACTACGATTGGTATCAAATAAATGGTCATGTATTCAATCCAATATAGTCATGAAATTTGATAATCTATTTTTTTAATAGTATGGATCATCCAACATTTTATTGCAATAACTATTATTGTTTAAAAAATATAATGTTTCCTTGTTTTTTATCTTACCCTAGAAGTGTAAGATACATACATATTGACGATTCATCCCATTAAATTGGATAATAAAATATTCTTTCATGATAAAATAAATATTTATATATTTCTAAATTCTAATAATAAAATTATTTTTTTATTTTATTAAATGGTTTACATGAATGTCATAGAAATTCATGCTGCTAATGAGATGTATGATTATCTAAAAAGTTTTAATTAAAGTAATTATAATGTTAGGGGGAAATTATATATTTGTATCAGTAAATTATAAGTTATAAAAATCATATAGAAGAATACATTATCTTTTAATTTATAAGGTTTAGTAAATGATGCATGACTAAAACATTATAAAGTTGTTTATGTGGTATTTTTTATAAATTTTGGATACTAAAAATTTAATTAGTGCAATATAGTAATGAAATTTACCGTTACAGAATATTTTAATCCCTTATGAAATGAAAAAAATTGTTGCCTCCAGAAGATGGTCATAGTAAAAATGGCTTCAAAGGCCATGAGATATGAGAAAATCAAATATTATATTAAAAAAATCCATGTAAATATGATGATAAAAATGACGATGAAAATGTTAATGATGAATATTGGATAATTATTTCACTTATATTAAAAATTTTCAACAAGGGAAATATAAATAGTAAATGTGTACTTTAACCATGATCTTATAGATGAAATAGAATAAAACATTTATCTTGATATTCTTCAAAGAAGAAATATCATTATTATTAATTAAAATACAGAAATGTTATACCCTAATGTAAGAAGTAATGTAGAAGTTCAATAGAAAAACCATAATTTATATCATGTAATAAAAAATTTCTACATAAATTATAGAAAAAATATGATGTGAATATATAGGATATTGACCCCACATTCAGAAATCAATCATAATGTTAATCTAGAGTAAAATTTTTCAAATTCGTTGGTATTGTTGAAATATTATTCAATTCGTCAGCCTTTGAGTTATATGAATATTAACTAATTAATATGGAACACATAATAAAAGATTAATAATAATATTTTCTTGATATTGATTCCAGGTTCAAGCAATAAATGAAATGTTTGACAAAATAAAATAATAATTTCATTAAAGAGAAGAGTGAGTATGTTAATAAAGAAAAATCTTACAACTATCAAATAAAAATATTATTATTTAATGTAACATTACAAGAAAAAATGGAAAAGATTCTAATTCAATACATTATCTAGAAAGATAAGATATATTTAATAAATAAAAAAATATTCTTGATCTAGAGAATGAGATAAATAAATTTAAAGTTAATTTTAACAAATTAATGTTTTATATAAATACACAAACATAAATAAGGGGGATTATATAATAAATCAGGAAAAATTATAACCAAATAAATGAGGATATATTTCTATTTTCATAAAAAATAAATTATTAAAAATTGAATCGGCTTAACACTAAACATGAATTTTTTTAGATAAATTGAAAACATATCAATATAAGAAAGAACTCAAGAAGTTCATAAAATCCCAAATTGGGGACTGTATAGTCCTAATTAGGGCAGTAATAAAAAAATATAGGTCTTAGTTTATTAAATATTTATTTTTTAAATTCTAGATTAATCAATTTTCAATTTTACTACTTCAAATGTTCTGTATTTATTTTAATGGTTCACCTGATGGAGATAAATATGTCATTACATGGAAGGAGACATGAATCTAGTGTGATTTATTTTTTGGAGTTGAAAATAGAATTTTTGTGAAGGAAATATATGAAATTAAATAGCTATAGTTTACCTAAAAAGGATAGATTTCCTTGAGAAAATATATGGTATGTGATATATGTTGTTCCATTATACATACAACTTACCTCAATATATTCATTATATTGAGAAAATCAATACAATTCTTAAAATCACTGATGAAAAGACATGTTTATCATTAAATAAATTAAAACCTTGAAAAAGATCCTAGTCATAGATATATAATAGTGGTATTTCTTCCCACGGGATGTGTGATAGTAAGATTCTGATGAAAATTGTGAAATGAGAAGATAGATTTTTGACCTAAGGGAATGATTGTAATACAAAAACCAAAGGATTTACCCTAATTGACATATATTTTCAAAATCAAATATAAAATGATATATTGTATATATAATTAATTATGTATACTTTACTAATTGATTGTCAAATATTTATGGATGGAATACTGTGGTATTCAAAAAAGACTCATGATTCAATAAAATAAATAAGTGCTGATGGATAATATTTTATGGAAAAAGAAAAAAATGGAATATTTTGTCAAATAAATGACTAAAAAATTCATACCAGATATGAGGGAATGATAAAATAAATTTATTGTATTTACTTTTTACACATTCTACGTAATATGTCTTGGATCATTCTGGTAATATAATGTTGGAAGATATATACGCATGCTAATGAACTAAACAATTAATGTTTTTGGATCTTTTAAAAATCAAATATTGAGGCATAGATCATATAAATTGTTAGACATTAATTCCACTAAAAAATTTACAACACGATAGCATTTTCTAATGTGGTTCTATGAGAAGAATTATATCACTGGTAACATTAATTTTATGAAATTTATTAATGATTTCACTTAGATGAGTAATGATTTTTTGTTATATAAATGTCTTAATGTATTCAGGTTTTGTTATATTGTAGAATATTAGTTCATGAACATTTTGGGAATCTATATAAAATACTTAAATCTAATAACAAAAAGGGTTATACAAGTGGTTTATTTCAATTTCATGTTACTAAAACTAGAACCAATAATCATTTTAGCCTAACATATATACTGCATAAAAATTGAATTTCAACAAAAAAGAATATAAGTATATTTGAGGTGGGTAATATATTTATCTCAGAAAACAAAATATGAAAATATTTTTGGAGATAATTATTTTTTCAATTCATTAGAAATTTAGAACATTTGTTTATTGAGAAATGTAACGTAACAAATCCAATTTATATGAGGTAAAAATAATAATCCAATAGTAAAATAATTCAATGTTTTCTATAGTGTATATTTTATAAAGATCAATAATAGTAATCATTGAATATTTTCAGAAAGTAATGATAATTTGATATTTTTTGGAAACTTATCAAATTGAAGTGGGTAAAAATGATGGAAAAAGTTTTTGAGTGAGATGTCTTATTATATTGATGATATGATTGTTCAATAAAGTTAATATATGATCACATGAGAGAAATTGATAAGAATATTGATGATTATTATGATCATAATTAAAATTAAACAGATTATATTATATTTTTTAAATGAGTATGTCATAATTTAAATTGATTTAGATGATATCGATGATGTAGATAGTGATTAGAATTACAAAATGAGGAATCATAAGACATAAAAATTATTTATTGGTAAAAAAATTATTTCAAATCAATATTTAGTAGTACAAACGAGAATAATAATTAAAATGGATACACAAACATCCCTAATTTATTAAGATTTAATGTGAACTAAATTTCAATTAAATGATCATATAGAGTGGAAATAAATTTCCAATATGACCTTAATCAAATTGGGAAGAACAATATTTTTAAAATGTTACCATGAAATAATTTAAAAAATGTGTATTTTTAAGAGGGTGTGTTTAGAAAAAATATTAATTTAAAAGTTGAAGCATCAAAAAACCATTATACTATGGTATAAAAGGGTTACCGTCAATTAAAATGTAGTTATTTTGAAGAAAACATTGCATCAATATCACGTTTTAACACAATGAGAATGTTTCTAATATTGGTTACACATAAGAATTATAAGTACTATCAATTGGATGTTAAATATGAATTTCTAAACATGGAATTGAATAATATGTTTTCATTGATAGTAATAAGTGGTGTGTTAGTATTTTTATATTGTAATTGTGTATATACCCGAAAAGAAATTTTATAGCTCAAAAAAATTCATAAATCCTTGTATTAAAAATTATAAGTTTTCCTTAAACATGTGGGTTTACAAAAAGGATTCATGGGGGTTATAGTTTTATAGATGAGATATAAATTTTTTTTTGATTTTAATAGTATATATAAATGATATAATATTTTCCCGGGAATAGGATAAACATTTATAGGAGTGAACTTAGAATATAAAACATGAACTGGAATGTTTGTAGATCAAAAAATAACATACTACGTTGGATAACATATTGAAATTATAGATGGATATGTATTCATATAACAAGAGTAATGTTCAATAGTATTATTTAAAAAGTTTTTAATGGTCTTGTAAATATACGTTTCAAATAGAAAATTTTATTGAACAAAATTACATAATATGAGTATGTGAGGATGTTTGATCAATTGTATTAGAAATATTTTATTAAAATATTTCTATATTCAAAAGCTTCATGTCCTGAAATAACATATATAGATTCACTATGGGATATATTTTAGAGTGATCTAAGAGATTTAAATATTGAAGTGTATTAAACTATTCTGATATATGTGAATAAAATAGTTAACTATTTGTTATTTTAAAGGAACAATGTATATTTGAGATTTATAAGACTAATTTATAATTAATAGGATGTCGATTTTCCCAATATAAGATACACTTTTCATGGTACATTCTTTTTTATATTGGGTCTTACTAGATTGAATAGTAAAATAGTATTTCGTAGACAATATAAATAGTATAAGTGGAGTATAGCATCCCTATATATTCATATAAACTATTTTTTGGATAGAGGTTAATATATAAGATTTAAATTTTGGGATTGAGAACCCACATAAATACATTGTAATAATCAAAGTGTTATTGATTTATCAAAAACATAGTGAATAATTCATTATTCAATAATAATTACATCAGGTATCATTCCATTAAAGAAATGTTATTCAACATAGTTATCATGTTAGAATATACTTCTACCAAAAATAAAAATACATATATCATTAAAAAACCATTCCAAGAGATAGGTTTGAAGAGATGAGATTAACACTCCTTACTCAATCATCCCCTCATTAGATGAGTGGTGAAGGTATTTTTGCATAAGTAATTTGAATAATTTTTAAATGGGAGAAATTTTGGGGCATAACTATTTACCTATGTGGGGGGAAATATTTAACATAGGATATGTATTGACTACCATATTTTTTGAAACTATGGTTATTGAAAAATAGATGATTTTTTTTTCATGAAATGATGTATAATGTAAATAGAATTGTGAATAGATGGTATTTTCTACAAAGTGAACTAGAAAATTTGCATCTCATTTAGGGATGATATTCTTTCCCAAACATTACATTATATAATATTGTGTTGGAAGTGACTTTGTATTTGATAAAAGATGTTATTTATTAAATCATTTAAAAAAATGATTACGCTAAAAGCAGTTTATTGGTATATATGGAATATTTGATAGTATTTATATAAAATATAATTTGTTAATATTTGTTCAATGGTTTAATTTACCAACTATTAAATTTTTTCAACCATGTTTTAGAATCATTGATGTTTTAAAAGATTTTGTTAGTACTAGTTGGAATGATTTTGATAAGGCTTGACATAAATTGATGCAACATAAAAAATAGATTTTAATACCACTAGAATGGGAATACATCAACATAAAAAATGAATTGATAATTTGAGAGAGGTTAAATGCATAAATATTTTAGTAGTTCAAAAAATTATTGTTAAAGGCCCCTTTTAACTATGATTTTTAAACACTAATAATGTTCATTTTGATAGAGGGTATATAAAAAAGAAATTCCATTCCATGCTCGACCCCCTTCAACAGGACATTCCTCCCCCCCCCCAACTCCTTTATTAGTGCTTCCCCACCCATTTATCAGTGCTTTATATTACCCCACCATCATGCATGTTCCCCATCCTCTAGCGAGTTTCAACCCTCTGACCTCAAGAATATACATCAAAGCATTTTACACTCACATAAACTATTTTTTTCACATTTTATGATATATCTTAATCTTTATACATATTTTGTTATATTTTTTTAAATATATTTATATATATTCTGTTTTATTTATTTATA
Source organism: Viscum album (assembly GCA_963277665.1). Classification (NCBI taxonomy): domain Eukaryota; kingdom Viridiplantae; phylum Streptophyta; class Magnoliopsida; order Santalales; family Viscaceae; genus Viscum; species Viscum album. The sequence continues at coordinate 1,929,921,745 of OY728133.1, forward strand.
AATATATTTTATATGTTAATATGTTGAATTAGTTATTTATGAAATTAAATATTTATGTGGGAATATATAAAAAATGTATATATTGTGATATATTTGATAATAAGTAATAGTACATTATAAAAAATGATAAAATTTGAAAACCATAAAATCAATATTGATGTTAGACAAGGTAATGAATTCATTCCTCACTAAAAAAGGCTAATAATATTCCCATAACTGAGCTTCAAAATCCATCGAATGTTAAAAAACTGGGTTTGCCGACTAAAAACATAGTTTATGAGGCTTTTAATGCATTTTCTGGCCTCATAAAATGTGACATAGATTCACCTTTCTCACCTAGGGAATAAATATCATCAAATTCTTCAATATAATATTTTATAGAGACCAAAAAAATACTCGGATCAAAATTTATGGTCATTTGATGTTTGACTTACATTATTATCTTCTTTTAGATCATTTAATAATTTTCAAATTTTTGTTTTCTTTAAACTGATATTAATTGACTATTAGTTTGTAATAATAAAAAAATTATTAACTAATTTTTATTAAATATCGAATATGCTGTTTCCACTAAATATCTTATATATAAGGTGTAAATGCCTAATTACATTTTCTAAAAAGATTGAAAATATATATTATATTTAGATCAAAATATATATTTAAAATATTTATAATTAAATATAAATACATTTATATATTAATATTTTATTTTTAATGAAATATTTATATTTTTTAATGTAAATATTAATCTGCACAAATAAAAAGCGCTGTTAAATGGCCCCCTTTAACAACATTTTTAGCACTGTTAAATATTGCCATTAATAGTTCATAAAAATCATTGATAATGAAATATTTTAATAGTGCATTTTAGTGCTGGAATTGGGGGAGGGATTTAACAACATTTTTAGATAGTGGTATTAAATCTCGAGTAGTGGATAAACCCATTTTTTTGCTGTGGGAGACTGATTTAATCTTGCTAGAGTATATTTTATAGGATTATGTGATTCTAAAAATAAGGTAATGTCTCATATCTTATGATATTTTTTAAATATATATTTTATTCATATGAATAAATATTTATTGAATATATAATCCATTTTATGAAATATCTACACCACTCAAGATATCCTTCACATGTATTCTTCTTATTTCATAGAAAATGACATGGATTCAAAAAATATATCATGTGATGGGATAACATGGGATGTGTATGGTATTAGAGTGTTTAATATTCCATGAATTCATAAGATATTGAGATTATAAATGATACTAGTGTAAGATAACACAATTGAAATTTAATTTCATAATGGTTACATCCCATAAGAGTAATAGTTTAGAAAAATAACGGTCGATGATTAAATATTTTTTGAAGGTACATTGATATAGTTATAATTTATGATTCTTCAAAAATGTTATATTTCATGGGAAATTTAACCAGAAGATTCATGAGTAACTCATTTATTAAAAAAATGAAATATTATGTTTTATTTAATTATATTAATATTAAATATTAAAATATGGAATTCATATTCATTATGTTTTAGTTGTCATTTTTTATATTTAAAAAATGAATATGGAGATAATATGGAACATGTTTGTGAATTGAATGTGGAAAAAATATATGCAATGTTATTTAAATAATGATATGATTTTTAAAGAATAAATAACCAATTGTAATAATATATTTAGTAATACAGGTTGGAATTTAATGTTCAATTATCAAGAGTTTGGCGGGTTTATATTATTATTCATGTAAATGGTTTGTTGTACATGAGGAGAGACGAAGTCGATCATGAAGAATGTAAAAGAGAAACATTAGATGGGTATTTTTATAAAAACAATACTTGTGTTTTTTGAATTATTTTCCATTGTAAATTAATGTTATGTGTTTTCATGAGTTTTTATTATTTTAAAAGTTAAAAATAATTTATATAAATTCAATGGTAAATTTTAGATTTCACAGGAGACAATCTATCAATTAAGAGATGAATTTTTAATTTTCGTAGAGCATGGTTTTAGCTAAATTTACTATTTAAAAGATAAGGGTTTTTAAAAAAATCAATTTAATAATGATTCTACAACTCTAAATTAAATAAAAAATTATAAGCTAATTCAATATTATTCATATTACATAAATAGTGAGACATATTTAATGAAGATATGTTGGCCCTTTGATTTCAATCTAAGTATCAAAATATTTATATAGAAATTAGTGCATCAGGGTAGAGATTAAAGATGTCATAAATTTCTTTAACCTCTAGTATTAAAAAAATATATAGATAAGAATATTAATAAGAAAAAACAACATTTTTTTCATTATGTGATATAATTATATTTTAATATCCTAAAGGCTAGTAGAGAAAATTATACACTATATATTAATAAATAAACTAGGAAATTGATGACAAGAGGTTCTTCTAAATTTATTTCATAACATGCTATCTTCCATGAAGTTCTATGAATTAATATGTGGATCAAGATATGAAATGTGTGGTGTTATTATTATATGACAGGATTTACATGCACTTCTATTTATAGTGAGTAATATAGGGTTGTGGAGCCTTAAAAATGGAGTATCACCATCATAGGAATTATGCACTGAAATGTTGAGGATTTGTTTAGGGAAAATAAATTATAAATTGAGGGATGAAATAACATATGTTTTGGAATTATGGAAAAAACTATATTTTTTCAAGGATATTATTTATATGGTTTTCCATTTATGGTTGATACAATTATTTCTTTTTTGTATTTTTGAATCAATAAGGACTATTATAATGATATCGGGTAATGTGACCAGATATTATCATTTTCATGTTGATTTGAAGAAGTTGTTTATTAGGAATTGGTGAAATATTTGAATTTTCAGTCATAGTAACTACTTTATGAGTTATGTAATATTTAGAAGATGTTTTTTACATGATCATAATTTTGTGGGATGGGATAAAATATGATTAATTGGTCTTTAATGGTACAATAATATGAGATATGTATATATTTCATAGTGAAAAAAATTTATTAATTAAATAACTGAAAACACTTAAATGGAATGTATCATATATATTACATATGATATTATTCATGTGGATGTTCCATGCTAATGTAGTGACAGAACATGTGATTAATGGAAAGGAAATACATGAATCCCACATTATCAATATTTAAGAAATTTCATCACATAAGTAAGATTTCAATATTCAGAAAACTTGTGAAATTAACGTGTCTATAATGATTTATACAAAAATAGGGATTATTATTGATGATATATTATGTAATTATAAGCTGAGTAAATTTTCATGATCTATGAAGATGATACTATATGATGGGTTTATATATAAAGTCTGATAGTGATACATAGATCCATTATAGAATCAATTATTATGAGGATTTTTTAGAAACATTGTAATAAAATCTAGGTTGAGCTAAAAATTAAATGTTAAATATCATAAAAAAGAATAATAAGATGTTTTATCATGATGATTTCTCGATGATGATTCCAGTTTTTGGTGATATAAAAGTTACCAGGGATGATGTTATGTTCGACGAAGGATATGATGATCATATGAGGAGGAGTTATAGTTTTTATGATATTGTATTGGGATTATTTGAAAACATGCTCTAATGTTTTTTATAACAAGAAACTTAATGATATTCTCTAGTGATGTATTTTATATGTATATATAATCAAATTATATGAAATTAACATTTTGGTTAAATCTTAATTTTACTAGACTAATTAGAATATTTAATGCTAATTATAGTTATTTCAAGATGAAGATATATAATGTTAATGATGATAAGAAAATATACAATGATAAGAGACCATAAGGATGGTTTGTGTGGTTCATGATAAAAGGGTTGTGTGGTTTGTTGGCATCACTAAATGTGTTTCATCCAATTTTTCAACTAGTGACAGTTAGTGATATATTCATAAATGTTAATGAACATTTTAAATTGATACACAATGAAGATAAAAATGTTTACATAAAATAATATTTTTTCCCTGTTCTTTGTAAGGTATGGGATTGATATCCATGACGATGAATTGAATGAAATTTTCGGTTGAGGCTAATTATTTTAATGATGATGTAATTAATTTTCATCAAGAAAATAGAATTTATGAAGGATTTATGTCTGGATTTAGTGATAAAAGTTAAATTTTTATCCATCCCTAGGAGGTGGATTGATAAGAAAGAAAAGTTACTCTTCAACCCCTTCCAACCAATCAGGCATGGAATTTCTTATGAAATCAAAAACACTGATGCAACAGAGCCACTGACAGGTCGTTTAAGGAGTTACATGTCTACACAATGGTTTATCATGCCCATTATATTGAGCACAATTACTAGAGAATACTCAATGAATCATTTATAGATATTGTTATTATTATCATTGTTTAAAAAAAATCACCATGATCACACGCCACATCATTGTGGGACTTCTGTGATATAGATCACTATTTTTCCACTATTTAAAATATGAATATAGTTTTGTACATCCAATATGATCTCATAACATTTTAAAATAATATTTATCATAATAATTAATATAAGAAACCTCAACCATCATTTTTTCAATGTTTTTATAAATCATCATCTGGTAATTTATGATGGTAGTCCATAGGAAATGATGTCTGATAAATTATTAACAATCTATGCATAAACATTATAGTTTGATTACAATTATGGATAAAAATAGTTAGATACTTTTTTGACATATTTATGATGATACAATAAAATATTTAATAATTTCAATGAATTATACAGGATAGGATAACCTTCCCATAAACACGTGATGAAACAGGGATGGTCTTCCTTAATGGGTGATTTTTTTAGTCTTGGTCAGATGACTGTCTTATGTTATATGAATCATTAATGTAACCCTAGTCATGTAATGGGTATATTCAAGAGAAAATGACTTAAATATTGCCTTTAGGTGGGTATATTATACAAACCTATTTATGTGATAGTTATAAAAGGGATTATTGATGATGGAAATGATTGAAATTTTTAATGATCAAGGGAACCTCAATGGTTATGTGATAGTGAGATATCAATTACATTAAAAAATTTCCTTATAAATGAATTTCAATAATTCAGGGTGTCAGGGTATTTGGTGGTCAAATTAAAATACTTTTCCTTCAAACATAATACAACCATTTTGTCTCTATATGATATTGGAAAGGGATATCAATTGTGGATTGTTTTATACTCAATGATTGTTTTGTTGTTTTTCCTAGTTATTTAACCAAGTGATGTTCTTTGGATCATGATATGGAATTAGAAGAATAAATCAAATATGGACTATTATGAACTCGTTGAAGATCATTTGATGAAAAAAATGTATATTTGTCTCCACTACCTTAAAAACATACATGAAATTATTACCATAAGAAGTGGAAAATTTCTCATATTCTTATGCCTATAAAAATCTTGAACCTCCCAATATATTTAATATTGTGGAAACCTGACGAATGAGAGAAGGGATATCAATAGTAAATCAATCATAGAAATATGTTAGGTTGCAACATTATACAATTCCACATGAACTCTTATCCATTTTTTGATTTTATGACCACATATCCTTCATAAAAATTAGATTATTCAACATACTGTAGTGACTCAGTCATGGGGTTTCCCTTGATCCTTCCACTTAATTGAGTTATGAAATCTTTATTGAGGGAATTTTCTTTGATGGTGGGTATTTGTTTCTCTTGACCATTAAACTACCTTGGGATACATTACACCTACATGAATTCCATGTTACATGATGTGTATTGTTATGTGACCATGATTTATGTGACACACTAACGAACCTATAATATGGGACACTAGTTATTATTTAGGTTTACGAATGTAACAATGGCATAACTGATATCATTATACAACATATTACCTATGGATCATCTATGTAAACATGAAATTTGAAGCCCCAATGTACGAGTGCATGAAAAGTCATCATCAAGTGGTCTTTTGATGCCTATATGGTCATGTTATCACCTAATACATGGGTAGAAATAGGGAGCACCCAGTTGTTCAATATACTCTATGGGATCCCATGATTAGAAAATTAACCCTCATTTTCATCTTTAATTTATTAACATAGGAAAATTAATCAACCAATTCTATAAGAATCCTACTAGGTATAAACCCTAGACAACCATTCAAACATCTTTGGATAGGCTTATCCCCTTGGGATTCCCTTATATTCCACTAGTTAATATTCCAAATTTTGGATTCATTATTCCCATGAGTAGAGATCAGTTGATCTTTTTGGTTGAACTATTGGTTGGAATCTTGTATAGTGTAAGATCCAACACCATATGTATTCGCCTATGATACTGACCACTTAATTTACATTTGAGATGAACTGATGTGTAATCACATCACATTTATCTTAATTCAAGTCTATCCCTCTGTATTTTTTAATTTAAATCAATTTGATTTATTCTTCTTGGATTGTTCAATCACCATGAGTTGATATGCTCTTCTCATTTACTCAGTACATCAAGTTGAAATACCTTTACATATTATCATATATGGGAATCCTCCTATGTGTAATCCCCAAACCACACCTATATTCACTTTTATTCAACATACTCCTCTTCATCTTTATATTCCCCATTAATTGGTATAATCCTCCTTCGTCCCAAAAATGGGAATCCACCAAGAATTATTCCAAAAAACAAACCATATGAAATCTCACATACATGGATAGGTTTCTCAATGGGTTTTTATACATAATACTTGCATTATATATAATTTCTTCAAATTTTATTCTACAAAAAATGATCTAGGGTAGCACAAGGTTGTACTCCCCATTTAAATCTAACTGTTTTCTCTTATGGAATGTTTTTAGAATTTTTAATGACATGTTTATTACACCAAGGATGCCTCTCATGGGAATAGATATCTATGATGATCATGCCATCAACATAAAAAAATTTATTACATTTTTTCCTATTATAAATTTTTAATCCCAACTTTTTTTTTCAAATAATGTGGCTAATGATTACAGATCATAGATAGATACAAAGGACAAATAATAAAGGTCTAAACCAAATTTTATTTTACCACATTTAATTTCAATAGAACAATGTGTGTACTGATTAATGTTCTCACAGTATATATACAACATATCTTTTACGATTAATACAAACTCCGAAACACTAACATCCCCATGTATGGTGATAAAATCAGTAGTTCCGAATAATGTCTATGAAAAAAATAATCATAAATTTATATGTGATTAATATAGAACCTATACTACATAAAACTATACATATCAATATAGGCAAAAAAAATTAGATTATAGGCATAGCGATAACTAGTAATGTACTAGTATTTGGGAAGTATTCATGAATATATCCTAAAACAATAACAATGTCTCAACGTACAATATAATCCTCATAAATATTGTGTAGTGATCCCATCATCCCATCATCATGACTAGCATGTTTTGTCAAATTTTGAAGGAAAATTCCAGGTGACCATGTAACATTGAAAATCAGTTATGTGTTGTCTCAAAATCATTGTGTTCATTAAAATCAATTGAAAATAAATGGTGATCCTGATGTGTATCGATCATATTTGTAAACCATTTCACATGTAAAACAGTTAAAATTAACCTTTTCACAATTTCTATTTTATTTCTATTACATTATATCATATATAAAATGGTATACCCGATGTGAATCCTCCAGCAATTCCAAATCATTCAAATTAGTAAAAATGGAATACTTTATTGAATTTAACTATGTATTAAATTGATTGCCTATTGATCCTTGTATTTACGAGATTGTGATGATAGTTGCATTTTTTTATTCCATTCTATGGAATTTTTACGAGAAAAAAATTTAAATTTAATCCTCAAATGAGCTATTTAATTCAAAAACCATTATACAAGATCTATCTAACATAACAATAAGGTTTATGAGACACAACAATATGTACAATTTCTATTTTCTCTTACAAATGTTGTGACTAGATAAATTCATCAAGTGCCTATTGGTGAATGTTTATCTCTATGACCACCATTTTTGTCACATAATCACATCATTATAGGGATATCCCAAAATACTATACAGGATTAAGATTCATAGGATATAACTTCAAAAAAATCTATAGAGTATAAGGTGGAAGAAATTTTTAAATACAACTACTTTGGTGGCTTACTGCTAAAGTTAAGACAAGATTACATTCCTTACCACATTGAGGTGAATGTGAAAACCCACCAAGTACACTCAAACACCAAGGAGATTCCATGGAGTGATCATGTAGTCCATGGTAAATATCATATACATATTCCCAGAAATATACTATAATATATAGGGGATTATTGTACAATATTAGTAAACAGGACAGGGGAATCCAAAAGGACAACCTACATGGGGTATACAACACATGAAATGCTACAGTTTTTTCATTTCCCAAATATTCTAAAAACCTATAAGGCCCTTAATTGTATATATATTGGGGCCCAAGGAAAATGACATTGTTACACTAGTCAGAATATGTAGTAACAATTTTATATATCCTTCATTATAATAGCTTCAGAAGGAAAACCTAGCCAATATGGGTGGAGGATTTTTTTATATTTTTATATAGTACTCCCATCCAATTAAATTATGTGGAAAGTAATGAATAAGAATATAGATTCTCCTGAATGGGATCTTGTAATATTGTTTCAAAAGTTTCATATCATGAAATGTATTCACTGTTTTTTTAACTAATGATGAAAACCATTATACGATATAAATGGAAACAGATGTGGCTACCTTCACCACATTCCCACCTACTGATCATAGTGAGTCCATTTTCATAGAAAATATTATTTATCAAAATAAAACTAATAAAACAACTTGATCATATCAGTGTACGTGTTTTTCGGGAAAACAAAAACACATAGTAAAGTCAGTAGGTTGAATCCTCCATGCATCTTTCTATTGAACCTCTTTTGTAGAAAGAGGATACTTGACTCATAAAGGATGAATTGACCCACCTCGTCAAACTGATATTACATTAAAATTACTATTTGTATATTGTGATGATTCATTACCTTATATTCCCACAACATAGAGTAAGTCAATAAAATATTTTATAATTCCATCCTTTTTTTTCAAATATATATATCCCATGAATTACTAGATTCCATCATTAACCTAATAGGATCTCTTAATGATGGATATGAATTTATATAACTGAAGAAGATGTTGTATCCTGAGTGTTTGGATTCAACTTATCCCCCACCATGGTTCGGGAAGACATGTTTCTAAACATTCAATGGAATGAGAGAACACATTTAGCAACTCATGTATATATATTTTCATTCTAGCCTAGAAATGTGTACTATAAATAAAGGGGAGACTAAAAAATAGTTATGTTAACCTGAACCAAAATGGTCCCTCCTTTTCATAGTAAAATGACATCACTACTACGACATATGAATGTTTATAAGACCACTATCAATAGTCTCTACCCAATTCAACTCTATTTTGATAAAATTAAAAATTTGTGACAACTCTAAATGAAACCATTCATTAAATTATAGTGTGATGGATTTCATTTCAAGATGGAAGGGTCTATAATATTTCAAACATATAGTGATTCCCAAATAATATTTATAAGTGATTTGTGTTGAGATCCTATATGATGATTTTTCTACTACACTCATTCCCTTGTGGTACTCTAGTAGTTTCATGGAGTTTTATAACATAGTGTAGTATTAGTAATATGTTATTAAAAAAACCATAGAATAATATTTCCAACTAGTACATGCACAAATAAAATATATTTATATATTAGAAATAAATATTATTACACTAAACACAAAAAAAAAAGATGGGATAGGACCTTTAAGGTTGAATAAATAAAACATATTCCATTAATGATGATATGTTCTATTTTAAGATCAAATATTATTTGGATTATAACTTGATCTTTATTCAAAATGATAAACATCTACATGATATATGGAAAGATGATCACATATGATATTACCATTATAATCATAAGTTAATAAATATAATCCGATAATGGTTCTCCATTATATATATATGAGAAAAATTTATAAAAAAATACATGTGTCAATGGATGATCCTTAGGGAAATGTTGAATAAGTATTGGATCAAAATGTATATGAAGATGAAAAAATAAAAGATGGGTGAATTGTAAATTTAATAAAATTTTCTATCTTTATAAGAAACATTATTTAACCAAGACAAAAAATTAGTATTAAAAAGACCCTTTATATATTTAAATTTTCATTTAATGTGGCAGTTGGGATTGATAATAAACATATCACCATCAATTAGATTATTATTTGTACATCATAGGTTGAAATGATAAAATGATTATAATAACACATTACATAGAATTTAAATCAATATGTAATGGTAACATGTTTGGTGTTTAATCAAATTAACAAATATATAATGAAATTTAATTACAATGGTTATAAAGTATCAATATGAATAAAAATCACAATAGTTAAAATATATATTTGTAATACAAAATGCAGTGATTCTATATTAAATCATATAGAATCATAACCTGAGTAAAATTAATGTAATGTAATTAAATATATAATGATATACAAAATACAAAAACATGGATGATTTTAAAAGGAATCACTTTAAATTACAATTATATCATAAATAAAACAAGTAATAAAAAAGAATACTCTTTTTTTATCCCAAATATTAGGGTATCCAATGACCTAGGATAATGGTCTCTTGTGTTATACTTACAAGAAGGTCATTCATTCCCTTTCCAAAGAAATTCCTTGATATGTTGATCAGTCTGCCTCATTATCCTTGTGAACCCTTGATGTGTTGATTGGATTTTCGCTCATGATATCCCTATGTTACCTCAATATGGTGATCATCTTTTCTATCTCGTTGTCCCTATGTTCCCTCAATATGATGCTTTTATTTTCTTTCATGGTATCCTCACATGCCCCCAATCATATTCATGTGACTAGTCGATATGGTTATAATGTAAAACAATTTACACAAGTACATGGAATTTTTTTCTCTTATATAATAAATAGAGTACTCACACACTAATATTCTTTAAGATGAAATTTAGAAGCACTTTGCTTACTGTCTCTTCATCTCACTCAATGCTCTTAAAATGACCAAGTATTTATAAAAATGATTCCAATGTCCATATTGATCCTCCAACGGTCATATTGTCCACATGTTTTTGGCATGTACTTGGACACCTATAACTTCAATTTTTATATCATAAAAGAATCTTCGAAATCAAATTTTGACCATTACAATGTATCCAATATTTTATTACGATAGAATATAGTCTTTTTTATTTATAATTTAATATTAGATAAATCTAATGGATTTCCTTACAGAATATTACTATGATTTTATTAATGTGTATGATTCTGATGCTATCGTGTTGGATGTCCAACCCAATTATAAAAAGGTGTCAATTCTATGATGAAAAGGATTATCTTTAAATTTTATATGATAAATTTAATGAATATTATTATTGGATTTGAACTCATTAAAATAATTATAATGAATACATTAGGTTTATATTCATGAATGGTTTGAATCTAATTCTAATTGTGTTAAAAATATATTTTTTTCTAAAACAAATTGAAAATATGTTTGACATGAAATAGTTATTGATTAAGTATTTATGAAAGGGTTTGTGATTTTCAAAACAAAAGGAATGGAAAAGTAATAAAAGAAAATTTTCACAAAAAAACCCCCATTATGTAAACCCCAAATCACATGAATTAAATAAGAACGAACATTGAAATTTTTTAAGTCCATTATTTTTTAATGACATTGTATTCAAAATTAAACATTAATACTTATCACCCATTTATTAAATATCAATTTTGAATACAATTATGAATAATAAAAACTATACCTTATAATAAGTACTCCACCTAAGGATAATATTCATTTCTTTATGATATTTCTCTAGCTTACTTAAAATCACCTCAACCTTTTTATAAATTATTTTCCCTATGTGATGTTTTCAAAATGAATATGGAATAGTCATGATGAACCTGAAAAACTGGTTAGAGAAGTAGATATACGAATCAATATAATGAAGTACTTGAACATCTAAATTGAATAAATGAATATTAAAATAATTTTTAATTGGAATATATTCAAAACAAATTGGTAATATATGAATAATTATTTAATTGAAAGTAATATTTATTTTAATGATATATAGCAGGTGTTAAAAAAATTATTCCATCGGCATTATCATGGAGAACAATGTTACCTATACCGATAATATCTTCTTGATCATTATCTACAAAGGTAACTTCTCCACTATTCTTATTTAAGATTGTTTTAATGAAATATTTGTGTCCAGTAATATTTCTAGAAGACCCACTATCTACCTACCCTAAATTCTTGTCATTGATACTTTATTCCCCTGAAAACTAAACAAATATTCTATAAGAACATAAATGTTATAAGGTCCAGAAATGTTAGAAAACATAATTTTCTGAATAATTTTTTTTTTGAAAAATAGGAAATATGAAAACCTAGAGATTGAAATTTTTTATGGAAAATTTTTTATTCCAATGACCAAAATATTGTCATTATTTACAAAGGGTTCACTTTTTAGAAAAATGTAATTTTTACTGAAAACATGGTTTTTATGAGAATATCGTAATCTAGAACTAGTACCATAATGATTTATTTTTTATACATTCCATAAAAACCTTATTTACAAGAATTAATTTTTGACCTAATTTTTCTTAAATAATTAATATCATATTTTATTTTCACAAATAAATCTTTATCCTCCTAGGTAATTGATTTGCAATTTTTTATTTTAAAAATAAATTTTATACTATACTTTTAACAAATTACTTTTTATAAAAAATTAAAAATAATATCCTTTTTTAAATGTTTTTAAAATTGTATTTTTTTCATAAATATAATATTTCCTTGGTTAAAATATCATTTATTGAATCATCTTTTTCACGTTTTTCATTATATTTGTCACCTTTTTTTACCAATATTACAATTTTAATTTAATAAATGTTTTTAAAAGTGAGAAACATAGTTATATGAAATTAAATTATCTTCATTACTAGCTGATGATTATTCTTCATCCAAATATATAGAATTATTTCCTTTTGGATCATTTTCATTTAATGAATATTTAGTTAAATAATCAGTTGTGTGTACCTTTTGTATAAATCATTGATTTTCAATGGTTATTCTTGAATTTAAGAAAAATATTCTTTTAGTCAAGACATTAATTATATAAGGAATTTTTTGTCGAACCACCTCTAATAGAACTCCATGTGTAAAACGAATTATGAAAATTCATACATTTTTACTTATAATTTTTTTTAATTATAATAGTAATTTATATCCTTTATTTCTTTTAATTTTAACTAGGGAGTGTAAGGTAAAATTTTTACAATTATTTTTTTTACTCATATCAAAATAATTCTAAATATTAATTCTCATTACTAACCATGACAATTTTCTTATACAGATACTAAAATCGTTATTTCCAAAAAACGTGTTCATTCTTCAATAAATATTATCTAAATAATTGTAATAATGTATATAATCACTTACGTCATACTGAATAATGAATTTCTCTTTCCTTTTTAATAATATAAATTTATTAGGAGTTTGATCTTTTAACGGATTTGAAGTAGTAGTAAAAGAAAATCTAATATTCTTTTTCTATAAATTCTATGTATTACTTCTCATCCAACCCTCATATTGAAAAAGGGTTCCAAATAAATCATCAAGAGTGGCATTTGTTTTCTCCCATAATATATAAAAAACGGTTCTCTTAGGTTCCAAATCTTTGGACATGATAACAATTTTTTTCCACATGTATTTAATCTACAAATCCATTCTTCCCAATAGATTGTAATCTATTGACTACTTTCTTAATCCATTGTTAAATCATTGAAAATGATTCACAAAAAATACAATTCAAATGATTGATAGTCTGTTATTATAATTTCTATTCATGTTTCAATAAACATTGATGTTCCAAAAGGATTAATCACTAATTTCATCCAACTATTGTTATGATCCTCACATGATAAAAAACCAGTGTAAATGATTCTTTTAAAGGAACTTAATAATGTATTTATAACTCAATAATTAAATTGATATTATTTCTTAGACTAGTTGTAAAAATTAGTCGCTTCCTTATAAGATATATTTTAATCCTTAGATAACGTGATGATATTGTTAACTTCTCTATTTTTAATGAATGTATTAATTCTATATCTCCAATATTAATAATCGGCTCCATCAAAAGTAGGGGTAAAATTCCCTTTAGATTATCTATTAAAATAAAATTGAATCATTCTATATTTAAAAATATTAAAAAATTTATATTCCACAATACCCCTTTGTGTAATAGATATTTATATAAAAATTTTTTTAAACATAATCTAACTATTTTATAATCGTAAAGAGAGGATAGAATGCTTAGAAGGTATGTGATCATTGGAAACTGATCTGATACCAATTATAGAATTATAATTTATATGAATATGGGTAAATAAAATAAGGTCATGAAATGTAAGTTTAAAATATTTTTTTTACCATAAAAGATACCTAGTTTAACTAGGTTAAGAAAATAGAATTCACAAAGCCACTTAAGTATTTAAATGGTAATCAGACATGGCACGTGTATCTAATAATTAAATTATAATCATGTTGATTTCAATATGTATGTCAAATTCATAATGAGAAAACGATTATTTCTTCATAGTGGGTATAATGGAAATCCAAAAAAAGGGGTAACATGATTATCAATTAATCGTATTATTTAATAAAAATATAAGAGTAATTACAATTATTATGATATATAAGGACAGATCATTATCCCAATGGTTATCATATATCAAAGTAACAAAAAAAAATTCAATTATATCTTACATCATATAGAATCATAATGAATTTAAAAAAATTAAATTAATTAAATCTGTTATGATAAAAAATATACAAATTGAAATATGAATATAAAAGTATTTACATTCCATTACAATTGAAAAAAAAAACAATACAACGAATAAAAATAAATAAAATTATTTTAACCCAGAAACTATGGTTTCCAATAACCTAGGATATAATTTCATTGTTTTATACTTATAAGAAAGTCTATCTTTGTCATACTAGAGAAATACCTCATTAGTATGATCGGAATATCTAACTATCCTCATGATCCCTCGATACGATGATTGGTATTTCTATATTGGTTTTCCCGTATTCCCTTGATATGATGATAAAATTTTCTATCATGTTATCCCCTTGAGTCATTAATATAATGATTAGACATTATTTCTTGATATCCACATATTCTACTGATCGTATTCTCATGCTCGATCATTTTGATTAGAAAATAAAATTGGATAGATGTACGAGGAACAAGTAGTTCACTCCTGTAAGTGTCAAAGCTCTCTCACACTTAGATTTTTTGAAATTAAATTTGTCTTTACTTATCTCTGTGTCTCTTTATTTCTCTCAAAACTACATCAATGACCTTCTATTTATAGGAAAGATTCAAACTGCCTTCTTAATCATTAAACGGTCCCATTTTCTTTATGTTTCTTCACAAGTTATTGGACACATGGAACATTAATGGTCATATCATAATAGAATGTGTAATTTTTTATTTTAATCCATTATTGTGTAAAAGACATTACATTATATTAGAATATAGTTATTTATATTATAATTTTACACATAGATAAATATCATAGATTTCCTTAAATAATATCATTATTATTTTCTTGTTATGTTTTATTATGATGCTATATGTTTCAACGTCATGCCTGATTAAAAAAAATTACTAAACAGATGAAACTGAATTTCATTAAATCTAATTTGATGAAGCTGAATACAATCATTATCAGATATATTCTCATCGTGATAATTTTATGTAATAAAATAGGTTTGTATTCAATAATATATTAAAATAAAATCTATGTATATTAATATATATATTATTCCAAAGAAAAATAAAATACATTGGAAATGAAAGAGTTAGTAATTAAGTATTTATGAATTAGTTTGTGATTTTCAATATATAATGAATGGAAAATAAAAAAAGAAACATTTGAATAAACAACATTTAATAACTATCAACTCTAAAGTAGAAATTGAATGGTTTTATGAGTTTTCCCACAAAATAGTACTTTTGGTGCTGTCTAACCAAATTGTATACTGAGTATTGATCCTCCAAATAGAATACACCACTCATGAAGAGGTCAATGTATCATATGTTCTCATCAAAATATCACACACTAAATACAATGAATTTAAACAAACTTATGATATAATTGCACTAGATAGAGATGATTCCATGCATTTTTTATCATCTGAGACAAAGAAGGTTGTCCTATATTATGGACCACCACTAGTAAATAACATCTAAACAATCCTTTCTACCTCAATAAAAAGAATTATCAACCCTATTGATAATTTATAGTGTAGTGTTGATGGAGAATACACATAATGGAAAATGAAGAGATATTAACATAGGCCCACATTGATATTACCATCACCAAAAACCCATCTAACAATTGAAAATTGAAAGCATGTCATCATGTCTTCTTCCATGCATCAACTTCAGAGTGAAAAAGAAATTTCTATTTCAAATATATCACACATCTATAGTTCGAATGGAAATATTTTGTGAATAATTATTGGAATTATTCATGGATATTTTTCCTATGATGATATACTATTAACCACTTAAATGGGTTCTCTTCCCAATTATTTAACCCATCCCACAAAGCTAGTAGAATTTTCTTGTTCTTGACCACTTCATCAGCTAAATTTGGAGTATCATTCCACCTCCCTCAGACTGTCATGGGTGGTGGATTTTTTAAATCTCATGAACCCCATCCCATAGTGATAATTGGGAATAAATTTTTACATTTCCTTATTGGTTGTATATCATTAAATTTATATCCTCTATAGTTTCCATTGAATTTCATAGAGCCTAAGTGCCATAATCCTAGGGGATAACATTAGTATCATGGGCCACTAATGGTTCATGATCTACCCATTAATTTATTATGATTATGGAAACCCACTTTTATCCAAAATTTATCATTGTGATAATTACAAATATGGAATGTGTAACTAGAAGGTTATGTTGTATTCTTGTCCCTCTATTAATGGACTTATGATTAATGTATATTACATATAATTGGTGGATTTACCAAAAAAAAATTCTTATTATTTAGAGATTGATTTGATCAAACTCTCAATAAGTAGTAAACTAGAATAGGGAGATTAGAGTGGCCATTCTAATTATTTCTCATACCATCAATTTCATAGAAATACAATCAATTGTTTTTTTGTGATCCTGGATTGGAATCATTAGAAGAAAAATAATAGGATATTATAACCATCAACAATAAAATAACAACATTATTCAAGTGAGCACTCTGAACTGGGTACAAAATATAGAAAAAATTTAGGGCCTCCCACCTCCCAATAATAGTTGAAATGTTATATTTTCCTTTATTCATATAGATGTGAAAAAAATTAATCACGCATTCACTAGACAATGAGATTATCAATCTTTTTTAGATCAAGTGACCCACTAAACATGTAACACTACAAGCTTCCACGATATGCTTCCCTTTAAATAATACAGTAGCGTGTGTTGTACAAAACATCGGGTTCTAACACACACCACAACCAATCAAACTAGCCGTTATGAATAGTAATACCCAAATTTTGATATTTTATAAATTTTTTCTTTCAAAATGGACTTCATTTAGGGAATCAGAATATCAAAATTTGATTAGGGTGAATTTTTGGTAGTTTTCTGAAAACATTCGATTTTTAATGAATAGTGAAAAAACACTGAGTAATAGTTTAAAACAAAATTTTTATGTAAATAATTATTTATTTTATTTAAATTTAATTAAGGTCAAAATAGATACATAATACCTATATATGTTCAATTTAATTCATTGGAGTCAGTTTAGAATAATTTTAGATATATAAAAATTTTATGGAACTTTTCACTATCTTTTACGCACCTCTTAGAAGAATATGGAAATTCACACAAAAATTAATTTTACCGCTTCTGTGAGTGGAATTTAGAAAATATGAGAGACACGGTAAATATAAACGTGTAAAATTTGGTTCATCGTGATAAAAATAATTTTTGGTTAACAGTAACTTTTTACTTTTACTTACCACTGTTAAAAATAAATAGGGTAATTAAGGGTAAAAATGATATTAATATTACCCTATCAAATGTCTTAATTCTATTGGACAAGTTTATCTAGACCATAATCAACCTTAGGAATAAAATAGTATCATTTTGTTCCACTTGGATTATATTAGGACATTTATTATTATTTAATCCAAATAAGAGTTAAAAGAGTTAAAAACAATGTTTAAAAACTAAAACCAATTTAATATCTAGTTATACATAAGATAAATTCAATTATAAATATTAATTAGAAAGATAAAAATATTTCCTACCTAATGGTATTTTATTTATAAATTTTATAAATTAAATAATTTAATATATTTATGACACAATGGTGAAGAAGTAATTACGTAATTAACAAAATATCAAAATAATTGATATTATAAATATCAAAATAACTATAATTTGAGACTTTTTATGAATTACAGAAATTTTATAATTTAATATTACATATTATTATTGGTTATATAATTTTTTTCTAAGTAATAATGCTGTTATAAAATTATCAAAAACAAAATATCCAATAGTGTCAAAAATTACATAAAAGAGTTTTTAAAACAAATAATATATTATTAATTGAGATTATATTCCTAAGAATCTAAGGTTCGGCCAAAGAACTTATATAATGATATGTGTATCATTAATTGACCACTTGGGGGTCACTTGGAGGTATATAGTATGTTTATTAACTATATAATATAAAAATACAAAGAGACATGGTAAATGTAAAACTATTTAACTAAGAGTTAAATATAAATGATAAGGTTAAAATAATAACCCAGACCTGTCTAAAATATATTGGTTGAATGTATTTAAACCCTCCCCAACCGTAACCATTTTATAATCCACATTTAAGCCATTAGAAACTGAATATGAATTTATTATAAAATAATATTTCTAGTTTTTCCAAAGGTTCCCCTCACCCCTCTATTAAAAGGGCCCTCCACCTTCTCAATAATTCACACCTTCCAAGCATTTTGGCTTGGCCAAACCCTACCCAAATATTCTCTCAACTTCCCTCACTTCAACCTAGAGGCCTTAGTTTTATTAGAAAGCCAACATAAGGAGCCAATTTGATCAAATCAAAATGAATAACCCAAAGAAGAGGTAATGTTTTCCCCACCCTCTTCCAAGTTCATTTCTTCTTCAACTTCTTCTTTATTTTGTTATTTCCATTCTAAAATAATAAATACAGTATCTTTTATATATTTTGATGTAATTATAAATATTTTATAACCATATTATGTATTGTATACATCCTTTGAATGACATGTCACCATACGTGCGTATGTACGGCCTACCATCTCCACGTCGTGGTGTAATTGTTATTCAATACATTATTATTTGGATGGGTAGAAAATGATGTGTAATTACTGTAAATAAAAAATATAACATGATAATGATTCTTTATATCTGATATACAATCCAATTATATATTATTTTAATATCAAATGAATGATATTTTCGCCCGTGCGTATGTACGGATTACCGTCTCCACGAATGCGATGAGATTCATTCCCCTTCATATACATTCAAGAATAAATTTCAATTGATGATTAAAAATAATTTTTGGAGACATGATATCATTATGTATATGAATAATATAGATCACATCCATAACAAATATGACTCACATTTCAAAGAATATAAATGAAAACGAATCTGTTATCACCTAAAACGATTATAATACTAAGATATTATTAACAAATCAATGGTAAAAGATCATATATGATATCATATTAATGTATATGTTTCTTGTATAATTCGATAACAATTATTTCACCATTATACAGGAGGTTAACCTACCCTTAACCAAGTAAAAGTACAAGGTAAGGTTTTATTTAACAATATCTTCAGTATCCGAGGTTGTTTGTATGCAATTATCTACTCGGACCTCTTTATCATCCACATCCATGTTTCTTAAAAATGTATTTCAAATAATTATTACTATTTTAAAGAGTATGGGTTAATGTCATTTATAACATTTTTTAAATTTTTATAAGATTTATATAAAGGAATATTTTTTTCATTTTTTAAACAAGGTCATTTTTATCCTTTTCTACAGAATTAAGTTAAGAATGTATTTTTAACTTTTACATCAGGTGCGCTATTTTCCACCGTTATAAAATTGTCAAAGATTACCGTACAATATTTTCAGAATATTTTCAAAGTAAATATTTTATTTTAAGATTATGTGACATTTAAATGATTTCAAAAAAGAGACATTTCTCTCAAATTGTTTTGATTTCATATATGTCAACATCCTTTGAAGGATTTTAGGCTTATTTGAAGTTTATTTATGATCATACAAAACATCACTATTTTATTGAACATTTTGTGATATGTTTGACTATGGATGTGTTATTTTTATACCATAGATGGTTTATAGAGAAAGTATTGACATTTCTTATACTAGTTTTAATACGAATGTTTATACTATGTTTAAACATATATATATGAAGAATGAATTGGACATAATAAATGGCGGGTGGAGCCCGCTATATCTCCTCAATTCATCGATAGGAATCATGAGACAAACTACTATTTTTGCACAAGGCCTTGACAAAATATAATTTGTAGTCTTGGCACAAGGCCTTTACTATGTGGTTATGATAGTTTGACATTATGAATTCCATCATAATGAAAGTGGTTATTTATATTGCATGTGATTATTCAATTAGTAGAATATCTATCTGAATAAGTAAATGAAATTATATCATTTTATTTCTTCTATATTATTCTCAAGTTCATGTTTAAAATGATTTCGTTTTAGTAATACAATTCCTTATATGTTTATGACTATTTATAAATGTTTCTGTTATATTTTTATCCTTACTGGGCATCTGACCTCACCCCTTTTTATGTTTTATTCCTCCCAGGATGTGAAGAAGTATTTTATGAATGACCTGCAAGGATTGTATAAGATGATATGAGTGTGGAGACAAGATTTTGTTGTATTTTTCACTTTATGATGTAATGTAACCTCTATGAATGTATCTAGTTATTCTATGGGTACTAAACTAATCGAACATTCGAGACTTGATGTTTTTTTATCATGCCAATGTTATATAATAATGCACCGACACTGGGTAACTACGGTCGGGGCATTATAGTTGGTATCAAAGGAAAATTAGTTAAAACATTGGAAACTAGATGTAGATAAACTCTAATTAGATCACATAGCCCTAAGATAAACTTTGAGGATTAGTATAGAAGAACTTCCTAGAATTTTGGTATTGTTGAGATTTTGTGAGTTTTCTGAGCAATACATCCCTGTCTGGATACGAGAAGGTAGAGGATGCTCTAGAACAAATGTACCTAGGGGTAAAATCCAAAAACACCACATCGATCTAGACTCGAATGGGAACTGATGCATGACAACGGGCCTTGCTGCACTCTTGGTTACGACACTCTTTGGGGATATCCTTATGATAATTCTCATTTTTTTAGAAACCATTATGAAGGGTTTATGATTATATAACTCCTCAATGAAAACATATTTATGGTTATGGATTATATCCATAAAATGTTCAATTTATGTTAAGTGTTTTACAAGTTTGGATTAATGTATTGCAATTTATAAACTAATGTAGTGTATTCCATTGTTTAGAAATAGCGCCTAGTTGAAGAAATGGAATTTGTATCAATGCATGCAATCCGTGTAGGGATTTCCCTAATAGTAAAGATAATTATAGTGGAGATGGTGATGCAACTAGTGCTGATCAGCTATTCACCATACTGGGACAACTCACCCAGGTTATGAATAATAACCTTACCCGTATGGAGCACCCTAACCCACAATGTGAATGATCTATATTAGACCACTTCATAATGAAATAACCAACAACATTCAATGGGAGAAAAAATACCTTAGTTTCTAAGAAATGGATAAATTTCTTAGAGAAAATATTCCATGCCTTGGGGAGTAGTGATAGGGAAAAAGTTATCATGGCATTTTACGACCTCACTGGAGATGCCGAACAATGTTGGTCATTGATTAAAAACACAAAGGAAGATGATGAATTTTCAAATATGGAATGGAGAGATATTAAAGAGCTTTTCGTAGAAAAATACTTTCCTCACGACCATCTAGGAGATATGAAAAGGCAATTTCTGAGTCTGAGATCAAAGGAGGATGAGAATTTAGCAAAGTAAGAGGCTAACATTACAAGTTTATCAAGGTATGTTGGAGATTATATACGTAACCCAAGAAGTAAGATTGATCATTTATTTTATGGGATAAAACCATTTATTTTTCGAGAATTATTGTCACAATCCTTCTCGTCATACTAAGATATTGTCTCATGTGCTATCAAGGTAGAAAATGAATTCTCTAAGTCTTATGAATTTAATTAAAATCAAGAGAAGAAGTGATCTAATGATCTCTCTGTAAATGGAAATAAATGGAAGTATGAAAAGGATGATTATCCATCATGAAGTTAATGTGGGAAGAAACACCATGATACTTTCATTAATGGAATAGGAATCTATTACAAGTGTGGTGAAAAAGGCCACCAACCTCGTGATTTCAAGGGGATGAATGAAGCTACCAATGTTCAATGCTAAAACTACAGAGAGATGGGACATTATGAAAATGAATGTCCTAAGCGTCAAGAGGACATAACTCAAAATAGGACAAGAGATGAAGTCCAAGTTTATGTTATTACTATTGATGAGGTAGAATCTCCAAAAGACGTGGTGGCAGGTTATATAATGGTTTCCTCAAGTTTAGAAAATGCATTATTTTATTTTGGATCATCGCATTTTTTCATATATTCCCAGTTTTCAATGAAAATTAGATATTTCCAATTTGGCTTAACAAGGGATTTTTCTATTAAAACACCTAAGGGATGTATCATTGCTACAATGTTCTATGGATCCATCCCCATTGGGGAATATAACTGTTCTTTATCTGTTGATCTTGTCGACATACCTATGATTGAGTTTGATATAATCCCTGGTTTGGATTGGCTTTCAGACCATGATGCGAGGATTTATTATAAGAAGCAGGAGGTTACACTTTTTGATGATGATGTTAAGGAACACCTTATCTTTAGAGAAGAATCGTCACCACCTAATTCTTATCTAGATCCACCCCTAGTAGCTCAACTAAATTCAATTATTGTGGAGGAAGAAAATGAAATGACTATGCGTAAGGAAAGGAATGTTCAAATAGATGATGTACCTATTGTGATAGAATATGTGGAGGTGTTTCTTGAAGATTTACATGGATATCCTTCAAACCGAGAAATTGAGTTTTCAATTGATTTTATTCCTTGTTCAAGACCCATATTGAAGACACCTTATAGAATGGCCACTGTGGAATTAGTTGAAACAAATAATCAACGAGAGGAATTGATTAATAAGGTATTTATTATCCCTAGTGTTTCTCCATGGGGAGCCCTTGTCCTTTTTGTTATGAAGAATGATGGATCTGTGAGGTTATGTATTGACTACAGGGAGATCAATGCTATAACAATAAAGAACAGTTATCCCCTACCTCACATTGATTATTTATTTGACCAACTGCATGGAGCTCAATTCTTTTCAATGATTGACCTTCGATCTGGATACCATCAGTTGTGTGTGAAGAAGGAAGACATTCTAAAAATATCATTTCGAACTAGGTACAAGTATTACGATTTTACAGTAAGATATTTTCGGATGACTAATGCACCCTCTGTTTTCATGGATCTAATGAACATTGTTTTCAAGGGATATCTCAATGATTTTGTTGAGGTATTTATTGATGATATCTTGGTATATTCTAAAAGCTACGAAGACCATGAAAATCACTAGTTCATTATCCTGAAAACTCTTACAATACATGACTTATATGGTAAGTTTAACAAGAGTCAATTTTGTCTTCAAGAGATTTCTTTTTTTGGACATAATGTCTCCAAAGATGGAATCTATGTTGATCCTTCTATGACCAAGATAATTCCAGAATGGCCAGCCCCGATGTGTATAACGGAGGTACGCAGTATAATTGGTTTAACAGGTTATTATCAGCATTTCGTCCAAATTTTTTCCCGATTGGATAACCCATTAATGAAGCTCACACGTAAATGGGTTAAATTTGTTTGGAAAAATGATTATGAAGAATGTTTTGAAGAACTGAAGAGAAGATTATTCAATGCTCTTATACTGACTCTACCATCGAGGAATGATGGATTCGTTATTTATAGTGATGCATCAAAGAATGGACTTGGTTATGTCCTTATCCCGAATGATAGAGTTGTTTCCTATGCAACATGACAACTGAAAATTCATGAGAAAAACTATCATACTCATGATTTTGAGTTAGCTATTGTAATATTTTATTGGAAGATATAGAGATATTACCTCTATGGTGAAAAATGTTATATTTATACTGATCACAAGAGTTTGAAGTATATTTTGTCACAGAAAGAACTCAACATGAGGCAAAGGAGATGGCTTGAACTACTCAAGGATTATGATTGCACTATACACTACCACACGGGGAAGGAATATAAGGTGGAAGATGCTTTGAGTAGAATAAGTCAGGTATTTTTGAACAAGATGATAGTTGAGATGGATCCTTTTTTTATGGAACTAGTAAAGTTGGATGTGAGAATAACCATTGGAGGAGAAACATTAATGATTTTTCAAATGGTTGAAAAACTGTATTTACTAAAAAGGATAATGAATTCTCAAACCGATGATGAAGAGATTCAAAATAATATTAAAGGTGTGAATGATGGGAGATTGAGTGAATTTGTGTATGAATATGGAATTTTGAAATTTGGGAGTAGACTTTGTGTTCCCGATATACTTTATCTAAAAAGGGAATTGTTGGACGATGCTCATAGTTCTAATTTCTCAATACACACTGGGAGCACAAAAATGTATAGGGATTTAAAGGAACATTTTTGGTGGGACAACATGACGAGGGAGATTGCAGATTTTGTGTAAAGATGTATGGTTTGTTAACAAGTGAAAGCTGGATGGAAACAGCCTGGAGGAGTCCTGAAGGCTCTTCCCATACCAGAGTAGAAGTGGGATAATATCACAATTGACTTTGTCATGGGACTACCAAAGACTCCTAGAAGGAACAATGCAATATGGGTAATTGTTGATCGTATTACCAAGTCAGCACATTTTTATTCTTTAAGGGATGACATACCACTTGAAAGTCTAGCAATGCTATATATTAATGATGTTGTGAGACTTCATGGAGTACCCCTATCAATTGTTTTTTATTGTGATCCCCGTTTTACTTCAAGATTTTGGAAGAGACTTTATAAGGCCTTGGATACCGAATTTCATTTGAGCACTACCTACCACCCTCAAACAAATGGACAATCAGAATACACTATTCAAAACTTAGAAGAAATGTTGAGATCTTTCTCACTTGACATTCAAGGTATATGGGATCAATATTTACTTCTGGTAGAATTTTTTATAACAATAGATTCCATTCAAGTATTCAGATGACACCATATAAAGCGTTATATAGTAAGAGATCTCTCACACCATCCTGTTGGGATGACCATGGTGAAATAACACATACAGGCCCAAAACTAGTGGAGGAAACGATGGAAAAGGTAAAGGTAATCCAAAACCACATCAAAGCAGCTCAAAGTATGCAGAAGAGCTATGCCGATAACAGAAGGAAGGATTTGGAATTTTGGGCAGGAGATCATGTTTTCATGAAGGTATCTCCATGGATGGGAGTTTTAAGTTTCTGTAAGAAGGGTAAATTGAGTCCCAGGTATATAGGACCCTTCGAAATTCTAGAACGAATTGAGGCTATAGATTACTGTTTGGCAATGCAGCCAAGTCTCTCCCTAGATTGTGATGTGTTCTATATATCACGGTTGAGAAAATACATGCCTGACCCACCACAAGTACTTACTTACGAGGAATTAGAACTGGAACCCGATCTGTCTTATTGCGAAGAGCCCTTCAGGATTTTTGAAACTAGAGAAAATGTTCTGAGAAACCAGAGGACTCGTCAGGTAAAAGTTCTATGGAGAAGCTATAAGATTGAAGAGGCAACATGGGAACCCGAGGAACTTATGATGAAAAACCACCCGAGTCTTTTCATGAATTAGTATTCTAGAAATTTCAAGGATGAAATTATTTGAAGGAGGGGAGAATGTAACACCCCAAGCTTCCACGGTATACTTCTCTTTGAATAATACAATAGTGTGTGTTATACGCAACTTCGAGTTCTAACACAGACCCCAACAAATCAAACTAGCAATTATGAATAGTAATACCCACTTTTTGAAATTTTATAAATTTTATGTTTAAAAATGGACTTCATTTTGTGGATTCAGAATATCGAAATTAGCTTAGGGTGATTTTTTGTTATTTTTCGGAAAACATTCAATTTTTGATGAATAGTGAAAACACCCGGAGTTATAGTTTAAAATCGAAATTTTATTTAAATAATTATTTTTTTAAATTAAATTAAGGTCAAAATATATACATAATACTTATATAAGATCAATGTAATTCATTTGAGTTAGTTTAGAATAATTTTAGATATATAAAAATTTTATGGAACATTTCACCGTCTTTTACCCACCTTCTTGAAGAATTTATAAATTCACAGAAAATGTTATTTTACTGCTTCTTTTAGTGGAATTTAGAAAATTCGAGAAACATGGATAATATCAGAGAGTAAAATGTGGTTCAACAAGATAAAAATAATTTTTGGTTACTATTAACTTTTTCTTTTTATTTACCATGGTTAAAAGTAAATAGGGTAATTAAGGGTAAAAATGATTTTAATATTACCCTAAAAAATGTCGTAATTCTATTGAACATGGGTATCTTGACTAGAAACAAAGGTAGGAATAAATTTTTATCATTTTGGTCCACTTGGATTAGATTAGTACATAAATTATTATTTAATTCAAAGAAGAGTTAAACGAGTTAAAATCCATGTTTAATAACTAAATTTTTTTTAATATATGGTTATACATAAGATAAATTCAATTATAAATATTCATTATAAATATAATAATATTTCCTAAAAATGGTATTTTATTTATAATTATTATGAATTAGATAATATTATTTATTTATGAAAAATGGTGATGCAATAATTACCTAATTAATGAAATAATAAAATAATTGATATTATAAATATCAAAATAAATATAATATGTGACTTTTTATGAGTTAAACTAATTTTATAGGTTAATATTACATATTAGGATTTGTTATATAATTTTTTCTCGAAGTAATAATTTTTTTATGAAATTACGAAAAACAAAATACCCAATAGTTTTAAAATTGACATAAATGAGTTTTTAAAACAGATATTATACTATTAATTGATATTATATTCTAAAAAATATAAGGTTCGTCCAAAGAACTTATATAATGATACGAGTATCATTAATGGATCCCTTGGGGGTTTCATGGAGGTATATAGTATGTTTATTAACTATATAATATAAAAATACAAAGAGACATGGTAAATGTCAAACTATTTAACTAAGAGTTAAATATAAATGATAAGGTAAATATAGTGACCCAAAACTCTCTAAAATCTGTTGGATGAAAATTTTTCGACCCATCCCCAAATTTACTTTTAAATAATCAACGTTTGAGCCATTAGAAACCATATATGAATTTATAATAAAATAACATTTCTAGCTTTTCCAAAGGTGCCCCTCCACCCTATTATAAAAGGGAACTCCCCCCTCTCACTAATTCACACCTTCAAAGAATTTTGGCTCAGACAACCCCTATCCAAATATTATTTAAAACTTCCCTCAATGAAACATAGAGGTCTTAGTTTAACTAGAAATCCAAAATAAGGAGCCCTTTTGATCAAATCAAAAGGAAGAACCCGAAGAAGAGGTAACGTTTTCACCACCCTCTTTCAAGATCACTTATTATTCAACTTATTTATTCTTTGTTATTTCCATTCTAAAATAATAACTCCCATATATTTTAAATATTTATATTTTAATATAAATATGGTACAACCATATTCAGTATTCAATCCATCCTTTGAATGAAATTTCACCATACATGCATACGTACTACCTACCGTCTCCACGTTGTGGTGTAATTGTTATTCAATACATTTTTATTTGGATGGGTATAATAATGATGTGTAATTCATGTAAATAAAAAAATATAAAATGATAATGATTCTGTATATATGATATATCATCCAATTATATATTATCTTAATACCAAAAGAATGATATTGTGGCTCGTACATACATACTAATTACCGTCTCGATGAATGCGATGAGATTCATTCTCCATCGTATCCATTCAAGACTAAATTTCATTTGATGGTTAAAAATAATTTTTAGAGACATGATATCACTCTATATATGAATAATAAACATCCCATCGTTTACAATTATGGCTCACATAACATTGAATATAAAGGAAAACGAATCCGTTAACACCCGAAACGATGATGATACTAAGATATTATTAACAAATCAATGTTCAAAGATCATATATGATATCATATTAATGTATACGATTATTGTATAATTTAATAACAATTATTTAACCATTATATAAGAGGTTAAGCTACCTTATACCAAGTAAACTTACAATGTAAAGATTTATTTCACAATCCCTTCATAATCTGAGGATGTTTATATGTAATTATCTACTAGGAAATCTTTATCATCCACATCATTGTTTCTTAAAAATGTATTTCAAATAATTCTTAATATTTTACATACTATGAATTAAATTAATTTTTACCTTTGTTTTAATTTTTATAACATGTTTATAAAGGAAACATTCTGTCATTTTCAAAACAAGGTCCTTTTTAACCTTTTCGACAGAATTAATGTAAGAATGTCTTTTTAACTTATACGACGGGTGCAGAAATTTTCCACCATTATAATATCGTCAAAGATTCCCTTACAATATTATAAGAACATTTTCAAATTAAATGTTTTATTTTTCGATTATGCAACTTTTAAATGATTTGAAAAAAAGATATATTTCTCTCAAATAGTTTTTATTTCATCTATGTCAACATCCTTTGATGTATTTTAAGCTTATTTGAAGTTTATTTATTATGATACAAAACTTCCATATATTATTGATGGTTTTGTAATATGTCTGACTGTGGATGTGTTATTTTTATACCATTGATGGGTTATGGAGAAAGTATTGACATTTCCTATGATAGTTTTAATATGAATGTTTTTGTTATGTTTAAACCAATTCATATGATGAATGCAGTGGACTTAATAAGTGACCGGTGGAGTGCACAACAGCTCCTCGATGCATAGGTAGGTCTTATGAGACAAAATACTGTCTTGGAACATGCCTTGAAAAAATCTTATTTGTAGTCTTGCCACAAGGCCTTGACTATGTGGTAATGATAGTCTGGCATTATGAATTCCATCATTATGAAAGTTGTTATTGATATTTCATGTGATTATTCGATTTGTAGAATATCCATGTGAATAAGTAAATGGAATTATTTCATTTTATTTATGCCATATTATGATAAATTTTATGTTTAAAAGGCTTTTCTTTTAGTTATACACTGCCTTAAAAGTTTATGCCTATTTATGAAAGTTTCTGCTATATTGTTATCCTTTCTGGGCATCTGAGCTCACCCATTTCTATGTTTTATTTTACCCAGGATGTGAATTAGTATTTTATGAATTACCTATAGGGATAGTATAAGGGGATATGAGTGTGGAGACAAGTTGTTGTTGTAGTTTTCACTTTATGATATAATGTAAACTTTATGAATATATCTAGTGATTCAAAGGATACTAAACTAATCAGTCTTTCAAGACTTGATCTTTTTAGATCATGCCAATGTTATGTAATAATGCACTAATTCTAGGTAACAGGGGTCAGGGTGTTAAAGAAGAAATCATGGAGGATCATATTGATTTTTTCCATTACGATTTATCTCTAGAGATTACATTTGGGAATGCTAGGACATCATGGATTTTTTCCAAATTAAATAAGATAATTAATAGATTGATTGTTTAAAACATAATACCCACACATCAAAGATTAGATTAACCCCCCTAAAATATAGAGTCCTCTATTCTTACTTTCTATGTTAGTATAATGTCCTTTTCTCCTAATCTAAAACTATACAATACACATCATAGTTATATGACATTAGACTCTATGATATCATAGTACAATTTTGACGACATTAAACGATAAATCCAAATATCCTCACTATAATATGTTTAACTATAGTCATTTTATATATCCCAACTTTATGATAGTAATATACACAACTTTTATTCATATGATATGACCTTGAACTAAAAATGTCGTGTTTCTTGGTTATAGGACATTAAATTACATGTCACATGGTTACATTTTTTATATAATTCTTTCTAGTTATGAATGTCCAATGTCACTGTAGTAGTGTTCTAGTATTTAGTAGTAGCATATAATTTTTTGTTTTTTTTCAGAAACCCTACACTATGATATTGTTATCAGAATTCATCATGTCACTAAGGAATAACACATATACATTCTACTTATTTCTCGGTATACTCCACCTATTTATTGACAATTCACAATATATGATATAGAATTATGCATAAAATGAAATACCCTTGTCTATAAATAAGTATTAGATCCAAATATAGATCATATATAAGAACTAATTGTATCATATAATAATTCTATTCAAGCACTGGGTCCTTTGATGGAATCACATTTCTCTATTTCCTAACCATAAAAAATATTTCAGCCTACATATAGTCCCAGTCTTAGGAACATAAATTCCAGAAACATGTTCTCTAGAATATAAAATTGTTACATGAAAAATATGTGGTATATGATATATGAACTCAAACCAGAAAACATATAATCTGTGTTATATAACATTAAACTATGGAAATATATTATCTAATAAATATGAACATAAACTATAGTAACATATGGTCATTACTATACCAACATAAAATGTAAAAAAATATGGTGTATTTTATATGATCATAGGAAAAAAAGAATTATATATGCTAATCTATACATCCTTAAATATCAGAAGTATATGGTGAAATCAGTATGCCCCTAAATGCAGTGAATTGTTGTCATATTTTGACAACCTTAAACCATAAAATTTTTCAGTCAAATATATTCTTCATATAAAATTGGAAATATTTTTGGCTATAAAATAATGATGTATTATATATGTTCCATTCCTTGAGGTTATCCACTTTTGTAACATTAGAATCTCATTCACATTTGTTTTTTTGGAATATTTCATATATATATATAGAAAAAATTTAATCCCTAAGCTCTTAGACCATAAAAATCTATTGAATTAGTTATCTTGTATAACTATAAAATTAATATTAAATGGGGAACAAATAATTACAATTGGAAAACATGATAAAGTGACTCTATTACTGCTTTTTTTATTTACACACTAGAAATTTACCCGACATAGCTTCGGAAAAATTGATCCTTGAAAATAAAAATGTTAATAAATTGAATATTGAAAATTCAAAATGGGTTACCTGTAAAACTATCACCATCATGTCTTCAATGCTAATACTAAAATGGCTTCCGAAAAGGTTTCAATGAAAATAAAAGACACAAATTAGTAGAAACCATTATATATACCATGAAAAAATTGAGTTATTCGCACTATGTCCACCAATATCGAAAAATATCATAGAATCCCAATATTTATTATGAACTATATGAGGGATTGCATGTCCTTGTTTAAGTACGATAAACTAAATTACATAAGGACTATAATGTATGACCATAAAATTCCTAGATAAGACTACATGGTGTGTGCATAATTTTATATATATGAATGTAACTAGTGAACCATCCTCACTAATACAGGGGTCTCTTCCAATGATTCGATTGTAATGTGATGATATCATCCATCTATGTATGAGCTACATCAACCTAGTTGCTTTTATTATATAAATATTCATTCATGATATTTTGTTGAAAATAGTTTCCCTCTATAAAAGAGATTCATCTTTATATAATTTCCATTATAAAAATGACATTTTTTTCTACCGTTTCACATAGTAAACATACTGGCATCTGATTCTCATATCATTGGTGTAGAAAAAAATATAACTCTCACTCTATTTACTCTATTATTCTATAATTTATAACGTCACCAATTGATGTTATCAAATCCCTAGTTTAACACACATCTATTTCAAATTAATCCCATTTAATAGATTATAAAATTCAATAAGATATTGATGAATGAGACAAAGATTATTTTGTTTACATTAAAATCATATTAATTTTGTTTTGAAAGAAATTAAATCATCGGGTTAATATTTTGGCACAACCAAATCTGTATCATGAACTTTTTCATGGAATGGAACTTGTGATTATTAGTGATCTACTACTGCAATACTGTGAATATATTCTATTGATACTTTGAGAAGTTAACTTTTTTAAATCAAGGAATATTTTGTAGTAATTTATTAAAATGGAGGGGAATGATAATATTTATGAATAATTAAATATAAATTTCTAAAGGGGATTATTATTTGAGGGAATATGGTATTATTGTTCGTCATTTGCTTAGAATTTATGTATTGTTAATTAAGGAATTTTCTAAAAAAATTAAAACTAGAATGGATAGCAAAGGAATGTATCTCAAATGACCCTAAAATATCCACCTTCAACCCATTCAGACATACAATTAGGGATGTGAATATTTGATAAAGCACATGGAAGAGGAAGTATTGAGCATAGGGTGAACACATAGACACTAGATGGGCAAATGGGTGGGAGTGACCCATATGTGGACCAAATTTCCTAGAGAATACCTGGTTACTCACACCTGGCTTATATTATCTATTTCAATGTTAATAATCTTTCTACATGGTCACTCATTGCATTAATGTGGGACTCACACAAGACACATAATCGGTCATACATATATGATGGTCATTCTTAGGAAATTAAGTGTAATGAATTATTGAACCACCATACATGAAGTATAGATCAATCAGGAAAGTGTTTCTCTAAAAAATTAAATTACTTGATTTACATATGAATATTTAGAAAACCATTTATGAAATTTAATGGATAACACATTATCATATAACCTTCACTACATAATGAAACATGTCCATGGAGTTATATCCATGATGAATGTTAGGGGTTTTCACTCGGTTATGGTCATATGAATTTCCTCAGTTATGTGATTTCTTCATCCTTTCCTAGTCATACGATCAGTTTGCTTGTTAGACCGTGAGTTACACAATACCTTCATGAATCCCTATTATGTGAATCTACTCATGTTACATTGTCATAATATATTGTCGATGATGGAGTGCTTCAATTTCATTGGGGATAGGAGACTCTTCGTGAGTAGAAGGTCCCGAGACACCATGTGGACAACCTAATAGCCTAGAAAGGGATTCTAGGGACAAACTAGTTTCTTATCACCAATGATCCCGCCACTGTACCCAATCAAGATATCTTGAAATTCCCACTATATCACACAATTGGATTATAATAGGAAGTTAATAATTGAATGGTATGTTATCTTACACATTTATATGACACTCCATAGTTATGTTATCACAATATCTTCATTGGGTAATTTGATGGATTTAGAAGAATATATCAATGAATGACAAGCATAAACTCAATAATGTTCACATTATTTATTACATCCATGATAATCATTACCAAATTGAAAAAAATGGCCCTATTACCCAAATAAACTAATAATATATAATATTTTTATGCTAATAAACCCCCTTAATCCTCCCATTACTACACACATAAGGGATACATGATGAAAGATATATGGGAGAGTAAGACTACAACTACTGGAGAAACTCTCCAGGTAAACACATAGGACTCATTTAGATGATATAATGTACATTAAATGATCGTATGACCCATTATCATTCATATATATCTATTTATATGGTTCACTCATGAAACATGATCATGTTTTTTCTCTTGATCATTTAATTCCACCGAGTTATACGATCACATTAAATGATGATATCTATGGTGGGGGGGGGGGTTTACCTTGATATAGTGAATCTATTCAATTACTGGACACCTTTAAATAACCCCACTCATGTGGTAGGTGTATATTATTAAATATTACTTTTTAAATTCCATCACGTGCTTCAATTTAGGGAACCAGGTCAAACAAATTGTTCTGTCAAGTGCCCATGACACATGTCAAGCCGTCATATGGACTGATCCATATAGTTCATTTATGTGCCCACAATAGGTGAATCACTAACTTATGAGTGCACAAACATCATTTTCAAGTGATCACCATACCCATATTTAATTAGTAGATAACATAAACCTTATAGACAAATTAGGATCATCAATTTTTTTATGACATTTGGGAACCTCCATGCTATGCCAACAAACCCACATTTTCATCTTTCAACACCTATTAATAGATAATTAATGAAAATATTATACAGGAATACTCCATGTAATAATTCTAAACCACAACATCAATCACCTATGTTTGACCTTTTCCCTTTGGGTTTTTCAAACTCCATCATGTTAAGATTCCTCTTTATTGATTTGATTTTATCAAATTCAAAAAAATTGGGATATCTCTCTATAGAATACAATATATTCAATTATTCGATATTCATACATATTTTATCATCATGAACAATGAGTAGTGATCATATGACCCTTTTGTTTACCTTATTATGGCCTCCTACATTGTGTACTCCTTAATCCTTTTTACATTCTCCTATGTAACAATCAAGTTTAGGTTATTTCAGGTAGTGTATATGTGTATTCTGAACACAATTGCCTTATATATATATATTCTCCATTCAGATTTAATTATTTAACTTAAGAGGATATATTCCTCCCTGTTTAATTATTCACCATGTGTTGATGATGTCATTGGGGATCTACAATTCCATTATTCAATAAAATCCATTTTCTGGTTTGGTACCTTCAATGGTGTATGCGCAGAACCATACAAACATTTTCCTTGAGTCGATATACTCCAAATGGGTTTTACATACACCTTTTGTCGATATAATCTTCATGGATCCCACATATAGAGCCCTTACTAGGTTTTAGAAACATAAAATATCTCAACCAAACTCTCTTACATAATTAGGTGTATTAGAGAAGATCAGGTGTAATTCCCTCTTTATTTAATATTTTCCACCATTTTATGGAATTAGAATCACCCTATGAAATCCTTAACATGTAGTCCCTTTTAAAAAATAATGGTATTCTCTCCAAAAATGATATCAATTTCTCTTACTTATCAAATATAGATGGTAATAGATATCTAGAATGATCATCCCAACATCAATATAAATGTTCTTCTATTTCGATCCTCCTATTCTAGTGTAACCTCGAACCATATTTATGAACTATGTGGGGTATGATTTGTGTTTTAAACATGATTTCTAGGACTCCTCATTGAGTGATAAACCCAAATACAATTTCTCCCCTTCCATAATTCCACTTATATGTTTGGGTTTAGATTCATATTCTCAAAAAGAAAATAATATGCCACATTGAGATTCCATCATGACTCAAAAATTGAAGTCACCCCTAGATGGTGATAACATCAAGTGATTTCAGTTGTGGATATAAATAAATGTATCCCAATTTAATAATAAAATAATAGATAATTAGTAATACAAGGTTTTGTGTTAAAAAATTCTTGGTATTGATCATTGTTTCGGCACATGGGTAACTAGACCTATATTTGTATTTAGGAATTATTAATGAATCAACAATAATTCTTCTGCAGTGTCTTAGTGTAGTCAATATACCTCCACCCATTAAAAGGTTGTGGTCTACCAAATTTATCACCCTCTATAGCAAATCATTTTCAAATATGTTTCTTACAATGTCATAATGTATTCCTACATTTTTAATTCTAGTAAATATTTAATCAAAGAGAAAAAATTATTACAATACATTAGAAACTGTCTTAATATGACAATATTTGTGTATAGAAGAAAATTGACCCAGATTTCGGGAATGTGGGAGATATATAGCGTGAAGAAATATTTTAGCAGACATTTGTTTTTATAAAAAGGTAATGGAAATCATTAGATTTAGGAAAAGATTATTTAGAGAATAGAAACCATAATGATTGACCACAATGTTATGGAAGATATACTTGTTTGAATAATAAGGGTTTTGACTTGACAAGATCATAATATAATTTTCTAATAGATATTATTTTTTATGATTAAATTCAATAAATTTGAAACATGTACATAAGATAATTTTATCACCTATAGGGAGTAGATGCATATTATATTTTTTTTCATTACAACATGTGGAATAATTGATATTTTCCAATTTTTTAGGAGAAAATATCATAAACAGTGGTAAATAGTATAATTTCTTATTAGGAGACATAAAAGGGTATTAAATAGATTTCTTATTATGTTAAAATATTTTTGTACAGTGGATATCCATGTATATGTATAATAAATAAACTCAATAAGGACTAGGTTACAACATTAGTACTAAAAAATGTACAAATAAGGTGTCAATTAAAATTTCTATTACAACTAATATATTCTAAAAAGGGCTGTATTTTAAAATGAGTTTGTTAGAACATTAAATGTTTTTAATATGATAATATTAGAATAATAATAATTATAAAATAATATCACAGATTCCCCCCAATTAATAGTGGAATATTATATTCATGTGATCTTCATCAAAAAAAATTACAAATTGTAAAATTAGAAGTCCTATTGAAATATCAAATAATAAAATACTACATATTTAAATAAAGAATAAGAAAATATACAACACATCATCAATTGAAACATAAATTAAGTAAAGTTTAATTTCAAATTTATTGGTACTCATCATTCTGTGTTAATATTCAATAAAAATTCATTGAATTTTAGGTGGTTAAGAAACATCGTCTTTACCAAAGTGTTTAACATTAAATTCTATGTTATGTTATTTTATCTTGGTTGATGTGGGGTTTATCATAATAAGAAATTATTATCCTTAGAAATATTTATAAATGTAAATTTAATGATGTATCTTATACTTCATGATGTCTTCGAGAAACATTGAATGAATCTTTGTTGTGGTATGTTTTTGTGTGATAGAAGATGTTTTAAGGGACCAAATATAAGCATTTGAATTTCTTGAGTTATTACTAAATGTGGGATATTGATGGATTATATTGATTGATCATATTTATTAATGAAGATTCTTTTTATCTTATAGATGATGGGGGAGATTAGTGCTGTATGGAATAAGATCATGGTTGTAGTACAAAATGTAATTAAAAAATTATGATGAATTTAAGAATTTATTTACAACCAATTATTTAAGAGAGAATATTTCAATAGAATATTAATATATGATTTTTTTCTTCTGATGTCATTTTATTTATGAGTTTTGAGTTCGAGAAATCTGTATATGATAGGCATAATTTTGAAGGTTCTTTGGAGAAGGATTTCAAAAATGTGAATACATGTGGTTTTGGCCCCAAATGAACTACAAATAAAACAATATAGAATATGAAAATTGACTTATGTAAGAGTAACAAATAAATCATACAACTCATTTAGTGATTATTAATAATTTTTAATTCTTCATTTGATTAAATTAGGAAATATCTTAGAGTGATCCATTAATTTCTAATGACATTTAATAGTAAAACTAGATATATTTAGTAGACCATGTTTTATAAATCGTTCATAGGATGATGAATTTTTCCACTACAATGACATATTTCATAATTGTAATTAAAGAATATTTTGTGAAAGAGAAATTAAAATTGGAATGTAATATCACATTATAATGATAAATATCTCCTCAAAAAAATATTTATTTTGAATTGAGGGAGTTTTAAATAACTGTATTATAATGAACTTTTAGTGATGTAAGTGGTTGTGTGACAATGATTAGGACATGAAAATATGGTGTAAGTTTGTTTTTTGAATAATAAATGATTTTATCATGAACCTACCTGTCAGAACATAATACTTGTATATAATAAAAAATAATGATAAACTTAAAAGGCCTTTAAAATTATGATCAAACATTTATAGTGAAATAATAATGATTATATAGTGAATCATAAAATCATGCTGAAATGTATATGGTATTTTATGAGATCTAATATAGAATCAAATTGGTTAAAAACGTATGTTACCACTCCATCATCATAGAAAATTTGAAAATTTAATAAAATTAAAAATCATTTTGACTTATAAATAGTATTGTTAGATCTTTGGATAAAAATTAACAATAAAAATTATGTTCAATTATTGATATTTTCTTGGAGAGGTTCTTACTGATGAATTCATAGTATAGGATGTTCTAGAAGGATAAGAACTCATATATGAATATGTGAGTCCAAATTATTTTTGTAGATATATAAAAACAACGTTTATAATAATTATTGACAATATATACAGAGAATATCATATAGTAGTGAACATAATATGGTGGTTCTATGATTTATTTTGAAATTTACATTTTCATGAGTGGGTTGTTTCAATATTGTGTATCACTAAAGATAATGTTTCCAAGAGGATCCAATTTCATATATGTGTGATGATTCAGATGTTAATAATCAACCATCATAGAGAATATCTATATTCTCCTTTTAATTATTTTACTCATACTCTAATGTGACTGATCGATATATCAATAATAAAAATTAAATTATCCCACTCATAATTTACAGAGTGGTAGAGAGAAATATCTTATGAACCATGGATGATTTGTATTATTTTTCTAATGATTAAAATAAAAACATGCTGAGTTATAAATATAATGGAAATTAGAATATTGTTGTTATGTTCTCCAGGGATTTAGCATAGCGAGGTTACACCACAGAAAGTATCAATATCCAAAATAATTAAATTTTTATGTCTACTGGTGAATTTTTTTGATTATTATGATCGATTGAAAATTTAGGTTCAATCATGGTTTTTAAATCCTACAAAACAAGATTACATAATATTTTTCAAAACACTATATCCCACCCTATTATATGGAGTATATCAATACCTCAGGTAATAACACGATTCTTTTATAGTGATACATACCCACATATACCAATTAAGAAGGAATATAATGTAATATATTTATGTTGTTTTATAAATTTTATATAAATACATTAAAATTATTATAAATACCATGATAAGAAATTTTATTTTATATTAATTTAAAATACTAACCATTATATATATAATTCTTTTTTGGCCTACAAAAATAATGAATTTTGAATAATTTTATTTAAGGAAAAATTCCATTAAACCTAAAAATGTAAAGTGAATATTCAATTAGAAAATTAATGTCAATATATAACAAATGGAAACCATTATGTAAGTTTATCAATTATTTTCTAACAAAATCCAGCCTAATGTAATCACACAATATATAATTTGACTATTTCTACATTATGATTAATCAATTCAATTTTAAATAGAATTTATATAAAATCAATAATTGTGTCATCATGATTTTATGTGGGATTTTTTTATTGAATTTAAAATTTTATTATTTACATTTATAATAATATGAGTTATTTTTTAGATTTTTGGCTGAGGATATGAGATGATAAGTGAGTTAATATGGTAATTTTTTCATTCCTACTAAAATATACGATAACGTACATTATGTGTGGTATAAAATACCTGATTGAGTTGTAAAATATGGGGATCCAAGGATAGATCATTGAGAATCCAATTTCGAAAGGTTGGTTAATATGAAAATTGTTGGATATATTTTTATTGATGCGATAAAAAACCTATATCTTTATCAAACAAAATGTATGAGTTAAATTGAAAAAAAATTCACATTCATAAATTCCAATGATCATTTAGGATTATATTTTTATATGTTATTTAAAAAACATTCTTATTAAATACATACTAAAAATGTACAAGCTTCAACTCTGTATCAGTATTTTTCAAATAAACAAGATTCTGAAATTTAAAATCATGTTTCATTCAAAACGTGTTTAGTTTTTATTAATATGAATCCCAATAGGGGAATGAATGAAATTAATATTTTTTTAATAATAATTAAGCCAAATTAATGTCATATGAAAAATTTATATGAGCAAACATATATCAATAAGTTATACTTGAAAAAATAAATCCCTTAGACCGAATATAAAATCATAAAATCCATCCAAAATTTTTCGCTTATATACTATACATAGATCAGAAATATCCTTTTTAAAATAATGAAATAAAAAATATTTAATAGTTTATTAGCAAAATAAAAAAATATAAAATCATAAAGGAAAATCAAAAAAATTATTGTTTCTTTTAAAACATGAAAACTAATTAAAAACATATTCATAGAAAAAATAATTTTCACACTTAAAAGTTGAATAAACATTCCTATTGATATATGATTTTTATCTTATATATTGAAATAAAAATTAAGCCACAAAAACTAATATGAATGAATATAAAATTTATAAAATTTCCTTATTACATAAACTTCGTATGAGTCAGAAAATCCTATTTACAAGAACTCTTTCAAATAAAACATTCAATTGGTTAAATAAAACATATATTCCCCCTAAAAAAACATTACATAATGTAATATATATATATATATATATCATATTCTCCCCTTATCTTGAAAAAGAAACAAGGTTCAAAATTTTAGAGACATAACACCAATAAGATCATATCATGTCTCGTAAAACATTATCATTTGCATGTGTTACAAGGAAATCATGTCCCAAAGGGTTGAATAGTTTAGTCATCTTGGTAAATAAGAAAAATTCAGGAGTATTTTGTTCCATGTGAATATAAACATTACAACATAATTATTTTTGTAAAATTATAATTTTATTCTATATAGTATATCATTTAATATGATTTTTAGTAATCATAAATGAAACCTGTTGAAAGGTAAATAATAAGGGTGACCTGAAATTTAATGTAAGAGAAAGGTATATCAAAATAAATAAACAATAAATGAGAATAATCAATATGACAAGGTAAATAATTGAATATACAATATATGAAATTAATAAACTATGAATAATGTTTGTAAACAATTTCAAACATTACATAACATTAAACAAATTACATTTAATAACTAATCTAATAATTATTCTCTTCCGTAAATTTTGTAATTTTGAAAATATCAAGGATAATAAAATCTTAATTTGGAATGTAGAAAATGCTTATTTAACCATTTTCATGATTCCTTGGAACATGATACATTTTCTGTCAAGGTATATCCTCAATATATTTTAAAAAAATGGATTTAAAATCTATTAACTGATTATATACAAATGATTCATCCAATGAGACTACCAATTCAGCAAGGGTCCTACATTAACCTATCCCCAACTAGTATCTAGTGTGTCCAAACCACTCCACATATAAATAATGATAGATTTAATTGAAAAAAAATTAACCGTACCAAATAACTTACTTGATTAAATGAAAAATATTTATCAAAATTTTCCAAATTTATAAAATACATTTTAATGTTTGAAATGTATTTAAAAATGATATATGTGTTAACCAGTAATCATATAACTAAAAAATATTTATATTTTTAGGAAATTTAATTTTTAATGGTCACTGGAAATAGGATCACTCAGTGGGAGATTAATTAAATGAAAAATTATTCATGGAATTGAATTTTAATATTATCATATGTTAAAATTATCATAATCAATCTTAAGTAATGATTAAGGTGGAATGAATAATATTTATAAAAATTGGACAAAAAATAAATTTTCATGTCGATGATGAAATGAAAAATTCTTTTAATAAAATCATGAGTAAAATATCATATTCATTGTGAAAAAGAACATAAAAAAATTCATTGATAATTGAATTTTAAAATTTTATATTAAAAAACTATCCAAATAAATTTTCAACTATAACTATAATAGAATAGTGGGTTTTAATTATATACAAAGTAAAATGAATATTTGTTTTTCTTCAAAAAAAGGATAGAAATGACCTTTTTCAGAAAGTGACTAGAAGAGTCCATTGAAGGAATTACTAGAAAAAAGTGGTGATATTCCATTTATAATTTTTTTGAAAAGGTTAAAAAACAATTTTGAATGTTTTTATAAAACATAGATTTGGGAGAAAATATATTTTAATGCAATGGTGAAATGAAGCCATGTTTTCTTTAAAACATTTTCTAAAAAGTTTTTATAATGAAAGAGAGTACAAATGGTATAATTACATGAAAAAATATCATGAATAATACTGGGTAAGAAAATTAAATAGTTTATTAAACATTTATTAAATACATTCCATTAATGAAAATTGAAGAATAGACTATCTTGACTAAAATTATATTACGATATATAACAAATATAATATTATAATGTTGAAGTGAGAATTAATCAATGAATATATTATGTTTATCAACTGTAAATATAATTAACATAAATATCAATAAATTAATATATATAAAATTTAATTATGCACAAAATCATATAATAATAACGATAATGGGGAATTAATGTAACACAATGGATGAAATTGGGTTAAGAAATTCATTACCACATGGTAAAAATTTAGTCAAATATCCTTAAACAAAATAATTGAAATTGAAAATTAAAATACCATGTGGAGTGAAGTATTCATGAAATTAAACTTTAAGGTAAGATATATAAACCATAAAAATAAATTAGGTGTTCAGTAATACAACATGTCCCTACGAAAAGAAAAATAGATTAAATCCATTACATCAAACATTTATTAATTACATAATTTATTTCAGATCATTTATAGTGGTATTAAATAGGTAATTAACTTATTACATAACAATAATCATATTTATAAAACCATATATGATTTTCTTCATTATATCTTATCACATTTATGTTAATAATAATTCATTATTTTCAATATCTTGGGTGATAATATCTTAGTTTTTCGAGTATGTTTTGATTTTTTTTCATACCTAGTTCATGATGTAATCATCAATAAAATTTAAAAAAACGTAAATTTTAATATTTTTTTTATAAAATTATATAATGTAATCCATAAAATTTAGATATAGGAAATAGAATTCCCCGTTCATGGAGAAGGAAGGTCATACATAAGCATGAATGCTTCTTTAATATTCAAGCCATGACAATTTATGAAAATTAAATGATATATATGTATACTATTATTAAAATATCAAATTTATTTCATATATGTCACATATTGTTGATAAATCCAACCTTAATATATTCCATGTAAATTAGTATAGAATCACATTGCTTTGAGGAGGTAGTAGTGCAGGAATCTAGAAGATATGTTATCTTATTCCCATAAAATGGAAAGCTTGATGGAATGAGTTAAATTATAATTCAATAATCATAAATAAATTATAAGTACAAATTCAAAAAAATATAAACTATAAATCCATCATTATTACTAAACTTGAAAGGTGGAAATGGATTAACGAATGATATCAGTTCATGGGGTAGTAGTCTGTTGTACAGATAAACGATGATT
This sequence comes from Viscum album, assembly GCA_963277665.1. Lineage (NCBI taxonomy): Eukaryota > Viridiplantae > Streptophyta > Magnoliopsida > Santalales > Viscaceae > Viscum > Viscum album. The sequence continues at coordinate 1,929,965,366 of OY728133.1, forward strand.
ATTTGCCTCATTTGATGGATGTGTGTGTAGGAATAATTAATACGATTAAGAAAACAAAATCTAATGATATTTGGGATACTAATATTAATATCCAAAAAATTATAAAAATAAATAAATATGTCGATAATGAAATAAACTAATGTTCTCATTTGGGATTGTAACCTCTTCTTCATATAAATCTTTTTGGTTTATAAAAAAATATATCCTTTGTTTTCATTATTCGAAGAAACATCTATGATAATGTCGGTAGATTCAGATCTTATTTACATAGTCTTTTGGTGATCCAAAATGCTCGTGTGGTGTGACTCTAAGAGGGGTGATTTATTTTTTATTGTAGAGGAGTGGTGTTCCAGTAAATATAAAGATAAAAACACTATTGGGAGGTCCTCAATACATCATGTTCCTCTAATAATGAATATAAATATATAAAAGAAGTTATATTGTAAAAATACGGATACAAAATTTGTTTTAAATCTATTTTCTAGGTCTTTGGGCCACATTATATTAATATTTAACCACTAAGTGATCTCATTTTCACTATAATCTCTATAATTAAATTTATTTTCCTTCAATTATATTTTTTGTCAACAAAATATTTTTCCTTAGTATAAAATATTATTGTTATTTTTCAAAATATATTATCAACAATTTCCAAATTTTTATCACATAATTGTAAGATATAAATTTTAAAATAATCTCGCAGGCGGGACGATAATGCGGGATTTTTTAAAAAATTGATCAAATGTTTGATTTGTTTTTATATAAAAATTCAAAATAAAATTGATCCAAATGACCAAAATTTTATTAAATTAATTAAAGTTATGATAATTAATCTTTAAAATAAATTAATAAAATAATTTAACACTATATATTATTTAGATGAAAATTTAGTTTTCAAATTAAATATTTTATTTTACATTATTACACCAAACCTGAAACATCTCATAAAACATTAAAAAATTCAGGATAAAAAAATTTTGACAACAAAATTTTAAAAATTAAGTATCGTTTTTCAAATATATTTCATTAGTGTGTAAAAAAAATTGTTTCTTATTATGTTCTCCATTTAAAAGGTGGAAATACTACACCTAGAAAAAATATTGATTTTTATGTATAAAAATTGATTTGTTCATATCATATTCTTATAAATTCATTTTGATTTATCTTAAAAACATATTAAATCTATAATATATATATTTCAATAAAATCAATCACCAACACAAATGACTTTATTTTATTTATAAAAAATTTCTTTGGGAGCATAAATATAGTTCTATATAAAAATATTTACATTATATTCAATTGGTTGTTATATACTATTATAATTTCCTAGTAACCAAATAATTCAACAATATATTATTCTACATTACTTATAATTATAAAAAACATCTAATTTAATGGCTTGGTTGTAACTTATTATATAAAATAATAATATTTTAATAAAATATTCTTATTATGTAAAACTATGTCTTCCATGTAACCCAAGACACCGAAGAAAGTCATTATCGCTTAAAATGAATTATAAATCAATATTTCATCCATTAAATAATTTTAATAGATTATATTTTTAAAAAATAAAAAATAAATAAAAAAGTCTTGGGATATTATATATATTTATAATCTTAGTGTTGGGTAAAATACACACTATTTAATATGAAAGTCATATTTTAAACATTTGTGTTTTACATTACCCATCCCTTAAATAAATTGTGTTTTTTTAATTTAAACATGATCTCAGAAATCTATGGTTATATGCTCGATAATTTCTTTGATTAAAACCCATATCAATGACTGGTAATTAAAATATCCTCTTAGAAAATTGAATGTAAAACATAAAGGTCACATGTAATAACATATAACATAGGTTCCCAAGTAGAAGAACATTAGTTGGAAGTGAATACATAGACACAAATTAAAATCATAGATAATTATACAGAGATATTTAGGTCATTGATTCCAAAAAATGTGAATGATTATTGGAATAGTGAGAACCTCAAAGCATGAAATCAGTGTTTATTTGAATGACCATCAATTAAACAAAAAATAATGTATTAGGATAAACTTATTTTTTTAGATCATTTTTTCAAATTTTATGTAATTATACTACTACCTAACAATATAAGTAAATATATATGATATATTTATATATAAACAACATCTCCCTTTGGTTGGGCTTCGATCAATTTATTATTCACCCAATACTTCTCGATTTGAATTTAAAAAAATGATTTTTTATATTACTAAATACTAAAAATCACTTTTAAAAGATCGTAAGATCTGTAAAACAAGTATTTATATACATCTCTTAAAATTTTACAAAACCATTATATTTAATACCATAATCTATAATCCCATAAAATTAATTTTTTAGTTTATAATTAATATTTATACATCATATTATTTTACAAAAAACAAGGATATATTAACTAGGACATCACATAAGCCAATAGTAGGTGTTAAACACTATTCATCCTTCGTTCATGGAATTAAGCCCCACCTACACATCATATTCAATAGTTTTTCCCCATAAATGAAGGTTACAATTTTTCCAAACTATAAAAATATAATTCATATGATTTTCCATAATGTATGATGGAAAAACCTGACTTAAAATTAATCATCAAATAACCTTTTATATGGTTTTCAATAAATAATATTTTTTTCAATGTCTTAAAATTTTATTTTACTATTAGTATAATTTCAATAGTGGTTATATTATCCGTAAATGCAATCCTTACATGTATGTTTTTTCTTAAAATTGTACAATTATTATTCCAAAAATAAATTTTTCTCCAAATAAAAATAAGCAATAAATTTCCTTAAAATCATCCTTGATCTTTTTTTAAATGGGGTCGAATCCATAATTTATTATTAAAGAAAAGGCCACTTTATGTCTGGGTAAAGGGAGACACATTACATAGCTCAAAGGCCCATGGCCAAGTGGCCTGAATACAAGGCTTGAAACCCCATTTTTGGCCTATAGGACCCCTCAGTGAATAGTTCTGCTACAGTTCTCACACTGCTATAGTACCACTTCCGCTATGGTGTCGCCAATCCTATAGTTCCCCCGCTACTACTGTTTCGCTACTACTTCAGTACTGCTACAATACCATTCTATAATACCACTCTTTAGTAATGCTATGGTACCCAAAAATTTATTCTTGCCCGAATATGATCCTAGGTATTTTGGATGTAAAGTAGGAGCATATACCACTATGGTTTAGGCTAATTGGCACATCCTTTATCCTTGTAGATTCCCATCATATAAAATCTGAAAGAGGTATTTATAGGTTTTTTAAAAAAATTCATCAAGGATAACATTAATTATGTTTATTGCATGATTTTTTTTATCCAGATGATCGCTAATGAATATGGATAGTTCTTTTTGATGCAATTTTTTATGGTGGGATTGTTTCCGAGTGTTTCCTATATTTTTGGCCCTCAGAATTTGATGTTTTGTCTTAAAAAAATAAAGTATTTAAAAAAATAATGCATTTTTTGTGGGGTAAAAAGAATGGAATGTGGACCACAGAGCACGGTATGCATATCACATATGGGAAACTATTGGATGAATGAAACATTATTCACAGAAGACTCATAGTTCATAGATGTATAGAGGTTTATTGAGTGGCTTGTCATTTTAATAAATGGGGCTGTGATTTTTGGAGCTGCTAAGGATATAATTTTGGAAATTGAGGTGGTGATTTTGGAATCTGTGAAGTAAGAATGGTAGAACATGGACTATGTAGGTAGAAATTTTTACAGGTGAAGTGTTACACGATGAAGGATTTACGAAAACAAGTATTTGGTAAATCTCGAATTAGTCGCTATTTCAGATCTATTTTCCAAAACTAAGGACTGAAAATACTGGTATTATGTAGCTCAATTTTCAAAAGAAATATTCTTTTTACAGAGACTTTGGTGATGTCTAAAAGTTATTCGTGAGGGATAATTTTGTGATGGGTGAACTAGATTGTGATGAGGATTCAGAAAAAGGATTAGATTTTGTCCATAGAAGTAGTATTCCAATGGATAAGGATTTATATAGAAGTAGAGGTAGTTCGTGGAAGTGTTATGTGGAATATATACACAGAAGTGGTCCATAGAAGTAGTACATGGAGGGGTGATGTGGTGGGAGAAAAAAATACAGTTCAAAAAAGTGGTGGTTTTCAATGCATATGTGTTATATAGTTCGCAGAAGAAGCAGATGGATTGTGAAAGGATTGAAAAGTTATTGAATTTAATGTCATCAAAAAATTTTTATGGAATATTATATTTCATCCATGGGTGAAAATGGACTTCAATATATCTTCCATTTATTGTTTAGTATGCATGCATTTAAGAATGCTGAGGGACCTACATGTCCATAAACTGTATGCGGATCCCTTCCAAGAGAAGTAAAAAAAGGAAGATAAAGATGTTGATCCTTTCTAAAGAAAGTTAGATAGAGAAAGAGATATAAGGAGTGACCCATGGGTATGTTTTGAGGAGACCCAGAACCTTGTAAATGTAGTGATCCTCAGTATAAAATTGATCTAGCCCAATCCTTGTAAAATTCATTTTCCTTTTAGTCGATTTAGTACCTTGTAACATTGTTGTAGTATGCTCCATGGACCTATCCTAGTGAGGGTGAACCATGTAAAATCCTTGTGTTCCAGGTATGATTTAATTTGTTTTCATAAATTTATATGGGATAAAGAAAGAAGTGTGTTTTGTTTAACACCAAAACAAGATTCAGAGGGTAGTAATTTTAACTTTTCATGCCCTTATTCACCTCCCTCAATGTATTTGATAGAGTGTACCTAATATAATTAATCCTTATGTTCAATCATAATGTCTTTTTCCCATGATGGTATCCATCACCCTTATTTTAATGAACACATATGTAAATCTAAAATTTGAATAAATCTGAATATGTTACATGATTTTTATAATAAAAATGATATTGGTAAAAACATTAACAAGTTAATTATTGAATCTCAATACCGAAATACATCACCCATTTTATTTAAAAATGGGCTATTAATCAGTAGAGGGTATATCATGGGTTATTTATTGACATTAATTATTAATTTCATTCTTAATTTTTTTTAATTAAAATTTAAATTATCCTAAGAACCCCCCTGGAAAGTGAAAACCCAGTGCACATTAGGGAACATTGTCTTGTACCAGGCAATGCATGATTCAAGCTAGACACCATAATTTCAATGTTATTATTATGAGGTACATATATTCCAGAACCACGTTCACTTATAGTATCCAAACAAGGATATATTACTAGGAGGATTCACATAGTATCTACCTTATCATATAATTAGGGAGTTATTATGTGCATATCCTATAATTATAACTTAGGTATATCTTCCATAATCAATGTTTTCCAAAATACAGTTCCCAAGGTTTCTAATAAAATATCAATCATACCAACTATAGAGAGCCGACCCTAGTAATAATAGATCAAATATCGTACTAAATTTATATTTGAATAATATAAAATGAAATTGTGTCCTGATGGTGTAGAGACCCGGTTTTTTCCATCTAAGACTTTGGAATATTTCTACATATATTTCTAGAGCTAGGAGCTGAGACAACTCGCGATTCCAAGTCCTAGGGTGCCCGTAATAAATTATTAAAAATTATTAAGTGTTTGTATAATATTCACACAATGAAAATGGGATATTTCTTCAACAGTTGAACAGACCTGGAATATGAGGCCATGGCTGGTTGCAAAATATGATGATTATTGTAGGTGCGATATAAAGCTTGTTGGTGCATGATTTCCGGACGTCTCTATCCTTTCCGGTAAGTAAATAGATGAATTAATTTATTAATTCATTCATTTAATAGCTCAAATCCAATTACCTCTGAAACGGTAATTAGGATCGGAAATATGAGTCCAGAGTTGAGCTCAGAGAGTGTCGTTTAACCTAGTAAGGGTTTAATCATTATCATCATAGGACCACTATGAGAAAAGTCACCTTGTGGGAAAATCATCATTTTTGAATGAAAACTTTTTGATTTTTATCACTGGTGTTCTTTTTGAATAACATTCTTACAAAGGCATGGAATAGAAATACGAGACTTCAGTAGAATTTGAAATAAGGATTTTTGTCTATGCACGATATAAAAAGAGAGGGCACGACATTTTGGGATTCCGCGCTAAGAATATTCTTCTATAAATAGAAAAATAATAGTATGAAGTTAGGGTTTTCCCTTATCTCTCCACTCTCTCCCTCTCTCTTCCACTCTCTCTCAACTTTTCTTCGGCGTCCTCCACTGTTCGTCCCTGAATCGGGGAACGACCTCCACCAGAACCTTGAAGGATGGATGCAAGAGTCATAGACATGCCCCCAATGATGAACGACCTATTCGACGTATGCTTTCGTTTTATTTTCCTCACCTTTGTCAATTTCATGTGTTTTTTTCAAATCCGTCATTTAAAATTCTATAATTTTATAATTAGGATGATGGTCGAACGAACACAGCCCCCATATGATCCCTATTCCAAATCTCATTCTGGAGAATTCTTCATCAAAATCTTCGGATGTGGAGAAATTGTGACAGAACTATGAGTGAGGGGTGGCAGAATGAAGATCCAGTCTTGGGGATTATGAAACTAGTTTCATATCATTTTTCTGACCACTGCGGGGTTGGGGGGACTGACTGATGGTCTGACTCAGGCAAGGGGCGATAGTCGGAGGTCGATCTGGAGGCACGGTGGAGTGTGGCGGTATAGTTTTGGAGCACGACAGAGGCTCGGGACCCAGCTGAGGGGGAATGTCTAGTCAGGGACAGCAGACACCAGCGCTGGAAGGTGCTGGCAGCAAGTGCAGGCGGCAGAGTGGTGAGCCTAGGCGGTGGAGTGGGGATCCCAGGAAACTGTGACACGGGTGGCCAGTGGGTGGCGGTGTGCTCAGCTGGTGGGGGAGGCGTCGGCCTCAACATGTCATGGTTAGGGGGAAAACCCAAAGCATGGAACTCAGTGGGGGAGTCGGGGACAAGGACCCGTGTTCCACGGGTCCTGTTGATGCGACGTGTTGGATGGGACTGGCTGTGCGGCCAGTATGGGTGGAAGAACCTGACTCTAGAGTCTGGTGGTTTTGAGGCAAGCCTCAGTGAGCTAGGTCGGACCCGTGGCTGGGCCCCGTGCCGACAGTCTGGACCGGGTCGGCCAGGGTGGACGGGCCCAATTTGGGCCCCTATTGTAAAAAGGGGCATATCCCCTAAACGATTAGTCCATTTGATGCACCGTTAATAGCCTTGGGTTCGTCTCGATGAGGCGGACTTTTTGAAGTGTATTTCAAAAATTTTGAGTTCTGATCACGATGGTGGGTAACCTGATACGATTTCAGTTAATAATTATAAATTATTATTAAAGTTCTCAACTGACGCATTTGTGAGCCGAATGTCCATTTAACATCCCGTCAGAGGCATTGTGGCCCCGGAGATGAGATAGTTCTCGGATAGTTTGTTCAGAACCATTGTGGTTTGGTTTTGTTGATCGGTGGCACAAAATAGTTAATGTGAATAATTAATTAATTATTTAATTAATTAATTATTCTTGCGTTAGGCCTAACTAATGTTTGGGATGTATGATTGATGAGCCGTCAGCGGCAGTATGACCCTAGTCCTCCTTCTGACCTTTTAAGATACTTTCCATTGCGTTCAAGTTGGAGAAAAGGTGTAGTCCCCACAGGGCCTGGTTCACATGTTTTACGGTGAAATGCCACTTTTTCACCCGACATCTGTTTGGAGTGTTTGAGAACTCGTTTCTGAGTGTCCTTCCGAGGGGATTGTGATAACACAATTTTCCCACCTAAATTCAGGACTGAAGAATGGGCTCCATGAGGCAGCTTTTTGGTGTATGCTGCATTTTTACGACTTATGCTTCATAAGTCCGTTCAGGAAAATGAATAGCCTATGCCTCATGGGTATCTACAAGGAACACAATGATATAATATACGTGATGTGTTATAGGGTCGAGGTGTGGGCCACATAGGGCCCCATTTTCATAATGCTGGGAGTTAGAGATTCTTCATCAGGAGATCTTTTTGAATGAGTGAGGAGTCGATATACCATTTTATTGCAATGATTGCAACGATGTAATCCGTTTGGGCATGTAGAGCCTCATTCGTGATCTGATTATTTGTAGAAACATGAAAGGGTATTGGTCGGTGGTTCCTTTGATGCACTCCAAACAAACACACGGTAGTGATTTCAGTGACACCCAGTTATGGCACGGGCTGTGCGATGTTATCGGCCTAGTTCTAGTTTTACCCTCCAGCGGGGCTGGGTAGTGGGTTACCCACCGGCGTATTGGGGTTTACCCTCCAATGGAGCTGGGTAGTGGGTCACCTGTAGACCATAGGGTTTACCCTCCGATAGGGCTAGGTAGTGGGTTACCTGTCGACCTTAGGGTTTACCGTCTGGTGGGGCTAGGTTGTGGGTTCCCCGATGACCTTAGGGCTTAAGCTACAATGGGGCTAGGTAGTGGGTTACCCGTTGACCTTATGGTTTTCCCTCCATTGGGGCTGGGCTGTGGGTTACCCAACGACCTCTTATGATTTGCCCTCCTGCTAGGATGGAAAGTGGGTTACCCAACGAATTTTTTCAGACTCAATCCTCTCTATGAGGCTATTCAGTGACTTTTCTCTGTGATTACCGGAGAGGGACCCTTGGTAGTACGATTTAGCGATGAGGCAGCTTTGACGTGTGGGACTGCTGGGGCATCAATGATGGATATCCTTAGAACCGTTGGCGACTTTTCCTTGGATGAGCTTCGAGATAGAGATCCCCTTACACACTCATTCGAGATTCATGTATAGCATATATATATATATACATATTTGTATACACACTACTTTTGTTCCCCCTCCTTGGGTTCAGTTATTCTCATTCTCGAAGGGGTGAAGACGCGCTGGGTTTGCCACATGATTTAGTGTGTAGCTCATCTTGTGTTGGACGAGTCTACATCCATTCTTTTTCTATGTTTAGCTGCACTCTCTCTAATGTACTCTTAAGCTATTCATTATTCGGTTTACTACTAACTGTTTTAGTACATCCTTTGTTTCTCCCTTGATCATTCAGGGAATCCTACTGAATATATTTATACTCACCCCTTCTTGAGATTTTCCCGTACTTGGTGTGCCCTAGTAGACGATGGACCGGTCGATCGATACTACAAAGGACCATAGTGGACAAATGAGCTGGTTCTGCATTCAGTGGTCGTAGTAGGACACTAAGGTGTGACACTCACCAGCTATTTACATTCATTTACCTATTGCTGGGTTGTGAAACCTTTCTAGTTGCGTGTGTGTTTTTACCTTTACTATTCAGTTTAATTGTGAGTCCACATTTCATCACTTTACTTGTTCTGTTTTTAGAGGTCGATGCATGATTTTTGGTTGGGATATTGTAGAATGATATTTGGTTTAATTTTTATTATGTTCTTATGTATTGAGTGGGTTGTGTGTTTGTGTGTATAGATAATTATGTAAAGGCCTCCCTGATAATGTTATGACTTCGACACTTGTCACCATCCCCTGGCCTATGGAGGCGAGCCTGGGGTAGTTTCGACTCAAGACCGGTAGGGTCGAGTCATGAAAAAGTGGTATTGAAGATTTTTTTCCTAAGGATGTTGGTTAAACGATCCCTAAAAAGGAATTGGTTGGGTTTTAGGGAAATAGTTTGAATGTGTCTCTAGAGTGGCTCTCAGGCCGGGGAGTCCAGTGATTGTGCGGGGGCCAACATATCCATTCATGAGGACCTTGATTACACGTTTGTCGACTCGGTGTACTAAGACACTTGTAGCAGGGAACATTGGTTTATTCATCATATAGGATTGAGTCTTTGATTATCCTTTTTGAGTCAACTCCCCATCATTGTTGATATATATATATATATATTCTAATTTGATCACATTACTACATGAATGTATTTTGGATGTCTCCGCGATGATAGCCAGCCAGGATACTAGCTCTGTTTCACGACGGTGATTCCATGAGCGATGAGGCCTTGGTTCAAGATTTATCATATGATTACCCTTTCTGCAGGAGGATATGCAGTAGTACCTCCACCTATATAGTAGTAGATAGTACCGGCAGAAATGGATGATGATGAGCATGGGCTAGGCACGCTACATGAGTTCTAGTATTAGACACCGTAGAGGTTCCATGGGGATCCATAGCCTAAGACAGTGAAGGGTTGGGTAATGTAGGTGGTTCGCCTCTTCAATGTAGTTTGGACACTGACAGGTTAGATAGTGGATTTGACAGCCAGTTTTTCCACCAACCAATTTAGAGTTAGTAGAGTCAGTGTTACAAAGATGCATAATGAGTTTTTACTCTCTTGGTATGACTTATAGCAGCTTTTTCATGAGGAGTACTACGCCTCCTACTTATGCTTTATACAGTTTCAGGAGATACTAGGGCTTCAGCTGGGACTGATGGTAGTGGCTGAGTACAGGACTTGGTTCACAGACCTTACTCGGTACACTTTGGACATGGTCTATGATGGAAACATCCAAGCATAGATGTGTGATAGATGTCTCTGAAGAGGAAATTTGTTCCAGCGTAGTGCCCTTCTGCATCCTCACCCATCATAGTGTGTTGAAGCAGACACTGGTTACAAAGAAACTTCTGTCAGAGGGACGTCAATTGGTAGGGCCTCAACGCTGAAGGTCTCCCCTTGATGAGACAAATGCACGTGGTCAAGGACATCGTAGAGCACCGAGACAGCCCTGGGAGGACCAGTGTTATGATCATGATATGCGAGGTCACATGGTGTGAGACTACAGGACTAAATGTAATGAGTTTTCCATATTTTTTGTAGATTCACCACCATGACAGAGGCAGTGTCGGGATCAGAGAACTCTTAGGTGACGATAGGGTAGTCCCCAGGGAGGCGGTGTCGGCATAAGAGTAGAAATAACTATGTATGGCAGAAGATTTTTTGAGGTCCTTCCACTACCACTAGGCTACCCATGTCAGGCTCATGGAGCTGATGGACGGGGTCGCGGGCAGTTGTGTGCTATAGATTTCTATAATCCTGCATCATATGTGATGATAGGAGGTACGCTCTATGTCTTTGCAAATTTTATTTTCAGTTGAACATGTTAGACACTACGTGAGGTACTCTTTTCGTCTAAATCCTTGTTCGATGAGTTACCATGGGTGATGTAGGGCGTCATTGAAACCTTTTGTTGGTGTTGTTCGACGTAAGATTAAATGAATGAGAAAGAGGGGTTCATTCCACACTGAGATGCACTTTTGTGAAGCGATCAAAACCATGTGGGAGATGCAGCACCACTAAAAGAGGATAGTATTGAGATGTGGTGGATGAGTCCCTCTGACTTGTGCATTCGTAGCGGGGTTGTGCGGTGGAGTTCCAGAGAAGTTTTGGGATTTTCCAGTGGGGATTTTCTTCTTGACCTCCAATTGCTTCAGGTGCCACTAGTTGGTTTGCATGAGTGCTTGTTTTGGGAATTACTCTCCTTATAAGAGGGTAAATGTCACTTGGAGTATGCAACATGCTTTTCGTGTCTGGCCTCTATCTGTTGGATGATTTTTCTCGCCTGCCCTGTTGGTTGGTACCTTGTGTTCTCAACGTCAATCATGATATCGTTATCATGTACAAGTCGAGGTGAAGGAGACCCCATAAACAGAACTATGTGATTCAATATGTTGTGATGGTAGTGGTAGTCTTTGCAGTGAGAATGTTGAAACTTGATCTTCTGGGGGAGCGATTTGTGGTTTCCTCAGTCTACTAGTGTCTCAGGTACGTCCTCACCCAGAGAGACTTGAACCTGAGATGACGGTGCTGGTTGAAATTTCTACATGAATATGATATCGAGGTAGTCTATGTTCCAGAAAAATGGTATTGTTGTAGAAGGATTCCTTAGAGGAGTGTCCCAGACTCGTCAGGTGTAGGAAGTTTCGTAGTAGTTAGCTTCCCTAGAGTTGACCCTTTTGGACAAGGAGGGTGAAACTTTTTTCTGTCGTTTTTGTTGACTCATCCACTTCTTGAGCATGTAAGAGAGTCTCGGTTCTGGTGGACCAACTGTGAAAACATTTTTGACCGTATAGCCTTTGGTGTTTCACCATATGGTTATTCTAAATTATGGAATCATGAGACCATGTTCCAGGAACAAACCGTTATTTCGGTTGCGACGTGGAAAGTATATGTTTGGCCGGGGAAGTCCGCCAAGTTTCTTTGGGCCATTTGGGAATCGTGCAAGAGATGTAGAGGTTTCCTACCATCTTGACCAACCCTCCCAATTGTAAGAGTGGGTACACGGCATCTTCCACATGTTGCAGCTGATGAGGTGCATGCGTGTTCCTATGAATGACATCGAATGTAGCAGACCTTATGAGTATGTACCATCCCTTTGGTTCACGTGTTGTTCTAGCATGGGCTTGTGAATGTTTTCTTGGGAGCTGGAGAACTAGGTGTGAGCTATGTATCTCGAGTTGTTCTTCGTAGTTTTTCTTTTTGGGGATGAAAATAATTAAGAGGGAATGATTTAGAGACCTGGTTTTTCCCTGTAAAACTTTTCAATATTTCTACCTATATTTCCATAGCTAAGAGCTGAGATAACATGCGATTCTGAGGCCCGGTGTGCCTGGAATAAATTATACAAAAACATGAAGTGTTTTTATACTATTCACGCAATAAAAATGGGATATCTCATAAACGATTGATCATATCCGGAATCTAGGACAACAGGTGGGTCCTGAATGCAGTATTTACCCTAGGTGCGACATAACTCATGTCAGTGTAGGATGTTCGGACCGCTCTATTGTTAGTAGAAAGTAAATGGATGAATTAATTTATTAAATCATTCATTTAAAATCTCAAATCCAATTAACTCTAAAATGGTAACAAGGATCCGAAATTTGAGTCCACTATTGAGCTTAGAGCGTGTCGTTTACCCAAGGAGGGGTTTAAACATTGTCAGCACATGACTGCTATGAGAAACGTCACCTAGTGGAAAAATCACCATCTTGAAATGACCAATTAGTGATTTTTATCAATGGAATTATTTTTGAACAACATTTAGATAAATTCATAAAATATAAATATGAGATATCCGTTCAATTTGAAATGGGGATTTTTTCCAAGGGGTGATATAAAGTGATAGGGCGCGATAGTTTCAGATTCCGCGCTAAGCAGATTAATCTATAAATAGAAAAATAGGAGATTGGAGTTAGGTTTTTCCCTTCTCTCTCAACTATCTCACTATCTTCCACTATCTATCAACTGTTCTTTGGCGTCCTTCGACGTTCTTCATTGAATCGAGGATTGAACTCCGCTGAAACCATAGTGGATCGAAGCAGCAACATCGTGGACATGTCACCAATGAGGCACGACCGATTTGAGGTAGGATTTCTGTTGATTTTACACACCTTCATCAATTTCATGAGTTTTCTATTCACGTACATCATTTTAAATTATAAAATTTTAGAATTAGGATGACGGTCAAACAAACACGGCCACTGTTTGAGCATCGTTCTAAATTCCTTTCTTGTGCATTAATCAACCCAAATTTTGGACCCGCCAAAATCATCACAGAATGAAGAGCGAGGGGCGTTACTATGATGATCTGATCCTAAGTATTATGAAACTGATTTCAAATCCTTTTTGAAACCACTAGTTTGGTTTGGGGGATAGATTGATGGTCTAGCTCTTGCAAGGGGTGGCGGTCGGAGTTCGAGGCGGAGGAACGAATGAGTGTGGCGGCCGCATTTTGGAGCACGACAGAGGCTTGAGACCTAGAAGAGGAGGCTGTTCTAGTAGAGGCTAGTGGACCGCAGCGCCGATAGGTGCTGGCACGTAGCCTAGGTGAAGGAGCGGTGAGCCCAGGCGGCGGAGCGGGAAGCCCAGGCGGCCGCAGCACTGGCGGCCAGTGTGTAGAGGTGCGCTCAGCTGGCATGGGAGGCATTGGCCTCGACCGATTATGGTTAGGGGAAATCCTGAGGCACTAACCTTGGGGAGAGGGGGGTGGAGCCGTAGAAAAGGACCCACGTTCAGCGGGTCCTGTCAGTGCGATGGGTGGTAAGAGATCGGCCGCGCGGTAAGTCTCGATGAAAGAACCTGGCCCTAGGGTCTAGGGGTTTTGTGGCAGGCCACAGCCAACAGGATGTGTTGAGCTGGGCTGGACCCAATCATGGGCCACGGGCTGGCAGTCTGGATTGGGCTGACTGAGGTGGACCGGCCCAATTTCGGCCCACTTTTGTTCAAAGCGGCGTATCTCCTAAACGACGCATCTGATTGATGTGTCGTTGATGGCCTTGGGTTCGCCTCAGTGAGGCATACTATTTGAAGTGTGTTTCCGAAAGTTTGTGTTATGATCCCAAAGGTGGGTGACCCAATATTCTTTCAGTTAATAATAATAAAATTTTACTAATGTTCACAACATATGTATTTGCGATCCAGACGTCCGTTTGATGTTTCGTCAGACGCACTGTGGCCCTGGATTTGAGTTAGTCCATCCAATGTGGGTTTGAAACCTTTGTGCTTTGGTTTCGTTGCCCGGTTCCATGAAATGGTTAATCTGAATAATTACTTAATTTATTATTCATGCGTCAGACCTAAATCATATTTGGGATGTCTCATTCACCCTCCGAATGCGGCAGCTTGACCCTAGTCCTCGTGATGACTTTTTGAGAGGCATTCTGTATCATTCGATTTGGAGACAAGGTGGAGGCCTCATAGGGCTTGGTTCACACGTTTTATGGTGAAAAACCAGTTTTTCACCCGACATCTGTTTGGAAAGTTTGAGCACACATTTCTGAGTGTTCTTCTGAGGGGATTGCAACAGCACAATCTTCCGGCCTAAATTCAGGACCGAGGCATGGGCCTTAGGAGGCATCTTACGGATGTATGCTGCATTTTTAAGACTTATGCTTCATAATTCCATTTAGGGAAAATGAATAGAATACTCCTCATGGTAATAGGCAATGAATGCAATGGTATGATCTGCGTGACGTGATCTGGGGTCGAGGTGTGGGCCCCACAGGGCCCCATTTTCATAACACTGGGAGTTGCAGATTTTGCATCAGGAGTCCATTTTGAATGAGTGAGTAGTCGATCTAGAATTTTCTATGCAAGTATTTCCATTATGTAATATTTTTGGGTGTGCATAGCCTCGTCAGAGATCTCATTAAATGTGGAAACATGAAAGATCATTGGTCGTAGGTTCCTTGGACGCACTCCGAACAAACTCACAGTAGCAATGTTAGTGACACCCAGTGACGACACGGACAATGAAGAGTTATTGGAGCAATTCTGGGTTTACCCCCTGGTGGGGCTAGGCATTGGGTTACCCACCAGTGTATGAGGGTTTACCCTAAAGCGGGGCTGGGTAGTGGGTTACCCGTTGTCCTTAGGGTTTACCCTCCAACGGTGCTGGGTATTGGGTTACACGTTGTCCTTATGGTTTACCCTCCAACGGGGCTCGTTTTTGGGTTACCCGTTGACCTTAGGGATTACCCTACAGTGGGTTTGGGTACTGGCTTACCCATTGACCTTACGGTTTACCCACCAGCGGGGCTGGGCAGTGAGTTACCCGATGACCTCTTGGGGTTTACCCTCTAGCTGGATTGGGCAATGGGTTACCCGATGAATTCTTTAAGACTCAACCATTTATATAAAGCTAGAAAATGACCTCTCACTATGATTACTGTTTCTATACCCTTGGTTTTCTGATTTAGTGATGAGACAGAATTGACGTGTGGGACTACTAGGGCATCTGTGACAGAAATCTGTAGAACTATTAGAGACTTCTCCGGGGATGAGCTTGGAGATAGGGATCACCTGACACAATCGTTTAGGTATCTTATTGAGCATATATATATGTATACACCCTACTTTTTTCCCACTCCTTGTGTTCAGTTACACTTATTCTAGAAGGGGTGTAGATGTGTGGGGTATGCCACATGCTTTCTCTGTCTAGCTCCACTTGGGTTGGACGAGTCTACTTGCTTTCTTTTGTTGGGTTTAGCTCCACTCTCTCTATTATACTCTTAATCTTTTCATTGTTCTGTCTACTTCTCACCGTTTTAGTACATTATCTGTTTCTCCCTCGTGATTTTGGGGAACCTACTATGTATCGTTATACTCAACTCTACTTGGACTTTGCCCGTAATTGGTGTGCCCTTGTAGACGACAGATAGGTCGATGAAGACTGTGGAGGATCGTAGAGGACATAGGATCTTGGGATGCGTTTAGTGGTCATATAAGGACTTTTCAGTGAGAGACTCACCAGCTGTTTACATTCGTTTACCTGTTGCCTGGTTGTGGAACCTTTCTAGTTTGGTACCTGTTTTTCCCTTAACTATTCAGTTTACTTATTAGTCCACTTTTTATCACATTACTTGTATTATTTTAAAGGTCGATGCATGATTTTTGGTTGGAATATTATAGTTTGTAGTTTGGTTTCCTATTTTACTTTGTGCTTCTACTTTGAGTGGGCAGTGTCTATGTATATAGGTACTTAGGCAAAGGCCTCTCTAATATTGTTATGGTTTCAGCGCTTATCACCATCCCCTGGCCTATGAAGGTGGGCCTGGGGTAGTTTTAGATCGAGACCGGTAGGGTCGGGTCATGATAGAAGGCCCTATAAGTATAGTAGTTTTGATAAGCTTGATATATACCCGAGACATGTATTTAAAATGAATCCAATAATTGTAACATAATTATTTTTTCAATATAATAACATTATTTAATTAACTATATCCTTTCATTTCATTCTTAGTACACATCATGAGTTCCTAGGGATAAAAACCCAAATAATGGTGAGCTCATATATGAGTAATGGTAAAGTATAAAAGAAGTTATATTGCATCAATGATAATAATCAATAATGAAAGATAAATAACTAACATTCATTCTATGAACATTAAAAAATTAGAAGGAAATATGTAAAAATTACATCAATGTAAATAACTAAAAATATGATACATTTAGTCAATTAATTGATAATTAAATGAATCGATATATTTCATCAAAGTGAAATTCTTGTTGATATTAATATCTAAATTCTGAATGCTGAGAATTCTTATTTATCAGGCGTTTTGTTTCCCAGGAAAAGAAACAATCAGATCTAAGATCTATTGTTAGGATATATTAAATCATATATGTTTAAAACCCATTTTATGAGGCCAAAAAAGTGATTCTTCCCTTGGGACAACCAATGAATCATGGGTCTTGTATTAATCCGTCCCCAAACTATGAATTTCATATCCAAATCATTCCAAATATATTGAATAATTGATTAAATTCATATAAAATGTGACAAATAAAATATCCTTATTTATTAAATGCTATAGACTCATAATTATATTATTAGTTAATAAAATTCCTTTCAATGTAAACACCATTTTTAACATTGATATATTTTTCAGGAAATAATCATTTCTATGACATATAACGTGGATATTTTGTGGAATTTATTTGTCCAATTGTCATTAAAATGTGAATAAATCAAGGGTATGCTAATGACTACAAAACTAATTCATGTAAGTTAATTTTATTATTATCATTGGTCAAAATAATCATAATCTATGTAGATGAAGACTAAAGATGGTATCAATATAATATATACAAATTTTAGTAAGATTAATTGTTGTTCTCATTCATGAAATGAAAAATATATTTGATTTTTTTATGAAAATATACTATTAAATTTGAAAAACATTTTCAAAATACTGTTCATTGAAATTAAATTTTTAAATTTTGATATATAATAATAAATTATTATATTTTCATTGTATGCTTCAAAAAAAATATAGTTTGGTAATTCTATTGAAGGTAAAAAAATAGCATTACCTTTTCATTATGAATGGTTAGAAAATTTATTTGATAGAAAAGTTAAAATAATATTCTATTGAAAATATTTGTCAATGAAATAATGGGAAAAAATATATCTAATTTATTTTTTAATTTATTATAAAACCATTTCGAAAAACATTTTATTAAAACATGGTTCTGAGAGGAAATCTATTTTTGACAGAATACAGAAATAAAGTCGGGTTTTATTAAAAACATTTTATAAAACATTTTGTGTACTAAAGCATGGAAAATGGTAAAAATAGATGAAAAAATCCATGTATAACCATAGAATAATATTAAAGGGTTTATTTGACATTGATCATATAATTTATTTACTATAAACTCATGAAAAGACAATCTCGATTAAAAATTGATTGTGGTATAAACACATAACATTATTAGAATTTCGAAGTGAGAACTAATACATGTAGAGATTATGTGTATAAAATGTAATTATATATAATATATTTATAATTATGTAAGTATATATTCAAATTAATTATACACATAATCATATAATATTAATGAAAAATGTATGTAATATAACCTTAGGAATGGAATTAATTTAAGAGATTCTTTAACACTTGTTAACTTTCATGTCTAATCACCTTAAATAAAATAGTTTAAAATTAAAACTGATATTTTACTAATAGACTATTATTCAATAAATTACATTCATAGGGTAATTATATACACCATACAAACACAATTTGGTTCTTAATTAAAAAATATGCCTCTACGAAATAAAATTGAGATGAAATCCATGTCACTGCACATTTCTTTTTTATTGATTATTTAACACCAGATATTGTGGTTTCAATAATGTTATTAACGAATACCATAACAAAAATTATTTTTATAATATCATAAATGAACTAATTATAATATCTTATTAACCATTTCTTAATAATATTTCAATATTTTCACTATTTCATGTGAGGATTCTTATTTTTCTTAGTCTTTTTTGATTGGTTATTTTTAACCTCTTAAAAAGATCATGATTTAATATTTTACATAATATTAAAAATTATTTAAATATCATATATATTAAATATATATTTATTTAATGTAATCTAAAAAATTTATTGATAGGAAACTGGATGCAACATTCAATGTGACAGTCTGTCTAATGTATACATGAACACTACTTCCATTTTCATGTCATATTAAATAAATAAAATAAATTATATATGTTTATTTTTATTTAAGTATCAAATTTATTTCTTATATATTATATATTTTATTATTATAAACTCTCTTTAATAAATTAGTTGTTTAGTGTCAATGAATCATGTAATTGACAGGAGGTGGTAGTCCACCCATCCAAAAATGTAGTAATTATATTCCCCCAAATTAGAAAGCATCAATTTATACGTTATATTAGAATTAAATTAGAAGAAATAAACTATATATATATCATATATAAACTATAAATACATAATTACTCTCAATATTTAATGTTTTTAATTGATGAACGAATGACATCAGTTCACGAGGCAGCAATCCTCCACACACATGAATGATGATCGTGTATCCCATTTGATGTAAGTGTTTGTAAGTTTATTTACAAAAATAAGATAACAAGATTTTATAATATTCCTTATATTTAGGATATTATATATAATATATATAATAATAATTAATTGGGCGGAGAAGGAAATAAAACTAATGCTAATATTAAATAACATCTCCTCTTTATTGGGAAACTCCTGTTATTTTATAAAAAAAGACTTCCTTTGTTGGATTTATGCACAATATGAGGCATATTATATGAAATGTAGAACATTGTGATCTTATTTTTTAATTTTATACTAATACAAAAATCCTTATAGGAGTTAATAATAGAGGTCCAGGGGTCCCTTTTTATAGTGGAGGAGTGTATTTTATAAATATAAAAAGGAAAACACTATTGGGATAACTTAATTACATCATTTGACTATAATAATTTCTATAATTAGATTAGATAGGTAATATTTTCTACGTATGTAAATAATATGTGTTTTAATAGCATCTAGGTCAATTTCCACATAATATTATTTTCTATCTATCCAGTAAACTCATTATAACTTTATTCACATTAATTATTTTTAAATGTCATCAATTTTTTTAAAATAGAAAACTAATTTTTCCTTGATCTAAATAATAAATTATTCTAATTACATATTTTTAAATCATTTTCAAATTTTGAAATCATATATGTGGTTGAAAATGTTTTAAAATTAATCATGCACCTGGGATGATAAATAAGTATTTTCTAATAATAAAATGTTTAAAAGATTCAAATGATTGTATTTCGTAATTCATGATAAAAGGGATTCAAATTATAAAATATGGATTAATTTATGTTAAAAACCTATAATGACACTTTAAAACCAATATAAAATATAATATAACTCTATAAATTATTTTGATGAAATGTACCTTGTAATTTAAAATTCATAATTTTTTAAAATTCATCATGAAAGGAAACAGCTAAAAAAATTTAATAAACATACCCGATGATAATGTTGAAAATCAAATTTCACAAATGAATTATATTTTTGGATATAACATTTTCAAAATTTTCAAAATTTTCCCCTAAAAAAAGTGTTTCATTTAAAAGGTTGTGAAACTACATTTAAAAAATATATATTTTATAAATAAAATTTCATTAATTTTCATATATTAAGCTAGTAAAATATTTTTAAATTATATCAAAACATTATATTTTATATATAACATATGTATTTAATTAAGAAAATTCAATAATTGAAATTAATTTTATTTATTATGATAATCTTTTTGAGCATAAAGATTGTTCTTCATAACAATATTTTCTTTATATTTATTTTGTTTAAAATTAAATTCTAATTAATAAGTAAAGAATTAATTCAACCAAATAATATTATAAGTTTATTAACCATATCCATAACCTTTAATTTAATGTGTATATTATAACTTATTATATTAAATAAATTTTTTTTAAAAATAATGGATGTTTTGAAAAACTAGGTCATGCATGTATGAAAAGTTATCGAAAAATGTAATTATTGCATGGAATGAAATCTCACACAGTATTGAGTGAATTTAAATATATATAATAGGAAAATATTATTTAAAATAGAAAATATACCATGTTTTATTGAGTAGTTATATTCATTTCTATGATGGGTGTGGCATTTTTTAAATGCTCATGAATATGATATAAATATTTCAAATTTTCTAGGTATTACATGTATATTTTGAAAATATAGGGAATCCTACATTTACATGATAATGTTTTTTAAAATACATAATCACTTTTGGGATTGATGTAAAATGTGGATAAAAATCCGTTTATCATTCAGAACACAAAAAAACATTTTCTTAGATGAACCATAAATAATATTTAATTTCAAAAATAAATATAGATTGTGGAGAAATATTTTAAAAAAAATAACCCCCATTATATAAATATAGTATATTATTGATGTAAATGTTATAAATTATTTTCTACATTGGTTAAAAGATTCACAAGTGACTCAATTAGAACATGTTATAAATGATTCATTTTAAAACCATGTGTCTGATTTTAAAATATTGTTTTAAAATTCATTTAAACAACTGGTCATGTTTAAGAATTATTTAAAATAAAAATTTCATAGAACATGGATATAGATAAAAATATTCATAAAAACATTAAAACATTAAAACATATTTTTAATGAATAAATCATTTGACTTTAGCGATTTTAGAATCAAGATAATATTTAATGATAAAAATATTTAAATAAATTTTAAACCACTACAATTTCTATAAATGAATGTTAAAAGGAAACAAAAGTAATTTCATGCCCCACATTTAATTAAACATATAGTGAAAATGTAAAATATATCACAGAAAAATGTGATTAAGAATCCCTTACCACATCACCCAACACAACACATAGGTATTTTACATTTCTAAATAATAAATATTTGTATTTTAAAATTATCATATGAATTTTTTAATGTTCTTTATGATATTAAAATAGATGAACTTCCTTTATTTCCATGTTTTCTCTAGTTAGTAAATATTTTATATTCACATCCGATATTTTGGGGTAGCTTAATTTATAACCTCAAAATAAAATTCGTGAATTCATTATGGTTTTAGTGAAAAACTAATCATATCTCCTAGTGGAAGTGGGTTTCCACACATTCTAATGAATGAGCTGATAATTTTAAACATATTAAATGGAAAATATGTGTATAATACATTATATAATTAAAATGTTTCTACTTTCATGAAAAAAATAAAAATTCAATTCATACTAAATTTTATTGATCTATATGAAGTGGTTGTGAAAAAATAATTACATCACTACATAGAGACGGTTGTTCATAAGTATGCATGAGTAATGATTTCTCTTTCTATATAATTGAAAATAAATGGAAAAGTGTTATAAAAGAAATAATGTATCAATTTTGTTTATTATAAAAATAAATTATATTATATCATTATGATTATTATAGTTTTCAAAGAGATATAATAATAAATAAAAAGAAATAACAGAGAAAGGAGTTATTACTATTCAAGGGAAAAGAACATTTGGCATAAAAAATAAACATTCTAGTTCAGTCTCTATGTGATAATAAATATTCTACATAATGTGATGGTTTGTTGGGAATTGATTTGGGTAGATATTTATTATTTCAAATCTATCACTAAGTGTGAGAAAAATTTGAGAGATAGTTTCCTTTTATATGTTTAGGGAGTCACATACTTGTAGTTTAATAAAACCATTAATTATTAAAATATTTAACCAGGTAAAGCTAAAATTATTAATAAAAACGTTAAGGTTATAATTTTTTAGAAAATATTGTATAAAAGAAATTAAAGGAATATATTTTACATTATCACTATTGTTTGACCTCAATTAACATGTTTTACCATTTACCGTAGTGACATATTTTGACTATTGTGGATAATAACTATGATTTAAATGAAAATTTACCATTTTACCAATTTAATGCTCCTGATTCTCAATGTTATTTTCACATTTAAAGAGTAATATTTTATATATTACAATAGTTAATTTTTATATTCTTCTTCAAAAAATCTATGAAAACTATTTTTATAACAAATTTGTTTTTAAAAATAAAAAGGTTCTTATATAGAAATAAAATATAATAAAAATTTCTTATTTATTTAATTAGAATATATTTAATTATATTTTTATTAGGATAAATTTAAAATAAATATATTATTTTTTATACTATTAAAATTAATTTATTTAAATTAATAAAATGCATGCTTTTAAAAAACCAGTACTTATCACAATATACTCAAAAATGATTCATTTCAAAAAAATCAAAAAAAATCTATTTTTGATGTGATAAATATTAAAAAATATCAAAATTTTGAAAATATAAATTCCTATATTTGTTTGACCTTTATTTTTATATACACACTACAAATGAAATAAACTATTTTTTACTAAAATGTATTTTAAAAAACATAAGATAACCATAATATAAGTCCATCATTATTAAACAAATTTAAAATAATTCTATTAAAATTATTCGATATAAAATCTACTAATTTTAATTAAATCATTTGTTGATATATATATTAATTTAATCAACAAATATTATCATGCATTTCAGACAATTAATGTAATCCTATATCTGTCAATAATATCCCATTTACCCTAATATAAAAAAATTCCCATTATAGTGAACTTCATTAAAAATAAAATTTATCAATTGGTTACTAAATAAATTTTAAATACCATTTTTGTATATACAATAAATCATATGATTCCAAAATGTAGTTACAATTTTATCTCAATTGAAATACATTTCATTAGCATTATGAAATATCTTAACAATAAAAGATATCAAGAACTTTAATCATGTGTCCAAAAAATATACAAAAAAAATAAAAAATTACATATTCAGTAAAAAAATATTAAATTTATATGTTAAAAATACCTAAATAATCAATAAAAATATAATGAAGGATTCCAAAAAAACATTAATTACATAAAACATCAAAAGCTTATCAATTCCTTTTACCTTATGATAATACAGATATCTTTTTAATCGTTAATGAAAAAACCACTATATTATAGCCTTCAAAAACCTATATGTAGTCACTTGAAACCTTAAATATTCTTCATAATTCATTAACCAAGAATTTATGTCTAATTTTAACATATTTATTGAAAAATAAAAAATATAAACCCTTTCATAGTATTCAAAAATATTAAAAAAATATTTTTGAAACATTAAATATAAGAAATTTTTTGATAATAATGTAAACTGTATAAATTATATTTATATTCTCTCCATAAGTGTTATATATCCCTGAAAAACATTAATTCATAAGGACTTGATGACCTTCTTCATTGGAATAACCCCTAGGAATTTTATTTAAATTATTTATATACTATATAAATTTGAAATATCATCATGATGTTTTGAGACATTAAACTAGGAGATTCTTCCCGCATTCTAGACTCGTGGGAAGGTGTATCTATTTAGATTAATGATCCCTATATGTTTAAATTTTCAAAACTCCATTCTGACATATTTTGTGTCTCATAAAACATACCATGTATTAGGTTATTAAACATCTATCGATATTTTTATTGTGTGTGACTACAATAACATTACCTCAATCTTATTTTCTATTTCTCAAATCATTTATAAAACCAAAAAATTGATTCTCACATTCATTTTTAATATATTTCTTTATTTATACAAATGTTTAAAAAACATAAAATTGTCTATAAGATTATATCAGAACAAACCATCATACGGGGAGGATAAAAATAATAACAGATCACCCACTTATAAAATTAAGTGAATAATTATAATCAATAACATTTTTACATATAAATGGGGTTCTTAAATATAAACTTTTTATCTTTAAAAACATATTCTCTTCTTTTGAGATAAAACAACATTGAATAATGGTAGTTATTCTGATAGTTCATACTAATTAATTTACAAAGTGAAATTATTTTTATAATACATGACCATAATAAATATGTAATTATGGGATATAAAAAAAAAACTAGGTTTACCATTTGGAAACTCATGATATCCATATTAAATTTTTCATTTTTTCATAATAAAATTTGAATTAAAATTTTTATTATTATAATTAGTAAATCAATACAATTTCTGAATGATCATAAAAAATATTATTCAATATTAAATGAATAATAATAATCATGAGGATTTCTTCTAAAATAAACATACTTATAATGAAATTTTCATGAAAAATTAAATACACTCCTTTAAAAGGGGAATACAAATTTTATTGAATAAATGCTCTTTAGGTTACCTTATGGAATAAAATGATTTAAATGAAAAATAATTTTTATGAATAGAAATTTATAATTACGATATTTTGAAATCATATTCATATCACTCATACAATCAATAATTCAATAACTTTTAAAAATGGAATAATCTAAAATTAATTCTAACAAATCATTATCATAACATAAAATCATTATACACTGCATTTGAGACATGTATTAAGAAGACTTGTCAATATCAAGAATTTAAAAGGAGATTAAAAAACAAAAAACCCTTATAATATTGGATTTTTAACATAAAATATGATAATATTTTTTCACATATATGGAGAAGCAATTTTCGGATATCCATAATATTAAGAAAAAATATGTTTCCATAAAAACGTACGTGAATAATTTGAATAATATGTTCATCAAAAAAACATGAAATCCTTTATAATATGATTATTAGTGAATAAAATTGATTTTGTGGAAAAATTTTTCCATGTAAGAATCATTAAAAACATTTTATTTCACTTTATTAAAAATATTCACAAGGGACTCATACATAAAACATTTGAAAGTTTTCCTTTTTATAAAACTAAATCAATCATTCAATATTGATTGAAAGGGGATATATAAATCAAATTATTATATTAATAATATTCATTAAATTTTTTTACGCATGTATATGGACGAATAATTTATATACTAAAAACATTAAAATATTTCAAATATTGTATTAACCAAAATTAATTACAACTTGAGTAGATTTTTGAATCAAAATAAAACTAAATGAAAAAACATTAAAATAACTTGTAAACAAGTTGAATTTTAGTAAATTATTTTCATCATAAATCCAAATGGATGTTTATTAGTGAAATAAATGATAAATGTGTTGAATTCATCATAAATATCATAAAGGATAATTGAGATGAGAAATCTATTACCTTGTTTTGGAACTCGCTATGAAAATATGTTAACTTCCATACTAATATTTTTTTTAATTTTAAAAGAACAATTTTCATGTTAATTAATATATTATAATTACTTTTATTTCACTTATTACCAAGTTTTATTTAGTTAGTAAATATATTATATTTACTTTGTATCCCTTCAGTACATTCAGTTTACAAAAAAAATAACATTTTTTTCTTGACCATAGTCATTGTCTTTATAGTTCCATCATATCTCAAATAATAATTTTATTATAATAAAAGTTTTTTTATTAAAGATAATTTTATAGCCATGAATATAAGATTGTTGAAAAAATTTAAGCACAAAATTTCATGGAGACGGTTGATTGTGTGTATGAATTAGGGATGTTTCCATTTTTCAATAGTGTGTAAATATAGAAAATATTTTACATTTAATTAATCATAAATATGTAATTAATTTCATATTTATTTATTATTTCCATTCTTAGGACCATTCTGTTGAGGTGGTAATGAAAAACGAATCACATCCCTTCATGGAGGTTGAATTCCTCAGAAACATATGAGTTTCATTATCATTTATAATAGATTGAATGGAATGATGGTAAGAAATATATTATCCTCGTCAAGTGATTTTAATATAATTTTAACCATCTATATGAAATATTGATGAAAACTTAATTACATTTCTTTATAGAGATGGTAGTATAAAGGTATTCAAGAATATTATTTTTTTAATAATAAGATTCAAAATAAATTAAAAAAGGATCATACCATAAATATTATAATACTCTATTTTATTATATATATATATAGGGAAGATGATATAACTATATGTCTATGATAGTTATTAAGGAGTAATAATAAAAATAAATTATTAAACTTGGTTAATATATATAACTATTTTTTGGAAAACCTAAAATGGTTTACCACATAAGCCTTATTAGGTGGACTTTTTGTGGGACTAGAGCCTCTATGTTGTTCATGAAATGTATGGAAGTTTAATTGGGAAAATAATTCTAGAAAATTATTTATCAATACATTTTGGGAGTATGGGTAAGGAGGTTCACTTATATAGGATTGGTGATGGGCACATGTATATTTTTTGACAATTAAATTTTTTTAACCATATTACATAAAGTATTGTGACATAAATTCTTGTAAATTTGGATGATAATATTATATGGTAACAAATAATATCATAACATAAAAATTAATTTTGTATTTTCTGACCTTATCGGTTAATAATATCATTAATTAACACTTTTTAACCTTCACCCTGATGAAATGTTTTTCCCATAGTTATTATTCATTATTATAAAACATAAAATTGATCAAATTACCAATAATGACCATAATAATTTAAAATTAAATATAAAAATTAAAAATTTTATTTATTAAAAGTTCTATAAATTAATAATAAAATATTTTCACATTACATAATGATTACCATTTTTGAAAAAAAATATTTTTTTGAGAATAACAATTATGTTGTATAAAAATTAAATAAAATATTTTTCCAATTGAATAAATTAATAATTTTTAATAAAAGTGATAATCTAATATATTTAAACCAAATCCCAAAAAAATTACTTATTAATTATTTTATTTAATGTATGAAAATTTCTTTTTTAAAAATTATATATTTTTCCACTTCTCCCATGAAAATAAAAATTTTAATAAAAAATAAAAAAAAATCTAAATTAATTATTATAAAAAAAATCCTAAAATGAGACACATTTTCCCAAATAAATTATCTAAAATGGTAAAATATAAATATAATATTGATGAACATAATGCAACTAAATCCCTTTTTTAAAATGTATTTTGAAGAGTAAAATACCATTATTCACCTTCATTACATAATTACAACATTGATATGAATTTTATTTCATTTTGATTGGATATATTTTATACCCATATAATTATAAACACTTATACGTAGTGAATTATTTGATCTATTTAAATAAAAATTATTTATGCATAAAAAAGATGTTTTTGGGACAAATATATCTTTTACCAGAAAACAATGTTATCCTACCTTTTAACCAATTTATAATCAACAATTTAATAATTATTCAATTTATTAATTTTAAAAAAATTACATTTAATCCATAATATAGTTTTTTCAATTCATACCCTAAAAACCAATTACTAGGGTATTACAGTTACATTTAAATAATAATATTAGTATATCCTGGTTTGTTCAAGATCTGTGTTTCATGTACAATATATTACGGAATATAGTATTACTAAATGAAACTAAATTATATAATCATTATGGATTAATTAGACAAATTAAAATTTTATTATCATGGTCTATGATCTAAAATCAGATTTTTTATACTCTAGGATATATTCGAAACAACATTAGTCACCCCATATTATATTTTTCATCACCAAACATCATGTGGGAATATCTTCTTCATTTAAATTAATAAATGGCTATATAAATGGAATTATATTTATATGATAAATTTTTAAAATTGTCTAATATCAAAATTTTAATTTCCATTCAATATATAAATATATCTTTTATCTTCTAGTTTAATGATTCTGAGATTTCATTTTCTTTTAGTTGGAGTTTAACATCCATTACCATTACATATTGAATTTTGACTTCAGGGTTGAAGACATCTTAGATACATTGGTACTTTGACATTTGATTTTATATTATTTTTCAATTAATTTTTTTCATAACAATAAACTTCTTTTTACATTATATTTTACATCTCATAGTGTCAAATTTATTATCATGATTTTAAATCATACTGAAAATATTTAAAAAATGTTATTATGATTAAATTATTGAGTTAAATATGTAAAAATGATACATAAATATGAGATACAAAAATGTAATTGTTTTCATGAGAAAGTAGTTAATGATAAAAGTTTTAAAGAAAGTAAGTTTAAAATGTGATGATTGGGTGAGAATTTGATGAGTTAAATTATATTTTATATATAAATAAATTCATATATAGGATATATATATTTTATTATCTTTTTGGAGACAAATTTAATAATATTATATATTTTTCATTTATTTTTTCATTAATGTGTATATTTTCATTAAAAATGTAATAGTAAAATTGTAATACACCCCAAGTAAACATAATGTATTAGTCTAGATATTGAGAAGTGGTAGTTATGGATTACTTTTATTTATTTGTTGAATTCCTAATTATGTTTCTCAAGAAATAAAATTATTTTTAAATTGGAAAATGTATGTATAAAAATTGGTGCATTGATATGCATTTACAAAAGTCTTAAATTAGATAATTTGGTATGAAATATGATTTCAAAAATATTTTTTAATATAGTAAAATATAACTAATGATAATGGTACATAATTATTTTTTTCATAAATAATTTGATGGTTTTGTTAGAAAACCTTTGGATAAGCTAGTGTTATATTGTGCTAAAAACAAGATGATGTTTTAGTAATTATTCTTTAACTTTTATAATTTTTTAAAAAGTGAAATTATAATGGAATCCATTATGGATAAATGAGTTTCAATGATAAATTATAAAAAATTCCATTTATGTTATGTGTATGGTTAAAACATGTGTTTTGATTGGATTAATTTGTGGTTATTAGAGTTTTGTTAAAGAGATGATTGGAGCCATGTGTCTGGAAACACTATTGTAAACATGAATAAATCTACACTTGCACTAGTTGAAGTTGTTAGGGGATTATTTGTGAGTCTTAGTTGACTCTTACAAAATTTTATGATTACTAAAAATTATACTGATAAATCATTATTGATTTAAATATAATATATATTATCTTATTAAATCTATAGGGGTTTTTTTGATATATTGGTTTTCACAAAGTATCAATTACCACTCCTTTTATGTACACGCATTGTCTATAAATAGAAATTTTCCATAATGTTATAGTAAAAGAAATATTAATCTATGACATGGGATAAGATATTTGGAGATATTATTTAGGTGAGTAATTTTTTATTTTGATATGTTTAAAAAGATATTGAAATAGTTTTTTTTTGAAATTATCTATCAATATAAGACGATTTAGTGATATTGTGTATGGCCTATATAAATTGGTTCACTTATCATGGAAATAGTATTGTTCTTTTATATCAATATTTATGGTTATCATGTATATACATGATCGAATTCTAATGGAAATATCATATAAGGATAATAATAAAGGTGAACGGTACATATATTCTCAATTTTATTATTCATTCCAAATGTATTAATAGAATTGAGGATTTATTTTACAATTAAATTTTACCTTATCTATGTTTTCAATATTATATTTACCTCTAAAACCTTTCAGTAGTATCATATATTAGCATTCAATTTTTTTTTCATTTATGAGTAACAGAATAGAACTAAAAGAAGTATTTTCACCATTATTATGTGTCCCCTTAGAAACTAATATTTATGTTCATGATATTATAACATGTTACATAGTGTTATAAAAAACAGGCATAATACTTATAATATTTATAACAACAAAAGTTATAACATTAAAAATATCTATTATTTTTGTGGCATGAAAAATGTGAAAAATACAACTAAAAATGGACTATAAAGAGGTATGGTAAGTGAATTTATTCACCTTGGTCATAGGCACCATGCGAACAGAATATTCTAAAGTATATATCAACTATGTCATTTTGAGATTGACGTTCACCAGTTCACAATGAATTGGTTGGCATAAATGAATTTGTAATATGAATTTCCACAAAATTTCATCCACTGAAAATGGATTATAAAATTATTTTAATGTTTCTTAGGGTAAGGTGATTCAACATGGGAATTTAAATACATCACTGAAATTAGTAGAGGGTATAATTTTAATGAAAAATGTTATTTTGAATAAAAAATTAAAATAATATCACAATTGTGGGATATCTCATTGTGATCATTGAACTATACCAGTAACATATTCGTAAATGGGATGTGGGTTTAAAATTCAACTACATGGCTAAAACAAATGTGAAAAATAAAATCTTTACGGGTAATTTAAGATTTGATCATATTTTTAAATATCAAGTGTCTATAGTTGTAACATATATTTAAAAATATGATATATATAAAATTTATGGCATAATTTTGAAATTTTTATTGATTAATCATATTATTATTATTACATTATGGTAATTTATAAAATACAATGTAGCAAATATTAGACCCATATAAATGATAAAATGAAAATAACAGTATTTATAAAAGTTAATTGTACATGATTAGGTTTTTTGAATTTATAATGTGTTCGAAATTTATTAATGATATATTAATAAATTAGTACCTCATGTAATAATTTACGATTTATTTATTTATGTTTTATTAACTATGTTATTATTCATGGATATTTCTATAATATTAA
The DNA here is from genome assembly GCA_963277665.1 of Viscum album. Taxonomy (NCBI): domain Eukaryota; kingdom Viridiplantae; phylum Streptophyta; class Magnoliopsida; order Santalales; family Viscaceae; genus Viscum; species Viscum album. The sequence continues at coordinate 1,929,996,741 of OY728133.1, forward strand.
TAATTATAATATTTTTTATTTTTTATAGGTGTTAAAAACGTATCTAAATTATCCTATATTAAATTTTATTGATTTATATTATTCGTATGATAGTTAGTATAAATTACTTTAGCTATGAAATTATTTAGGTCAGAAGTCATGTATATAATTTCATGTCAATGTGTTTTAGATAATAAATTCTATAGATTGAATAAAGATCCAAAAAAATCATTATAATAATTAAATCCTAAAATGGGTAAACATTAATTAATATAGAGATATTAATTCCAATAAAAATATATATTGTGTGAGATTACATCAAAAGGAGACACATATCATGTCATCAATCCTCTAACCGGATTTCTAAGAAAAATATTGTGTTTTCCTTAGATAGTATTTTAAAATATTATTAATTAATTGTTGAAACTAATAGGATTATGTGTTATTATTTATATTTTTTAGTTTAACAAATTTGGGAGAACATTGTAGGATTAGAATACTAGATGATTAGTGTTGAGTGAATCCATTTAAGAGATAATGATATAAAGCTCTCTTAACAAAAATACAAAGGTTATATATGATATTATTTACAGGACTATGTAAATATATGGAATATTGGTGGTAAAAAGGATAAAGACTCCAAATCATAGAGAAATGTGGGTCTATGTATACAAATTAATATGATGAACATTGAAATATGATTTCATTTAAATTGGAAAACATTTAATTAAATTACTAATTAAAAGAATGCTAAAAATGAAACTGATATAATAAAAAATCTATTATAGATATAATGAAATCATCATCACCAAAAATTACATTTATATCAATCTTTAAAAATTTAATATTTTTTATGAAATAGAAAGATAGATATAATTTTATATGAAAAAATTGATATCTAAAAGAAATATCATCCTAAGAAACATATTATTGTTCTTTATTAATAATTGAATCCATATTCTTTGGAGAATAATATATTAATTATCATTAGATCCCAATGGAATTACTTATGAAATGAAAATGTTAAATTTCATAAATACAGAAATATTAAAAATCATTATGTATGTTAGTGGATTTCAATGAATAAAGGTTTCATTTATATCATGTTCTTTTAATTAATATCATTCTAAAAACCATCATTGACTGAGTTCCAAAAATGTGAATGGTTTTAATAATTTATCAAATTATTTAATCAATGTTGTGTTGATATATAAATAGAGACTGTGATTTCCATATTTCAGTTATATATTTATATTAAGAGTTAGTGAATTTTCAAACAGGACAAATAAATGTTAGCAAAATATTAGGAAACATTTCTTGAAGATAATGCTTTGTTGTTTCTGGGTGGGTTATGTTTATTAAAAATAGAAGTTTATGTTTTAATTTATTATTTAAGATAAAGATATAAATTGGAAGAATTATTAATTTAAAAATTTTCATAAAAATTTCTATTATTTATTTTTTGGGGAAGACAAATAAAATTGATATTTTTCATATAATAAACATGTTGACCCTGAAGAAGGTGCATAAATTCATACAACATGTTGGTTTAAGTTAATTTTACAATCCAATTCTTATATGTTCCTAGAGTATTCACATTTTAAACGAATCAATGAAGGGTTCTAATGGATGGTAGTGCATATCATAGGATCAATTGTTTGGTTGTTTTTTGGATTGTGTCGTCAATGTGATGTCTTAATATTGACGTAATTAGTGGAATGTTATGGATAATGAATGTGTAAGTGTTGAAAAAATATAATTATATATTTTTTGGGTTTTTATCTAATATATAAGTGACCCTTATAAATGTATTTATTATAGAAAAACATGTAGGGTGTAATTTTTCTAGATATTCTCACTATGCCGGAATCAAAGTTAGCACAATAGAGTTTGAGATGATTGAGGACTATAGGTGTGGGTATGTCAAAGATGCATTTAACCTAGGGATTTTTAAATGATTGAATGCTTTCCACATTTTGTGTGTGTGGAAAAGAATCATTTAACATGGGTTGTGTGTGGTTTTCACCTATTCTTTTCATGATATAGAAGTATGTACTATTTGTTCCACTATGATATCACATAGTAGAAGGTGTGTCTTAAGATAGGTGTATGGGGGCTACATAATCAGTGCATAGAGAATTAATTCTTGTAGAAAATAAGTTTCAGACATCTGTATTAGTTAAAAGGAATCTACTTAGTAATGTATATTTTTCCTCTCAGATGAAAAAATGATCTTTGGACCTTACTAATTTTATTATAATATATTTCAGTTCTAATAAAAATCATATACACAATATTATAGGAGAGTGAGTTTACCTATATAGAGGATAAAATATTATTTCAATGTGTAAATGGTTAATAACTGGGGAATTTTGGTACATTATAAAGATTATAATAAATTTTTTCTATAAATGATTAGTATACAATGAACCTCACATTTGTATGTGCATTAGATTAGTTCAGTTACAGTGAACCATGTAAATTTTTTTCCCTTGATTATTTTCAATTTTTTATCGACCTGCTTCTACCATAGATGATATAAAATTCATGTTCAAAGATATAAAACATTATCCAATTTTCATCAATTATCTAGAAAAATTTATTGAATCCAATAGATAGTGTCATGAAAGAATGAATATGACTTTAATATATTTAATTGTTTAAAATACATGAAGGAGATAGGAAAATTTGATGAAACATTTCAACTAGTAATAATATCACAAAAATAAATTATCTTATTTTTTAGGTCTATATTACACCATGTGCACATTTTACAGTTTCTATAGAAGTATATGAGTTCAAAAATATTGAATGAATTGATTAATATTGTATTTCTCATATAATAAATGAATCATCGAGTACCTTAGTTTGTTGGTTAATAATATACGTTAATATATCAGGCTGAAATGGATCTAAAAAAATATTTGAATTTTTATATTATTTTTCTTATGTGATAAGAGAATTTGAATGATAAAAAAATAGTTATTTAGAATAACATGAAAATAATTTTTTTCACACATTGTTTATCAGCTATCATATTATATTACTTTTATGAATTGTTGAAATGGTTAGAATTTATTTTATCATGGATAAAATAGTATATTAGACACATATGTGTTAAAATATGAGAAAAATATTTCCCACCACCTCACATTAGAATATTTAAAAGTATAAATATTTTATCTCAAAAAAAATTCTCCTATCACAATGAATGTAATATATGATATTTATACAATGGTTTATTTTTCAAATATTATTAATTTGAGGAAGTATGTGTTATTAAAACAAAAAAGGATTTTTTATTAGATGTTGGTATTTTGAAGACAATATTGCTTCAAATTGGACATTGGGTTTATGATTGGATTTAGATAAGAACAATTTTTATTAAACAAATAATCAATTTAGAAAAATTCAAAGTCAATATAACTCATTATTCAAAAATAGTTTTTGGTAGGTCAGTGATGGAAAATAAAAATATTTTACTTTAGTTAATATTATGAGTTAAATGCCCTTATAAATCTAAAAAATGTATTTTCATTTTCAAGTAAAGAATATTATAAATAGTTACACTATTTTAAAAAATAATCATAATGTATGTGATTGATGGTTTGGTTTTAAAATTAATGATGATGATGAACATAAAAATACATATTTATAGTCAATATTTGTTATTGACAACATAACAATAGATGTTGTGAAATAAATTATTTTCAATACAATGTTCCAAGAGTTTAGAAATTGTTATATGATTCCAAAATATTACCAATATTCAAAAAACCATTCTTCAAAGATGTCACTAAAAGAGTATAGTGGGGGGGGGGGGTTTGTTAGATGATAACATAATATGTGGTGCGAATTACCTAAATAAGTAATTAATTTTAAAAAAATTTAAAAGGGAATGAGACTATTACACTACAAGAACATTTATTTTCAATGACTAGTAATTTGTGATAAGATAAAATTATGTCGCATGTAACCTATGAGGTTGAATTATTTGTTATTCATTAGTTCATTTGTAGTAAATTATTCTTCTACAAAATTATTATGAGATTGAAGAATAGGGAAAGCAAAAAAACAATTCAGTGCACATCCATATGCATCAATAGAAATAAACTATTTGTGATGGAATTATAATTTAGTTGCAAATAAATAACCTGATAAGTTATCCTTATTAAGGATACAACCAAAATATGTCTACAACTATGAATTTTGAACGGATCCCTTATTATTTAAAATTAAATGTGATGCATCCATAAAATATTCTCGGAAATCATATGTTTTTGTAACAGACCATACCGTCAAAAAAAACATGAGTTTGAAAAAAAAAATTGCAGTAAATTATTTTGATGGATGACTTATTCAAAGAAAGTAACCATAAAAATAGTCCAACCATCGAGATTTGTGTAACGACATTTCCACTATAAAAACTAAAAATTGGAAAATCACCCCTCTCATCCTTATAATCTATATATAACCCTTTAGTTTCTATCGAATAAAGACACTGATTTCATATATAACCTTCAACAACATATATATTGAAATAGGTTTTCAAATTATTTGGTAATGTACCAATTATGAAGGATCTTTTAAAAAATTATTTCAAATTATTATTACATTTTTAATTTAATTATTTATATAATTTATATAGTTTTTTATTTAATTCAAATTATTTAATTATCATGACACATACTATAAATTAGTATAATTAAATAGAAATCGCTAGAAAAATTTATATAATTTATAATAAAATATTAAATAACTATAACTTAAAAAAATAAAAAGGTTTACAAATTAATTAAAATAAAATTAATTTATATAAATTAATAAAATTATTTTCATTTTAAAAAAATTAATTAATATTTGTTTTAATTGATATAAATTATAAATAAAATTTAAACATTTTTATAATATTAGTATATTTTTTTAAATTTAGTATAAAATCATATCAATTTTTATAAATTAGTCTAAATACAAAAAATTTAATAAAATTTAAGAAAAATTATTTAAATGTAATGTAATTTGTTGTAAATTTTTATAAGATTTTATATATTATTTTAAATTGATATAAAATATAAAAATAAATAAAAAATAAAAAATATTATATATTAATATAAAATGGTTTTGATTACAAATAAATTAATATATATTCATTTATATTTCTATAAATTTCTATAAATATATTATAAATTAATATAATATATTTTTATTAAAATAAATTTGTATAAATTTATATATTGTTCTAAATCACTATATTATTATTATAAAATCATAAAAAATAGTGTAAATAATTATAATTCACTATAAATATATATAACTTACTATTAACATATATATGATTCTATTAATTAGTATAGTTATATATAGTATAATATAAATTATATTAAATTAGCAATAATTCCTAAAATATCATAATGAACAAATATGGATTTTTATAAATTGATATTCATTATATAAATTATTATAAGTTACTATAGTTTACAATAAATTAATAATTCATTATAAAATTATATACTTATTTACAAAAAAAATTAGTATTTAAAATAAGTTAGTATAATTTAAAGTAAATTAAAAAAATGGGTTATATATGTTTATAAATTTTTGAAAAAGATTATAAAATCATATATATTATTATTAATTAGTGTCATTTAGTATATAATTTTATAAATTAGAATAATTTAATAATATTTATTATATATTAGAATAAATTAGTATAATTCTGTATAAATTAATATAATCTTCTATATATTGGAATAAATTAGTACTTATTAAAATAAAATTCTATATATTTTAATAAATGATAAAAAATTAGTACAATTTAGTATAATTATTTGAAGGTTTCAATAATTTTATTAAAATTTATTTAAAATACAATAAATAAATAAAAGCAATTATAATTTAATAAAAAATGTTACAAATTGTGTAAATTAATTTGATATAGTTTAGATTAATAAAAATTGATATAAATTATTATAAATTAATTAAAGTTATTATACATTTGTTGATATTTATACATATTAATATATATTTCAATAAATTAAAATAAATAACTCGCCAATTTGAATAAAATGGTAAAATTTATTAAAAAATGATATAATTAATATTAATTAATTAAAATTAATATCAATCCGTATAAATTCATCACAAATTTCTATAAATTAATATAAAGTAGTATAATTTTTTATTACTAAATATAAGTTATTATAAATTAGTGTAATTTACTATTAATTAATATTACTTTGTATTAATTTCCATAAATTACGATATATTTAAATTATTCTATAAATACATATAATATTTCATAAGGTAATTTAAATTATTATGAATTATATTTATTTAGTTTATATTAATAAATATTGATATGATTTAGTACCAATTAATAAAATTTATTATGCACTAGCATTATGTTTTATAAAGTAATATATATTACTTCAAATTGTTTTTAATTCATTAAAAACAAGTTCAAACCAGATCAATTTACTTTATATTCATATATGGTTTTTATAAATGATTATAAATTACATTAAGAAAGTTTTATTCCCAAAAAATAGAAATAATAAAATAGTATAATTTTAAATTACTTACAATAAATCGTTTTAATTTATAATATATAAATATAAGTTTGTAAAAAACATTCACATTAATTAAAATTAGTATATTTTTTAATTAAGTATTTATAAATTAGATTTATTTAGTCTAAATTAATAAGAATTGATATAAATATGTACAAATTAATTAATAAAACCTCATTAATTTGTATTAATTATTAAAAATTAACAATTATTCATATAAGTTAGTATTAATACTTGAAAAATTAGTATAAATATATATATTTTACTATAAATCGATATAATTTGATATAAAGTAGAAAAAAATCATTATTTCTTATTAATTATAAAAAATTAATTTTATTTTTTATATTTGTTTTTGAATTCAAGCACAACATTTGAATATTGTGATAATGTGATACTTTTACATCCATTTCTGTCTGACGTCAGCCATCCTCACTTATATAAGTTATATATTCAACCCCCAAAATAGAAAAATTTTAAATTTTTTACTTGGAAATAATAGTTAAAATGAATTATTGTGTGATGTGTATTATAAAAATTACAAATAGTTATCCATTTATTAATTTTTTTAACTAATTTTCTCGAATAATCAAGTAATATAATTTTTTTAGAAAACAGCGGACATAGGAAATAATCCAAATTTATTAGTGTATGATATTACCTAGATAGATCATCACAAAAATGGAATCTTTTAATCTAAAAATCCTATCTACATCGAGTGTGTTGATGATTTTATGGCATTCACAATTTAAAATCTTTGATTTATTTCAAATGTAATTATTAAATTCCATTATAATATATTTGATCATGAATGATATAAAACGTTTGATATTGATATGGTTCATGTTTTTTGTTTTTTTATGATGATTATGTCCTTTTGTAGCAATATAGTGAAGTCAAATCAAAATGAAAAGAATTTTTTCCGATTCATGACCCATTAAAGTGTCAAAATTTTATACATGTTTTTGATGGTCAATGTAGAGACCCGAAGCTTAACATACATGGATATTACATTACTTTTGCAGAATACTTAGTACATAACAAAAACACACACACAAGGATCGTAATAGTTTAGTGTCTTTGGAAACTCAGATTATAATCTTCTAATCGTGGTGAAAGATCTTCAACATCTCCCATAAAGATCTTCCATTTTTTATACCTAAAACCATTCTTTATATTCTGGGGAAAAGAAAACATAAAATGGTGAGCTCAAATGCTCAGTAAGGGTAAACAAAAGAAATATCAATCACATCGTATACATAAGCACATAATTTTTGGAAATCTTAACCTACAAAAGAGATCATAATTTCATAACATGGGATAAATCATGGCAGTGAAATGTAAGAACAATAATCATAACTTAAAACAAGAAACTTTGTGGCATACACACATAATCATAGAGAATCATTTCTTGTTAGTCAAGAATCATTGCCAAGACTATCTTAGTAGACAAAGTCCCTTTCTGAACCGAGTCACCCTCGTTTCAGTCCTGTTTCACTGAACCGGTATAACCTACCGTTCCAGCCATGTCTATCTCATGAGATATAAAATATTTACCCAATGCATTGGAGGGAGATATAGGTCCCACCCATCTCATAATGATACCATTCTTATGTGTGCCACAAAATCATAAATCATACATCATTGCATAACCCATGTAATAAAAATGGGAATCTTAAACATCGTGACATAATAAAACAATTCATATAAGATAAAGGAATTCATAAAAATATATCAATCACAACATAGTCATATCAATGTAGTAATAGGGGTAAAAACAGAACCCTTTATTATCTTATATGGAAAATAATTTTTATAAAACACTTGAAATCCATTCTTGAGGAAAATATCCTTTCTACTTCCAAAACACTTTTCCTTTCTTAACATGTCATACAATTCTAAACTAAAAGAATTTGATTAAAAATAAACTTGAAAACTTGTAAAGGAAGCTTCTTGAAAAATAATGTTTTAAAAATCTATTCATTCCGTATAAGTTAAAAAAACATTCTTCGTACTTTTGTCGGAAAAGTCAAAAAAGTACCTCGTACGAAAAACGACAAAAGATTCCTTTCATATCTTATACTAAAAACTCACCAAAGGGTAAAATAGGATTTAAACAATTGTAGGTGAATGGAAATAATATTACATATTGAGGAAACATCGATGTGGATGATAAAATACACCCCAGTAAATACTAAAATATAAACAATCCTAGGTAAAAATGAGATTGTGATATTTCCCTTACCTTAGGTCTGATTTTCTTTGTAAGTGTCCGAACCTCCTGTATAATGATTTAAATAATGTCATTGACTTATTATAGAATCATACTCATTGTAATGATATCATATATGGTTCACTTATGACTTTATATTACCTGTTCTTTTGTAAATTCCATGTTAAAGAGCGTTTTGGGTAAAAAAATTTCATTTGTCGTCCGTGTTTGGACTCGTAATTATTAATATGATTACTTAGATCATGATTACTTAATTATAGAATATAAAAACTGATTTATATATATATATATTGATAATATATATATATATAATAAATCAGGAAATGGAATGAAATACACCGTTCATGGAGATGGTAGGTCGTACGTACGCATAAACGCTGTTTTCATTTCTTTTTTGAGTTGAACGGAATTAAGTAGATGACATACATATATATACACATAAATCCAGTATCATTATTTTGTAAAATATTTCATGATTACTTATTATATATACTTTATAATCATTCATGAATGGTTAAAGTGGATAATGAATCTCATCGCGTCATGGAGACGGTAGTCCGTACGTATGCAGGAACGATGATATCATTCTCATGATCGTGGGACTGTATTGGAGTGTATGTATACTATTTCAGAATCAATATAACTTTAAAATAATAATATATAGTTATTATTTACACCATTATACCCATCCAAGTAAGGTGGTGGTGGAAAATAGATTTCACCACGGCGTGGAGACGGTATTCCGTACGTACACACGCGCGGTGATTTCGTTTTCCATAGGATGGATAGATGGTGAAATAGGATTGTTTCATAATTATAATAACATATCAGTATATTAGTGATACTGATGTTATTAATTCATAATGAAAAAACCTTAGAAGAATAAGTGTAAGAAGAAATAAAGGTGAACGAATCGGTAACAGAAATTACCTCTTCTTTAAAGCGCCTCTTTGTGACCTCCTCTTAGGGCACTAAAATTGGTCTTTGAGGAAGACCAGAACCTCTAGGATATTTCTAGGGATGTGGAGAAGAGAATTTTTCAGGGTTTTTCCGTGCATGAAGGCTCAATGTTGTGTGAGTAAGAGAGGGAGGAGGTGCCCTTTTATAATGGAGTAGAGGGGCACCTTTGGAATAACAAAAAATATTATTTTATTATAAAGTCAAGTTCAGTTTTAAATAGCTCCAAATTGATTTATTTCGAAGATAATGTGGGGATGGGTCGAAATCCCCTCATCCAATATAATTTATACAAGTTTAGGTTATTATTTTATCCTTATCAATTAGATTTAACTCTAAGTTAAATAATTTAACTTTTACCGTGTCTTTTTGTTTTCTTACACTATATGGTTAATAAACTTACTATATCAAGCCAAAAGAACCCCAAGTTGTTTATTATTAATATATATAATCTTATCCAAGTCAATTGGCCGAACCATAGATATTTAGTAACAAAATAACAATTAATAATATAATATTTGTTTTTAAAACAAATTTATGTCAATTTTGACTCTATTTGGTACATGATTTTTATGAAATTCATAACAGAATGATAGGTTCGATCCAAGTTACTTAAATCAACAATAACATGTCATATTATCCTATAAAATTATTTTCAGTCATAAAAAGTCTGAAATTACATTTATTTGGGCATTTATAACATCAATTATGTCAATATTTCATTAATGAGACAATTACTGCATCATCTTTGTGTCATAATAAATTATAATTATTTAATCCCTAAAAATTATAAATAAATTCCTTTGATGTAGATAATTGTATTAGAGTTCTGGAGACTATTCATGTTCTAAGTTTCATGAAGTTAATCACTAGATTAAAATTATTATACTCATAATATTTAACAATGTGACATGTTGTCACATTCTTTGGTTTTAATAATAATTAAATTATTTTCATTGAAAAAATTTAATTAAATGAATCTAATCCGACCCTTAGGTGGTATGATTCTACTTTCAGTCATCCAATAGGATTTTGACAATTGTTAGGGTAATTTTAAAATATTATATTTACCCTTAATTATCTGATTTACCTTTAACTATGGCAAATAAAATTTACCGTAGTTACTATTCATAATTCCCAAAAATAAAATGTAGCTTATTAACATAATTTGGATCCACTGATTCCAAATATGGAATTATTTTTTCCAAATACAGTATAGAAAAGTTACAGAAATTCAATTAAAATTAATCCCATTGTCAACAGAAAACGGGTTTTCTTTAAAACATTGCAAAAGATTGAATTGAATTAACCTACGAATTCAAGGTAAAATCAATGCTAATGTCATACATTAAATTAAATGGAAAAAATATCTTCTATTTATACTTTAAAACAATTAAATATTATAATTTAACCTCATAAGATATTACGATGAGAAAAGTTGTTTTTAATTAAAATATAGCGTGTTTTTACTATTCATTAAAATATGAAAGTTATCGAAAAAATATCAAAACATTTTCTAATCTAAATTTTTATATCCTGATTCAAAAGAAGAATTTTAATTTGTCAAATTGAACTTATAAACATGTCAAAAACTGGATTTAATGTGGGTGCTCCATCAAAAGGCGGCAAAACTGCATTTTTTGAAAAATACTTATTTTACCCGAACAATTTATTTTATTCTTAAACCATGTTCTATAAAATGTGTTAGATGAATAATAATGTTATAAAATTCAAAATTTATTTAATACTATTCATAGAGGGTAGTGCATGACAATATTATAATAATATATCGCTGTTTAGTGAAACTCGGAATTGTGTACTACACACTCTATCGAGGAATGTCGTGATTGCGTGTTATGAAAGGCAAGTCAAGGATGCATGTTGTGCAAGCAAATTTTGGTGTATTGTACAACAGAAGACATTAATGAAAAGAATATTTTTCATAAAATCTCGGGGTGTTACATTCTACCCCCCTTAAAATTAATTTCTCCCTCAAAATTCGTCGGGGTTATAAATCATTTACTATTCATAAAAACCCACATCGTAAAAAGAAATACCAAAACTAAACGTTAAAAACTAAAGTATGAAATATAACGGTTACCCAAATGAACTCATCACTGGGTTTCCATATAGAAGAAAATATGGACATGGAAGAGTAATCTAACCGTAATGTTCTGATGGAGAGTGGTAGAGAACATGGCTCTGAAAAAGCCAACAATCCCAAAGCCATAAATTTGTGATGATCTAGGGTACCATCTGATTTATCAGATATAAGATCACTAGGACAACATTTTTTGTTTTCAAAAAAATTTCCATAAATTTGAAAATTTTGAATTAGAATAAATACATACTTTATTTTGGTACAATCTCGCTATTGTTCGTACTTTGAACAATTTCCACTTCATCTCTTAAAGAAATGAAGTTGAATTTGTTATTCATGAACTGTTAATTGATCATGTGATAGAATAGTGGGTCATTCCATCTATTTCAATCAAAAGTTTTGCAAAAGTTATCAAATATACATAAGTCCATATATGGTGAGGTTAATCATATACGATTCCAAGAATGAACCTATACTTCATATATCATACCACATAATAAAATAAAACTAGTTTCTACTAAATAGGGACTTCATGTAGGCCAGTGGTAGGCTATAAAGGCCAGTCGCACTTCGGTTGTGGGTTCGATTCCCACAGCCTTGTCCGACGCGATGGGTTGTCGCTCGTCCTGCGGGTTGTCCTTTTTCGAAAGCTATATAACTATAACATCCCATCAACAATATCAAAAAATGTTTTATCCTTAAACAATACTAACTTCTGTCCAACATAATCCATTCCAATCTTTAGGATTATCTAAAATACTTCGGTCCAAGCTCATAGTATAAAGAAAACGATTACTTGAAATGTCATCAACCAAGCATGTGTATACCATCATTAATCCCCCATATATCTTGTTGGTCACATTCCAATCATGTGAATACCTTAGTCATGTATTCTCTTGAAAAATGAATACCCATTAAACCTTAGTGAAAACATGAATGCTGTCAAAAGTTAACTCTTTCCTCATACCAAAATCCAAAAATTCTATATAGTCAAACCATGATATAACCTTCTCCTTATATCAGTCATGAGCTCATGAATACTATAAAACATTTAATTTTATCCTTATACCTTCATTATGCGCATATCATCTAAATTCCAAAAATATCTGAATAACCTTTCATGGATACTGGTACCATTAATCATACACTTTCAAAACACAAGGAAAGACAACAGTGTAACAATCCTTAGATGTCTCTTTATTCGATAGTACCATGAGACTGCCTATACAACGTTACACATGATAAACATGTAATCATTCAACTACATTCTTAAACGATTGACTGAGCTTCAACAATTCTTTCATATCACATATCATTTGTAGTCTCATCATCATCATCAACATAAATACTACCCATACTACCATACTGATTCTCTTCATGAGACTTTCCCTTAGGGCATTGGTTTGTATAATGCCCGTAAATTCCACATTTAAAACATTTAACCATTGTTGATGTTGTAGCAATACCATTATCCTCATCTCTGGTGTTAACTGAACCTTTTCCTTTGCACTTACTGGCTTTGTGTCCTTCTTTTCCACACCCAAAGAATCTCCCAGTTCCTTTAAAACATTCTCCTTGATTCCTCTTCCCACATGATTTACATTGGGGAAATTGAACTTTCTTTCCTCTATGATCATCATGAAACACCATATTTCTCTTATTAGCCGAGTCAGGAAACATACCAAATTTTACTTTATTGATCATATTATGAGATTTCTGATTCAGCATAATAATGATGTTTGGACCTCCAAATCCCATTTCATTTGGTTTCTCATGAAGAATATCAGTCCATTGTCCATCATATAATCCATTATCGTGAATCATCTTGTTTCTAGCCATTTTCTAAAACCCAAAAAGAATAGTGTGAGAGGAAAAAATCATGCTAGGGAAAACAACATAATAAAGGTGGAGTACCTTCAATATCTCACATCTCAGTTTTATTTCTAAGATCATTAGCGCAATTCTAGGACTATAACTTATAGTTATACTTATCCTTAGGGACATCCCTAGACATACCTTAGAAATATCACTAGGGATCTCACTAAAGTTCTCGCATCCTAGTTTCCAAAGGTAGACTAAACCTTTCCTCTGATACCAACTGTAGAGTCCTGAAGCTTAATGTACATGGAAATTACATTACTTTTGCGGAATACTTAGTACATAACAAAAACACACACAAAAGGATTGTAATAGTTTAGAGTCTTTGGAAACTCGGAATATAATCTTCTAATCGTGGTGAAAGATCATCAACATCTCCCATAAAGATCTTCCTTTTTTATACATAAAACCATTCTTTATGTAATTTTGAAAAGAAAACATAAAAGTGTGAGCTCAAATTCTCATTAAGGGTATACAAAAGAAATATCAATCACATCGTATACATAAGCACATAATTTTTGGAAATCTTAACCTGCAAAAGATATCATAATTTCATATCATGGGATAAATCATGAAAGTGAAATGTAATCACAGTAATCATAACTTAAAACATGAAACTTTGTGGCATACACACATAATCATATAGAATCATTTATTGTTAGTCAAGACTCATTGCCAAGACTATCTTAGTGGACAAAGTCTCTTTCTGAACCGAGTCACCCTCGTTTCAGTCCTGTTTCACTAAACTAGTATAACCTACCGTTCCAGCCATGTCTATCTCCTGAGATATAAAATCTTTACCCAATGCATTGGAGGGAGATATAGTTCCCACCCATCTCATAATGATATCATTCTTATGTGTTCCACAAAATCATAAATCATACATCATTGCATAACCCATGTAATAAAAATGGGAATCTTAAACATCGTGATATCATAAAACAGTTCATATAAGATAATGGAATTCATAAAAATATATCCATCACAACATATTCATATCAATGTAGTAATAGGGGTACAAACAGAACCCTTTATTATCTTATATGGAAAATAATTTTTATAAAACACTTGAAATCCATTCTTGAGGAAAATATCCTTTCTACTTCCAAAACACTTTGCCTTTCTTAACATGTCATACAATTATAAACTAAAAGAATTTGATTAAAAATAAAATTGAAAACATGTAAAGGAAGCTTCTTTAAAATAATGTTTTAAAAATCTATTCATTCCCTATAAGTTAAAAAAACATTCTTCATACTTTTGTCAGAAAAGACAAAAAAGTACCTCGTACGAAAAACGACAAAAGATTCCTTTCATATCTTTTACTAAAAACTCAACGAAGGGTAAAATAGGATTTAAAAAATTGTAGGTGAATGTAAATAATATTACATATTGAGGAAACATGGATTTTGATGATAAAATACACCCTAGTAAATACTAAAGTATAAACAATCTCGGATAAAAATGAGATTGTGATATTTCCCTTACCTTAGGTCTGATTTGCTTCGTAAGTGTCCGAACCTCCTGTATAATGATATAAATAATGTCATTGACTTATTACAGAATCATATTCATTGTTATGATATCATATATGGTTCACTTATGACTTTATATTACATGTTCTTTTGTAAATTCCATGTTAAAAAGCGTATTGGTTAAAATTGTTTTATTTGTCGTCCGTGTTTTGACTTGTAATTATTCATATGATTACTTAGATCATGATTAATTATTTACAGAATATAAAACATGATTTATATATATATATATTCAGAATATACATATATATAATAAATCAGTAAATGGAATGAAATACACCATTCATGGAGACGGTAGGTCGTACGTACGTGTGAACGCTATTTTCGTTTCCTTATTGAGTTGAACAGAATTAAGTAGATGACATACATATATACACACATAAATCTAGTATCATTATTATGTCATATATTTCATGATTACTTATTATATATAATTTATAATAATTCATGAATGGTTAAAGTGGAGAATGAATCTCATCGCGTCGTGGAGACGGTAGTCCGTACGTACGCACGAGCGATGATATCGTTCTCATGATCGTGGGACTGTATTGGAGTGTATGTAAACTATTTCAGAATCAATATCACTTTAAAATAATAATATATAGTTATAATTTACACCATTATACCCATCAAAGTAAGGTGGTGGTGGAAAATATATTTCGCCACGGCGTGGAGACGGTATTCCGTACGCACGCACGCGCGGTGATTTCGTTTTCCGTAGGATGGATAGATGGTGAAATAGGATTGTTTCATAATTATAATAACATATCAGTATATGAGTGATACTTATGTTATTATTTCATAATGAAGCAACCTATGAATAATAAGTGGAAGAAGAAATAAAGGTGAAAGAATCGGTAACGGAAATTACCTCTTCTTTGAAGCGCCTCTTTGAGACCTCCTCTTAGTGCACTAAAATTGGTCTTTGAGGAAGACCAGAACCTCTAGGATGTTTCTATGGAAGTGGAGAAGAGAAATTTTCAGGGGTTGGCCGAGCATGAAGTCTCAATGTTGTGTGAGTAAGAGAGGGAGGAGGTTCCCTTTTATAAAAGAGTAGAGGGGCACCTTTGGAATAACTAAAAATATTATTTTATTATAAAGACATGTTCGGTTTTATATAGCTCCAAATTGATTATTTTTCGAGTCTAAGGTGGTAATGGGTCTAAATAGCCTCATAAAATATAATTTAGACAAGTTTAGGTTATTATTTTAACCTTATCAATATGATTTAACTCTAAGTTAAATAATTTATCTTTTACCGTGTCCTTTTGTTTTCTTAAACTATATGGTTAATAAACTTACTATATCAAGCCAAACGAACCCCATGTTGTTTATTATTAATATATATAATCTTATCTAAGTCATTTTTCCGATCCTTATATTTTTAGGAATAAAATAACAATTAATAATATAATATTTGTTTTAAAAACTAATTTATGTCAATTTTGACAGTATTTCGTACATGATTTTTATGAAATTCATAACAGAATGATAAGTTCGAACCAAGTTACATAAATCAACAATAACATGTCATATTAACCTATAAACATAGTTTAAGTCATAAAAAGTCTCAAATTACATTTATTTGGGCATTTATAACAACAATTATGTCAATATTTCATTAATAAGACAATTACTGCATCATCTTTGTGTCATAATAAATGAAAATTATTTAATCCCTAAAAATTATAAATAAATTCCTATGATGTAGATAATTGTATTAGAGTTCTGGATACTATTCTTGTTCTAGGTTTCATGAAGTTTATCACTAGATTAAAATTATTAGACTTAAAAGATTTAATAAAGTGACATGTTGTCACATTCTTTGGTTTTAATAATAATTAAATTATTTTCATTGAAAAAATTTAATTAAATGAATCTAATCTGACCCTTAGGTGATATGGGTCGACTTTTAGTCATACAATAGTATTTTTACATTTGTTAGGGTAATTTTAACATATTATATTTACCCTCAATTACCCAATTTACCTTTAACTATGGTAAATAAAATATACTGTAGTTACTATTCATAATTCCCAAAAATAAAAATTAGCTTATTAACATAATTTGGATCCACTGATTGCAAATATGCAATCCATTTTTTCAAATTCAATACACAAAAGTTGAAAAATTTAAATTAAAATTAATCCCTTTGTCAAAAGAAAACGGGTTTTCTTTAAATCATTGCAAAAGATTTAATTGATTTAACCAACGAATTCAAGGAAAAATCAATGCTAATGTCAAACATTATATTAAATGGTAAAAATATATTCTATTAATACTTTAAAACCATTCAATATTATAATTTAACCACATAATATATTACGATGAAAAAATTTGTTTTTAATTAAAATATAGCGTGTTTTTACTATTCATTAAAATATGAAAGTTATCGAAAAAATATCAAAACTTTATCTAATGTAAATTTTTATATCCTGATTCAAAAGAAGAATTTTATTTTGTCAAATTGAACTTATAAACATGTAAAAAACTAGATTTAAAGTGGGTGCGCCATCAAAAGGCGGCAAAACTGCATTTTTTGAAAAATACTTATTTTACCCGAAAAATTTATTTTGTTCTTATACCCTGTTCTAGAAAATGTGTAAGATGAATAATAATGTTATAAAATTCAAAATTTAGTTAATACTATTCATAACGGCTAGTTCATGACAATATTATAATAATATATCATTGTTTAGTGAAACACGGTATTGCATACTACACACGCTATCGAGGAAGGTCGCGATTGCATGTAATGCAAGGAAAGTCAAGGATGAGTATTGTGAAAGCACATTTTGGTGTAGTGTACAACACAAGAAATTAATGAAAAGAATATTTTTCATAAAATCTAGGGGTGTTACAGTCAATATTTTCATGAAACATAATCTAGGAATGAATATTATCATCCAAAATTAGATCCATATTAATTTTTTTAAAATAAATTAATGAGGTCTTGATTCATGTTTTAATGATAATGAATTTTGTAGCTAGAAAAAATATTTTTCTACTAAAACTATTTTTAAAATATAAAATAGTTTTTTTGATAAAATATTTTCTTCAGGTAAATCATTTTTTATGAATGGAATACAATTCTGAAAATATATTATTTAAAAAAATGTTTTTATATATTTGGTCATAATTATAAAAAGTACTATTCATGTTAATAAAATTTTTCCTATATTATGGGGATTAATTGTTTCCAAGTAATAATCTAATATCTAGAAAATCAGGGTATATTGTTGTAGAATAAAGACATTCAGAATTATTATTATTAAAAACTCTGATTTTGTAATTAAATTTTTGCTGATACTCTTATTTATATCTCAAAACATGACATCTGTGATTAAATATAATATTTAAATTGATTATATTGGTAAATGATTAAAACAACTGGGTTATTATGAATCAAGTAAACACTTTGATTAGGGAATTTTTTTCCTCAATACCTCAAAGGAAAAAGTTTGGTATTTCTAATGACTGATTCCTCCTATTTAGTTATTATGATAATCAATATTATGATTTACAATTTTTTTATAATTTTTTAAAACATACATCTTCGTATGTGGATGAAGGAACATTATATATTTTAGAAAATACTAATTCGAGGATATCTATAAAAAAACAATGTTTATTTGAATAAAGTAATTTTGGAGATCATTTTTTTTAGGAAAAATAATGAAACTATAAGTGATGTTGTTGTAAATAAAAATTTTATTCTCAATACTTCATTAATGTAAGAAATAATCTACCTTATGGTTTATTGAATGTTAATTTTATTGAGTAAACAACGTCCAAACTCTTATCTAAAGCATGGAAGATAATAAAAAATTTATGTTTTTTAATTTATTAATTCCTTATTGTTTTTTATGATCATCCATTCCTACAAAATATTAATTTTATTTAAAATCCTAAAATTGAATGCGAAACCCATAATGTAATGCTATCTAGAGATCAGGAAAAAAATATTACCTCTTCATAATTTTCTATTACTTATAGATCAACTATAATAAAAAAATAGTGGTTTTTTGGGGGAGATCATAATGGGATAAATTGAATTAATTTTTTATGATTTTTCATATTAGTCTGATTTGTTGGTTCATCATGTGTTATATGTAATTCATATAAGAGTAGTACTCTGATTATTAATTCATTCACATTATTTTAATATATTGTGCGATGTTAAAGGATATTTAACCTCTCATGGCTTCTGAATGAGTAATTTATAAAAAAATTTGTTTAAGGAGTATTAAATATAAAAATAAATTATTATGGTTTTCATAGAAATAGTTTTCATATAGATAATGAATTTTCTAATACAGTATAATTTTATTGGCATCACAAACAACCATGTAGAACACAAAGGGTTTCATAAACATTTTCATTATTTTAGACGGGATTTATGTCTTTTGTTGAATATCCATAAATGATTTTAGAAATATTCTTACAATGTGATCCTTCACACATTAATAAAATTATCACATATTCCATGAGGTTTATTTAATCATTGATTGGTTGGATATATTGATGATCATGACATCTACTAAGGCTTAATAATGATGACATACATCCTCTCCTTTGAAGAGTATGATATCTTGAACCAGGATTGTGATTGACTAGTGAATAAAGGTCTATTAAAGAAAAAATTATATATATTATGCATATTTATCTGTATGAGTGTATGTTAATGTTCTCATCCACAAAGAATAGTGATATGTGATTTATTTATCACCCATGCCAGTGTATACCTAGATAATTGAGAACAATTGAGTTTATTATATGGTATTGACATAATGTTCCCCATATTTGATCAGAGTATTATTAAAATGGATTATATAATTATGAAATATCTATTATGATACAACTAGTTGATATATATTTGTATGTACACATGTCTAATAAAATCATATTTAATCCATATATAGATTCATTAGTTTTGATAAATTTCTAGTGGAAACACTTTTATTAAAAAAATTATATATGAATTCAATTATCTTATTCCACAATTTCCATTGGGGTCCCAATTTGTGGCTTTGAGATTCAAAATTTTGTTTATAAAACATTTATTGCTACCCAAAAATGTTTTTTCATGGAAATATTGAAAATATCATAGATGTATTTTCTATATTTTTATATATAACATATCAGGATGTGAAATTAATGACAATTTTGAAAAACGTGTTTTAGAAATATTAAAAAGATATATTGCATATGTTTTTATATGTTTTTAAAAATGATTCAGATAAATTTAAAATAACCATATGTCTACGAGGATATAGTGAGAGTATGGTATTTTTGGAATTTTTATCTAATGGGAACACAATGGATTAGTGAATTACAACATATCATGGTTCAACTTGCCATGCACCATGGAATACTGAAACTCGCCACACAATAGTTATTTTCATAGGCATTATTAATCTATATTTAATATATTGGATTCATAATTCCACATTGCAAATGTTATAAATCATGGTAATTCATAATATGTAGACATATTTTTGGAGTTAAAATTCATTACATTAATGATTAAACATTACATATTCATAATAGGTATTAGAAAACCTTTTTTAAGGGATGTGAAATGTTGCATATTTTTTTGGAAAGATCAATTAATATAGTTTTCTCATTTTCAGTTGTGTAATAACTATATAAATTAGTCCAGTCCTATTATGAGTGGAAAAATTCAATTTTACAGTTATAAATATTAAAAACCACCTTATAAATAAATTTATCTATATCAAATTTTTATTTCTTATTTAATCATTGGATTTACTAGTCTATGAATAGACAGAGACATTATCCTTACATCATGTGATTCCAACAATCCATGGATAATCTAGGAGGGAGGAACCCTTAAGTTTTTCTATAGTCATATATTTGAATAATTGGATTAATTTTTTGATGGAATAAATAATCAAAGTGAAATTTACATATTCTCCTTATCTAATTATTCATTATATATATATGTATATATATTTGTGTGTGTGTTATCATAGAATAGTTTTTATAACTAAATTGAGGGGTGAATTGAGTCCTTGTATTTTTTCTTCACTTAAAAAATCCATGTTTTTAAATTTATTACAAACATCTGATAAGTTATTTAACAAAGAATGAGGTGGAGTCATATTTATAGTGAATAGAAACATACACATATATTTATAGTTTATTAAAGAATATATGTACCATATTCTACTCCACCACCTGTCACGACCCATCCTCGGGGCACGTGACGTGACTACCCCAAGCCCGCCTTCCGTAGGCCAAGGGCTAACAAATAGCACCAAAGGCATAAATCAATAAGCTGGGAATGCATTGCCTTTATAAAAGTAAACAAACACAATATAATATGCAACAAGAAGAAATAAGTAATTAAAAAATAATACAAAAGACTATGCTGGATATTAAATGGTCCAGTATACATACCCAACTGAACAACATGTTCAAGTGAAAAGGGACAAATAACTAAAATTAAAGAGCATCTCCTGGATTGTACTCTAGAAATTCATACCTGAAGGGTAGGTAGAGATGTCCACCTCAGCACTCACGTCTCTCAGTCTCCTAAGTGGGCCTAATCATCGTAAAGTCCACCTCTAGGTACCTTATAGTTGTGTCGCTCTCGGACTCCGTCAGCGTTGTCCGTCGTCTGCATCCAACACAACGAGGTGCGGGCATAGCCCGTGTAGGGGTGATTATAACGATACTCAGTGGGGACCCCGAGACCCGCGAGGTCTCACAATATCCAATAAGGATAAAAAAAAGACGAAAAATAAAATCATGAAGTATCAAAAAATCCTACTTTGGTATATTTCGATACATATACCTATGTTACAAATCTAAGTCCGGCTCCAACTCTCGAGCCCAAGCACAAAACAATTCCACAAAGGAAGTAATGTCAATCACCACGATGATAATGGTTGAATGAAATTACTCAAATCCCACAAGTATGCCAAAATTTTAGAGAGATATATACGATCAGATGTAGCCACTGGATCATCTAAGATGTTGGACCCACAATGGTTATAGTCCAGGTAAGCTGTCGGACCCACATAGTATACATGACCAGCTATTCTGTCTGACCCCCACAGGATACAGGAACATAAGTTAGAACTATCAAACCCACATAGGATTCGGGTACAGTAGACTTTGTCATCAAACCCACGGAGGATTCCAGTATAGAATTCATTGCTGTCGAACACACATAGGATTCCATTATAGTAATGGTTGCTATCGAACCCACACATGATTCTAGTACAAGAAGTCATCACAGCCAGCTCTAGGGTTCTCGCTCACAACACGCTAGATTCTAGGAGGGTCCACTCCTCGAGTCAAGGGGTTCAATACATCAACTATCATGAATTCCTATGTTGATGTATCCTTATGTTCTGTCTCATCAAAAGTAACTCAACGTGATAGAAGGCACGTCAATCAAACGCTTGTTCAGAGAGTTATTAGCTTTTCTGTTCAAGGGCCCAATTGGATTTACGCTCATCCCAAACCCGTCGATTTTCCAAAGTTTTCCAAAACTCACTTATAGTATCACGAAAGTACATCCTCATCCCAAGGGTTATATTGCCATAGACAGCAGGTCATTCAGACCTGTGGTCATAGAGATATTTGAAATTAGGCGATTTAGGGCCTAGCCCGTCAAGCCTAATGGGCTGGCGGGTCGGCCCGACCCGACTCAGCAGGTTTCACCCGGATGGGGGTCGGCCTAGCCCAGTTTGGCGGGTCTGACCTAGCTGGGAGGACGAACCGGCTCAGTGGGGCGTGGCCCACCTGGGGAACCGGCCGACGAAGCGGGCTGGTCCAGTTCACCCGACGGTGCCGCCTCTCCCTACCCGGCCGACCGATTCTGTCTAGAGTGAGCGGCACGCAGAACGGGCCGCTATTCCTCCCACACGGCGCCAATCAGGCTGCAGTTTCTTCACCCCGGCCAGCAAGAGGCCGCACAGATCACTGTCTAGTGGCCGCGGTTGAGGGACGTTGTTCCACCGTTGTGCGGTGCATAAGGGTGTCATGATACTCAAGCCCGGCTGGTCATAGCCGAACAGCTCTTCCAGCTCGGCCGACATGAGGCCGGTCGGTTCTTCTCTGGTCAAGCGACCATCGAATGCTGGACGCGGTTTTCTTCTATGAGGAATCTTCGGGCGTTGCAGTCATCCAGCGGACCGCCGGTCGGCCCACTGCCTGTCTCCACGGCGGCCGACTTGGATGACCGCCTCCACATCTCCACTACGGCACGACAGCGCCGCTGACCCTCTCCCCTCCACGCGGCGTGACGACGCCATGCCTCCCCTGCTTCCAATGATTAAACAACAATCAATAATCAACGGAGGCTCGGCACGCCGTGTTTGTTTGGCCCATGCCCTCCATGTTAGGAGATAGCATTTTGTATATAATAATTCCAAAATAAACGTTTGAAGTTCATGGCTATAATTGTTACATAAAAATAAATAATCTAAATTCCCCGTACACTGATTCGATGTTCGTTCATTGATGATGACATTGATTTTTTGACGTCTGGTGCGTCTGAGGAGGAAGCGTTGTTGTTGGCGACATTATTCGTAGGCATCCCCTTCTCCCTTGGTGTGGATGAAGAAGAAGGAAGATGGTGTTCCTCGGGGGTATCACCTCATGTTCATTCCCCGATTGATGAATTAGTGGGGATGTTCTCCGTTGGATAGGATGTCATTCCTTTCTAATTATCCCAATGCCTCCCAATTGAATATTTACCAATGAAAATAAAATAAAAGGCTCCCTCATATTTTTAATGATTCCATGCAATTCAAAACAAATAAAATTAATCAATTAATTGAGGGATCATAATTAATTAATTTGATGGTGTTGGCATATTAATGGGAGAAGGTGGGAGGTGGAGTGTTTTCAAAATTAAAAGTGGAGAGGTGGCCTCATTAATTCAAAGGTCATTCCAAGAGTTTCAAAGGAGGGTTTAAAGGGAGTTGGGGTGGGGGGGGGGGGGTTGTGTTCATTTGGGCCCGCACCACCCAATATTCTCCCATGGAAGGTTTTGTGGGGTATGGGCCCCACCCCAACATACCTTTTGTGGATTTATCCACCACCTAAAAATTACGTCACACATAAATTTTAATTTTTTAACAATCCCCCAAAATTAACTTCTCCTCTTGATAAAATGCATCTTTATTAAAGGTCCCCTTAAGCGAATACTGGTGTTGCGAGTTCATCGGTGTCCTCGAATTTCAACTATGAGCATCGGTACAAAAGATGGAAAACCTAGCATGAAATTTTACTGAATGTACTCGATTAAACATCAGAAAATGATTTCATGCACACTGGGCCTCAGATTCAGGTGCCGTCACAAACTGCGGACTCGTAAAATTCCAAGGAATTTATGAAAAAAAATTCCTTGAACTGTACGGGTAATTAAATTACCCCCACCTCAGGGATTTACATCACTGTAAAGATGCAGAACACACTAGGGAAATAAAATGGGGGTACTGAGCATGCATCATAGCCTCCCACTCCCATGTGCTTTTTGGAGGATCTCGTGCTGTCAGTGAATTGGAACCAGAGGAATCGACCATCCATGGAAGACTCATTCCAGTCGACCCTCAAACTTTACTAGAACCTCCATGAAAGTCTCCCCATCATCGATGTCCAGCTCATCATGGTCGATGATGTGGGATGGGTCATACACATATCTCTTTAGCTGAGATACGTGGAAAACGTTGTGAACCCAGTGCAACTAAGGTGGAAGGGCCAGGTGGTAAGCCACCTCGCCTACTATGCTAAGAACCTGGAACAACCCGATAAAACTCAGAGATAACTTGCCGCCTTAGCCAAATCACCATAGACCTCGTCAAGGTGAGACCCGTAGGAATATGTGGTCCTCATCCTCGAACTGTAGTGGTCTCTGTCTCCTATCAGCATATGACTTCTGTCTTCTCGGTACAGTATTCATCCGCTCCTAGATGATCTTCACCTTCTCTATCCTAGCTTGAACCATCTCTGGTCATACAAATGCTGACTCTTCTAGGTCAGTCCAGTGTATATTGGACCTGCATGGACAACCATACAGTGCCTCGTAAGGGTCCATCATGATGGTGGAGTGGTAGTATTAGTTGTACACAAACTCCACCGAGGGTAATTGATCCTCCCAGATGCGACAAAAGTTGAGGACACATGCACAGAGTATGTCCTCGAGAGTCTAGATGGTAATCTCAGTCTAACCATCCTTCTGAGGATGGAAGGTAGTGCTCAAGATAAGTTGCATCACAAAAGCCTCATATAACCCCTTCCATAGCTGGGAAGTGAAACAAGCATCTCGATCGGAGACGATAGTCGATGGCAGACCATGAAGCCATAAAATCTCCTAATCGTAGAGGCATCCTAAGATCTCTACTAAGCCCTACTCTCTGATCAGTATGAAGTGTGCCAACTTGGTGAGTCAGTTGAAAATCACCCAGATAGAGTCGTGTCCTCTGGATGAACGTTGAAGTCCCGTCACGAAATACAGGGATATCCCATCCCACTTCAACTCAGGTAACACTAAGGTCTATTTCAAGCCTGCTAGTACCTGGTGCTCCACCTTCACTTGCTAACAAGTAATGCATTGCGAGATAGGCTATGCTACCACATTCTTCAAACCCGACCACCTGTTCTATCGTCTAATGTCATGATACATCTACACCACTCCTGGATGTACCGCTAAAGGGGATGTGTGGAACTCCCCAAATACCTCCTCCTATAGTTCTACTGGTACCATGGTACGTCATCTGAAGAGGATTACATGCTACCCACCGTCAAAAAAACCCCATCAGGTGCCCACCCTGAGGATATCTGAGCACGTCATTCCTTACAGTCAACATCCCCACGCTGTCCCTTTATTACTCGCTGATGAAGTGGAGGAGTGATTGTGAGAGACTGAGGAAAGGCTGCTCCATATCTCCCCCCATAAAATATCTGCAACGCTGCTATTTACATGGTCACCTCTCCTAGCAGCCGAATGCCTTATCTCTTGTTGAGAGCATCTGCTACAACATCCCCCTTCCCACGATTATAGACTATCTCGAAGTCATAGTCCTAGAGGAACTCATTCCATCACCGCTGTCTCAAGTTAAAGTCCTTCTAAGATAATATTTACATGAGACTCGCGTGGTCAGAATAGAGTATAAAATCTCACCCATTAGATAGTGCACCACATATTCAAGGAAAAGACCATTACTGCTAACTCCAAGCCATGGTTAGTGTAGTTCTACTCCTACTATCTCAACTGCCGATAACCATACGTGCTCACTGCTCGCTCCTGCATCAAGACACACTCGAGTCTAGTCCCCAATGTGTCATAGTAAACTAATTTCCCTACGCCTTCCTCTAGAAGACTCGTGATTGGGGCACTATTTAGCCTCTACCTCATCTCCTGAATGCTCTACTAGAATCTCTCCAACCACACGGAGGGTTTCCCCTTTTTGCTAAAGTTGATAGTGGTGCTGCATCTCTGGAGAAGTCTGGCACAAAGGTAAGTCTTTCTGACTCATGGGTGATCGACCACACCCTCTTATGCATGATTCCATCCCATGCTTCCTGGGTTTTCCATTTTTCTGACGAAGGAAAACCCATCACAAAGTTTTAGATAAACCATAACCTTTTTTCCAAATGCAGTCAATCTGTGTATGAACTGTGGTTGCCCAGTACATACCGAAACTAATGTCGTAAGGCCTCGAATCGGCCCCCAAGAGGTTACAACTAAAACTCACGCCTCTAGGTTATGATCAACTTGTCGGGTAGATGTGATTATTGAGTCTCCTCTCAAAGGTATCTCTAGATGTGAGGGTTATGTTAATAGCTTAACTGGAAACTCAAGGTTTGGGAAAAGATTCATGGAAGGAAGAAATGATTTGTACCTATGTATTTTCATACAGAAGCTAGTATTAGACACAGACCATTCCTCAAATCATTCTTAGAGACCTTGGGTCACACTCCATGTCCCCATGTAGCAACTCTCTTCCATATCCCTCTATCTCCCTAGGCCTAGCGAGGACTACAAAGGCGGGTGATTGAAACATGTCAGAATCATCACCACCTCATGATGCTATCCTAGATCTGCTTCCATGTCTACTTCCCTACAAATTCACATGTCCTTAACACTTCCTTTTCTTGAAACATCTCACACGCCCTAATCTCTGATACTGGCGCCAGTTCACAGCTTCCCATTACTATCATTAACTGGCTGTATCCACTCATCGAAAGAACATTCAACCACATATGTTCTCTCTAGCACCCTAACAGACGTAGGAATACATAGAAGAAAAGGTGTTGGCTCAAATATCCTTAAACACAACTCACTCAAAGGTCCAAGATCTAAATCACTGATTGTATCATATTCATCGAGTACCAGGAATATTCGGTATGCCTCGATGAATACTCAGCTACCGACATGTTGTCCTGACAATGTTGTATAAGCTCTAGTAAACTCTTAGCCACCTCCTCAAGCCTATCCTTTGTCACCAGTGAGTCGGTCTCACCTAGTAACTTGAGTGGTATTTGATGTTGAAACACGTTTAAGGCACGAATCCTATATGTGTCCTCTAGTAGTACTATCAGTTGCAACTGCTGACCAACATGCAGTGATATAGCTGACACACTACCAAAAGGTTATATCATGGGTAATGGTCCACGTACCAAGGCCTCATAACTATGTAGACCATCCGCATGGTCACTCACTGAACAATTCTAGTAGTTAAGATCACCATCTAATATTCTGGTGTCTCAACTAGGCAGAAAACTCTAGAAATCACCTTCAGCCAACCCTCAACTGTGAGGGAATCTATCTCAACTAGAAACCTCAGAGGCCTCTGCTAATGGAAGTCGTAAAATGTGCTAAGACAGCGTGGACCATCCACCAATGTGACTGGTGCTATCTGCTGCCCAACGAGTGGTGGTTCTTCTGGTATACCACCCGAAGGTGCCAACGTAGAAAGAGGGCCCTAAACCAGAGCCTCGTCACTCGGTGGGCCGCCATCGTGTACTCTCTCGGGAACCCTAGCTGGTATTCTTCACAACGGAATCCTGATAAGAAATAGGTGTGCCACAGACAAGAAGATATACCTAGTGAGCTGACTCAAAGAAACCCCAATAGAAACACTTGAAACCCACACACAATCAGTGTTTTTGTGCACTGAGTCGGAAATCAGAGGTTAGGGTCCTGGTGTATGGATAAGTCGACCACCACACCAACACTGGACTCCCTGGACTAAAAACCACACTCAATACTCTTAACACTATTTCTTCACGGTATGATAGATCAGAGTCCTATGTTCTATGGTAGAACCAACTCGTCTGATACCAATTTTTCAAGACCTGTCCTCAGGGCACGTTCCGTGACTACCCCAAGCCTGCCTTCCAAAGGCTAGGGGCTAGCGACTATCACCAAAGGTGTAAATCCCTAAGCTGGGAAGGCATTGACTTTATGAATGTAAAAAAAGACATTAGAGTACGCAACATGAAGTAATCAATTATTGAAAATGAATACAAAACATTATGCTCGAAAGTAATTGGGATAACATACAAACCCAACTGAATAAAAAGTACAAGTAAAAAGGGACAAACAACTGAATGTAAAGAGTAGCTCATGTATCATCCTCTAGAAATTTTTACCTAAAGGGTAGGTACAAATGGCCACCTAAGCACTCATGTCCGTCAGTCTCCTCTATGTGTCGACTCGTCTTAAGGTCCACCTATTGGTATGGTCTAGTCGTGTCGCTCTCAGCCACTCTCAGTGTTGTTTGTCATCTGCATCCAACACAACTAGGTGCGGGAAAAGCCTGTGCATGGGTGAGTATAACGATACCCAGTGGGGACCCCAAGACCTGCATGGTCTCACAATATCCACTAAGGATAAACAAAAGAATAAAGACAAAATCCCGATGTAACTACCATCCCTTCTTAGATATATGCCTATACATATACCTATTTTACCAATCTCAGTCTAGATCCAACTCTTGAGCCCAAGAACAAACCAATTCAAAAAAAAAGTAAAGTCAAACTCCACAATTATAATGGTTTAATGAAATGACTCATCTCACAAATGTATACCACAATAGTAGAGATATATATATGATAATATTTAGCCACTGTATCATCTTAGCTGTCAGACTCACACAAGATACAGTCCAGCTAAGATGTCAAACCCACATAGGATACATGACCAGCTATCTCATCTAAGATATCAGACCCACACAAGATACATGAAAATCTATAATTCATCTGAGCTGTCAGACCCACACATGATACATGACCATCTATTCCGTCGGA
The DNA here is from genome assembly GCA_963277665.1 of Viscum album. NCBI lineage: Eukaryota > Viridiplantae > Streptophyta > Magnoliopsida > Santalales > Viscaceae > Viscum > Viscum album. Next base: position 1,930,026,285 of record OY728133.1, read on the forward strand.
CCCACACATGATACAGGAACATAAGTCAGAACTATTAAACCCACACATGATTCTGATATAGTTGTTGTTGTTGTCAAACCCATGGAGGATTCTAGTATAATAGTCATCGCTGTCGTACCCACACATGATTCCAGTATAGTAGTTGTCACTGCTGAACCCACATAGGATTCTGGTACAGAAGTCTTCGCAGCCAACTTCAGGGTTCCCGCACACAGCACGCTGAATTCCTAGATGGTCCCCTCCACGAGTAAAGGGGTTTGATACATCAACTATCTCTCTGTACTGATTTGATGCATCCTGAAGTTCCGTCTCATCATAAGGAACCCAAGGTAACAAACGGGGCATCAATCAGACGCTCGGTCTGACAGTTATTAGATTTTTCATTTCAGGGTCCCAATTGGATTTAGGCTCGTTCCAAACCTGTCCATTTTCTAAATTAATCCAAAAATCACTTAGATTATTGAAAAAGGACAGCCTCATCACAAGGGTTCTAGTTCCATAGACAACGTGTTGTTTGGATGTGAGGTTTTGGAGATATTCGCAATTATGTGATGTAGGGCCCGACTCGTCAAGCCCAGCGGGTCAGCGCGTTAGCCCGACCTGACTCGGTGGGTCTGACCAAGCTGGGGGTCGGCCCGACATGGTTTGGTGGGTTTGACCCAGTTTGGTGGTTGGCCTGGATCGGTGGGGGCGTGGCCCACCTGTGGACCCGGCCCGTGGAGCGGGCCTGTCTGGTTTGCCCCGTGGCACCGAGCGGCGTCGCCTCTCCCTCCCCGACCGGCCGAAGCTAGCCGGTTCTATCCGTTGTGAGTGGCCCGCACAGTGGGCCACAGTTCCTCCCATGTGGAACCGAGTAGAGCTACAGTATCTTCAGCCCGGCCGACAGGCGGTCGGCCGGTTCGCCAGTGAGAGGCTCGTGGTTGCGTGTCGTAGTTCCCCCGCCACGCTGCGCCTGAGGGCACCGCGATAGTCCAGCCTGGCCTGCTGTACCCGGCCAGTTCTTCCTGTCTGACTGGTATGAGGCTATTCGGTTCTACTCCAGTTGAGCGGTATGTGGATGTGGTCCATTGTTTTCCTCCATGTGGTGCCTTCGGGTGCCACGGTCTTCCAGTGGGCCTCTGGTCGGCCCGCTGCCCGGCTCCATGGCGGTCGGCTTGGTCAACCACCTCCGCATCTCCACCGTGGCGCGACGACGCCATAGACCCGATACCCTCTACACAGCGTGACGACACAGTGCCTCCTCCACTTCCGACATTTAAACAATAATCAAGAATCAACGAAGGGTCGCAGGGCCGTGTTTGTTCGGACCATGCCCTCTACATTAGGATATAACATTTTGGCCATCATCATTCCAAAATAAACGTTTGAAGATCATTGATATAATTCTTATATAAAAACAAATAATCCAAATTCCCAATACCATGATTTTAAGTTCACTCATTGACGAAAAAGTCGATTTGATGACGTCGGGTGCGTCCGAGGAGGAAGAATCGTTGTTGGCAACATTCTTCACGGGCGGTGTCTTCTCCGTTGATGCAGAGGAAGAGGAAGGAAGACGACGTTCCTCATGGGCATTGTCTGACGTTCTTTCCCCGTTTGAATACGTGGGGGGGGGGGATTTTCTTCATTGGAGAGGATGTTGTTCCATTCTAATTCTCCCAAAGCCTCCTAATGAAATATTTGCCAACGCAAATAAAATAAAATGCCCCAATTTTTTTTTAATGATTCCATTCAATTAAAAATAAATTAAATATATCAATTAATTGAGGGAGCTTAATTAATGAATTTTATGGTGTTGGCACATTAATGAGAGAAGGTGGGAGGTGGAGAAATTTTAAAATTATAAGAGGAGAGGTGGCCTCATTAATTTAATGGGGAGTCAAAGAGTTTCGAAGGAGGGTTTAAAGGGAGTTGGGGGGGTTTTGTGTTCTTGTGGGCCCCACCACACAATATCCTCCCATGGAAGGTTATGTGGGGTGTGGGCCCCACCCCAACTTCCCTTTGGTGAATTTAACCAAGACCTAAAAACTATGTCACACATATTTTTTAATTTATTATCAATCCCCAAAAATTAACTTCTCCTCCTGATAAAACACAAATGCGGAAAATTTCCCCTTATGCGAATATCAACGCTGTGAGTTCGTCGATGTCCTCAGATTTCGATTCCAAGCATCGGTTCCAAATATATAAAAATCCACACGTACGTTTACTGAACATACCATTTCTAAACTTCAGAAAATGATTCCAGGCACACCGGGCCTTGGAATAAGGTTCCGTAAAAAACTGAGGACTCATAAAATTGTAATGAATTTATGAAAAAAATTTCATTAAAAATTCCAGGTCTTTACAACAACTATCTTCTCCACATGTGTGATGATTTTCTACAAAAATATATTGTTTTGTTAAATTTTTGTACTTTTGATAATTACATCATGACTGAGTGAAATAATTCAACACATAATACAATCATAGACGCTTTTTACTAAGTTCCAGTAAGAATTTACAATCAACTGGAAAAAATGTTTTTCTTACATAGAACCTTTATAATGAAATAATAGGAAGATTGTGACTGTTTACATATTTCAACTAATAAATGTAAGATACACACACAAAAAATAATTGGTCTCAATTCGATATGATATGATAGATAAAAGGATCAAGGAGATTATTTTTAACTCAGAAAGTATTTTTATTTAGCATATCTAAAAATACGAGCATTCATCTACATTATTTTAATATAAATTATTAAATTATTTCAGAGTGTTTAGAGAAATATTTATCATTTTTTTATTCAGCAGTACTCTTGAAATATTTATTCTCAATTAGATGTAATTATTATTATTATTTTTTGTTCTCAGAAATGAATTCATTACCACATATTTAAACACATCGCACTGGATCCAAATAATTAGCGATCAATGGCATGTCCTTTTCCTTGTAATACCTCAACAATAATGGTGACAAATAAACAATCATTATTTTCATCTTTCACCGCACATAGATCTTATTATAATTTATTTTCCATTAAATAGGTAAAAACATTAAATGACCATAATGTAGATTTAAAAGCTAAATTATGTGATTCAATGGTAATAAATACAAACATACAACACTTAGTAGACGATTAAATATTTGAATCCATATAGATGATATTTCATCAAAAATCCAAATAAAATTACATTGGATTTTAAATAATGTTTCTAAAACATATGTAGAATATTGAAATCATGTTATAAAATTAACAATTTAGGTTCCTCACATTATTTATTAATCTACATTAACATTAAACCTAGCTGAATGATCTACGTATATGATTGTTCATGTAATAGATCTTACCGATGTAAAAATTTTTACATAGGAAATTACATGATGTATCTAGTTCCTTTATATTGGAATTGACATATCTGATTTCTAAACATTCTCATTTTTACCACATAGAAAAAAATATCATGAAGTTAATTTTCAAGACACTAACTGATCTCTACTAAAAATAATGAGAATGAATAAATAATGAAATTAATTGTCGAAATCATAGTAATAGGATAATACCTGGTGAAAAAACATAAAAATACGATTATCACATTATGAGGTGTTTTTGAGATAATAAAAACCTACTGTAAAAAGGATATGTTGGATGAAAATTAATATTCCAACAATGCCCTCATTTTTCATGACCACATAACTCGTTAGACATTCTAGTAGATATGAAACATGATATTTTCCAATTTTCTGACAAATGTTCTATTTTTTAAGATGTATATCATTTGAAATTTAGTTTTTCTCACGCTTAATTAGTAATTTCTCAAAATATTTAATGCCAAAAAATTCTACCCCATTTTGATTAATTTATATCAATGGTAATGATAGTTTTAAAAAATTTCATCTGGCACTTTTGAGTTATAGACTATTGATTTAAAGAACCAATGTAGAATATAAAATTATGCAAAGATAGAGTTTCATTAAATAAAATAAATCACTAAAAATAAACAGATAATAATCACCAATGATAAAAAATAATTGAATATCACTAAATTAAAACAATCACAAAGAGACGCATTAATAATTAAGGAATAATGATTTATTTAATATATTATTTTTAATTTAAAAATATATATCCACAAAACATAAAATAAAATTTAATTGTTAGAGAACGTAGTTTTTAAAATTGGTTCAAATTAGGATTTAATTTTTGGTTGAGTTACATTAAAGGGTGTATAGATTCTATAGGAGTTGGATTTTTAATTGATGGCACTAAAGGATTATAAACTCCTTTTATTAACTACATGTTAATCTAAGAAGTAATATAACGATCAGAACCGAGAGATATAATTCTTCTTATTAGAAATACAGCTACAGAAAACATATCAATCATTATAATTTCATCAAAATTGAAAACATTTAAGAGTAATAAGATATGATTATATATACATTTTATCGGATGAAGCAAGTATATTCTTGATAATAATATAAATACGTTTTATTGAACAATAAGAGAAAAATTTATAATCATTGACATTAATAAGGTAATGATGTAGGGAATTTCTCATAACAGATAAACAAAAAATGGATATTAATGAAATGTTTCTTCCTACTGTGATTCATATAATTGTGTTTGTAAATTATCCTACAATGAACCGACTACACCATTGAATCCATAATTTTGACTAGCTCTAGAAAAAATGGACAACATGCATAAAAAATCATAGATAAGAATTTAAAACATAATCATTAGGAGAATTCTCAGGTTCTACATGACCTAGTTACATGAAAATGATTAATAAATTCGATATAAAAATTTTTCATTTTAGGATTGTAAAAAAATATCTACATTTACATAACTATAAATAGAACATATGAACCATCTTCTAATTTTTATGTTGACTCATTCTTGAAAAAAATATCCAAATTTGGTGAAAATATTTTTTTCATCCACAGGGAAATAATTTGAGTATTTCTTCTTACAGGTTCAACAAACACTGACATTATATCAGTATATTGATTTGAAAATCCAAAATTATCTTCCACCACATATCGAAGAAATTATTTATGATGACTAATATGGTTATACAAAAACATACCAAACCCAATACTAATATTTTTAATAGCATCCTAGGTATTTTGAAATTGAATATAAAGATCCTTTTTCTACTCATCAGAAATCACTGGAGAAATAATATCACCTTTAAGAATTTGGATTTGAGATGAAATGGAATTCAACATTGACATCATTTGACTAGGATAATTATGGAAATCAAAATGAAATAATGATTTTATGGGTGTATTGGAAGAGAGTTTGAATTAAATTATAAATTGAAGTTAACTTGACCTAAATTCATTCAAACTATGAAGAATATATTTTACATCATATCTAAAATCATTGATATCATCATTCCCTACTAGAAAAAAATATATTTTCATTGATGAAGGATTATAATAATTTTCTTTTGAGTAGAAAATAATGAATCAATATTATTGAACTCAACCTCTGTCAGTAAAACCTCAATCAAATTGAATTAGAAGGATTTATTCTCACAAAATTACTTATAACACATTAAAGAGATTGAATTTTTGAATAAGTTGATCTATTCTAATACTAACGATCAACACTATTTGTGAATCCACCACTAGGACTAACATATTAATGATTAATTTGGAGATAGGGTAATCAATCATTTCTATGTTATAATATTTATATAAAGATATTTTAAATTTTAAATAAAATTAATCTACCCTCTTATTTTTGAGCTCATTCATTACTTCAATAGAAGTAACATATTTTTCAAATATGTCATTATTTTTTCATATAGACAGATCTACTAAATGATTAGTTGAAGGTGATGATGGTACCGATGTTGAATGGTGAATTTTTTTCTTCCATAACCACAACGACACCCCCTCCTATATCTATAGGTGATCCATAAATAATTTGATTATCTACATCTCATTATTCATCTAATTGAATAATTTTTTTAATATTCAAAACCCACCTGCCCAATATAAACTTGAATATCATTATGAAATGTTATAGTAATCTGAACAATGGTATCATCCTGATGATATTCCTCTAAACACACATAAATCCCCCATAATATTGGAATTGAAGAACAACATCATCAAGAATATATGTAGTATCCCTATATAAAAAACAGATTATTGAAAATTAATACTCGTTTCGAATATAAATTGTATCCTAATATCCCCGGGCAGACAATATTTAGAATAGTGTTATGTCACTATGTAGTGAGATCTAAGATAAATCCCTTAAGCCTCACATTATTTACCTACAACCTTCGAATGAAATTTATTAGAATTACAAAAATTTACAAACATCTTAATTCAATTATCTATAAGTTATTACATTAACGAAATATCACCACATTATATTTAATAAAATATACTTCTTTCTTCTTCAAAACTAAATAAATTAATCTCCTATCATGGTAGTAGTTTAACAATCAATTCCTTCACAATGATTTTATATTAACCTCATCATATATATCATAAAACTATATATTACAATCATTTTCATATAATATATTAAATACAATTCTTAAAAAAATAAAATTCTTTATCCCTTATTCTCTTTGTTTATTAAAATATCTACAAATATAAAAAACCTTCCATTGATTATGTATCTCCATCATTGGTTTTATTTTAAAAATATAACATCCAAAAAAATTGAACACTTATTTCCGACCTATATAACTTAAATAAACCCCCACCCCCTATTTGGGACAATTAATGATGCCAACCATATCAAATGAATAAAATATCACCACATTTACTTTAAAATTTAATGAGATTAATTAAATTTTTTTGATAAATTGGAAACTAAGAATTCAACATGAACTAATTAATTTATTACTCAAGAAGAGAAATTAATTTATTGTCATAAAACAAAAAATCCATTCCTTGAAAATCAAGTACTTTAATAAACAAAATTTATGTTTTCTTCATCCACACCATATCTATATACTTTACTATAAGAACTTCTAATCATTATCAATTGAATTTCATAGTTTAACATGATCATTAGTCTTCCACAAGCTTCATTATTATAAATTTTAATAGGTCACTTGAATGTCTAATTGGAATCGAGAGGTTATAAAAGATGCTTTAACATTGAATGGGGTTTATATTTTTGAATGGAGAATGGTTGAAGTGCTACATTTATATTAGTTCACACACCTATGTGCGAATTTTATTATGTACACAATTTTAGTTTAGAAATAATTCGAAAAAATAAATATATAAAAACTAAAAACTAATATGAAGAAATGAATTTTATTTTTCTTAATATAAAATATTAACATAAATAGAAAAACAATCAAGTGTAATTTTGAAATAAAATTTTACAAATATAATAATTAAATAATAAATCATAAATTTCAACAATAATAAAGGGAATAAATTAATTTACATGTGAATAAATAGAAATCATTAAATTTATGAAAAATGAATAAAACAAATTCACTTGAAATATAATTAAAATGCTAACACGCATGAGGATTAGTGAAAATATCTTGCTGATTGATTATATATAGAGATAAATTCAATAGAAATATTTAATTTTTGTTCATTATCTATTAAAAAATGATTCCTTATTTCTATATTATTTTCTCTAGAATTTTTTATTACATTCATATAAATGACGATATTACTAGTGTTATCACATTTAATTGATAATTGATTATAAATGAATCTGAATTCTATTAAGTCTTGTCTTATCCACAACAATTTTAAACCAGAATTACCTAAAAAATATATTTTTATTTAGAATTATTTAATAAAATAGAAAGATCCCAATTTAAAAAAACTAAATTCAATGTTCGATATCGTACATGATACGCCACATTAGGATTAAATGAACAATTAAATATTATTATTTAAATGATTCTATTATATCATATTCATTGTAATGGTGGGAATAAATATTATTAATTGAATTATGAAAATATTTTTCACACATGTTTTTATAATGATTCATTTGATAGAATGTTAATTATAAATTAAAATAATAACCAATTGAATATAATGGTCTTGTTTTATGAAAAAATATTTAAGAGAAAGTAAAGTTGTTTATAATATAATAAAATCACCATAGTTTGATTATTTTAATGAAATATATATGAAAAATAATTAGTTTATTTTTTAAAATTCACTTTATCTATTTTCAAGACATGATATTGGAAGAAATTAAATTTTTCAGATAAAAGACTTATTTAAAAACATGATATTTTCCTAAAATTTAATGGAGAACCCATTTTAAAGATAGTTTTTTACACATGTATATGTTTTATTTGACAAAATAATCTTCTTATTTTTAATAGGTACATAAAATATAGTTTGAATAGATTTATTTTATTATTTCAGATAACTTTCATATTTTAATGAATAGTGACAAACAATGTATTTTATTTCAAATCTAATTATCTATATAATTTAGTAATATTGTTGGATTAACTATTACATGGTTGTAAGGAATAATTATATTAATATTTTATTATATTAAAAAAATTATTTAGTTGGATTCTATTTCAAATTAATATTAATGATGAAAAAACTATGTGAACTTTTGATTGTTTTACTTAAAAACCCATTTCCTCGATCTGTCAATGTGATTAGTGTTAAACATAATTTAACTACATATCTTAATTGAATATTAAAAAATTTACATACATGGTTTTACTCATTATGGAAAAAGTTTTCCGATCGCAATAAAATTATTTTTTTTGATATTAAGTTCATTATTTTATTTACCATTATTAATGGTAAGTTGGGTAATTTAAGGTAAAAAAAATTATAATATTTTAAAAGTACCCAAACAGATTTACTAATCATAGTGTATTAGTTATTATCGTCCATGACCATCCTTGAGTAGAAATTATGTCCTTTGGAAGACACATGGGTGTGATTTTGACACTTTTAACATTTAATTTAATGTGAATACAAATATGTCATAAATTTGTCTCTTAATACAAAAATTATATTAATATGGGCTTTGGTTATTGATATATTTCACTATTAATAATCTTTAGAAATAGAAAATTAATAACTACATCATGGTAATTTATTTATAACTTTTAAGAATCAAATAATTAAATATAATTATGACACAAATATGATACAATAATAGAATTATTAAATAAATAATCAATTAAATGATATTAATAATCTTAAAATAAATATAAATTGAAATATTTTATGCAATTGATGAATTATATGGATGAATATGACTATTTATTTTTAATAAAATGTTATTTTTTCAAAGGAATCATGTCGGTATTTTTTTAAAAATTCATTTAACGAATAGTGTGAAATGTGACATAATACATCTTTAAAAATATAAAATATTTAATTAAATGATATAAAATTTATAAAAAAAAATTATTAGAAAAAAAATATTAAATAAATCTTATAAATTTTTTATTTACTCATTAATTTGTCATTTTGATTGATTTGAAATTATTTTAAACCTCAAAGTGTAAATTACTCAACCAAATTTAAGAGATAGAACGTGTTGAAACCAAAAACCTAAGGATTATAAATTATGAAACTATTTTTTAATTTTAGTTATATTTTATTTATTCAACTAAAATCATCATAATTTTTAAATAAATATATTTTAGAAAATTTGGAATGTAAAATTAATTAATATTAATTTTATACTTCTAATAATTCTAATAGAGCTCCTCCCCTCTCCTATAAAAGGAAACTCATTCTTCAATATTACTAACAATTCAAAAATATTTTGGATTGATCAAGATCTACTCAAAACACATTGTCACCTCCCCATTATTTAATCCATATTTAATGTGGAACACAATTTTTTGAAGTGTTGAGGTGTTGTTGAAAGCAAATCAACAGAAAATGAGGCATCATTTATATTTATGTGTTTGTATTTTATTTTTCATCCACATCTATAAAATAACCTAAAAATATGATGAGATAATATATCCATTATAATTAATGTAATTATATTCTATTATTTGAATATAATCACCAGAATCCATATCCAATTTCATAAAATTTGAAATTAACTTTTCATTCATGTGTGCATCTGACTACCACCTCACGAATCAATATAGTTCATTTTTCATAACATTCATAAAAAATTGATATAATGATTGGATTAATGATAATATGTGATATTAATGGAATATTAATAATTATAATATAATAATATATCAATTACTCTCTTTCTATCTATGCACATAATAATGATAATATCGTTCCTATGTACCGGCGAATTATCACATCCACAAAGCGATGTGATTCGTTTTTATTCACTATATCACATGTGTGATATATATAAGTATATTTAAATTCTTATTATGATATTAATGATTTTATGATAATTATATAAATTTAAAAAAGTGCATAACATCTTTCCATAATGATCAATGAAAAATGAAGATGTTACTAATGCTTATGTATGGTTTACCATATTCACGATTAAAACGTTGTTCATTTTTCATATACTTATTTATTGAATGGATTTAATGATACAATTCATATAAAAATTATTATTAGGTTATTAATATTATTCTAGATTTTTTTAGTTTTTACCTCATAGAATATTTACGTTGTACCATGTTCATTTTTGACTCGAGTATTGAATACTAAAAAATGCCGAAAGTAATTTTTATGACACGATAAGAGTCAAATAAAATGAATAATAAATATTATAAATCTTCGTAATAAGGTAAATAATTGTCATAATTTTTTATTCAAGATTATAATGTATTAATGTGATGATTAACACTTAATGTAATGGATTTCGTCTCAATCTTCATTCATTGAAAAATTTATGGATAATATAAACTTTTATTCATTTTTAAAGGGTATATAAAGACCTTTTGTTTTCATGTATCCATATTTTATCTATAATAATTTCATTTAATGTTTTTTAATGTATTATACTTTCATGTGGATTATAATTTAAAAATTTTACAGTTGGATGCGACTCATTGGCTAAAACCTAAATTTAATTGTTTTAATTATTTATTCTTCTATATGTTTCTCATTAATGTCAATGTTTTAAAAATAATTTTATGAACTTATTTATATGGAAATAAATATTTTAAACGATAATGTTCTAATATTTTTTGACATGTTTCAATGCGGTATGGGAAACTTTCATTCAAAATTCATATTTATAAATGTCTTTAAATTGTTTTTAAAAAATGGATTTTTAATCATTTGAATGAAAATGAAATTTTATTGGTGACCTGAATAAAATTACATGCCTATATGTGTTGATACATGAACACTTAATGGGTGTTCCTGATATAACTTATAGGAAGGGTTGATCTACATTATAGCTCATGGGTGGGCCTCATATTAATTATATGAATGGTTCAGCCCCAATATAGCTCTAAAAATATGGTTGCTCTAACGAAGTTTATACGAAGGGGGAGACCAATTATAACACTCCAATTAATTAGGATTTTTATAGATTTAATTTAATTTTATTAATATTCCATTTGTAAGGTTGATTTTAAGAATGGCATTTCAATGATGTGTCGAGGCACCTACATGATTTTCTATGCTTTCTAATATGTTTTTGATAAAAAAGAATTATGGTATTACATGTTTTCATATGACTAACAATTTACTTTATTTATGTCCCTTACTGAGATTTTGTGCTCATTCTGTGTTTTTAAAAAAAATCATGGGCCTTAAGATTATTGAGGACTAATTATATGCCTTGATGAATGTATTAACGATGTGTCGGGAAACGAAATCATGTTTCATTTTAAAATGGTTTAATTTTCTAGAAAAATTGGATACCCTATATAATTATCAAAAAAAATATATGGGACCACCATGTAATTGTTGTTTCTTAGTTCTCTAAAACTATTTACAAAAAATATCAACTAATGTTAATTCTTGTACAAAAACACTATAATATGTAATTTTTAGGGATTGGACCTAATAGTTGGTATCATAGGATGGTTTAAGAAACATTGGAGATTAGGATCATTTCTTATGAGTTAGATATATCATCATGTCTTTATAATTTTGAGTTTTATTATAATCCTAGTGTGTTATAATCACTTTTGAGGCTTTATGATGGGAAATTTTAAGGTAGCCCATGAAATATTTTTGAGACATTCATGTTTGAGGAAACAATGGGTTATTAATTTTGTGGTGAAAATTGACTGTTATGATTCCACCACTATGGTTAAAAATTGTTTGGTTATTTTCTTCTATAATATTTTAGGAATATTATAAGAATTGTATAGTTTTTGAAAAAGGATGACCTGAAAAAATTGTGACAACCTATAGCGTCAGATATGACAATGATAATCATACACACAACCGAAGTATATTAAGTATTTACCTCCTACCACTTGCCTACTTGAAGTCCCTTATTAGTATGAAATTTTCTTTTTAGTTTAATGAGTTGATGTAATAATGAGAAGATGATTTTATGAACTTATATTTTATAAAATGGTTATCCTTGGTAGTAGAAAATGAATTGGTGATTAAGTGATAAATGTTATTTTATTATAAATTCACTATTTTTGCAACATTAGATGATTAAGGTAAATATAATAAAATGGGGTTTTATTTAATGATTAGTGGTTCAATTTTATTTTTGAAGAATATATAATTTAATCTTGGACTTATGGTAAATTTTCTTATTTATTGAAATGATTAACCTATCATGTAGAATAGGTGATTAGGTTAATTACTTTTTGTTGTGATAAATTAAGAGTGGTAGATATTATTTAGAGATAATTATTAAAATTTATTTTTGAAGACTATGTGATCAAATCCATATGAATTTTGTGTTTCAATCTTATATTAGATTATTTTATATAATTTTAAGGATAGTTATTTATGATATATTTATTATTGTACATTTAATATTTGTGTTGAATATTTTAGATTGATGTACTTTTTTATCATATAAGGTTTTTTCCATTTAGATAATTATCATATCTTGTAATGAATATTTTCTTTATGTTAAATGTATTAAGAGTGGATAAAATATAGTTCATCTTTGGTGGATTATGTGATTTAATAGAAGTATATTCTAGTGCTTCAATAATGAAAAATTCAACCAAAATACTAATCATTTAGAGAGAAAGATGGATTTGTGGTGAATATTGATGAATGTGTGAAACTCTATTAGTAAATTAAGTATGTTTTCCTATGATCTTAGTCAATTAAATGTAACAATTCATAAATATTTTGAAATGGATCTTAAAACAGAAAATGTTCTCTGTTTACTTTTCCTACTACGATGTCAAAGACCATTTAACCCATAAAAATCATATATCTTGGTGATTGTTAATGTTCTATGGATGATGTTTTCAATCACTCTCCATCAGAATATAATAGTTTTTCTTTCTTACATATCCATATTTTCTGACATGGAATTCTATTATATTTTATCTTGGGTGACCTTCCTAATTTCACTTCTATCTTTAGAAGATGATGTTTTATTAATCCATTTTTTATGTCGGGTTGTAATGAAGGTAATTTAAAAATTTTCCCCTTATATACTAACCCTGAATACCAAATTATTATGACACAATTTCTAAATGGGGGGTGGGGGTGTATCATCATGAGATAAAAAAAATAATGATTATGTTTGATATCATACATGATATCCCAGATCAAGTATTAAAGAACAAGTAAATATTATTGTTTAAAGATTTCATTTATAACATATTATTTAGAATTTAGGTAATGAATAATATTAATTTTATTATGAGAATAGGGTTTACACTTATTTATATAATTATTCATTGGTTGGAAAATTAATTAGCATTTGAAATAAAATCCAATGGAATATATTGTATATGTATTCTGAAATACTATTTAATTGAAAATTATTTTGTATAAAAAAACACTATTGTTTAATTATATTAAATATATATATATGAAATATATTGAACTTAATTTTTAAAATTTATCTCAAGCATTTTTTGACAGGATATGATAATAAAATCAATTTTTTCGGATATAAAATGTATTTTCCAAAAAAATATTGAAAATTTTCAGCATTTTTAATGAGAAAAATATTTAAATATATATTTAGACACTTCTATATGATTTAATAGATAAAATAAAATTCTTATTTGGAATCAGGGAAAATAAATTATTTTTGAATAGATTTTTTTTTATTTTTTAATAACATTCTTATTTTACTGAATAGTGAAAAGTATTGTGTTTTAAATAAAAAGTGATTTTTCATATAATTTATTTATATTGTTATATTATAATTTTACATGGTTTTGTGGTATGATTACATTAATTTTTTATTAGTTAATCCAATGTTGTTAATTGGATGAAATTTCAATTTAAAATTATATAGAAGAAAACTATCCGAACTTTTGAACGTTTTATATACAAAACAAGTTCTCTTGATCCATCATTGGGATTAGTGTTGAGAATATATTAACAACTTATATTAATTTAAATTTTGTAAAATTGACAAACCTGTATGTATTACTTATTATAAATGAGGTCCAATTGGAAAAAAAATTATTAATAACAACATTAATATTTAATTCACTTCGATTAAAAGTAAATATGGTAATTAATGCTAAAATTAATATTGTAAAATTATATAATAACACAAAAACATGTCATAATATAATTTTATGTGTTATTATCAATCATTACCATCACTGGGCCGAAATATTGACCTTTTAAAGCCACACGGGTGTCATTAGGACATTTACAACATTTAATTTAAGTTAAAGGGAAATATTATATAAATTTATATCTTCTTAATAAATTAATTTAAATCTATGGATATATTAGATATATCTTCCACTATGAATATATATTAGAAATATAAAAAATTACCTAAAATATGTTAAATTACATTTAATATTTAATAAATAAATAATTAAATTTAATTCTGACACAATGATGATGTAGTAATAGATTTATTACAGAAAGAATCAAATAGATTATATTAATAATATTAGAATAAATATAATTTTAAATATTTTATGACATAAAAGAATTATATGGATGACTAATACATTTTATGATTTATATTATGTATATTTTCTATGTAATCATCTTGGTATGATTTAGAAAAAAAGTCGGGTAATGAACAAATTGAAAATTCACATAATTCATATTGTTAATCAAAATATATTTAATTAAATGATATAATATTTCTAAAAATGTAAAATTCAGACCAAAAGTTTATATAAATCTAGAAATTTTATTATTGACTCATTAATTTTTATTTTTGCAAGACTTGGTAATTATTTAAATGCTTTAATTATAAATTACATGATAAATTTTAATTGTTATAAGGGATTAAAACATACAGATATTGTTTAGAAAATATTCAATACTTCTTTAATTTCAATATTAAGAAAATAATTCGACCATAAATCATAATATAATTTAAATAAACCAGTTTGGGTCATCTTGGAATAGAAAATGAATGTATATTAATTTAATAACTTTAATAATTCTAAGAGTGCCCCTCCCCTATCCTATAAATGGGAACCCATTCATCTCCGTTACTAATAAATCAAAAAAAATTTGGTTTTGTGATGATATGCCAATAACTCTTCCTAGAATCACTAACCACACTCTTGATGCATTATTTTAGAAATAACACCCAGCCTATAATTGTTATGAATTTCATCAAGGGAAACCAACCCAAGAAGTGGTATCATTTTTATTTATGTGTTTCTATTTTATATCTTCTAATACTTCATTAAAATATCATCCAAACCTAATTTGATAATGACTCTAATATCCTAGATATGTAGATATTTTATTATGTTAATATCATCACCTTAATCCAAATCTAATTTCATCAAATTAGAAATGAACTTTTCAATCATGTTTTCACCAGACCGTCGCCTCATGAACAAATAATGTTCTATTTCCATGTACGTATTTAAATAATGGTTACAATGATATAATTCAGGTTTATATATTATATTAAAAACATTTAATCACTATTATAAAATAATATATAAATTATGTTTTAACATTCCATGAACATAAAAGATATAACGTTGTTCGTGTTTACATGTGAACTATCTCCTCCACAAAGCGATGTGATTCATTTTTATTCCATACATCAATTGTATAAAACAATTTATTACATATATCATATTAATATGATATTAATGTATTTATTAACATTTTCAAAATATAAAATAATACTTACCTTCTTTCCATAATCAATAATGAAAAATGAATATGTTACTCATGTATACATATGTCTTGATTTCAAAATGATTATAACATTGTTCATTTTTTATCTAAATTTAATGAATTTAATCAAAGGTATAATTGATAAATAAAATTTAGTATTATTAAATTAATTTTAATATGGAAAATATTGAATTATAAACTCATGGACTATTGAAAACCCACAACGTTCATTTTCGTCTGGAGTACCAAATATTGACAAAACTCCCAATGAGAACATAAATAATTATGTAATTATTATGAAATGAAAATATTCAAATAAATAAAATAGTAAAATTTATAAATGTTCTTAATAAATTAATTAATTGACCTAATTTTTTTATTAATG
This sequence comes from Viscum album, assembly GCA_963277665.1. NCBI lineage: Eukaryota > Viridiplantae > Streptophyta > Magnoliopsida > Santalales > Viscaceae > Viscum > Viscum album. Next base: position 1,930,042,825 of record OY728133.1, read on the forward strand.
ATGATAATGATTATACATGAGGAATATGAATTAAGGTATGAGTTTCTGTTTCAATTTCCTTTCGTTGAGACATTTCTTGATGATATTATTTTTATTGTTTTATAATGTGTATATATATCAACATAGAATTTCCATATACATATATTATCTATAATTTTGATATTTAATTTTTTTTAAAGGATCAACTTTCACATGTCTAATAATATAAATGTTTTAAAGTCATATGGGACCCATTAGCTAAAATGTTGTTTTATGTGTTTTAATGAGCCTATTTAGTGTCCAACATTTAAAAAAAATTATTTATTTATTTATATGGGCATAAATGTTTTAAAATAATTATTCTCAAATATAATTCTAAATGTTTCAACGTGGTTTGGAAGATTTTGATTCCAAAATCTATTTTATAAATCTTTTAAATTATTTTTGGAAAATTTATTTGTTATCTTATGAATGATAATGAAATTTTATCAGTGAAAAGTTGAAAATTAAATGCTTATATGTGCTGGTACATGGAATTTAAATTGGTGAGCCTAATATAGATTATATTAAGGGTTGATCCCCATTATAACTCATGAATGATGAGTGAACCTAATATAGACTATAAGAAGTGTTATCCCCAGTATAGATATTCAATGTAATGGATATTCCAAGGGTGGAATTCGACCATATGATTATTAAATTTATAAGTTTTATTTAGAGAGGGATATGGTAATTATGTCCCAAGGCACTTACATGATTTTATATTAATGTTAATATGTTTTTAAGAAAGTGTTTTAATAGGTTTTCATATTTTGATAGGTCGAATGATTTGATTTCATTATAACCATTATTAATATTTTGTTCCCATACCATGTTTTAAAACTTTTATAATGGGTCTTATGATTGGTATAGAAAAGTAATATTCCTTTATGAATGTACTAACAATGTTTTATTAAAATAAATCAAGTTTTATTTTAAAAGGGTCTCCATAAGTGGAAAATGTTGATACCAAGTATAATTTTCCACATACTATGTATGGTTCTACCTTATAAGAGTATTTACTAAATATCTACAACTGAAATCGGAAAAAATCATCATATGTGAATTTTAGTTAAAAAACATCTATATGTAATGTTTATGTACATGTCCATACAAAAATAGTTTATTATATTATAAGAAAAATATACATTGGATTCACCTATCAAATGGAACATTTAGGAAGTACTCTACCAATCCTATCTATGACCACATATGTAATGATATGAATATGATATAAAATTAAAATTATATGTTTTCTTGAAAACTATGTAATGTTATATTATTACATCCAAATATCATAAAATAATTTTGTAGCTTATAAATATGATTCTATCGGAGTAAATTTAAATTATTCAGAAATCCTTACTAAAAACACAATATATTGACTAAAAACATGGGAATAAAATAAAATCCCAATTATTATTTAGTAAATCTTGTTTACAATTAGTATCCCTACTTCAACCAATTCATAATTATCATTATAACTCATAGGGGTAGAATTTTATTTACATCTTTCAAGTCCAAACATTTAATGTTTCTCTAGTAATTATGTGAATCAATTTTTATTATTCCTAAATTCCTTTCAACAAATTTTAAATCCTATAAAATAACATAACTTTTCCATCACACAAATTTGAAATTATTTTTTCTGAGTAATAAAAAATAATTACACAATATTTTATTTTTAGAACAAAAAATTTCAACATCAAAATATATATAGTCAAAAAAATATCTAAATTTGATTTGTGATTTAAAAAGATAAATATCCTTTACATACTATAATAATAGTAGTAAAAATAAAGGATTATAAACATTCATAGAAAACATTATGTTCTTGTAAATACCGGTAATGAGTATCCTATTGTTTAAAACTGAATTTGGAAAAAATTATTTTCCAAAACCAAGTTGGTTTCTGATATAAACATCATCCATTATTAATCCATTTATAAAATTTAATCTTACATCAATATGATATAATTCACAATTAATATAAGATTTATATTGTATAAATATCATAATGGATTAAAATCAATAAATTACTAAAAATTTCTGATATTAATCTATCCCTTATTTCCAATTATACAACTTAATTTCTACTATTCCATTTTCCAAATAATCACACCATAATAATCATTCTAATTACTAAGAACCCATTTTTTAAAAATTAGGTTACTCATTTGGTCAAACTATTAATTCCAAAATATTTTTTCTCATGAAATAGTTTAATTCTTTTTTAATATATATAATACTACTTTCATCAATCAAGGACTCTACATTACACTTAGGTTCAAACTAAGATAAAATAAAATAAAATCAGTAAGGTTTCATATGAAATTATTGTTTTATATACATTCATTTAAAATTCCTAACATAGTTTCTTTGGGATGGATCTACAGAGTTTTAAAATTTCAATGAATCACACTTTTTGTATCACTGGAATCTAATTTTTTATGATTTTATTCTAGAATATCATGTTTACCCATTTTTTCCATTTATCATAGAAAATATTTCCTGGTCTCATTTTTTCAGAATAATCACTTAATTCATCAATTTGTATTATTTTTTGATCATGATAATCAGTCTAAATAGATTTCACCTCAATTAATTATTCAAAATTATTTAAATAATTAATAAAATTTATATACAATATTTAAGTAGTATAACTATATAGAAATATTCCTTCGAATTAATTTTGATCAAAATTACCTTGATTATAATTGGTGTCTAGAACATAAACCTTGAATCCAAAAACCCTAAAATATCCTAATTTTGTTATTAATTTATTATATTTCTTATATAGTGATTTCATGTTGTATTCAGAACTTCATCAAAGACATGAGTTGGTAGTTCATATTAATATAAAAATATTGAATAAATTTAATTAAATTTATTATTTCTCCTTCCATTAACTCCAATATTTTTTGGTGCCCTTGGGGAAATAGGAATACTTCATAAAATGTTTAATATAAAAGGAATTGAACTCAGGGGTCTCAAATTATCCTCCATGACCACTTATTAATGAAACAAAATATTATTATTTATATTTTTTAACCAATTTTTAAAAACATAACAACATAGGACAATAATCAATAATATAGCTTTAAAAAACCATTCAAATAAAGAGAAATATAGTTGGCCAAATCATAAAAACAACTTTCCTCTTATGATTAAACATTAGTTGGCCCGAGTATTTCATTGAATAATTTCATGGGAACTATATGTAAAATCCTCTTTAATTGGTTTAAAAGTTGATAATTATTTACATCCCAAATATAATTTAGCATAAAATTTTTTACTCGATTTATGATTATATAAATATAAAAATAGATTATCATCATAATTTTTTATCAATGAATAATCCATTTATTGTCAAAATGTTTTATTATATTTCCAAGACTCCTTTTTCTTAGTATTTAAATATCTCACTTTTTTTACTCAATGAATTAAGAATATTGTACATACAGTCTCTATTCATGGAGCCTTAAATTTGAGAATATGAAATTTAGTAACGTAATAAAAAATATATGGAAAATTAGAAAACCAAACCTTCATCGAATAGTTGAATGACGCTTATCAGATTGTTCTTTAATACTTCCACACACGGAAAATTTTTTATGAATAGAGTTTGAATTTTCAATATATCCAAATCCGATACATTTTCCATATAGAAAATAAATAAAATTCACAGGACCACCATCCTTCATTGAAAATGTGTGAAAATTATAGAAATTCCCACTAATGTTCCTTGAGCATCCACCATCCATAAACAATATCATCTCATTAGTCATCGATTTTCATACCTATTGAATAAAATTAAATATAAAATTACATTAATAGACATATTTTATTTGACATGGCATGGTTAGAAACTGAGGATTTTGGTACCCAAAACAATTTTTTATTTAATTGAGTTCAAGTAACAGACTTCCTAAAAAATCAGGAAGAAATAATTTGAGACTCCAAAAAACAAATTAGTTCCCAAATTTTAGTCATCTTCATAGTGAAATTTCTCACCACATTGAAAACATTAATTTTTTAAATGATTATTACTCTTGGATATAGGTTCAAAATGGTTTATATAAAAATTAGGTTTTTTCATTTAGGATTACTATTCTAAATTTATTTTTGTGAGTTCACATATTTATTAGAATTTGAAATAAATAATTTTCTCATTTTCGGAATACACTTGAATAATCATTAAAGGATAAAATTAATTTTTTAATTTTTTAATTTTATTTCGTTATTCAACACATGGCGCGGCATAATTTTCTTTTTTGGATATTAAACTTTAAATTTAGTTAGTTAGTTAATGTTTATTTAACAATTAATTCATATAATTTTTTAATGGTTTTATAATACCTTTTTTAAAGATTCATACATAGTTTAAAACATTGAAAAATATTCATTATATTCCTCAAATAAGATATTTTCATTTACCAATTTAGTTTCATTTTTAGAAGAAATGAAAAAAAATCATCATATATATATTCTTTAACATAATTGATATATTTATAATTAGAGTTAGTGAATTCTGATTCTGATAATGAATCAACATTATAATTATAAGAAGAACTCTACATTTAGTTCTTGTATTTAATATCCTTCATAAAATAGCCAACATTCAAGAAGTATTAATTTTCAAAAACATCTATGACTTAAATATACATACAATCATACATTATATTTACATGATTCTTTCATTCATAATATCATAAATCCATTGATTCTATATATTACATTTTATACATATTTAAGTGTTCGGTAGAACCTCTTATCTTTTTATTGATTGAAATATATTTTTTTTAGAAAAGTGAAAAAGAAAAATGTCTAAAGAAGAACTACTTGAAACAATTTCATAACTTGGTTCAAATACATGATTTTATTTATAATTATTTGCATTCATTAATGTTTATACTTTTAATAAAGTTAAATCTTTATAACTAATATATGTTATCATGCCACGTCTTTTATTTTTTCCACAAACACCATCAATTTACTGATATGATAATTTATATTTAAGGTCTCAGCCTCTATTGATTTTATGATAGGACTTGAAATACCACATCATTATGGTGGTAGTATTCTAAGAGCTATCATATCATAATCATGTTTAGTAATATGTTCCCTTGGAGTTGAAATATTATGTACAATTTTGTATGTCATCCATTCAAATTTGTGATACCATTTCAATATATCATTGTAAAAGTTATAATCATTTGTTTAATATTATAATATCTTATAGACCTCATGTTACATATTCCGTGATAAGAAATTTAATTTTTTTCCTTGTTTTTTGTTATTTACTACATTGAGAAAATCTGTTAAACACATCTCAAACAAATAAAAAAACAAGAGTATTCACGTAATTTGAATTCATGTCATACATTTCTTCAATATACAAATACAATGTCTCTATTATAGTCACTATGATTTTATAAGTCATCATATAATTAAGATAAACCATCATAAAAAATATTTATATATACAACTGTCCATTCCTTCCAACAAAAATTATTTTCACCATGGAAATATGATTCTCTAATCATATTAATAAATTCTCTATTTTTATCATTTTCTTATATTATTTATGTTATCATTATATTTTAAACTTTTAATACTGATAAATCTATAATAAATACATATGATACAAATTTGTATTTAAGACTGAACATAATAAGAATCAATAGTGGGGTAAATTCCGTCTATTAAACGTTTCATTACATAGAAGTAAATCATCATTAATTTTTATATAATATATAATGTATTACCTAACAATTCACTAAGTGTAAATAAAGGCATGAATAAGATTAAAGGATATAGACTTGTATATTGGTTTGGGAAATTGAATTCCCCTATTCTACTCCACCTCCACACTTGTTAATGAGTGTGATTATTTTCACTATGTTAGATTTTTTCTTGGGATTACCAATTCTTTTTCAACGAATATCTTGAGTGAGTGATGGTAGTCTAATCATTTTATAATCATAGAATATTTTTATTAGTACTAGAATGTATTTAAAATAATTTTTCTTAAATGTTTATTTTACTAGTAACCTTTATAATGAAATATAATAAATAGATTGAGTTTTTACACATTTCAGAAAATAGTATTAATACACAAATTAAAGAAAAAGAAGATCACCTAGAGGGATGATTTGAATGGTATGAAGCTCAAGGAGGGTATTCTGAAATATTTGGGGATTTAAATAAGAAAACCTGAGGAGATTAGGCTTCTATATACATATATGAAAAAAATTAACATTTTAATTCTGAGAGATTATGACAGAGATTTTAAATATTTTTCTTTACATATCATTTTTTTATAGTTATTCTCACATGATAATACTACTCATGAAAAAATGTATATGATTAGAAAATTTTACTTGACATATTATTTGAAAACAAATAACCTGATATGTAGAATCAAAGATCAGTTACATATATTTTTCATTAAAATAACTTGTAATTTTTGGGAAAAAAGAACTATCCGAATAATTTTCTTATATCATATAGCATGTATATTATTATAATTTTTTTAATCATTAAGATTTAATTTATAATTTAATGATCATACAAAACTAAAATCCCACTCGTGAAATGTAAAAATAATAAATAATAAATTGTAGAATGACATAGCTGATTTCAAATTTGAATCCATGTATCCAGTTTTTTTTAACATCAAAAAATTGAATACGAAATGATTCATAATCACGTAGTTGAAGCCCACATATATAGTTGATATGATGTAAAAAATATCACCCAATTAGGGATTCATATAACAAAAAACCACATGTAACCATTTTACATTGAAAAATTATATATATAACTAGTGTCTTAGGTGATATTGTTGAAATATTTGACTTTTTATAAGAGATTTTATGATGTTTCTTATTGACGAATCGGATTCCTTTATTTAGTCAATGCAAGTACCAGATTTCCTAAAGTATCCACCTTCAATATGTTTCCCACATAAAATAATTGATTTCTAAAACATAGTTATATTTATGCAAAGAAAATCAGAATAATTATTTAATGAAATTAACCTTCATACACATAATAATATAGAAAACATGATGAACACACATAAAAAGATCATTAAAAAAACATGAAGGGTAATTGAGATCATAAAAAACAAAAGTAGATAAGTTATTTTGGAACAACATTATTTATCCAAAAAAAGAGAATATGTCCATAGTGGTATTTTTTTTAATTCCCTCAAATATTAATTAATATATACATCCTTAAAAAGGTAAATTGTTAGTTTATTAAATTCAATTCAAACCAAGTGGTGTCAATGATGGAATTGATTATGAATGGAGGATAGTTCAAATAAGACTATCAATGGGATTATATTATCCAATATTTGAATTAGGGGAAGATATTAGTACCTATTCTAATTTTGTCAAATCTATGAAATTTTTAGTATAAACATTGGATGTTATATATACATTAAAATATATTTTATATTATATAGCTTATATAAGACAACACCCAACGTAAAAATGGGGAAATATATGGGATTAATATTATTAATATTTCGATAAAAATGCCTGTATGATTGTTAATAATTAAAAATTCATTCTATTAAGAGATATATGATTAATATTATGTGATACTTTAAATGGTTATTATCAATAAAATAAATTTTCATTCTGTTTTCTGTTTTATGTAAAAATATAAAAATATGAAATTATTTAATTTAAATTTCATCTAATTAACATAATTTTGAATTCCTCATTTCATAAGTAACATTGTATTAAAATTTTTTCATTAAAAAATAATGATGATTTTTAGTCGAATAATATGTTTTTTTAAATAATTATAGTTTTTATGACTTTATGATTTTTTAATAATGACCTGGAATTTAACAAAAACATTTAGATGATCAAATAAAATTATAAGTAATAATATTATTAATTATTAAAATATATTTTTATATTTTAAACTGTAATTAAAAAATAAGTACAAATTAATATATTACACAATTAAAAAATATATTTGACTTTTATTGTAATAATATGTTTTGGTGTTTAAATAAGGTATGGATGGTTCATAATCAAAATAAAATTTATTTTTTAGTAAAAATCAATATTTCATAATAATAAATATATATAATAATCGTTTCATATACACAAAATCTCAAACATATTAACACATATATTCAAATAAATCACACATCATATGTGGTTATTTTAAAATTATCATTTAAATCCATGAATAATTTTTGTTGGAATAATATATTAAATTTAAAAATATAATGGTTTAAATTTAGTAAATGATATTAGCTTCTTTTTTATCAATATTTACTAACAAGGGTAAAAACAAATTAACAAGTTAAAAGTAAATTAGTGTAATATTTAAAAAATAGAAAGATAAATGCAAATAATATTCTATTTTTTCCCTAAAACGAGTCTACAAGGAGGATTTCTATACAAAATCAATTATTCACAACAATTTTCAATTTTAGATCCATTAATCTTTGAAAAGTAACCATAATTGTTCATTCCTTTACTTTTGTAAGGGTTACAATTCCACCACCTTTAGATTCACTTATCCATAAAATTTCATCATTAATTTATTCAATGTTATTCAAAATTAATCACTATCCCATTTTAAAATGATTATGCTCACCATTATTTATCTTAATTCCTTCATTTTGATAAAAAATTCTATATAAAATTCAACTTTGTGACACAAAAATAAAATTATTTTGAATGTTTCCTTCATAAAATTTATGATGATAAAATTCGATTACCTGTTGAATATAATTAAATATTTATTGTTTTTATACTTAATTTTTAATATAGTAATTAAATAATAGTTATTAATTCCATTCAAGACATTAATAAAAATAATAATTATTTTGTCTATGTGAGAACTACCACCTCCATCAGGTAATGATGTTGGATTTCCATTACAACCTCTAGTGGATTGTTAAAAATTTAGATTAAATGGATAAATATGATTTTGATTATACTAATAAGGTTATAGTAAAAAAGATTTAATTTTATCTTTATGGTATTAATGATAAACAATCATTCTAAAAATCAACTTCCATAAACATATTAGTGAGGAGGGAAATTAATTTTCATATAATGATATTTTTTTATACCCATCACATATTCTAATAATTCCTTAAAATTATTTTCTATAACATGAATAAATTATAAATTATAACATTATTATAGTTGTACATGTATATTTTCAAAAATCACCACACAATCATCCATTAATCATGGGGTGTTCACGTTCAGATCATATTGACCACATACCTGAAAAATGATACAAATTTTGGCATAGTTGATTATAAAAACATATTTATACTTATATTAATATATAAACATTTAAATAATTTTTTTTATTTTAATTTCAGATACATCATTATTTTACTCATTAATGAAGATAACACTTATCATAGGTTAAAAATAACTAAATTTTTTTTGATACTCTACAATATTCGTAGAAAAATATTGATATACTAGTAAAAATAATCTTGAAAAACATATATCCTTAGAAATATTCTTTTATAGTACAGTTTTTGAACTATTAATGTTTAAATGTTTATGAATAATATATATTGGCAACACTCCAATGAATTTTGTATAAAACCTTCAATTTATAAACACACTATATGGGATAATAAGTTAAAGAACACACACTAACATGGATATATATATATATATATTTAATGAAAATAATTTGGGAATATAAATGCATACAATAATTAATAAGATTCATAGGTTTATAGTAAATGTGTATAATTTAATCATAAGGGGTGTTTTGTGGAACTATTTGAGAAATAAATACTATATTAAAGACTGTCATCTCAAATTTATCTCTTCGAGACATCAAATTAATTATAAATACAATTTTATTTATGTGGTGTATATTATTGCAATTTTTCTTATTATATCATGAATGATATCTTTTTCAATTTAATTTATGTGCAATTTAGTTTTTCATCTTTTGAGATGTTTTGATTTAAATACTTTTTAAATTGTAATGGTTTTGTTAAGTCAATTATCATCTATTGAGTTATAATGTTTCTTTTTGAAAATATTTCATATATATGGATGGGTTCTTCCATATGATTTTTCCATGTGGTGTATTTTATTAATATCTGTGTATTTACATATTTATGAAATAAAACATCTTTTTTCAAAATATTCTTACTTCAGGACATATGTTGTCCGTAAGGGACTCTAGTAACTCAAATATCTTTGTTTGATATATATGGTTTCCTTTAAATATAAAATTTCAAAATTTATTTTTTAAATTTATTTTTCATTTATATGACTTTCTATTCCATATATATAGGTATAATGTCTATTTTTATTAATTTATTTTTAATTTTTTTCCCTAACATAAAGGTATAATGTTTTTAATAACGTTATTTTATCTCTTAATTGGCTCTTTATTTCGAGTTCATATTTTCTTTGCTTCCAATGTTCCCGTATATATTTGAGAAATAAAATATAAATTATTTTTATTACTCTATTAATTCACATTAATCCTTCTTATAAAAGATGTAATAATTACTATCTTATGATCTATGATTTCAAACAATGGTTATTCAAGATATTATCCAACCCACACTTTATGTGATAACCGTAATGATTTTTAAGTGGTCATTTATTGAAGTTTTATTATGAAAGGTAAATGTGTTTTAATTTTTTCACTTCAAAAATTCTTAATTTATGTTTGAATGTAACCTAAAACTTTTTCATTTTATAAATATTATGAAAATGATATATTCTAAAAAAATAAAGGGATTTTTTCCTTCTCAATCCTTATTTATTTTATTGACAAAATTATCTCATGTTTTAATTTTTTCGGAAAAAAATTTACCTTAGATACAAAACAATATCTTTTTAAATGTTTTAAAAATATTAGGGATTTTGTTATTTCAAAAATTTATTTGATCATATTTTCTTAAATGTTTTTTCCATCAAAGTCATTATCCCTGTACATAAATTATCCTTTAGCAAGGGACTTTTTCAGTTGTAACCATAAACTGTCTAAATTGCTTATTAATTTACCTTATACTTTGTTGAAATAATCTATCACCAAATTTTATAACCTAAACATTTATTAGTGTATAACATTTAATTTTAATCAAATACATTTATAATGTAAAATATTCTATTAATTATTAATTTTATAAAAGGATGCTGACTTTGTTGTCATACATCAATTTATTAGAGGTAATTGTATTCATATCTATAAATTAGTTATATTTGCGGTGTAAATACCTCATGATTTTATATATATATTGAATATAATAGATAACTAAATTAATATCATTTAATTGGATACCCATTTTGATTCCATGGGTTTATCACTTTATGATTATTGAATAATTATGAATGATTTGTTTATGTGAATAATTTTTTAACTGATATTAAACAGATTTTAACCCCATGATTTTATTATTATATGATGTATCATTGAATACATACGAAAATATTTTTTGGTATAGTATGGGTGGAGTAATATATCATTGTCAAATATACAGTTTAAGTGTTTATATCTCAGAATATATGAATTTTTTTGTATGTTTCAGTTTATGAAAATAAATTTTTCTGATGGTGTGCCTCCGAAATGTTTTGTTCCATATAATGTTTTCTCTTTATTTGAATTATTTTCCATAGTATTATTCTTACTCCCATGACTATGAAATTATATTATGGATCATGTTTATTAATTCACTATTTTTATTCTTGTCATATTTTATTTCAAGTTTAATTCCAAGATATTTCACCTATGTTTTATTTGAAATGATTTTATTATGTATCATTCTTTTTTCCATCTGCTCATTTTATGCTCACTTATGATACATTTTTTATTCAAACTTATATTCAACCATATTGTTGATCTAATCAATCCCATTTTTATAATTACATTTCCAAGGGTTTTGATGATTAAAAAAGTATGATATTTATAAAATAATACCTTATGAGAATAATTATAGGGATATATTTTAAAACAAATTATGGATTAAAATGATTCATATAGAGTGTAATCAATTTCAAATAGTGTAAAAATGACATTAATTATTTCTTTTTCCTCAATACTTCTCTAAAAAAATTCCTAAAATGATTTAGAAAAATATTAAAATAGAAATAATTATTCTTATACTATAATTACGCGGTCACTTTTGTGGAATTATATAGTTATTATCAGATGTGAGACTATATAATTATGGGGATTATGAAATTATCATAAAGGATTATTTAGTATTTTGTACTTCTATAGAAGTTTTATAATATATTTTATATCATTATTTATATTTTGTAGATAACCATTTTTTTCATATAGGTAATAGTTAATACACTATTGATCATAACATGAGAATATTAGGAAAACCTTACGGATAATTCTATGGGATATGTTTAATTAGATAATAATACCAAAAAAATTTATAGTATGAATTGTGTGATATTTCTAGTAGTCACATCCTTGTAATGATACAACATTTGGATATGGGCTCTATCACCTATGTACATCAGTGTACATTTACAAAAACGTGAATATTAGGTATTAACTCAATCATCAACCGGTGCATGAAAATGTGACCTAAAGGTACATATGATTCGAGGATACAAGGGGATATGCCTTGGAAATATAATTCTAATTTTAATCCATTGTGAAGGAATTTTATTCCTAATTACATTGTGTTATTTGCTTAAGAAGTTTGAGAGAACACAACATAACATATATATGGTGGAACTGAATATCTTATCTGATTAAAAATTATGGTTCCATTATATTAGAAATTATTGGATTAAAGGATTCTTATTATATTATGGATATTATCATAACCATTCTATTATTAGTGATCAATTTAAACCAAATCATGAAAATAAAACTTATTAAGGTATTTATTTAGAAATAACCATGTATTATAAATAGAAAAAGAAGTTTACATAAAAATATATATCATATAACATTCCAATTATGATATAAATTTTGGTTTTATATTGTTATATAAGGTTATGAGGTTTATATCTTAATTGAAATAAAATTTCAATTCACAGAGAGAATTTAATTAGTGAATTGATATTTTGTAGTGAAATTTTCCAAAATTATAAAAGTTAATATATATTTTTTGACTCATCTTAGGATCATTCATCATTATTTTTATCTTATTTGTTTGAAATCCTATATTAAATGATTCCAATAACATTTAGAAATTATATTAAGCAATGGTAATATTTTTAGATATAAATATTAAAGAACACTTGTTTTATTTATAGATAAGATTTAATTTTACTATTTTATAAATGTTGAGAGAATAATATTATGGTTGAATTAGAAAAAATTAAGTTTATTAGAAGTAATATCAATGGGAGTGATAAAAATTAATTATAATTTTTTATGCTTGTTAGATTTTTTTGATAATGTTATATATTTTCTAGTATGAGATTTGATGGGATAGTGAATAATATCATTTTTGGATTAATGATCGTTTCTGAATAATTTTGGATTCACTATAGGTCTTTAAAATTGGAGACATAGGTATTATTTGTGAAGGTATACTCTAAGGAATCTATAATTATGCAATAAATAATCCTTTTTTAGTAAATATAAGTATATCGAACTAGACGATTATTGTAAGGTAGATTTTATATTATATGTAATATATAGTATAATTAGTATGTTAGAAATATCCACACATAACTTAATATTTGAGTAATAATTAAAATTTCAATTTCAACATTTAATTTATTGGGTATTATATAACAACTTTATACTTTATATCCATTAAGATATATTATATGTTTTATAAATTATGGAAAAGATGGTACTAAAACAAACATAGCACAAAATATTGGATAATTATTATTAATAAAACTATAATAATACCTCTGTGATAGTAAATAATTAAAAATTTATAAATTTAAAGGATAAATGATTAACACTATTTAATATTAGAAGTGGAAATTTATAATTAAAACTATTTTCTATATATTTTCTATTTTATTTAAAATTAAAATTTTCAAACATTATAGGAAATTTTTTTTTGGAATAAATTAATTTTTTAAATTTCCCATAACAATATTGAGTTATTATAAATTATGGATTTTTTCTGAAATATTGGATTTTAGTAAAAAAAGAAGGTCTTTTGAAAAACATGTAATTTGAGGACTTTATCATTAAATTTTAACAAACTAGATGATTAGCAAATAATTTTAGTGAAAAATGAATATATAAAAAAATTAGAATTTATTACATTATTGTATGAACATAATAAATAAACATCAAAAAGTTTCAATACTGAATTAAAATATTTCATAAAAACTTTTTAATATTTTCTTTATTATGTGTTTAAATTTTGATTTGTTTTTAAAAAACATTAAAAGAACATTACAATTTATTATTTAATAAAACCCTATTTGATTACATAAAAATCATTTTTATTTATTATCTTATCTTGTTAAAATAGTTTAAACCTAATAACAAACAGTTTCTAAAAATAGTTATTCATTAAGTGAATTTATTTTAAAATTATCAATTCGAACATTTAAAAAATTATTAATATTTAATTATTTATTCATTTCAAATGGAAAAGTTAAAATTTTCTAAATGAATCTTCCCTAGTTTTCTTCATTAATATTAATTACTATGTTTAAAAATTAATTACCAAGCTATGGGAAAATTTTTTTGAAACATAAAAAAGTTAAAATAAATTGCATTAAAATATTCAGGATTACTTAAAAAGTAGTATATAAGGATAATATATACTCACATACACATACCTTCTAATTTATATATTTTATTGACTCAATGGACATTTATTAGGAATATGAAAATTTTGAAATCTGAATGGTTAATTATCATACTACCCATCTATTCACATATAAAACAGTGACACTTCCATTACATCTCGATGGAAATCACCATACAAATTCTTATTAGAAATCCACAAAATTTATAATCCTATAACCCTTCCCCATAATAAAAATATTAAGTTCACCATTTGTTTGAAAAAGGATTTCATCTCTATGGGAATTACAAGGAAAATTCGCGTCACCAACGTGAGTATCAACATTATCTTAGTTTTAACTTGTTAATATTAACTGTCCAATAAATATATAACATTTTGAATATAAAGAAATAATTAGAAACAGAACAACTAAATTTAATTGCAAAATAAAAAAAAATATAATTTATCACATTCTATCAATTAATAAAAACTAATACATTGATCATGGCAATATATGGACTACCACCTCCATGAATCGATGTTCTTTATCATTTATCATCACAATTAGAGGATGGTTATAATCATGTGAATAAATAATAACTATTATTTTGATTATAAAAATAATGTTTTTTAGTAAATATAGAGTGTTCCGATAGTGATAGTAATGGTAAACAATCATTATAAAAATGAACTATTTTGGAGAATTGAAATAAGAGGGAACCAATTTATTCATAATATGAAAAGTTTTTATATCCATAAATATATCTCCAAATTATTTATAAATAAAATATATGATACTAAAAAATAATAATGATAACATTTTCCAACTGTATAGTGATATTATAAATCTATAACCTCATTTACATCCAATTATCATTTTATGTTCATGTTCTAGTTAGTTTGACCACCTACATAAACCTTATTATTAAATTCTATAATAGATGACTGTAAAAAATTGAATAATATAATAATATAAAAAAATATTTAAATAATAATATATTTCTAAAATGGATATATCAATATTTTACTCAATATCAAAGAAAACATCCTTTGTATATTAAAAATTACTAAAAACGATCGATTTATTATTTTCACTTTGTTTATAATTACTAAATTACTCATTATAGGAAATTTAAACATAATATATCATTATGAATCACTAGTGATAGTAAAAATCATGATATTTAAAATATTTAAATTATAATAAGAATAATCATCAATATCTTTTCTACAAAACCAGTATAAACCATTAACGCTATTAACACTCAATGTAGTAAAACAACTAAAAACTATCATGAATATATGAAATGAGTATAAATTGGGATGATAAATTAGTATAGGTATGAATAATTATATTAGACAATTATATTATTAATATAATTTATTTATTTAAGATGTATATGAAAGTTAATGTTGAATTACGACAAATGTAGGGATTTTTATCTCAAATTCCCTTCTTCGTTTAACAGTGTGTATTATGTTCATATATATGTTTGATGTAATTTATATGATACAAAATTGGGTTGTAATATCCTAAAATTATATTTAAACATGTTAATATTATATTTATTTATATCTATCTATTTCAATATTTTCGATTTCCATTATCCTCATGTTCAAAATGATATCGTTAACACTATTCAAATTAATTAGGTTATAATTATTTATATAGAACATATTTCATAATATTTGGAAAATATTTGTCTTTTATTTTATTATGTCATATAATCTAATAAATTTTTTGTAGTTACTTTTTTACTTAGTAAACACCCTTTATCAAATGTTTTAAATTCATGAAATTTGTTTCTTATAATGGATATTCAAAACTCAAGGGTTCTCTATTTTTTCAATTATATTATTTTATATAATTATATACCGTTAATATTTATTTATTAATTTATTTACCATAAAATATGACTCTCACATTCTACTTTTCATGGAGGATCCAATTTTAATTCAAATCACCTTAAATTATTTTTCTCTCGCTTAAAAGCATAATTATATCAAGAATAATCCTTGATCTCTTAATTTTCTTATTTTATACATTTAAAAATATTCTTTCTACCAAAAAAATTACCAATTTTCAAGGAATTTAATATTGAATATTTTCTAAAATTTAAATAATTATCTTTTTCGTTTGAAAGAAATGGAAATAATTATACTATGTCTATGATGTTTTTTCCAAACAATGGTTTTTTAAAATATTTTCCATCCACAATTATTTTAATAATACTTATTATTTGATTATGTAGTAATTTATTAATTATTGTTTTACAATGATAAATGTTTTCTGTTGTTTCACATAACATTTCAGAAACTACTTTTGAATGTATCAAATGACTTCATAATTTTAATCCTCTGTTGAAAATGATCTATTTTAACTTTTCTCAATGGATCACAACATTCTTATTATATTATTGATTTATTTGAAATGTTATATCTTTGTCTTCATGTTTTTTATAGGGAAAATATTTTTATCAAAGATTCAAAAAAATATCTTTAGAAAATATTTTAAAACATTAGGGATATTACTAATTTAGATAATTATTTTGTAAAAAATCACGAAAATAATTTTTCCCCAATGTAATTATCCTTTGACATATCTTAAGATTTATTGAGAATGTTTTTCAATTGTAACAATAACGATTATTTTTTCATGGTGAAGCATTTAATCTAATTAAATTTTAGGTAAATAACATATAACATCCTTTTTCTGGATTTATAATATTACCATGATTAACCAAAATCATTCTACCATTAAATTTATTCTATAAATTATATATTCATAAATCTTTTGAATAAATGGTGTTATCCCAAATTTCATGCATCGAATAATTTTATCGAGCTATTATATTAATTACATATCATTTATCGGTTATATCTATATACCATACACATTATTATTTTCAATTAATTATATTTACCTTGAATGTGACTTGAAATCTGGGGATACCAATATATTTTCTATTGGTTCATAATGTTATTTTTATTTTTGATATTATTAATTATTTGATTAGGTGGATTAAATTAAAAATTATATGAATCTTATTTTTTTAAAATGGATTTATTATAATCTATTGATCAAAACTTGGTATCTATCCATGGGTTCGTTTTTATATGAGGAGTGGTTTAATTATTTTTTTACTCCTATAAAAGGATTATTAATGGTGGGGACTTTTATAACAATATAAATCTTGGTTTAAGATTTTATATCTCAGGAGATATATATTTTTGATAATTTATTATTTTATAGTAAATATAGACATTATATGTTTATATTATTAATAATATATTCTAAATAATATTGTTTGTACGATATTTGAATCGACTTTCATATATTCTTTATATTCTCGTGACTATTTTATGATCTCAAGATAATGTTTATTGGATCCAAATATTTATTTATATATTATTTTATTTTGTGTGTCATTTTGTGTGTTGGGGTATAATACCTCAAGGTATATTTTCAATTTTTCAGTTAATTTTGTTTTTATGAAAACTTAGGTTGATGTGGTCATGAGATGTTTTATCATGATTGATTATTTTCTTGATTAATTTCACAAACCAAGCATATCACTTGATAATTCTCTTAAAAGTTTCATAACTATGGTGTGTATTAATAATTTATTGGAGAGTTTAAAAAAATTAGTATGAGATAATGTTTTTTAATTTATAGGAAACATCATTAAATAGGTGGATACCCCCTCATTTTAGTGAGTAATCCAAAATAAATAATTATAGTATCTAAATTTTAAAATGAGTTTTATGATGGATTTTTTAACATTAGGTTTCATAAGAACATTATTTTCATGAAAAAAATATTATCTCAATCTAACTTTGATATTTTTTAGAATTTTTATATATTTTGTTGAAAGTTTATCTGTTTAAAAAATTTTTTTTTTTGAATGTTTGGAATTATTTAAAAATTATGAGAAATTGTTTTCGATTAATTTAATCTTATATTACCAAGAAAGAATTGAAAAAAAAAATTGTGGTAAATTGGTATTCATAAAGTGGTAAAATCCAGAAAATTTGTATTTGGTATTAACGTAATATTTAAATGATGAAGGATAATTAGTCTAAACAATAAACCTTTTTTGTCTCTCTCAGGGGTTATTATTACGAAAATAAAATTCTTCTATTGAATTAGTATAAAATTTTTACATCATAAATAATTTTATGGATTATATTATGATGTTTTAGGGAACAAAACATAAAGTAGTGTTATTTGAAACCAATGTATTTTATGATTAAAATACATTTTAATTTGATATGAATTATTACATTTGATGTTTTCAAATTTATATTTTTTATATTATAATAAACATTCCTTTTTTAGTTGTTGGTTGAAACATGACCATGAAAATGATTATGAAGAAAATTGTGTATCTGGACACCCCAATGACTTATAACCAATTTAAGGAGTGTAAATAAATATAATAAAGTCCATATATTATATTCATGATGGAAAAGTGATATTACTAGTACTATATAAGGTTATGTGGTTGATATCTTAAATACAATAAAATATTGATACTCTTATCAATTTTAATTGATGAAGTGATATTTATTGATAACATTCATGAATATTCAAATGTTTAATAAGAAAAAATTGAATGAAAAAGGATCATTCTATAATGTTTATTCCTTAATTATTAGCCATCATATATTAAATTTTATCAATAACCATTAGAAATGATTTTCTGATATGGTAATACTTTTGGAGATAACTACTTATGAACTTATGATTGAGAAGTTGAAATGTTTTAGGTTTTGTATATGCTATATGTTTATATAATAAATGGTTGCGTGATTTAGAAAATGTATGTAATCTATTATCAACATCCTTTAGAATAATTATAATTAATTATATTTTTGCTGATTCTTAATATATTATTATTGTGATTATTGTACATACTATATTTTGTGATTTGATGAACTAGTGGCCAATACCATTAGATGATTTAATATGTAAAACATTTGATGAATAAAAAATTTATCAGTGGTTTTATGACACATAGTTTCTGGCAGTTATGGGAACTCTATAATCCTAAAAAAATATGATTACTATAACATAATGATATTTTGGAATGAATTAATCATTAATTAAATTTTATTTTCTAATATATTTTGTAACATCCAACCATGGGTTTAAATGAACCACAATATACAATTAAAATATTTTAATTTAATATGAAAATTATCTTCAGGCCGTTATATTAAATGTCATGAAAAGGAATTACTATATTATGATTGTTATAATCTTTACACATGAATAAATTAAATTCATTAAATATCAATCCATCATCAATATTAAAAATAATTTGAAATTAAGAGTTATGTCTATCTAAAAATATATTTGTATAAATGACTTCTCTTTTTTATTTATTAAATTAATTACATAAAATAGATAAATTATTTTAATGACATATAAATATTAATTATTTCATCAATTTTTTTATCATTAATCTAGTACTTTTTTCTATCATAGGGATTATCATAAATTATTTTTTATGATAAAAAATTAGTTTTCAAAAAATTTGTTTTGTCATGCTTTGGATACTTATTTTAAAATTAATTGTTTAAAATTTTAGAATATTTATTTTATAAATTGATCATAATTTTTTGAATCATCATACCAATATTACCAAAGAGTTTAATTTTGAGAACATTATGTACTAATTATTTTAATGATAAATAATAAAATTATAAATTTTATATTGAAAATAACCACTACATTTAAAGAATATACATAATAATATTTTTAAAAAAAAATTTAAATACAATAATAACATTTAAAATAATCCAATTTTTTCACTCATATAAATTTTTTTTATTTATAAAATGAAAACTTTATAAACATGAGAATCATTACCCTTAGAAAACTATTTTTTTTCCAAATAGCTGGTTTAATATTAAATTAAATTATACCAGTTAAATTTTTTTAATTTAAAAAAAATCCAGTCCATGTTTTTTATAATCATGATTAATATTACGTAATATGGACAACATTGTCATTGTACTTAATTAATAATAAAAAGATTAAAAATTAATTTTCATGGTAAATGATAAAACTACTTTTTGGGGAGTTATAATAAAATGATAAGAGTTATATTGACATATACACAATTCTAATTAATATTTTATGTATATATTGTTACAATATATCATCTAAATATTTATAATTATCTTTTTTTGATTTTATTAATGTCTAAAACATGGATAAAATTTATTAACATCATATTTTTCCTCACTACACATATAAAAGTACTCCCCCTATCCACTCGTATTCACACATCTTAATCTATATGGATAAAAAAATACCCAATCAAATCCATTATTTAAATACCAAAACAATAACTAAATTATTTATAATTATCAAGAAAGAACATTGGATAGCTTTAGATATAAACTGAAATATATTCCACAAAGAATTAGTATAGTTGTTAACCATGAAACATCATTTATTTCTTCCTCTAGGTCATTATAAATTTCTCCATATATGAAAAAATAATAAATTAATTATCTTACACAAATATATATTTATTTATCATAATGGAATAAACTTTATACATCACCTCATCCATGAATATAAATGAAACCTTTGACCATGTTTATATTATACATCCACTTCGCAAACTGATGTATAACATCTTATACCACCTCCGCTCACATATTCAAATAATTATATATTACATGTATATATTCCATATTTATGAAATAATAACCCAAAATCAACTATAATATCACATCTTCTTTAAAAACTTCCTACATTTTGGATAAATTAAAATGTTTCTCATTCATACGTGTGGACTACGACCTCCAAGAAGTGATATGATTCATTTTAAAATTTATTCATACAAGGATGGTAATAAGAATAATATCTTTGATCATATGTTATTTATATGATAAAATAGCCATTCATGAATGGTTAATTATTTATTAACATTTTTTGTTCCATCCATAAACTATTGAATGCAAGAACCATATTTATTTATGACCTTCCACCTCCATGAACGGTGTATTTGGGTTACAAAAATAATTTTTTTTGATAGACTATAAATATGTTTATAATTAATATAAATTATATTAATATAATTTTTAATATTATATATATTATGGATCCTCATTGAAAGTGTATTTATAATAATAAGTATCTTAATTTTATATATTATAATGATTATTACATAAAATTAAAAATTATACAACCAAGAAGATTGACAGGTCAAGAGTCCTTGAAAACTTTGGTACATTTCATAACAAAATGAAACATGAAAAAAAAATTATCGAAAACATTTTTAATATGACCATATCATTCCTTCATACTTAACACTGAATGGAATAACCTGAGGACATGAATATGAATTAGGTGAGATATAAAAGTCATTTTGGGAATTAAAAAGGCATAACACGAAGAAGATATCACATGTTATATAATAGGAATATCAATTGGGAATAAAAAGAAATTGAGTAATAAGTCATGATATAGCATGATAATCACAACATGCGGAATGTGGAATCAATATAAAACACAACATCATAAATAGATTATGGATAATTCCACCAATAATTCATGTTAATAAAATCCCATAAATGAATTTGGTATACCCTTTTCCCAAAATGATTTCTAATTATACTAATCATTTCCCAATGCATTAGAATGCTATATAATTATGGGTGCACCCCTCACTTTTATTTCATTTTCAAGCTTTAGTGTGACACATATATCAACAAAATGGATTAATTCATCTTTATATTTTATTCCACAATAATGAAATATGAAATTAATTAATGTAGGCACACAATCAAAGAATTATAACTGAATAAATTTAAATAACCGTGATTGAAAATTCATAGGGTATTAACTACACAATTTTTTGGAATAGAAAATCATGGCCCTATTTCAAAAGGATAAAACCATTATAAAATATTTATAAAATTAGTGTATAACTGGTAAAGTGGTATAAAATCATTATAAATTAAATATAAATATAGATATAAACTAAAATACATGTCCCAACATATGTAATTGCAAATATAAGGCACAACATAACATAAAAACATTAAGATATAGGGGAAAGGAAAGAACCCATACTTCAATGTGTAACTTTTAAGGCTTGGGAGGATATAATTGAGGTCTTGGGGTTACATGAGATGACTCTATAGAGTGGATGTAAGAGTATGTGTGTGGTCCAAGTATTTTTTGTGAAGAAAAATTGGATCTCGTGTGGGTTTATATATGAAAAGAGTGGAATTTCATTATTATTTTTGTTTTGGATTCTATAGAAAAAAATACCCAAAACCACACACCATCCCATTGTATTTTCAAATTTCATTCTTCCAAATAGTAGTGCAATAAATTATTTTATATGTTCAATGGCCTAATTTATTTAAATTATACCTTTAGTGATGTGGAGTTTTGTCACACTCTCAAAAAATAATTTTAAAATAGTAAAATATATGATATGTAATTGAGGATTCATGTTTTATTTTTTATATAAAAGAAAAATAACAGTTTTTAAGGAATACCATCAATTTTTTCATGGAATCAATTAATATTATCTTTTAAACAATGTTTTTAACATTTCCATGTCATAAAACAAAAAGTATATTTATATTGTATTTAATATTTACAGAAAAATTCGATTATCTCAGAAAAATATGAAAAATTAACTATTGGATATTCTCAAGATGCTGATTCCAAAAATAATATTAACATTATCTATATAATCTTAAAAATATGTAATTTTTTCCTTTTAAAATAAAAAAATATATTTATTGAAAATGATTGGTTTTTTACAATAACATTTTTTGTATACTTTTAAAAATTAATATAGATAACATAAAATATTATGCGAACATCTGTATTTTATAAAAATAATTAAATTATAATAATTTATTAAAATATTATATATTTCAAATATCCGTTAATTCACCAAAATATATATCTTAATTGAATTTCAAAATGACCCAAAAATAGAATTTGTGTATTATTAATTAAAAATAATTTATAGTGTAATAATAATAGGATTTAAATATATTCCTTATTCTAAAATAATATAAATAATCCTATTTCAAGGGTAATTATTTATATCCCTATAATAAATTAATATATTTACTTAGTGTATGGTCTGTGATGGCTGAGCATTAATGGGGACCATTAGCGAACATGGTTTGGGTTATGATCTCGATGCGCCTGAATATCTACCATGAATGGTTTTTCTCATTATCATGTAATAGGATTATAGAAAATACTTTTTCAAAATAATATCCATGAAAATCTATCTCCCTTATAGTCTATGCTAATTGGGAATCATAGAGTACGATCCTACTGGTTGAGGCCATCACTTCCTTTTTCATGGTCAAAATGATTTTCTAAAAAACCTATATTTATAATAGTCTTGTGATCACTATTCAATAACTATATAATAAAGGGTAATGATTCTTAACTATCTTCTAAATAAAATTGGATATAATAAAAAAGAACATGTTCATGTGTTTTATATACCATAAGACATATAATTAAATAAAATGGATAAATTTATTCCTAACATTTTAGGTCATTACAATCTTTCCCCATTCATAAATTTTTCCATAAAAATATTTTATTCCTACACTAAAATTGAAGAGGTTATGTTAGCTTCATCACATCCATTAGTTCCCATTATTCTTTTCCAAACATGTGGATTCTATGCAATACAGTGACTAGGGAAATTTTCATATATTTTTCGACATTTTCTCTACAATCCAAGATAATCACCGGCTTCACCTCGTAGGAAAGATAATTATATAATTGTACCACATCTGGATTGACAATATTTGAGTGGTCAAGTATGTAATTTCTGAAGAGGGAAATTTGTAATATATCATATACTTGATACATGTTTTTAGGGAGTTATAGTTGATAGTACCCACTATGAAGGGATCAAGGATCTAAAAAGGACATATGTATTGTTGAATAACATTTCACTTCATCCAAAGTCTCATTACATTCATCAATGAAGATATAAAAATGATTACCATGTATCAATCATCAAACACTAGGACATGTCGATTACTGCTAGCATTTCTCATCTATCAATTCTAAGAATCATCTATGTGTTGATAAATGGTATTAACCATCTCTACCATTTCATCATCCTTTTTAGGATCAATATGCTTTTGTTCCTTAACTTTACCCCAAAATTCTGGTGGTCTGCACCTCTACCCATAAAGGTAATCATAGCGAGCCATCTGTATTCTCAAGTGGAAACTATTGTTTTATGAGAACATTACTAGAGGGATATGTTGGAACGATCATCATTTTATGTCAATTGAGCATTCTTTCAACATGTTCTCATTTGTTTTGATAGTCTGCTCATATTTTCCATCCGTTTGTGGGTGATGAGCTATATTGAAGTTCATATCACTATTTAAAACATGCTAGTTATTTTTTTGAAAAATAGACGTGATTCTCAAATCACAATTGGGAAAAATAAATTGTGGTAAACCATTCATCCTTATCACTTTAATAATAAAAATTACTACAATTTTATCAAGTTATACATCCTCTTGAATAAAAATGATGTGTGCTGTTTTTATAAGATGATACACTAAAACCCAGATAGAATTATTTCCTTTGGATTTCCTTAGTAGAATAGTGAAAAAATTCCTTAGAGGATGTTTTCATATTTACATGTTAGTATTGGAAATGTTTTCATCTTACCATTAAAATTCTACCTATAATCATTCAGTTGTTGAAATACCGGGAACCAGGATATATATTCAACGATCCCTTTCATCAAGTTGTACCATGAATAGGGCTGATAGTGATCTCGATTCATATTTGTGATTCGTAGATGAGTGGATAAATTCTAACTATGTATGTCATCCATTAGTTCCATTTTTAACTTGTGATTATATAAAACACATAGTCTTGGAAAAAATATCATAATTCATTTTTCATTAATATTGATCTCCTAGGATTTTAATTTTATTATAGTTTCCATTTTTTTGAACTCCCATATCATATTTTTCAAAATCCTTCAACCTTTCATGAAGTGACAGTTTAGAACTAATTACTGAAATGATTATTTATTTGCCGTCTTTTATAATTCCAAGGTTTATCCTCTTCAAATCATAGAAGAACATATATTTCTCAATTCTCATTACTGATGGAATTGTTGGATCCTTTATAAACAGATCATTTTACACATTATATGATTTAAAAATATGGAATTGGATTGAGCAGCCGTAATAATTTATGTATTTAATCCTATTCACTAGTTCATATTAATCTCTTTTTATTTGAATATATATCTCATTCTCTTAGGAGCAATATATATCTCAGACTTCACATTATAGAGATAATATAGTATGATTTTCAACGTAAATATCACACCTTCCAACTCCAAATCATGCAAGGGATTGTTTTTCTAATAAACATTCTACTAATTCAAAGTGTAAAAACTAACGTTTTCTTTTTTTATCAACACACTTTCCAATCCCTTATTGGAATCATCCGAAAAAATTAATAAAAGTTCAACAGTTCTGGGTTGTGTGAGAATATTGGAAGTGTTAGGAACCTATATCAACTCCATTAAAATTTCTCCAAATTCATTGTTCTAAAAACACGACTCCCATTCGAGTTATCTTGGTTAGAGGGTTTGATAATCATGATAATGTTTACACTAATTGGTGATAATAGCCAGCTTACCAAAGGAACCTATAGATATATTTTATGGATATTGTCCTCATTCATCCTTTGATTTCATTTTTCTTTTATGGGTCTATAGATATTCAATTTCATGTGATGATATTCCCCAATAATGAGACATACATGAATCATAACTCACACTTTCTGTACTTTTAATAGAGATTCTCAATTTTTAGGGTATTGAGAACAGTACTCAAATCCTTCTCATAGTTCTCCTTGGTTATGGAATAAATTACAATATCATTAGTAATGAAAACTAAAAATATTTTGAGGTTATTTATAAAGACTATATTCACCATTTCCACAAATAATTATGGATCCTTACTGAGCCCGAATGACTTCACTATGAACTCATAGTGCTCCTACCATGTAAAAAAATTGTTATTGGGGATGCCTTTCTTCTTCTCCATTTCATAAAAATATATAAACTGAAGATCCACCATCAAGAAGTATAATGCTCTAAAATGATGATGAAAATGATCATTATTCCTTGGAAATGGATAGTTGTTATTTTTCCTGATCTTGTGGAGCTCGCGATAATCAATGCAAAGGTGGAATGATCTATCTTTCTTGTTGATGAATAGGTTTAGTGCACCCCATGGTTATGCACATGGCTATATAAATCCTTTATATATATTCACATGTAGTTGTTCATTTAGTTTCCCAAGTATAAAAATAATCAATATTATATATTTAATTGGATATAGGAAATCCCCCAGGTATACGCTCAATTGAAAATTCGACCTCTCAGCTATGAGGAAGACCAGGAAATTTCTAAAGAATCACATCAGTGTATTTCCTCACTATTAGACTATCTTTGTAGATGATACATTCCATATACTCAATATTTTGATCTATATATACATTCTTATAGGTAAATAATATCAACTCTTGAGAATATGGAGATAATGTATATTCATCCTCCTCTTTGCACTTCCACAGAATCAAGGGTTGGCTTTCCAAATGGAGGTTGATTTCCTTGTTGCAAAAATTTATGTTGGCTCTATATAGGTAAATCTAATTCATTCCCAAAATTGAATCAAATTCCACCAAAGGAGTTTTACAAGGATCTCCTACAAGTTCATTCCACAAATATTGATTAGGGATGTGTATTCTAATTGGGATTCATTACTTGACCAATATTTCTTTTCAAGGACATCTTATCTTCAATGATTTGTATTCGTGTTTTGATTATTCTAATGTACTTTCTTGATATTAAGGAATGTGTAAAACCAAATTTAAAAAATATGTTCACTATTATTGAATGAATAACAAGTTTACCAATCACCATTTAATTTTTGGAATAAAACTTAGTGGTTCTGATAGCTAAAGTAATCCATTCCAACTTCTAAGGTGATTGGATGCCTCCAAAACCCCTTGGATTTGTGTATTAGTTCACAAAGTGTCGTGGTTTTGTGATGTTGAAACAATGGACAAAACATTTAATGTTGAATTATTCATTCATTTTCTCTATCACATTGGTGGGTTTCTCCTATCAGCACTCATTATATATGTTCTCTTGTCCTTCACACATAAATCATTTCATTGTTCCCATTATCCAATTTTTGAGGGGTTTATTTCCAATACTTTGATATATGGGGTGTTGAAATTTATTTGGCACCAATATATTTAACCATCGTACATCCATAATTAAACTCTATATTATGCATAATATTCCCATTATACACTTGGCATTCCCTGATCTCCATCTTAACATTGATTTAACATCGAACAATTTCATCATCACTATCAAGGTCATGGATGTGCTAGTTATTTTATAGAATAGGATTTCTCACGCTAATGAATCACTCAAAATTATATTCATGGGTAAGAACAAATCCATAGGTGTATTGAAAAAGTCTTGTTATCTATTCCTTATACATAGTGTTAGATTCATCATCTTTTTACATAAGGTCAAGGAAATTACCTTCCATTTCGGATAGAGAGTGTGGGAAAAATATATATATAATTCATTTTCTGGAATTCTATCAACTCCATCACTTCGATATTTTTGTCATGATTTTTATTTTTTATCCATTTACACAGCTGTTAGATTCTACCTCTATATGAAGAAAACTAGTAGAAACTAATCTTTTTGGAAAAAATTATGTATAGAGAAGATCTTTTCAATGGTGTTGATCAATTTTTCCGTGTTTATTTGTCTATATGATCCATTGAAATAAGGATTCCTTTTTTCACATTTATTTTGATTATAACATTTTATATCTTAGTGGGGGTTTGGGAACTACTCTTTATCCATTATTGTATTCTTAACATGAGTTAGTTGAGAGATTATCATGACAATGTTTTTGATTACTACACCCATCGGGTTGGGCATCTCATTAAAGAAGTCATCACAAAACCCTTCGCATTAGTTGTTAACCCATTTCCACCCACTACCGACCATTTTATAGAACAAAGGAATAATTATGGTTGAGTATTTTAAAATATTAAAAACATAATGGTGAATCTAATGACATTAAATATATAACTTATAAATTCAATTTATTTATTAATTTATGGATATCTAAGCATCAATCTACCTTATCCATGATCTATTTCCTAAAATATATTCTTTTCGGAATGTTTTTGTTCACATAATAATGGGTCATAATGAAATTTTTTAATTTTCCAAATATTATACCATATTATATTCAAATAAGTTGTAAGGCCATTTTTCATGTATTGATTACCCCCAAAATATCTTATTATCGTTGTTACGATTGTATACATCCTTAACAGATCCAAATACAATTGTTGAATCCATACATGGATATGTTTTCTTGATAACCGACATACTCTATACTAACAAAAAAATTTGTATGTTTTATTATACATAGTCTTATCCACAATTCTTTATTTAATGTTTTCTAATCTTAATTAAAAAACTAACTAAACATATTACATGTTAACAACTACAGAAACCATGCTCTTTATTTCACATTTTAACATGATATATAACATAAAACTACACTTTATACAACCTAGAAGATCAATAGTTATAGTGTATTTTTGTAATTGGGAACATCATATAACAACTAAAAACTGGAAAAAACTATATTGAAATGTTATTTAACATGACCAAAACATACCTTCATATTTAGCACTATATGGGATAACCTAATGACATACATAAGAATTGGAGGAGCTATAAAGCCCATTAAGCATCTTCACAGGTCATAACATGAATAATATAACACATATTATACAATTTTAATAAAAATAAGGAATAAAAGGTACATTAATTATAATGCATGATATAAGCTGATAATCAGAACCTGGGGAATGTTGAAAAAACATAAAACATTATACCATAAACCTAGGTCAACAATAAATCCACCAAGACATATTTTTGGAAAAACTACCATGAAGGAATAAAGTACACCTTTATACCTACATGACATATCATGATACTTAACATTACCCAATGCATTGAAGCGCTATAAATTTTTTGCACATCCATGTCATTTAATTCATTCTCATGTTTAAGTTTTTCACATAAATTAATCAGTATAAATTCATTTATAAAAATAATTATTTCAAGATTAATAAGTGTAGAATAAAAAAATGGACCTATCCAATAAAATAGGTATTTTATGTAAAAAGTTTAATAATAGTCGTCGAAAATTCACATGGTATTCACTACACAACTAGTTTGGAATAAAAAGTCATTGTGCAATATCGACAACATAACATGGTCAGACAAAAATTCATAAATAGGTTTATGAGATAGATGGGGCTATCTCTTCATTTAGAAATGAAATTTAATTTATGAGGGACAGCTGAATAAATGTCCCAGCATATGTAATTGTAAATTGAAGGCATAACATAATAATGTAACTTGAAGAAAGAGGAAAAACAAATAAAACCATACCAGAATTTTGACTCCAAAGTCATGGGAGTGGATTCTAGTGATCTTGGGGTTCCTTGGGAGGACTCTATAATGTTTGGGTAGGATTATGAATATTCTATTAGGATTTATGGAGATGTGAAATGGGATATTTAATGGGTTTAAATAGAAAAATAGGAGGATTTCTTTATTATTAATTTTTGGACACTACAAAACATATTATCCAAAATTACATAACATCCCTAGGATTTTTTCTTTTTTATCCTTTAAATGGGCATGGAATAAATAATTTTATAATGTAAAGGGACTAGTTTATCACAATATAACCCTTGGTTAGGTGAAGGCCGGTCACACTCTTAAGGAAATGATTTTAAAATAGAAAAAAAATATTATAGTTCTTGGAGGATTCATAATTAATTTTTAAAATAAACTCAAAATCACA
Source organism: Viscum album (assembly GCA_963277665.1). Taxonomy (NCBI): domain Eukaryota; kingdom Viridiplantae; phylum Streptophyta; class Magnoliopsida; order Santalales; family Viscaceae; genus Viscum; species Viscum album. The sequence continues at coordinate 1,930,073,537 of OY728133.1, forward strand.
TTATTTTAAATGGAAAACATATATTTTCTTGGTTCCAATTTATATTACATATTATGTCAATTTTTTTTATCAATTTGATTTCATAAAACACAATGTATATTCACACATTATTTAATTTTTACAATAATATTTGACTGCCTCAAAAAATTTTGACTGATTAAATATTAGTTAATTTGGACATCATAATTCCAAAAATAATAAATTTTTTTTTCTAAATAACTTTAAAAAATGCAATTTTTTACAATAAAAATAAAAAACACATTTATTGAAAATGACACAGTTTTGACAGTAACATTTTTTAATCCATTTAAAAAATAAATTTGACAATAAAAAAAATTATATGATCATTTATATTTAATTAAAAATATTTAATTATATTATTTTATTAAAATATAATTTATTTGAGAAATAAATTAATTCATCAAAATAAATATCTTAATTTTATTTGAATATTAATGAAAAATACAATTTCTGTTTTATTGAATAAAAATCATTTGTAATGTAAAAATAATGGGATTAAAATATATTCATTATTCTAAAATAATATACATATTATTATTTCCATGTTCTTGATATATATTGCATAAATACAATAACATATTTTTTAAGAGCAAGGTGTGATATTATGGAGATTTTATGTGGTCGTTCCGTGAACATAGTTTGGTTTGTGATCATAGTGTGATTAAACATCTCCTGTGAATCGTATTGGTCAGGATTAAGTGGTTATATATCATCACAAAAATTTTCAATGGAAAGTCCTAGAAATTTTTCCTCCCTTGGAAGATCCGATAAATGGTCTTTATAGGGTGAGATCATACAGGATGAGATCATCACATCCTTTGCTTGTTTCCGAAGGATTTCTTAAAAAAACCTATATTTATTCTGATAACATAGTCACAGTTAAATATCCATATAATCAATGGTAACGATCCTTTATGTTCATCAAAATCCTGTTGTATATAAAAAACGAAAATAATTTCATGTTTTCCAATAACATTATAACATATAATTTAATAAAAGGGGGAATGTTATTTATAAAAGTTCATGTAATTACAATCTTCCCCCTATTTCCCCATCAAAATATTCTATTCCAACATTAAAAAATAATAGAGTAATTATTATTTACCACATCCATTGGTTCCCATGTTTCTTCTTTAAACTTGTAGATTCTCTAACACACTTTGACTAGAATGGTTGTCTTATTTAGTAGGAAATTTTCTCTTCAATATTAAATCATCACTGCTATCACCTCATAAGAATTATTTTTAAACAATGGTACCTTCTATGAATTGAATAAATGTTAAGGGTTATATATGTAAATTATTTATAGGGACACATGGAATACATCATATACCTGAGAAAGTTTTGAAAAGAGTACTAGTTGATAGTCCACAACTCTAACATGATCAAGAATCTCAAAAGTGATGATGTAACTTATAATAAGCATTCCCTTCTTCCCAAATATAGTCACTTTATTCCATGTAGATATGAAAAGGAATACAATGCCTCCAACATCAATCTCTAGGACTCATCAAATACTTTCAGTAATGCTCTTATTTCATCTATGAGTAGCTTTTATGTGCTATTAAATGGTCTTAACCTTCTCCATCAATTCCTTAACCATTCAAAGACATAACTGCTTTTGTTCCCTAGCATCATCCCAATATTCTTGTGTTCTACACCTCTTCCCATTGATGGATTCATAAGGAGTTATTTGGAATACCAAGTGGAAAATGATGTTGTGAGTGAGCATGACTAGGGTAATATGATGCTACCATCCTAATTTGATGTCAATTATTAATGCTCTAAAGTTTTCCCCAACTATTTGGATAGTGCACTCAAATTGGACATAAACTTTAGGGTGATAAGCCATACTGATGTTCAAATCAAGTTTTATTACATTCTTGAGACTTTTCCAAAACATATATGTGATTCTTAAATCTCAATCAGATATAATCGATTGTTGTACTCCAAGATGCCATACAAATTCTCCAATGCATATCATTTCTAGATGATCCATTGATAAATCATCTTGATTTAAAATGAAATGTGAAGTCTTTATAAGGTAATCCACTATAACTTAGATAACATTGTTTCCATTATATTTATTTGGAATTATTTTGAGGAAGTCTATGGGGATATTTTCCAATTACTGTATTGGTATGGGTAATGATTTTATAATCCCCTTAGACATCTTTTTTTAAACCATTAATTTTTTACATACCAGTCACCTAGAAATATATTCTACAAATTATTTCATCAGGTTGTCCAACCAATACTGCTCACAGATATCATGATACATCATTGTGATTCCTGGATTAGTGGTTAAAGACTATCTATGTGTGTCGTCCATTTGTTCCTTCTTTATCTCATGATTCGATGAAACACATAGTCCTGACCAAAATATCACAATTCCTTCTACATTAACAATGACCTCTAAGGATTTCCCTTTTTTTATAGTTTCCACATTTTTCTAAATTCAAAAATAAACGTTTTTTGAATACATTATCAATTCAAAAATTAACAATTGAGAAATAATTTTTAAAAGGATTAATGATTTTCCATACATTATGATTCCCATGTTCATCCTCTTTAATTCTAATAAGATCGAATCTTTCCTAGTTATGATCACATATAGAATTTTTGGATCATTTATACGTAAATAATGTTCTACATTATTTTCCTTACTTGAATGGTAGAGGATTGATCAGTCATAATCCTTGATGATTTATAACCATATTCTATAGTGCATAATAATCTCTCTATATGTGAATATAAATTGGATTCTATTTTAATTAGTATATATCTCACACCTCTCCCAACATAGATAATGCTACCAAATAATAAATTCCATGATCTCATGTTAACAATCTATATCATGTGTTAGATATTTTTTCTATTGAAATTTCAACTAACATGAGGTGTAGGAATTTACCTTTTTATTTTTCATCATCTGACTACCCAATCCATTCTTCAAAGCATTGATCAAAATGACTAAATGTTCCCAACTTGTGGGTAGTTTGAGAACAAGAGAAATAATATGACTCAATATAAACTCCATGTCGAATTATCAAAATTCATTATTATGAAAAAATATGACTATCGTAAAATATACATTGGTAATATGTCTTGATAATTGGAAAAATGTCTCACAAATTTGCAATAATATCCTGATAACCCATGGAAACTAACAATTACTTTCAAAGATTTTAGCCTCGACCATACATCAATTTCATTTTATGCTAAATGATCTATAGGTATCCCAATTCTTGTGAAGATATATCACATGAATGAGACATACTTAAACCAGAACTCAATTTTTTTTATTTTCATATATTTTTAATTTCACATGGTCTTCAGAATAGTGGTCAGATGCTTCTCATGATCCTCCATGGTTTTGGAATTAGTTATAGTATTAACTATAAATAATACCAAATATTTGTTGAGTTAATTTATAAATACAATATTCATCATGTACATGAATATTTCATGGAGCATTTGTGAGCCCAAAAGGCATCATTGTGAACTTACAGTGCATGTACCTTGTACACAATGTGGTCTAGGGAATCTCTTCCTTATTTACCTGTAATCGATAATATATCTACATTATATCCTCCATGGATATGATTTTTTCTCAATGTAGTTGATTGAATAAGTAATCAATCCAAGGAAAATGATTTTTATTCTTTATCATGATCTTGTTGAGCTCACTAGAATCAATAAAAAGGTGAATTAACCCATCCTTCTTCATGATTAAGAGGACTAGTGCCCACCATGGTGAAGAAATTGGGTGTATGAATCATGTATCCATATTTTTCCTTAGTTTTTTATTTATTTCCTCATGTTCCAAAATATCAATCCTATATATATTTTTTGATATTGGAAATTCTACACATATAATTTGATTAAAAATTCAACATCCCAGCTACGAGGAAGACAAAACAATTCCTGTGGAAAAACATTAGTGTATTCCATCACAATATAAAAGTCTTCAAGGATGATACTTTCTGTAGACTTAATCATTTGAGATAGATGTTATTTTTTATAAGGAAATAATATCCTTGCTTTATATGATGGTGTTACTAAATATTCATCCTCTTCCTTTAACTTCTACTGAATTGTGGGTTAGTTTTCTATACAGATTGTGATTTACTTCTTTATAAATTTATGTTGGTACTATATTGGAAAATACTATATATGCCTATAATTATATAAAATTAAACCAAAGGGATTTTTACAAGATTTTCTAAAATATTTAGTCCACAAATTTCGATAAGGGAGGAGTTTAATACTTTAGATGCAATAATTTTCTTCTTTTCCATTTTAAAAGACATATATAATTCCATTATTTCTTGTGGTGTTTGGATAGTTTTACTAAAAATTCTTAATATCATGGAATGAGTAGAACTAGAATAAAATAATTTGTTTTCTATTCTTGAATTAATAACTATTATACCTATCACCACTTCATTTTTGATATCCACATCAGCATATGTGATAGAAAAATCTCTTCGAGGATGCCTCATAGGTTCTTAGTTACCTTCACAAACCCATGGATTAGTGTTTTAGTTTGTAAAGTTCCCATGTTCTTTGAAGTTGAATCAATGAACAATGCATTGGATTTTGAACATAGAATTCCTTTTCATTTTAATATTTCAGTGTGCATCCAGTCATAAATCATTGGATAGGCTCCCTTCTCTTTTGTAGATAAATCATTTCCTTGTTCCCAATTGAAAATTTATAGGGTTTATATTTTTTCCCATTTAACAAGTGTTATGTCTTAATTTCATGGAACCAGTAGATTTCTCTATAATACTTCTAGAATTAAACCCCATATAACACTTCTTATCCCAATTATACCTTTGAGATTCACCGTTCTTCATCTCAACTTTGAGACAACATCAAAATTTTTCGTCATTCCTATCAAGCTCACATATTCCCAAGTATTTTTATAGACTAATATTTATCCCACTATATAAGTTTTATCCATAAAATTAAGCATAGAAACACCTAAAATTGTTTATTACATAGGTCTTGTGATTTTATCCATGTACACCCTGATATATTATCCTACTTTTTTCTTAAGCGGATGGAAGTCCTTTTCATTTTAAGATGGATAGTGCAAGGAAAATATAAATCAAAAATCATTGTTTGAATTCCATCCACTACATCGCTTCGATGTCTTCCACAGGAATTGTATTTTTTTTATCACTGTCTACCACTGATCAGATTTTCCCTCCTTATGAAAAAAATATAGTTGAAACTTCTCTTATTTAGAACATTTAATGATAATGAATATCATTTAAAATTCAACGATCAATTCTTTCATGATAATGGGATAATATGAACTATTGAATATAGGATGCCTTTGCTTCATAATGATTTTAATTGTATTTTGTACTATCTTAGGGGGGTTTGGGAACTCCTCATGATCCATGATTCTATTCAAAACATGAGTTAGTTGAGAGAGTTTTGTGACAATGTTTTTTATTCGCACTCACATTGGGTTGGGTATCTTGTTTTTGGCAGTCATCACATTACACTTTGCATGATTCGTTTACTTGATTTCCCTTATTACAATCCATTGACTAGAATAAAGTAAAAATTATGGATGATTATTTAAAAATATTAATCACATAAAGGGGAATACAATAATATTAATTGTATAACTTATAAATTAAATTTATCTCTTATGTTATGGATTTATAGTATTCAATATATGTTATCAATGATCTGTTTCCTAACATATATTCATAGAGGATTTTTTTTGTTCCAATAATAATGGTTCATAATTAGATTTTGAATTTACCAAATAATATCCCATTGGAGTGAAAAATCAGGGGGCAAAACTGAGAAACATAGAAGATGTCATGCATATCCCAGTACATGTGAGGTAATTACAACATATAGGCAATCCGCATGACTCTCTCCAAATCCAAAACTAAACCAACGTATACCGGTGAGTGAATTCCATATCTCCTAATCATATTCTCTCCAAACCTTGATGTGACACATAATAAAACATGTTCTTCGATCATGAACTCTAGAGGTTGTCTCCTATGATTAGCATAAGACTTCTACCGAGACTTTTCTAGAGCCATCCTATTCCAAATTAGCACTGCATGCTCTATGGTCTACTTGACATGTTGAGGACCCGACATAGATAACTCTCATACCTCAGTCCAATATAGAGGGTATCATCATGTCCTACCATACAATGCCTTATATGGTGTCATCTGAATGGTTTCCTTAAAATAAATATTATAGGAAAAATCCACTGGAGGTTTGTGTCTCTCCCAAGAACCCCTAAAATTTAGGATGCATGCTCAAAGCATGTCCCCCAACGTCGCAAGTTATGAGAAACTGTAGAAAAATCGAGATCATGAATCATGTAATTCCACTCATGTGGCCTCAGCTGCCGAGAACCATGTGCAAAAACTCCACCCCCGACATAAGCACTACTCCCAGCCAGATCCTTAATGCATTATAGTAAATGGTGTTAGTCTTTAATATTTCGTGAACAACATGTATTGGTGTTTATGTCTATGTTCCCATCATCTCTTGAAAGGTGGAATCTCAAGAATATGTCCACAAGTACATCATACCTATTTTAGTTTGGACCATCAATGGCACTACTATGCATGAAAAGTAATGTATAAAATGTCTATAGTAACCAATCATCCTAAAAACTACTTTCATCGAAGACGTTATTCAGATGCTCCTAGGAAACTACTAATCTCACATTCTCTTAGTCTATTGATATTCTTTTCATAGAGATTACAAGACCATGAAGTGAATATAGTCCATCAAAAGGTGGCATTTAGAGAGTGTATCATATTACTGATTCTCTCTCAGTGTACTCTTAACAATATATATATTTGTGGCATGGTCATCTCAAATGTGAGAGTATAGCAAGATATCATCCACAAAGACTATAGGAAAAAAATCTATGTAAATATGGGACACTCAGTTCACATGTTCCATGATATCTATTTGCATGTTTGTGAGACTGAACGATATATCCAAATAATTGTATAGACCAATCTCGAATCAAAAGAATGTAAGAGTTATGTATGACGGTATAACGTGCAACTGGTGAAAACCATATCTCAATTCAATCTCTGATTACACCATATATCCTCAAATATTATCAATGAGATTGTCAATACATGTCAAAGGATATCAGTTATTTACCATCAACAGATTCATCTTCCGATATTCCACACAAAATCAATGGTTATATTCTACCTTCTTCCCAAATAAGACATGAGAACCACATGGAGAAGTACTGGGTCTAATAAAACCCATTTCATGTAACACTTATAAATACTTTGTGAGATCATATAACTATGGTGTAGCCATCTTATAATGAGGAATGGAAGCCTATAATTCCCTTAGAACAAGATCAATATAAAAGTATACCTCTCGCTCAGGAGGCAAACCCGAATAGTCATCTAAAAGATATCCGTGAAATTATTGTCTACTTGAAGAAATTACAACGGTGAAGTCCACTAATAATCTGGGTAGATATTAGAAATATGGTCTGTAACACCTCCCTATTCATATTAACCGGGTCCAACTTTGCTCGCATGGACATCCCATTGTCCCTTATGAAGAAACAATCGGCCCTTTGGGGACATGAAAGTCACCCTATAAAGATAATAATCAATTACAGCCTAGAATGGAACTAACCAGTCCATTCATAGAATGACTTCATCGACATCCTTCTATAATGCATAATGGAACCATAATAAGTGAAAACCACTAATCTCAAGAGTGCATTCCTTGAACTGATGTACACTAGCCATTCTATTCCACAACATAGTGTCTAGTGTGATGATATTAGAAGATGTAAATATATATAGCCCAAGGCTCTACACAACACGAACAGATATAAATCAATAGAAACCCACTATATTGAAAAGAGATGTTGCTATAACCAAGGAATCCAAAAGCGTACCTCTTACCATAGAGGGTTTGGGATCCTACACCTACTGGATCTGCTGCAGCGAAAAATCTTTACCATTATCATGGCCCTGTGAATTTTTCTAAGATCCTTGATCTGATCCAACCATAATCTGTCAAAAAACCTTGGGTGTCAACACTTCATCCAAAACCACTATATAGGACATAACATCCTAAATAACTTCATCCCCCAGTTTGATTTGGGATTGGTGGTCATTCTCCGGTACGTGAAGTAAAAACATATCCTCTCTCACTAGGTTCTGAAAAAATGGCATTGGAGAAACACTGAAGATATCCCATATTGCTGCAATATAGACAATCAATAGGTTCTCTCGGGAACCGACATTTATTATGTCTGACCATCCCACAATTGTAGCACAACACCATTCTACGAGAAATAAAATCCTTCCTACTCTGATCACTATGTGTAGACTCCCTACGATTCTTTTTAATATCAGACGAAAGAGTACCAACTCTGGATGCTAAACTACCCTAGCCCCCTACTCTATAATACCTCTTGTTCCACTTGGTGAACAGTTCATTTTCGACTATATAATATATGGATTTCCACATGAATATGTTCACCTAGGATCATATTCCATGCCTAAGACCATCCTTAAACATCCTCCCCATAAATAACTTGTCACCCCCAAGAATGTGTGTAATGCGATATTGATTTTAGAAGTGAGAAGAATACTCCATTACTGAGAGTGTACCATAATCCAAACTCATGAACTCTCGGGATTAGTCAACCCTCAAGGTCTTTGGGTAGAAGTAGTCATAGACGGTATGTTGTAACTCATCCCAAACCATAACTCGCTAGAGTACCACCTATGATATAACATCCCACCATATCATGGAAGAATCACATAGCATGTACATAGAGAGATTAACCCACCTCTCTAGAGGTATCTTGAAAAGATCGAAAAAAATATATCATGCCTTACAACCATGACTCAACAACATCTGTTCCTCCATACCCTCAGATATTGGGAGGGTGTTACTGATAAGGAACCTGCATCAATTCTTCCATTGATGGGGCAGGATGTGGTGCTCCCTAGAATGTATGCATCATCCTCATAGATGTTTTCTTGAAACTGTGAATTAGTAACTTTATCCTTAATGATGGCTAGTGCCATGAAGGTCCCAATAGATGGGTTTACTATTAGTCCCTTGTCTATGGTTTTTGGTGCCTGATCACTGCCCCAAACCTAGCGTACAACCATAGGATGTCTCAGTGGCATGACTCAGAATTGTAAAGTCCACACCTCTATTAAATATTATCATGTCTTGAATATGATAAGTGCATGAAGGGATCACGATATGATAATATTCATGCTTTACAACGCATGGGTACATGGCATGTATAACCCCTATACAATATGTTCCCTTTGGCTTTTTACATGGTGTGTGCCTCTTCCAAACATGGTCGAATAACACCACATACACAAAGTGTGTTCTCTTTGAGAAATTGTTTGTACTTGAATGTTCCCTACATCCCAAGTACATCTAAACAACTCGAACTACACAATTATCTTAGATCATTACAACAAAGAATGTATATGCCAGACACGACGTGTACTAGAAGGATTTCACTGACCTGTGTTGTTGGTCACACGGCGTGATCCAGAAAATATTTGTCCAACCCATGTCTCTACCCACTTGGTCATTCACACGATCATTAACTACATGACATGTAGAAAAAGTACATGGTGTGTACATAAGATATACATTTTCTTCCTGAAAAAAAAAAGGATTGTTGGCCTGTATCCATCATCACACACCTTGTATTCTGGAATTTTCCAGATAGTAAGCCACAAAAACTTTATCAGATCACCGTAAAAACACATAAACATGAGTTAAATTTCCAAATTTCGATATGTGGTTGCCCATAATCTTAAAGAATCAATGCTTGGAAGCATATTCAGGTCATACCATAGAATAATTTATCTAATGTTCAATATGATCAACCAAATTAAAATCCACGATGGAACATACCACCATAGGGATCAATGATTGGCGCACATTCAAATGAAACATTAAATTTCCCAATACCCTTTCTATATAGTATGTATTATATCAGGGAATCTATCACAAATTCATACGTATCTATCACAACATATATCACAACCACATACAATCAGATATGTATCCTAAATGGCATGACAAGAACGCATGACATGTGGTCCCTATCATGTTCCTATATGATGCAAGAGATTTCATACCATCATATCCTTATGTTACAATATAAATAGAACCTCAATGGTATATATCATTGAAGAACAAATTTAGTGTATCACCCAACGATGAAATCAAAACAATGGTAATAATAGAAAAACCAATAAAATTCCAATATTCGACATATCTTGGATTTCACTTATACATGGGTTGGCTAGTTTAGAGCATAATTTATTACCAAATACTAGTTCCTTTTTATTTCTTTGTATAGCCTCCAAAAGATGAAAATAAAAACCACCTTTGATACCACTTTGTAACATTTTGATTCTAGGTACCACTCACAGGTGCCCAATACTCGGTTTGTCACATGGCCTCAAGCACATATTCGTGAATGCCAGAGGATACTAAATAGTAGCGAGTTCCTTGGGTGTGATAATGGTGAAACTATTCCCTCATTATAAGATCATGTATATAATAATAACAAATACTAAACTGTAGTGGAATCAATATACCATAAAACAAGTAAACAGTGAATGTATGAAAGTAAATAAAAACTAGAGCACGATTTAAATGATGCTTGTCCCAAATGTCTAGGAAATAATCCAAACAATAAAATATGTCAGAAATATAATAAAACAATGTATAAAGAAAATAAGAAAACTCCAGAAGCATCACAATCCTATGATTAGTCAAGGTATCTTTAGCAACAACTATCCAATCACATACCCAAGGAATAAGGGAGCTAGCCCTAATCTATACCTAAAACCATATAATATTTTTGGGCCCAAAATGATGACCCAAACTGGCTGTGAGATGAATCAGAGTATCCAACCCCCACAAGATCTGTGCCAACTATCAGTGAGTATATATAGTATGTAAAAATGGAATTGCAGCAAATAAACAATGAGTACAGAAAAGTAAGAAATCCAACAGTTACCACTTACCTTCATTTTCCTTTGATGTTCAACATATAATCCAGTAAGTATCACACATACGAATATCTAAATATTACATAATATGACTGAATCCAAGCATGTAAATTGTCTTGGTAGACTCATCAAAGACATTCAATAATTACATTATCCATATGGGTAGCTCGCATAGTATAACCCCTATGTCCTACTATTGCAATAAAGGAAATGAAGATCTAAGGAAGCACTCACTATCAATACCCCCTTGGTCGTTCCACAATAACTATAGAATCTCTTGGGATGAACTCAATTTAAATTCCACCGGTGTTATCTTTACATAAAATATAGACACTATGATGGATAACTTACCATTAATCCCCCATGTGGTCTCCTAGCATGAAATATAATAGACACTCAAAGGAATAACTCAACGTCAATTCCACATGTGGTCTAACTACACAAGGTTCTCATAGGCCAGTGCAATTCAATCATTCATATACGATATCAATCATCAAAATGTAATCCCTACATATACATTACTAAAATGTTATAATGAATATCCCACACATTTAACATGTATAAAAATACAATTTGTTTCATCCTATCATGTAACGAATGGAAACAAGAACTGCCTCATTGGTAACTTGGGACAAATGTCCTTAAACATTCAAACAAGGAAATGCAACCATGGGGTGCTCCATAAAAATTAAATTTAAAATAATATGATAATAAAAAACCCTTAATCCATCTATTAGTCTATCGAAGATAAAACAGAGTTTAATTTACTTAACCTGAAATACCATAAAATGGGTAATCTGCACTTTGGCATATAAACTGAAAGTGCAACAATGAAATGAATCAAACCACATACTTCTATGTTATACGAAGAACACTAATGAAGGATGACCCTTGAATCATACATGAACATAGTATATCTACATAATTTTCAAAAAAAGTCACCCTTGAAAAACTTGAGACGGAGAGAGAGAGAAATATATAGAGAGAAGAAATCAGGAGGAGAGGCTCTAGAAGTAGGTAGGAATCACTGGTGGGATTCCAACTCACCCTCCTGATATTGAATGGTATCTTTGATAGAGAAATGATGGATTGAAGAAAAATTGGTGATTATAGATGGTACTTCATGAGGGACTGCAAAGAGAAGAGCTTTAGGTGGATTAAATGCCACCCCAGTATGATTAGTCAATTAAAAGAAAATATACACAACATGTACTATTAATGGATATGTTGTGTATTTTCATCAAATGGCCAATAACATTAGCAGCCATCAACATCACCCCACATAGCCATGTCTCGGCCATTACACACCCATGATGCAGCTGTACGTGGTAACTGGTACATGACGTGTACACTCATGTACATGTAGTGTACTTATAAAACATCCAAATTCTCCCCTATTTCCCAAACCTACCCAAAATCAATATACATACCAAAAATGAAGATCTAGGTTCGTACACATAGGCATCTCAAAATATTTTCCTTAATGAAACCATTCATAATTCTAAAAAACATTTGGCACAAGTCCATCACTCGAGATGAAAATCAATGGACTATAAGTGTGTAAGCCAAGAAAAGAAAACTTTTGGATATGGTAACCTAGACATCGTACCAAAATATTTGTTTGTGCTAAACTAACCCAATATCTATCACTTATACTATGATAGTTCTATATCTCATGTTTAATAACTCCATGAATATTAATAAAATGAAATATAATCCTAAAATATCATTTTTTCATGAACTGGTCTAGGTCTAATCAACCTATCACATGTTCTATCCAACAGAATGTCATCATGCACAACTCCCCACATTCCAGAGGATTTAAAATAGTGTATATAGATTATATTCATATATTGGGAAGACTATTCCTATCAATAATAGTTTCACAACCACAAAAGTAAACCAAAAATACATCGATGAACATCATAGCGCACATAAATAAATAAATAATTCAAACAACTATAATAAATATGAAAATTCATATAGAATCCAGAAAGTAATGTTGAAATTGTATGGCCATAAAGATTACCATATATATAAATAATAAATTTAAATAAGTAAACAATTCACTACTACTAATCCATCTATTTCTACATGCTCGATCACTATGATTATAGTACAACATAAGCATGAACCACAATCCCACAATAGAAACATCACTTAAATAGAAACAGAGAGCATCTGCCCAATCCACCCCAACCCTTACTCAACTAAAATTATTCACAAGTTATATTAGTATATTAAGGTGAACATGTTGGGGGTAAGAAAAAAATCATAATAGTCTAATCGCCAGTGGTGGTCCTGGAATATGCTTTTATAACATGTGCATGAAACACCCATCATTTCCATCCAAGATGAATGAAATTACCATCATAAAGTGAAAAATACAGGGAATATAAAATCGATAAACAAATGGAAAATTCAAAAGATAATGTTCTATCCTAAAATCCATATTAAAATTTACACTCATTGTGGCCCTAGATAAGGGAATTACAAGACATAGATCACAGAACCCAACATAAATCTCTACCTCATTATTAATTAGAAAATACAAAGTCATCCAAAAGGATGGGGATTAATATTCAAACCTAGGAAATCATCATATGTGTACAAACACAGATTCATATTTAGAGATTACTGGGAATCCAATGGTATGTTCTGAAATTGTAATAGATTCATTTTCACCATTAAAATTATGATCTCTGTCCAAAATTCATGTAGAACCAGATGAGAGGAATGGAACTTCTGCACATCATTGGCCTATCTAATCATTCACCAATGTCATATAATTGGTCCCCATGATATTTTATCCTCCACAATCCTTAAACCCAGTACTGGGTAAAAATATAAACTCATGTGGTTTCATTCATCTAGACCACCCATTATCTCCATATCCCCACCCAAAACAACTAAATAACTAGAAAAGGAGAGGAATAGAATCAATCTATTAGAATACATTGAGAAAAATAATATACCAAATTTCTCCCCTGTCATATTGTCTATATAATGAAGATCCAAAATCCTACTATAAACACCTAAAACACCCCGTTAGTCCAATACCCACATATTCCAGCAAATTCATATGAAAAGTGTAATGAATATCCCACAAGCCAACCAAACATCAACATCCATCACAATTCATAAAACCTCATTAACAATTAGAAAACAAAATGGTCTCCTAAAAAATAATTACATATCCAGGGAACCCTATATGACGATCCTCTAGAAAAACCAAATATTGGTCCTTCTATTCGTAATGGGATTGTGACATGTGTCCCTGATGAAACCCACAAAACATACACATAAAAGGGAAACCACAGAAAACACCCATCCCTAATGTGAATCCTTGTGAAACAGCACAAAAATGGTCATTCCTCAAAATAGTTCTTCAGATATATCTCCAAAATCAACCAGATATCCCCCTATAATTCTCAACATACAATTATATAATCCCAAAAAAAGGTACCATAAAATATAACATTGAGAAATAACTATAAATTCTTATCGAAGATGCCATCTGATACCACCTCACAAAATATTTTCAAGTAAACTCGATTAAAATCACCTAGAATCCTTATGATATGTTAATCATCTTGCACAAAACCTCACATGTGCCTCAAAGCACAAAATGGATCCCCTTGAAGGATTCCATAACCAACACGACAAAAGAAATACAACTAGAAAAAACTAACGTGGTCTATAGAACCACCAAACATCCTCTAAATTATGAAAGGATTCTACCATAATGATCTTGTTGAAAACATGCTCCGAATGGACTAGTCCATGTGAAATTATTACTCTAGAGAACATTGAAACCCAAAACCCCTAGCTAAAAAATTTACAGCATGTGTACTTATGAGTACATGGAGTCTATTTCCATGTACACAACATGTACTACCAAAATTTCACCTGGACTTATACTTCCACTTGTCTAGGTAACACCAGATGTCGCACATTATACTATTACAAGGGAATTACATCATCCTATGTAATATTACATGGAAATGAACCTTCACATTGGGTTTTTTCATAACTACATGGCCACATAGACATGTCCCACTTCACGGTGGGGACTAAAGGTACATAACATGTACATCCCAAACTCCATCGTCCCAAGTACATTGAAACGTGCATGTGTACATGGAAAAGACCTTGATAATAATGTATACATAAGGAACTTGGAATGTACCTATGGTACATTTGATGTACCTTAAAAAAAATTATTCCAAAAAAAATGTTAAACACATTCGATTTTTTCATCAAATGAAACATTGTACGACTATTATTTTCCAAGCAGAAGGCTCTCAAAACATCCCAAAAAACACCAATTCGCTTAAATACCCCAAAATTAAATGTCTAGGGGTCTAAAAAGACAGAAAAACAGGAATAAATATTAAAAAATATTATAAAAGGATTAATGATAAAAATTAAAAATATATTACCATTAAGATGAAACCACTAATGCATTGATCTTATAAGCAATCTGCTATTGGAACACGATGATATGGAGAAGCTCAAGGACCACCACAATAGAATTTCCCCCCCATATATCTATTTGATATTCCTCTCATGTATCTCAAATAATGGAAACCCCAAGGGGGGATACACAAGAATCCTTAAATTAAAAGATAATAGGGAATAAAATGTGCGAAAATAAAAAATAAGTAAGAAACCAAAGGAGTGAAAATAAAAAAATGGGAGCTAGCCTGACCTTGATGCCTAACAAGATCTTATACCCAAAATATAAACCCCCATGTTCCAGAATAAATATTGGAGAAATACTTCCATTCATATCCTCCAAAATCAATATATTATAGAATGAAAACTATAAAATATATTGTATTTAATAAATAAACAATTTTATATTCTACCAAAATATTAACATTTTATAATTCCACCAATCTCATTTCCTTGGGTAAACACCCTTTTTATGGACTAATAGAGTGGTGAAAAACCATTTGAAATAACCTAATAGTATTAATTACAATTTTCCCAGGAAAAAACCCCAAGGGAAAAATAAAATTTGTTTTCTTAAACCGTCATGATGCGATTCGTGATAATTTTCCCTCGACACATCAATAGGTCTCATGAAACAAACTAGTTTGGATTTTTGGATGAAACCTGATCAATTTATTTAATATGTCTTGGCCCAATTTGTTGATGTTTTTTTTATGATATAAAACATTTTTCATCCCCCATTATGTGATTATTTATTGATGTATATGTGATTATTTATTTAGTTATGATATCCATAGATATGTTTGAAGATCATTTAATTACCTATATGAAATTATTGGATGTTAAATTTTATTATGACATGTTATTCATCCCGATTATGATACTTAATCGATAGATGTGTTTTTAGATATTTTCCTTTCAATATTTATTATTCGATTTATATTAAATATATCATTTGTTGAATGTATAGACTTAAAAAGAATCTTATATCACACTGTTATTAAGTTTCATTTCTCTAGGATTCCAGGAAGTGTATTATGATTAATATATAGTGATACTCTAAATGATATAATGGTGTTTTCAAACATAATATTTTGATTTATTTTAGTTTTTCAATTATTAAATGACATTCATGTATGTACATAGTTTACCAAAACTATTAATCTATTTGATACTTTGGGATGAAATCCATTTTATTTTATGAATTGTAAATAAAGGAACCACTAATTTTTTTCTACTATGGATGGTGTAATTACAATTATTGATTAAAGAATAAATATTTTTTATGAAATATAAGGATTTTAATATATGTTAATATATTAAGGTAGATATAAAAAATATAATTTGTATCTTAAAAAATGAGTTCATTATGAATACCAACAATAATATAAATCTCTAACTAACATATATAATTATGTGAACCTAATTTATTTTTGGTTGGTAGAATTTAACATCCAAAATTTTTTTATAGATTAAAATAAATATCATTTACAAATACATGTGATGGACCAAAAAAGAAACATAAAATTTCCACCAAAATATTGTATAATGATTAATAATTAAATTATTATAATACTCCCACTGATAGAAAAAACTAAAAAATTTACTCAAGGATATAAATGGTTAAAATAAATAGACAAATAATAGGTTTATATTCAATAAAATTTGTTTTTGTTATATTTTTTATTTTGAGGTAAATAAATTTTTTTTATAGATTATTATTTTAATTTTCTAGAATAAAATTCATTATTTAATTCCTCATATTGAAATAAAATTAGTATATAATTTAAAAAAAATATGAAAGGGATTGTATTGAGATGAAAAAAATGGTTTTCAAGAAACTTGTAATATTAGGACATTATAATTATATAAGAATAAACCAAATGATTAAAAAATATTGTATGTGATAAAAAGTGATTCTCAGTAATAACATTATTCATTTATAAATTATTATTCAATCCTAAAATACCAATGTCATTTTTTAATGAAATTAAAATATTACTTTAAAAAAAATCTATTTTCAGTATTTTTTAGATTTTAATGGATTAATGGTAAAATTATAATTTTTTATATATAGACTTTCTATTAATTTATATTAATCAGTAAATTTATATTTTAAAAATTCATATATAATAATAATCTTATGTTGTGCTTAAATATTAAAACATAATTACAAAATTTCCCTATAAATATTTTAATGTGTCCAGTGGATTTATATTAAAATTATATTTTCAATCCCTATAAAAATTAAAATGGTAAAAATATTGAAATTTTTGGGATTAGTTGTTTAAATTTAGCTATAATTTATTATCCTATTTTTTCAATAATATTAATAACCATTATTAAAATTAATTACCAAGGTAACAGTATTTGAAGGTAAATGTTAAAAAGAAAAAAGAAATTAAGAAAAAACATTATATTATATATCAAAATTTATAAAACCAAACCCTTTCAAAATATTTATTTCCATTTTGGGAAAATTGAAATTGAAATGTTAAAAAAATATTAATCAGAATAGAATGGATAATACAAAACGACCATTAATTTCCCTTATAAAAGATTAAAAATTTCACCATTTCCATATTGATCCATAAATTGAATCTATTCATTTAAAAAACCCAAAATTACTTCAATAATAACCAAATTTCTCATATAAAATCTTCTTATCATTATAATTTCTCATAAATCTTCATGTTCCAAGGAATTTTCAATGAAAATTCATCTCTGATGTCAGTATAAACTTCTTCTTGGTTTTTTCATCATGGGTATTACTATAATAAACTTCTATAATACTAATAATATTATTAATTAATTTTCATTAGATCACATAACTATATAAATATTAATAATATATCAATTATTGATTCCATTTCATCCACTATTAAAAACAAACACATCCATAATCTGTTTGTGTAAAATATCGGCCCCACGGAGTGATTCTATCTATGTTTCACTAAATCATTTAGAATATGGTTATAATGGAAAGTTTATAGTATAAATAGGACAATTGAGATATGATTATGTTTCTAATAAATAATATTTTATATACCATTAAATATATTAATGATAAACAAACTTTGATAAAATTAATTTTCTTAAACATGTGAACTTAGAAGAAAACATATATAATATGAAATGGTTTTGAATCAATGAATTATTATTTTAAATGTTTAAATTTATTTTATATCATACCAATAAACAAAAAATTATATCATTATGATACTTTTATAATGATATTATAACTTGAACACATCATAATTATCCCTTAATCATGGAATCTTCATGTTATGTTTTGTTTGACTACCTTCTTGAATAATGTTTTGAAATTATATCATTGATTATTACGAAAAAAATAACCAATATAATATTATATTAATAAGAAAATAATTCTTTTTCTATTATATATATGATACTTCAATATTTAACTCATTAATTGAAAAACAATTCATATGATACAAATCACTGAAAAATGATCGATTGTGGATTTCACATTCTATAATAAAGAACAAATTACACATGATTGAAACATTAAACAAAATAAATAATTATCGACAATTACAAAAAAAATAAAATTATTTATATTGTTAAGATATACTTTTCAAATTTTACAATTATCTACACCACTCCGATGTAACAACTATAAATTAGTAAAATATTAAAAACCATATATTGTAAAATAGGTTAAAAAATACTTTAATGTAATGATTAAAAATGGGGAGTATAAATGTTTTTAAAGTGAATAATTTTATATGTTATTCAATTAATAATATTAATATTATTATTCATGATGTTTTCATAGAATGTGGAATGAATCTGGATTATGGTAATGGTTATTATATCAAATTCCACTCCAGGAGTCACTTTTTATAATATATGCACAATTTTTTTTAGTGGTTTATATAATTCCCAATCGATATATTTTGACTTGAAATTGTCTTAATATATTAAATTTATGTTCAGTGTAATTGTATATATTTATATAAGTTTTTATTTAAATTCTCTTCATGTTTTAAAGGGTTTTTTCTAATTCACATTCATTAAGTTAAAATTATTCCCATGGAATGTATTTCATATAATCTGCAAAATACTGGAGGATGTCTTCATAAAGTGTTATCATATATTGAAATTAGGGGATTTATATTATTATTGAATAATCCTCATTTTTTCAATGTTTCTAAATTCAGGATCTATATTGTCTGTAAATGACATTGATAACTGAAATCTAATACTTTGAGATATATAGTTTCATTTTAACATTGAAATAGAATGTTATTATTTTAATTACCTTAAAATTTTATATAATTTTCATTTTATATTTTATGGAGGAATATACCTTACCATTAAAAACATTCTTGTTGATTATTATCTGGAAGAAAAGTACAATGTTATTCTGGGAAATCCTCAATCACATAATTGGTTCATTATCTCAAGTAAATATCTTATTTCCCTACAATATTTTTCTCTTATTTTGGGAAATATAATATGGATTATTTTTTTAATACAAAATATAATATTAAACCAATTTGAAAAATGAAAGGTTTATAATTCATTTATGATGTATGTTATGAAATAATGTTTTTTAGAATATTTTATAACCCAAATTTATTTTAAGAGTGTAATGATTTTTTCATTTAGTCATTTATTGATGTTTATTTTTACAATTAACTTTTTTATCCAATATTTTAGCTTAATCTTATAGAAAATAATAGTTTGAAGAAACATATAACATCAGAACATTATTAATATAATTAAATAAAGAAATTTTATATTTTTTAAGAAAAACATCATTTCCTCACATTTATCATTTAATTTAAATCATACACTCTACATTTTATGATATCTAAAAGAAAATATTTTTCTCTTATATTAATATAATATCTATTATAAATGATTTGAAATTATTTTTGATATTTCTTATTTCAGAATTTTTTACCTAAACTCTTTAAAATTAATTTTAATCTAAGTCACGATCCATTTACATCTCTTATAATTTATCAATGATTTTTTTAACTATAATCATACACCTTCATTCTCAAAATAATATAGATAATGTCTGTTCTTTTTTAGAAATTATTTATCACATACTTTATCCTTTCTATTTGATTTGGGTGTATAACCATGCTTTTATTCTAATTCTTTTACTTTGTAAATGACTTATATTTCATTCCATTTCGTGAACAGTGTTTGAACGGATTCTATACATTAATTGATTATGGATAATTACTTTCCAAACCATATACCATTAATCTATATCTTGTGAATAGTATGCCCTTTATTATAATTATTAAATTGTATTTACCATGAATATTACATGATTTAAATGGATACTCATTTATTTTACATGTTTTTATCGTGTTGTTATTATTTTTGGAAATATAAAATATTACTTATGTGAATCAATATGAAAAAAATGAGTTTGACAGTCATTCTATGGGTTCTTTATAATGTATTTAAATGAATCCATTTCCATTCCAATTGTTATTTATAGTATTACAAATGATTGATTTAAAATGGAACTCATATGTATGGATGATGGAGGAAGGTTTTTTATTTCACCCTCTAATGAATTATCTATCAGGTGATATCTCATGAGATGTGTATTCATCTAAATATTTTAGTTTCTCATGATAATGAGAAATGATGATGTGTCACATGAAATATATGTTCCCTATACAAATTTATATTCTATATTTTGAAAATTTATCATAGTTTATGCTTATTCTGATTAATATTCTACGCTCTCATGGATGTTGTTTTTAACACACTCTTTTAGTTCATGTTGTACTTAATGTCTAAATTTATGACATGATTTATTTGATAACAATTTTTGGGTGTGATTTTCTTAAATTCCTTATTTATAATTGTATACTCAAATATGTTCACTTATTATATTTAATTGTAGACATTTATATTCAAACATACTGAGAAACATAACTCAACAATTTCTAATTATTTAGCATCCCAAATTTATAATGATTATAAACATATAAAATGTCTAGAAAAGAATATTTTGTGTATAATTAGTGGGATATATTAAAAACATGTTATATATTAATAATTTTATAATGTAATGAAAAATTTTATTTCTATAATTTTATTAGACAATCATTTTGAGAGTTGTTATAGTTACATGGTCAATTTTATTTTCCTCAATTGTGGGATTAGGGGGTTTTTAGATTCTCACAGTAAGAGTAGTATAACACAACTCTTTGTAATATAATCCATAAGTGAATATAATATACTATTCATGATCTTCATATTTTAATATTTTTTTCATGTACATTAATATTTAAAAAATTTCATGTTTATAGAGATGTTTATGGTATCCATATAATACATGTTTTAAATATATATTTTCATAGAGAGTATAGAATATATTAAATAGATGATTTGGTAAATATTAAGAGTAATTTGATATTGATATGTCATCTACTATATGAAAACTGAATTAAATATATTATACATTAAAAATTACATCTAAATTGGTTATAGTTTATATGTTGAAGGATTAATAATATCTTATGTCTGTCATCATAGAAATTCATTTTTATGTATATAAGGGGAAAATTTATAATTTACTCAAACCATTGACCCTCAAAAAATCATTTTGGGAGTGGTTTAATGAAATAAAATGATTATATTTTGAGAATCGAGTATATAAAGAAAGATCATATTCAGAGAGAATATACTAAGGTGTATTCTTTGTAGAGATTTCTCCTTGTAATTATATGGCTGTTTAAATGTTAGAAATAGTTCATGAAAAGAATATGGTATGATATTTTCATATTTATATATGGTTATTTCATCATAATTCAATGAAAATATACCAGGATTTTTTGGGACATTTTTGTGGGACGTTACGAAACAAAATGTGGAATGTTTTGTCTCAATATTCATCACATTTTAGCTCTTCAATGAAGAATATCAAATACAAAGATATTGGGTTGAAAATTTTCCAATTTGAATTTTTGTATCCATTATTTGGACATTTAATTTTAAAAATAATTACTTTAAAAATATTTTATCCCATTTTGGAAAATTGTATTTGAATGTAATTGATTTCACTTTTAAAAAACTATAAATAATATTTTGAATATTATTATTTAATATTTATTTTCAATAGTCCTCTATGTTATTCTCAGGAATACATTTAAAAATAATTATTTATTTAAATATCAAATTTATTTATAAAATAAATTTTTTGGAAATAGTTCCTTCCACTATTTTTTTTTAATTTTAGTGTTATTATAATAGTAACTAAATTGTTTCTTAAAACGTTTTAGTTTATTATCTTCCTTAATTAATTGTTATTAGTATCAATACACATTCGTAATTCATTATATAAATTTAATATGTTTTTTTACATTCATGGAACTTTTTACACTTATAAATACAACGTAAACATATTTCACATCTCTATTATTCATCTTTTTATATATTTTAATTGTATTGGAAATGAAATATCTATGATATTAATGATTCATCGTTGATTGTGTCTGGATTATCATTAAATAGAAAAAATAGATAACACTTCTTATAATTTCATTCCATTGTGAATAGGTATTACATTTTTCTTATCATTAATGGATTTTCACTTAAATAAACACATAGTCAATTGATAAAAAAACATCCTAATTGTATACCATTTAAACAATATAGTGTACATACCATAAACACCATTATCTTTATTAAAGGACATTTACCTAGATATCTAGAATAAATAAATGTATTGTAGTTATTTTCTAATGGGTTAATCAAGATATTATATTATTGTATATATTTTATTATTTTCATTTTTATGTGGAAAATATTTGAATGACATGTTATAATAAATGTTTTTCTCATAATTATGCTTCCCTTGAATTGATTGGGTAATATATAATATCTACTGATATCATTATGAATGGATATTTGTATTAATATTTGTCCATTATATTATATCATCATGTTGGATATATTTTAACTATGTTTATAAACTCTCAATTCTTAACCATGACATATACTTATGATGTCATTGTCTTGATCCATGAATTATGATGATAATGAATTGGTAGTGATTGATAGACTATTTTTATAATTATATTAATTATGTAAATTAAATAATCAAATGTCAAAAAAAAATATTATTTTATAGTAGATTATGGTAAGGGTTCTTACATATATGTGAATCCTCCCATGGAGTGGTCTATTGGGCATATGAAATTATTTTAGGATAATTATTTTGTGAATATTATACCATGATATGTTATTATTCTATCATATCACATTATAAAATCATATGATATCATAATCTTATTACTTTATTCATTTAATTTCTCTCATATTCTTATATATCATATGTTTATGATCTCTTGTGTATTCATATTCATCTCTCCGATAATTTTTGACCCCCTTATAGATCATTTTGGACAACACAATGCCAATGATTCTCCATATCCCCAAGTGACTGTATGTGTTAGAAAGTCCTTGACCAATTTATAAATAGTCTAGAATGTAGCATTTTAATAATTTTTTTAGATAGTGCAATAAATATTTTGGTCAAAATATCATATCACATTAAATCTATAGAATTGGATGTAAATTAAAATAGATGTATATCCTCATTCATGATAAATATAATATTCATATTTCTTCTGTTATTTTATATCATTTAAAATATATATATTTTATGTGAAACAAAATCAGATAGTAAATGAAATTTTTTATTACAAAAGGTGTGATACCAATTTAAAGATATCAATTTCAATGGGTATTTACATTATGTAGGTCAGGATCATATAAAAAACTAATAAATATTATCAAAATATTTCTAGATATGTTTTTTGAAAGATTTTTTTTTATTTTTTCCAATGTAACGTGTAACCCCAAAATATTTTCAAATCATTTACTTTATGTTATCACATTTTCCAATTATAAATTGAATAGGATCATTGAGAAAAAAAATAAATATTTTCATTATATATCTATTTATGGTTTCATAAAATATATTTTGATCTATTTATTATATAAATTATGTTCTTGAAATTTGGACAAAGATGACAAAAAAAATATTCTATTCAAATATGGATAATGAAACATTATTCACTAGTTAGATTAATATAAATGTGAAATATAATTTAGAAAATATTTATGTGAAGGGTAAACAACAATGAGATAGTATTTATTGATCCTTGACTTGGAAAAGATGTAAATTTTCATTAATAACAAGGTAAATATAAGAGGGAATAACACCCTTCAATATAAAATAAACCCAAACATAAATATAAAGATATGTGAAATAATTAATTAGTAATCATGAATTAGAAATCATTATTTTATAAGATATATTCAAGGATGAAAACAAAAGACATTCAGATGAATGGTTTCTTACTATAAAATATGAATAAAGAAACCAAGGAAAATTGTTGTCTATATTAAAATAAATGTATTACATAAATAAAATTATGGAAAATTTACAGCAATGAAATATCTTGTTCAGAAAAAAAACTTTTAACGATGGTTTTTGATGAGAAAAATTATGGGGCCATTTTTTATAACAATACTGAGGGGAACTCATTCAAATAAAAAAAACTTGTTACCAGAATACATAGAAGGATTATTATTAATAATGTATATGATGAATGAATTATGTTTAATAGAAAAGTAAATATTCAATAATAGTTCTAACACCCTTGATTTAAATAACGATATTTTTGGTGAAATATTCTAACAGAAAAAACATGAATCATGAAGAATAAAATACCAATATTATTTGATGTTAAATGAAAATTATTGGTAATAAATTGATAAATAATGGTAAAAGTTCCACTAATTTGATTTTTCAGATAGTATTTTGATATTATATTAAAATGATTAGTATAGAGTAGGAAAACAATTTACATGTGTCACTAATGGGAACATTCATATAGTTCGAATATTAATAAAATTCAAAAAAAATATTCAAGTGAAATTATTCTTAACTATGAATGCATATTGATGGCTGAGTCATGAATGTAAATGTCAATACAAACCCACTCATGTATGGATTTCAATGAAAAATTTATATTATCATTAATTAATTGAGGTAACTCTAATAAATTTTAACTAGTCCCAAAGAATGTTTTGATGGGAAGATCTTTATGTCTTGTGAAAATAGGACCCAAAACACAATTAGGACTTGATGATGGATCACTTAGGATGGGATGAAATAATAATAATTTGAAAATTGGATCTGTGATATAAATCTATTGTGAGGTTAGAAATTTTTTTATTATTTCAGTTCCTAATGGGTATCTATTCATATTATATTGATATTTAAAGAACATGGTCTATATAGATTAGTTCCATTGTTAAGTAGGCTTATCTGCCACGCTGATGAATATTTCATTTACGACTACACATTGTGAGTCCATGTTTTTGATTATCTAAAAATTTCACTTTCATAAATTGAATAGTTAAATTATAAAAAAACATATAAATATATTATGCAAGGCCTAAGATAATGTTTTGGGAGTAACTATACATCTTAATAAAAAAATTAACAAATCCAAAATACATCTATATGAGGGATTAGGAAGATGTGGTGAACCCATGTGAATAATGAATTGATGAATGAACCTCAACTTATAACAAATAGGATTTATCTGATTTATTTTGTAAAAAATATAGACAAAAAGTAACATCAATATTTAAATAACGAAAAAATATATATAGGCCCTAGAAATGAGGTATGATTATTAATGAATATACAATAAAAATATGAATCTTTTTACATAATGTTTATAATGAGAGATTATTTTGTATCATATGTTATGTGAACCATTGAATATGTGGTTTAAATTTTTAATACTAACATATCAAGACAAACATGCTTTCATATATGAATAATCTCTACATAAAAGACATTATGTGTCTAGGATACCAAAATACATGTCAGAATAAGGATGGTTTTGTATTAACTAAGAGAACTGATGAATCAGGGACTCTTTTACATTTAATTTACACCTCTTAAACCATCAACAGAAATTAATGTGAATGAATTTCATTCTCCAATCATTTTCCATCAAAATCAATAAAAAATAAATATTCACAAATAGATTACAAATTTTTCCAATACAATGGATGGTTATATCTACAACATTATTTAGAATAACTAAGACCACAATAATCACTAATGATCATTGATACAAATTATGAGGTCTATGAATTGAACTCATGTTACAAACTAAATTCCATATAAAATATTTAACATAATTCTACACTATAAATAATATTAAATTCATTATATATTGTGAGGTGAATATTGAACCGATATTAAGAAAATTTTTAATTTTTTTTTGAATTCTAATTCATAATATTCTCCATAAATAGTAATTTTAACAATAAATTACAAGTTTACACATTCAACAATAACCCATCACATTGTTATCTTATTAAAAATGTAATCACTAGTTAAATATTTAGTCAAAATGAATATTATATACATTTAAATTTAATAACATTAAATTCGTCATTTCATTGGAATCTTATAACATCATATGAAAGTATTCATATATCAATATTGGATTATGAGAACAATATTATATTCCATTATTAGGTATTAGGTATCATTATTTATTTTCTTAATTTCGTAATATTAAATTCATGAAACCCAACTATCATATTAGTATATCATAATATAACCCTCACATTTCCACAACATAGTCTTGAAAAATTCATTGAAACATAAATTCAAAAAAAAATTAATAACCATTCTCAACTTCTCACACTTGAATTAAAAATCATAAATCAGTTTAATCCATTTATTCATCCTCATTAATCATTATAGATTAATATTATTTAGTTTTATTATTCCATGAACCATAAAATGATCAACACAAAGAAAAAATGGCATATAAATATTTCAATTTCCCCTGATTTGTTGGAGTTATCATCTTAATAAAGAAAAAATTACCTTCCCTAAATCATTTTCAAACCCACTATTATCCAATGACTAACAAATCCCACCATGAAATAAGTTATGAGGTTTTCCAATAAAATAAAATATCTTGGATGTCTCTCTATATGAATGAACCCCACATCTTTGTAGAATAAAATTTCTTTTGAATGGAAAGGCTTGTTCAGATGATACCATGTCATACACCACATCATTTTTCATTCAAAATAATCCACATGATGAACATTTTTTTTCTATCATCGTCAATTCATTTCACTTCATTTTGTATTTAAATTTATTTTGGTCACCAAAAATTCATTATTTCATAAACCATTAAAATTTTACAATCTTCCCAACTCCGTAATCACAATGTTACATCATTTATCAATTCATTATTTTATATAATGAATATCAGTTCCTACTTACCATGAAGGAAAGTAATGAACTATAGTAAAATAAATTACATTTTAAAAAATACAATAAAAAACAAATATGCCATAGAAACAATCCGTATAGTGGGTATGAGTTTTTTTTATCACCACAACTTCTTCAATGCATGTTTCATTGTATGAACTCTCATTTTTCTCCTTCAAAATTCACACTACTATGTTTTTTACAACACTTAGACATAATTGGTTCATCTAACTTCACTAAAGAAACTAAATATACCTTTTAATGTTCAAAATATTAATTTAACTTTAAGGTATTCCTTATATTATAATTAAATGATCTCTATAAAATTATTAATCCAATATAACCTCACATACGTCTAAATAGAGATCTTCACTTTGAATAATATTTCATCCAAAAATAATATAGTAAAACATATTTACCTCAACAATTGCACTATGATTTTCATAAGATTGAATATTATTGAATTTTTAATAATGTGTTGAAAAAATATTTAATAAAAACATCATCACTAATATTGTTAAATCTTAAAAAACATCCTAACAACAACAATCTCACTATTTGGAATTCATCATTAGTTATTAACGTAAAATATCTCCTAAAAACATTTTAGTGAATCATTAATCCAATATTCTATACCTATATAAATGATATTATTGCAAGATAAAATAATAATTAATATTATATAAAAGTTCTTTGTTAGTGTAATGTACATCCACTTCCATAGAGAGATATTTTATTCCCTTTTGAACATAAATTCATATTAATGTTATAATGTGATGTATAAAAAATTTCTAGGTATACGTAATAAGAATGATCAAATTTTTCACACCTTTTTAAATATATGAATTCTTGATTCCTATTTTTCTGATATTTAAATACTCACTTGAAATATATTCCATCTCAAGGAAATAAATATTCTATTAATTTATAATTTTATCAATTATTTGGAAATATATAAATAAATATAACAATCGGGTTAATGAAACTTTATATTTTTTCCTTGATAAGAATTTGATCGAATTTTCATCAATATGAACATCTTTGGATATAGTTACTTTTGTACTAGCAAAGATATGAAATATGAAAATTTCCCCTTTGTTTGAATAAACTAATATTCCAAAAATCCAATGTATTTTTTTAATGTTTTACATGATATTAATATTCTTTGGTCAGTGATTTGGAACCGAGTTCCTTTAATTGATAAAATCATTTTTATTATCCTAGTTTTAATAAATAATTATTTCACATACACCAACAGTTACTCATTAATATTTATTATCCATAACAATTTGTATGTTTCTCCAGTGGAATATATATACAACCCTTCTATTATTATCAATGATATAAGTCATTTCTTTCTCACATTACAACACACACACACCTCTTAATTATAATTCTATACTTGATTTAGATTTATAATCAAAAAAAATTTATCCCAATCCATATCATAAAATCCATTTCATTTGTTTCATATTGAATTTCATTAAAAATCATGTTTCTCTTTTATATACCATAGTACCCATTTCAGTGAAATGAAAAAAAAATTCTTTGATTCACCTTGACACATTTCTCATATTGTATAAAATTTTATGATATTAAATCATTGTGATTACAGACATTCTGCACTCAAAAATATTTTTCTATACAGTTTCTGATTGACCCATTATCCTATATCATTGATAGAACCTTTTCTTCCATCTTATATTGGCCTAGAAACAAAAATTATAACCTCTATAACATATTTTTTATATAGTTAACATGAATATTTCTATATATAATGTATAATTAAATCTCCATCCTTTAAATTGAATTTCACATCAAGTATTTCATTCTACCAACATCATCATTTCAATCATATTCTTCATTCGAATAAAAAAATCCATAAAAACCCCATATTTCTTTCCATAAAATTTGACATCATCATCATTGATAATAAGAATGATAGATGAATCTTAATTATTTATTGTTGTACTGTTTGGTTTCCACTATTGCATATCTGAAATATTATTCCATCATGATAATATAAAGCATTTAGAACCATGTACATAGAGATTATTATACAATATAATGTTCCTTTTCATATATAAATATTCATCTTCCACCATTTCTATGAATTAATCCCACAAACTTCCCTATATGCACATCCCTTCCAAGTTTATAATTTTGTAAATATAACATAAATTCCATTTTTAATTTCCTATATCACCCTTGAGAATAAATTACATGAAAAATATGTATATGATCAATATAATAAATACACTAAAATAACTTTTTAATTATAATTATTTAATTATTAGAATATCATATTCATATGAGTCTTGTTGTGTTCCTAACAATGTAACCCATTTCATTAAATTTTTCATATAACACTAACCATGTCCCAATAACATTCTATTTCATTATATTATTTTCCAAACACCACAAAGTGTTATTATTTATTCGTTTCAGTTAAAAAATTACAAAATCAACCAATTATTTATTATTCAATTATTATCAAACAATTATTTGTAAGATATAGAAAAATTTTAATGTATTCACAAATATCCGGAAATATTTCTTTCTTGAATCACACATTCAAGATCAAGATTGGTATTCTGAAATTTTAGTGTATTTTTCAAAAAATGAAAATGTAATTTGATTTTTATTCATCAATAGATAAGTATATATAATATTTATCACATCCCAAAAAATGTACTTCAAAATTCATACATTATATATGAAATTTCTAACATCTCTATACCACCACTATCAAAAAAATATGTTGTTTCCTTTCTTTATCCGTGTAATCCTGTTCTATTTGGAGTATAAATATGAAATGTTACTCTAATATCCCAATACTAAAACATTGATAATGTTTTTGACATTAATTATTGTAACAAAAGTGAATCCAAACACACTAATGTAATTAATTATTTTAGTATTAATATAGTAATTATAAAATGGTTACATATCAATAATTGGATGATGCATACATTAGTTTTTTTAATGCACCCTTTCTCGAATAACTAGCTACAAAAACAATCAACTTATATTATATTCTTCCAAAAAATTTCCCAATTTTGAACCTAAAATTTTATTCGTTCACATATCGACTCAATTATATTATGAGGACTATATTTTAACAAAACATTATACGGTACAATCATTTTTTATAAATTCTTTAAATTTTAGGCTTTAGTGATTAGGTATATAATCTATTAAAATTATCTTCAAATATTAACCATATATTTTGTTTTAATTTTCAAAGAAACATTTAATATTTCTTAGTATTATTATTTATGTTAATGTAACATAATACATGTAATATGTGTAAATTAATCAATAGAAGAGATATTATACATTTTCAAATTTGTTAATTATTCTATATAAAAGTAGAATCCCCTAAATAAATGATTTTAAAAAGAAGGGATGTTTGAATCATCACATTTTTGTGTGAGGATTTCAAAATAAGAAGTTTTTCAATTTGATGAATATTAACCAATACATTATAAATATAGGAACATTAAATGAAATTTCTTTGGTTTTTATTTTATTTTATTTCTTTTGGAAAAGTGTCATTGTCTTATATTCCATGACACATTATACACTTTCACAGTTAAATAGAATGAATTTTAATCACACCTTGTTAATTTTTTGACCTCTTATGTTTTATCATATCTTAATAAAAAAATAATTTATTACCACTCACACTAGCAATCCACACATGTCAAAAACTCATTTTTTCATTCATTAATGAGTCTAGAAAGACTGATTATGTTTTTTGTCAACCCATGTACATGTTTTGTATTCATTGATTTTAAAATCTGTTGTCATATCACTCTTTATTAAACATATTTTATTTTGACTGACTCATTATTTATATATGATAATAATCCTTTCTAGAATTTTTCAAAATCATTGAAAAGAATCATATCATTTATAATGCGATATGAATAACTATTTTCAGTATCTATAGATTAAAATTTTTGAGAATATTTCAATGAAATTTAATTAATGGTGTTTTATCCATTTATTTATCTTTAATTTTTTTTTATTATTTTCAAAAATAATAATTATACTCTATTGATCGAATAATATTTAAGATTGAAATTGTTGCATCATAACCAAATTTTTCTCATATTCAGAAATATTTTATAAATATATTTAACTAATTTTCTATATTCACATTGAAAACTTATTCAATCTAATGACATGGTTATAATTAAAATTACCCAAAAATTTAAATCATAATATTCTAGATTCATTGAGATTTCCTCTATTATATAAAAATATCTTCAACACATGTCTCCAGAAAATAAAATACCATAATTAGTTATAAAATTTTATCTTTTTCCATAGGAAAAATGTTTATTAAACTATGTCACATGTTGTTCCTCGTCCTTGTGAACTCATTATTTCATTTATTTTTTAATAGAATATTAATTTGGAACAAAAAATAAATTCATACTATTAATAGGCTTCATTACTAAAACTTTTAATTTCTATTTATTAAAAAAATATCGTTCAATTTTCTATTTTTATAATTTCAATACATTTTAACCATTTATTAATCTAAATCTATATATTATTTAAAACTCGAAATTAAAAATTTTATTATCAAACACACATCCATGAAATTATATTTTCTATTAATTTTTTTTAATTTCATGATAGTTAATCATGAAATTAGCCTTCTTGATTTCTCTGTATTCATAAATATACATCTCAATGTTTACATTGATCTTTTTTAACATAAATTTATACTTCAGTAATATTTATTAAAAACAATTAATTTAAAATTACATTCACTTTCATCGTATATTAAATGAAAAAATTTATTATATTCTCTTTTGATAGTAATATCTTCAAATAATTATTCTACTTCAATCAATCTGATTCATTTTAATATGATTGGTATTAATTTTATTAAAAGTACCAAAATCATTCCTAAATTTTTTTCACCTCCTCCAACATTGAAAAATTTAAAAGACACAAATTCATCTCATTATTCATTATAAAATCCATATTGGTAAATTATTCTTAATTATTTTCATAATTTTTATCACTACTGAACTTATCATTATTCACATTACCAAAATTAACTTCTTTTACTTTTCAAATGATGTTTAGAAATCCCCTTTTTATTTAAATGTAAATTTATAATTTAACATAAACATGAAATTTTTATTTTTTAATACTGATAAATTCATACCTTTTCCAATAATGGATAATTTTTAATATTATATTTTAATGATTTTTTCATTTAAAAAATTCTTGAAATATAATCTTTTTTATTAAATTATTCTCCATTGAGTTTTCCATAGTTGAAAAAAATGTAATATCTGCATAAACAAAAAATATTGTTGTAGATTTTTAGGGTATTCTTTTAATATCCTGTCAACAATTTCATATATATAACATTAATTTTTCCAATAATTATTTCAAAATATTGAACATTTTTTTAATTTTTTTCTACTAAGTTATCTACATTCCAAAAAATATCTTACCTATTAGAATTAACGAATAATTAATATTTATTTATATTATACTTTTTAAAGATACTACCTTTTTTATATCATATAGAACTAAATGTCTATGTATACCAACCAAATTATATTTATTTGAATATTTTTCAACATTTTATTATACAAATTTATAAAAAAAATTGGAACGATGCGTATATTTTTTTTTAAAACAGTATAATCATAATTATTTTCACCAAAACCTCAAATAATGTTTAAAGATTCGCTAAATCTAGTAAATATGTCTTCAAAATAATCATCATTAATAAATTTAATTTCTTCAAAAAAATAAAATCAAAAAATTATTCATAGATTCAGTAAAAATCATATATACTTCCTTAATATTATTCAAATTATCGCATATACCATTAATTTTCTTTATCCGCATGAATTTAATTAAATCCATATATACTGATAAATAATGAATTTTATTTTGAGAATTACCATCATTTTGAATAATCATTCAATAATCCAATTTTTGTATAACATTTTCATTTTTGAAACATATCGATTTTTCATCACATAATGAATACCTAATCAAATTTATAATTTTTACGGAAATTTTTTTCTTAAATTAAATATAATTAATTCTATCTAATTTATGAAACATGAATGATCTTTATTTAATTTATAAATTCTACTTTAGATATGAATTTAAAAACCTTATAAAATATTAATATAAAGGACATAATTATTCTCCAATATTCATAAATAATGTTTGTTTTAAGGAATAAATTAAGTGAAAAATGATACTGATAATTGATTATTAATATATATTGATATATATATATATATATATATCATTACAGATTCGTTTTGAAGGAGGGATAAATCATTTAATCATTTTTTCCTTAAGCCATTATAAAACCATTAGAAAATTATAATGTGAATACAATATATGTTGTCATTACAATCTATACGGATGATGAAAATAAATCGTAGTTGAAATAATTAATTTCAATGGGACACTACTCAAAATTATTGGCTATATTCTTTGATCATTTCAAAATTTTTAAAATAACTTAACTTATAGATATCAAATATATAAATTCATTATTTTTATACAAGATATATTTTTCAATATAAAGGGACCTAGAAATTTTATACATGTTACCACACCATAAAAAAATAAATACATACCATTAAAAGAATCTCTATCCACTACTAAGTGACCCATCATTCAAATTTTTTATTATAAACTCTGATTCTAATCTTTATAAACTATTTTTTTCATCAAAATATAAATAAACATATTAATAAAAAATAAAAAACATCTTTCTGGTATTCATTGAATAATTATGAAAAAGGAGAAACCTCAATTAATTAATAAAATATAATTGTTTCACAAAAAACTCGACATGTAAAAAATATATAAAATTTTTAAAGAACATATTTTATCATCAAATATATTTATTTCTACTTCAAGATACAACCTTTAAAGATACTCTACAAATAAATTCTATATCGAGCGTATTTTTTAATTTACTCCATTACACATTATCAAATTAATGTAAATATATTCTCTAACCCTTATATCACACTATCTTCATTACAAATGGATTGTATCCATGTTCCATATTTATTTGACTTGGTATTTTAAACTAAAAAATCCTAATATAACATAAATTCTAATTTCAACATTCATTAATTTCAATTTTTGAATAATTAATATCCATCACATCAGAGATGATATATAATGGATACTAAAATAGTAGTGTTTAATTATCCGTTAAAATTATAATTTAACAATATAAAGAGACCTAAAAATATAATAATTTTCACTAACCATGAAATATTTGAGTCCACGCCATGACAAAGGAAAAATTACATTTTTTAGATAATTTTGTAAAATACCCCTCAACCTGGCTACACAAAGGAAACTGTGATAAATATTATATTTTCTTAATTTAAATGATAGGACCACAGCTATATTTACAAATACTAGAACCTATTATCATGGATGTAATAATATTTTAGTGAAATTAATTAATTATTTTGATTTGATAACATTATTATTCATATATTTTTTCAGATAAAAACCATAACCTGATTTTCAATTTTTAGTACACTGTAATAATGTCTCTAGAGGCCTAATTGTTTTATAACATGAAAAAATCCAAAGAATTGTTCTATAAGACCACTTATTTTATTACATTCTTATAGGGACCATCAATAATATATCATTTCACATTAAATTTAAATAAATTTTAATCAGTTTAGATATTTTCATCACATTATCGACACAATAAATGCATCATCAGGATGCTACTCATTGGGTTGAGTGGATACCGAGTTTCTAGTTGCCAAATGTGACATCACCAAGGTACCAAAGGCTATCATTAAATTACAAGGGGATCAATATAGTCGTCAGGGGATTTTTTCATGGGAAATAATACAACCACAACTAAGCATACCATAACCAAAACAACACGATAATTCTTGTTGATGATGTTATAAAACAAAATGTAATAACAAAAGAAAACAATACCAAACTATATTATAACTAATATTATAGTAAAAATAAGGAGACTAAGAAAAAAATATAAAATTCTCCAACAACATGCACTGCAGATGCCAATATTCTTCATGACCTTATTCTATTATCAATTCCCAGGAAATCAAGGGGAATCACTAAACAAATGAGGTACTTTTCCACTACATGAGTCTGGATAAATGATATCATCAAAATAAACAATGTTCGAAAGTATTGGGTGAGTAATTAAACATAGAAGTTTTCAATAAATGATTCCATACTCGTGAAACTAGTATATATAATTTTATTGCTTTTATATAAAAAAATTATTTAAAAAATTTTCAAACAGTTCATATCAAAATATTACATAATTTTCATATAATACCAGTTTCCAAGGAAATTGTCCTGAAAAATCATCAAAAAATTAAAAATTATTTTTTGAAATTATCCATTTCATTTCAAAAAATTTAAAACACACATAAAATCTTAACCCCATGGTGTTACAATTGATTATTGAACTTTACATCCATATAATGTACCCTTGATTGTGTTACTTCATGACAAAAATCCATCCCATTCATCTCATTATTAACTATTTAAGCCAAAAATAATTCCAAAAAATATTCCCCAAACCATTCAAAAAAAAATATAATTTAATTTAATAGAAATATATATTAAATAAGAATAAGAAAACATTTTGAATTAATCTTTTTAATATCATGTTACGCCATTCACATTCCACTAAACCACCCAATTTTCACAATTCCATAAATTTTCTCCATGTAGGGTTCATATTAACAAAACTCACAATCAATTTCATAAAAAAAATAGTCTATTTGAAATCAATCATTAATATTATATTTTTATTATTCATTATCTAATCCATTTATATCTGAAATTATGGTGGAAAAAATAACCACAATAATTTTTAAACCGAAATAGATTGAATCTTCAAACATTTTCATTAGGTCATTTTTTCAAACAAAAAAATCCAAATAAAATTATTATTAACATCCAATATCATAGATATATGCCCAAAGAATAATATATATGTTCTAAATAGTTTTAATAATATTAGATATAAGATGAAACACAAGGAACAAAAACTAACCAAGAAATACAACCATTAACTCCCCACGATTTTCCATAGAATCACTCCCGGATATAATGGAAGAGTCTCCACAGATGTTGGAATGAGAAAAAACAATATTAGGGTAATATTTGAAGTAAAAAATAATATTATTCATAATAGATAGTGAGATATAGTTTTTAGGATGAATAACCCCATTCCTAGTTGGGTCTCATGATTCGGAAAACCATGTGCTAACTAGGAGCCCAAAACTACCTCCCAACACCCTTCACATGATTGGATCACACTGTTAGAAAAATAAAATGATAAAAGAATTTACCCACTTTTAATAATTTCATGATTATTATTATGTGGAATAATGTATTGGAAAAACTTTGGGCTTTCCCAAATCTAACTTCATCTATTTGAATGGTTTTTTATAGGATTTTCATAGTTTCTAGAAATATTTTCAAACAATTAACCTCTTCAACCCCCCCCCCCCCAATTACAAAATTCTTCTAAGACCTTAAAAAAAATCCCAAACAAATTAAAGACATAAAATAAATAAATTAAAGGGTATATTACATAACACTAATGGTGCTACTTTCTCACCACCATTAGGCTTTCTGCCTTTAGAAAGTAGAAAACCATAATTTTTTCAAGAATAGTTTGGGCCATTGAAAAATCATTTCATTATCCCATTCACATGTTTTCAACTGAATTATACCAATTTTCCACAAACCATGCACTTGACCAATGCATTTCTCACATAATATTCCTCTTACGTATCCACAATCTGCACTAGAACAAGAACTATTGATTATTCTGGATCTATGTCAATATAATCCCATTAAAACACATGATTTAAATTTGGTTGATAATTATTTAGTTGAGATATATTAAAAACATTATTCATTGAAATAATCTATGTTGGTAATTCCGAATAATATTCCACCTCACAAACACATTCACGTATCAAAAAAGGGCATATATATATATAAGATAACTTTCACTGCGTCCAAAATGTTGATGCTTAATCCTTGGAGATATTATATTAAACAAATCACCACTCAACTGAATTGACAATAGTCAATGATTCTTATGTTCATATGATATCTATGGACTCTGAGATTTTTTCATTCTCTTACGGATCAACTGAATCATTTCCATTCTCTCTTGGACAAGGATCAACCAAACTGCTGATGTCTAACTAGTTTCCATCCCAATAAAGTGTACAATTACAAGGATTCCCATAAAATGATTCAATTAGAGACATATATATCAATTCCTAATAACTTGTTTTTGTGTTTCAACCCCAATAATGGAATGTGATCTTCACATGAGATTCCAAAATCCATTATATAAGACCACAACATATATTACATCATTTGTATCAATCCTTCATATTTCTCATCCATATAATGATAACATGATTTTCTAAAAGTATACTAATTCCCATGGGAATCCCCGAAGGAATTATAAAAAATAGTTGCAGACCCCTAATGATTGTCTAATACTTGTGAAAAAAGTATTATATGCCAATTTATCGCATTTTCAATAACAATTTTACAAAATTCATATAATGTATCAAATTCTTTAATATAAAAGAATTTGGCCGACAGTATGAGCTGATCCACTATCACCCATATAGAATAATGATTACAAACTTTTCATCAAGGAACAATCACTAAATCCATGGAAATATACCCCCATTTCCAAACATAAATATATAATGACTACAAAAAACATATTTTTTCCAATACTCTTAATTAAATAGCTGATAATATTTGCATATTGAAAAACCATCACCCGTATTCCTTTTCATGCCCTCCCAATAGACCTTTTAGTTCAATTCTATATAAATATTATTTATTCAAGGATAGATAGATCAACTTGAATTGTGGTATGCATGATGATATTTTTTATGAAAATAGATAGATACAAGCATCCGATTTTGAAACCAACAAACTGAAGTTCAATTAGGATTTAATCCCTCAATTATCTCCATACCAATGAGTTTTGGTCTCATTACAAATCATTCGGAATCAGTTGTCTATATCACTTTAAAAATATTAAAAATATCATGAAAACAATATACATGAAAGAAAACATCAATA
Source organism: Viscum album (assembly GCA_963277665.1). Taxonomy (NCBI): domain Eukaryota; kingdom Viridiplantae; phylum Streptophyta; class Magnoliopsida; order Santalales; family Viscaceae; genus Viscum; species Viscum album. Next base: position 1,930,112,555 of record OY728133.1, read on the forward strand.
TAACCTTAGTAATCACAATCCAAGTGAATGTAATCTATTACTACTATTAACTACCACTGATTTGAAGCCTTCTCTTACAATTGACAATACGATGATCTTCATAATTATCCTTCATCAAATTACTTTTTTCTCAGTGTATACATCATGTAAATGTAGTAAATTTTTAGATACTCCCCTCATCATCTTTGTCTCAATCTTAAATCCCATAACGAAAAATTTGTTTTAATCTCTTATTATTCGTAGATACCATATATTTATCACTAATGTGGTAATAATTACAATTCATAAAATAATAGACTATAATAGATAATTCTAAATCATGAGTAGGATTGTTCTTCTCATGAACCCATAATTTTCATGAGCCATAAGAAACAACTTAGTCTCACTATATGAGAACACTCCCAACATAGCTATCAAGGAAAAACAATGCACCGCGTACCTTTTTCCTAATTCCAAAAATATAAATATTTGTGCTAATGTTACGTGAAAATTAAAATTTTTAGAAGACTTATGTAATTACGCATTCCACTTGAATTGAAAATTCAACCCTTTCAATGTTTTCATAGTGGAATATTTTAACGAGTGATCACAAACAAAACGACGGTAATAACTTTTTTTGCCATGGAAAATGTGCATCTCAAAAAAATTCTTGGAATTTTATAGTATGTAACATCTATTATTATATATGGATACATATAAAACCAAAATTAAGAGATTAAATAGACAAAGAAACATTCCTCTTGTGTCCCAAAATCACACTTTGATATGTTAGCATACAAATGTTGATCCTACAAAATTCACAGCATTTTCCCCATGTGTTTCTCCTATGTAGCCCTTGTCTAGGAATACTCCAATATGTCATTAAGAAAACACCATCACAAAAGAATCTGGATATTTTTGAAATATCAAATTCATTAATCCCATAATGATCCATGGTAAATTAATAAGACCCAAAAGCATAACCCTGAAATTGTAAACCCCATATCTACTTCTAAGAGCATAATATGGAATACCCATCATTCAGACCAATAATTGGTGACATCCTGATTTTAATTCCATTTAATAAAACTACTGATCTCTCCATAATTGATCAAAAAATAGCATAAATTCATTTAATGGGATACTGAATACTTATCATTACCTTGTTATGAATAAAATAATCCTCACACAACCAATGAGTTTCATATATATTTTTTCACAAAGAAGATGGGTGACTCCTATAGTGATGCACTCAACTATATGAACACTTTGCTTTCAAAATCTTTAAACGAAACATTAAATTTACATAATTTTGATGGTTATATCCAATAATAAGGAATATAAATACCATATTTCCATGAATCTAGATCTATCATAAACACGGCTTCTCTTTTGGGAAGCGACCATGAGAAATTATTTAGAAAAATTATAAAAAAACTAATCAATAACTGTGGTAAAACTATTATTCTCACTCTCTTCAATGGATTCTATGATGTAAACATCCAACAATATTGAGATCAATCCAACAACAAGATCCCCCAATCATTTTGAACGTTTCATTACATTCATTTTTACTCTAAAGAAATACTAGATTTAATCCTCAACTATAAAACTAATTGATTGTGTATAATAACCAATTATATAATTGCCCATTTCCCTTGAATTCATGTTTAGGATTATATCATTGAACTCTATCAAAATATTAGTGAAATAAACTATCAAATCATCTCAATTTATAGTAATAGAGCATTTTTTACACATTAATTCATGAAATTCACTTTTACTAAGAGGAATTTAATGTTTTAAAATAAAAGGTTCCACCTAAACATTTATACCCACAAGCTCAAAAGAATAATAATATACAAAGTAATGTGATAAACACAAATAAAAAATCATTCATAAGGCTATAATTCCAAAATAATCATACCACTATCCATTGATAGTACAAATATATTATCCAACAACATGTGCTCAGATTCCAACAAATTATCCCTCGCTACACATTATTCTATAATTATCTATTGTGATTTAAGTTTTTGAGGATTCATGGAACTTACAGAATCACAATGGATAGTTTGTTCATATGATGAAAGTATTCAACTTCCCTGATCCTTTAGAATCATAATATTTTTTTGACAAATGACACCTTTTAAAAACACCCGACATCAAAGCAGTGTGATAGCAGCACTGAAGATTCCCAATCTGATTTCCATTATATTATAATGTAGGTGGTGTTGTATAATATCCCATCATGTGATCCAAATATTTTTACTCGATAAATTATGGTTTAATCTTGGGGTTAGGTGGTTATTTACTAATGTAGTTATCTAATTCTAAGCCATACTCCTGCATTGGAAATATGTTTTCCCCTTCCAGTTCCTCCATGCTTTTGTTCTTCCACCATTTCTTATAGGTATCTACATGCTCCCACCAACAATAGCTCCTGGTATGTCTCATTCTTCCATCATTACACTATTTTACAAGTCAATATAATCTGTTATACAAAGAATGTGAATATTTGACCAAATCTCTTACCTCAGTCCTAATTCAAAAAAATGCAATCCTTCAAGGACTCAGTTGTAGGAACCCCAACATCATCTCAACTACATTCATAAATTTTCCTACATACACTGTAACTAATAGATTATCCAATATAAAGATGAAAAATACAATCGTTATTGCAATCATGAATATATGAGGATAGAAAATTTTATTTACCAATTAATCTAAATACTCCAATCCATTACCTTGGAATAATTTATCTGTAACTACATAATCCTTCCATTGGAAAGGATGATCATCTAGAATATAATTCTACAAATAGACATTCAATAATGCTAGTTTTCCGAGGAAATCAATGATTGGATTCATCTTATACATTTACACCTATTCCTTTTCTGGTTCTGGATCACACTAAAAGATGTATGGATTCTTCTTCAAAAAATATATCGATCGAACAACTTACCATATTTCATTCATCATTTCCCCTATATCTACTTCATGGAAGGCTTGTATTATTCATTCAACTGGACGTTGTTTCACATGTGCACCAGATGCAACCACATTCATAGCATATTATTCCATTTGAATTCTAATATTCCTAATGGGTTACATTTTATGTAACCATTGAAAATAACATATTTCTCACTCTTTATCAACTTAAGACAAATTAATTTGAAATTCTACCATATTACCCATATTACAGAAATTATTTATGTAGTTCCACACATTTCATCTTCAGACTATTTTTGGAAAATTAAACAATTATATTAAAAATCAATCCATTTTCAAAATACCACTATAATTACATTTTAAAATAATTTCTTTTGAAAAAAATTCAATACTTTTCAAAAATAAACATTTTTTTAACCATTTAATATATCATATCTCAAAATGAAATTTCTATAAATAGTGAGATGGAATTTCTAAAATGGATGTCATTCTCTTCTAATTGACTATGCCCATGATAATGATATTAGAAATAATTAATTTTCTAAAAAACATTTATATTAGAATCTACCTGGAAACATGAAGTTATACATTATTATGTTAGCTACGCCTTTTATATTTTATATCTCACAAAACCAGAATCCTACTCCTTTCTTCCATCCCCACATAAGGACCTATAAAGAATGAGTTTCAACTATATGAGTGAAAAACACATACCATTTGTCCTAAAATGATATACATATCATTCATGTAAAATGTCACATGTAACATCCCATCTCTCCTCATTGGATATGGTCGAGGTAAAATTCTTACACAACTTTAGACAACATCCCCAAGGTTCCAAGGACTTCAATATAGTTGTGGATTTGATTTTTCCTATTAAAAAACCTCAAAAACCAAGAATACCATATACAAATCCACTATCTGATTCATGATAATGATTTAATACTACTCAATGAAACACTAAAATAAGTAAATACAAAATAATACCATTATTAATATGAGAGTACTAAATTTGATTACTAAAACCCAATGCTCAATGAATCTAAAAACATAACACAATAACTATTGACATTCATCATCATCCAACTCCATGATCCACACCCTAGGTATCACGGTGCATCCCTAACGAAATGAGTAACATTTCCATTATCTATTTATTGATTAATGATATCTTTGAAAGCTGTAAATTTCCAAAGGAGGGGTTAGTAATGAAGCATCGTAGGTTTTTTCCAGATGAATCCCATTATAATGAAAATAGGATAAAAAATAGTAGCAAATTTATAAAAAATTATTTAAAACAATTTGAAACATTAGATAATATAATATAAAACAATTTCCATATAAATCAAGTTTCCAAGAATAGAAACCCAATAATACATTAAAAGATTTCAATTTCCTTATAGTATTATAGAATATTTAAAATCAAATTACACAAATACACTATCCATCAGATATGATAGATGTCAAAAATTATGGTGTAACTTTATATCCATACCCCTACTCTTTTATGGTGGTACCTCGAGACCAATATCAATCCCATTAAACTAAAAAATAACAATTCAAGAAGACAATCATGCCAACAAAATATTTTCCAAACCATTTAAATAAAACTACACATTTATTTAAAACAATTTTCCAAGCATTAAAACAAAAATACTATTTTAAAATAATAATTTTAAAATCATGTTTCCTCTCTTACATTCCACAAACACCCAATTTTCACAAATCCATAAACTGTCCAAAAAGAGAGATTCCACCACACATTTCAGAATTAATTTCAAGAAAAACAATAAATTAGTAATAATAACATAATTTTATAATAATGAGAGTCAAGAGTGAAGCTATCGAGTACAGATATTTTGGAGGAAATGAATAACTACATGAATTCTGTAGCTAAATAGGGTTAAATCTCCAAATAATCCTCTTTTGATCTTGATTCCTAATGTCCAAACAAAAACATCTCATCTTGATTTGAATATATTATCACATATTCATTTCTAATAGACTATATCTAGGAATCAAAGATATGTAATAATAGTATATCTATAATGAAATGATATGATTATTTATTTACCTTGTAATTTGGCATTCATAGAACCCTAACATCCCAATGGATATCTCTAGAATAGAAGGGAATTGTCTACAAAGAATTTATTATTAAATCCAATTGATTTAAAATTGTAATTGAGGAAAAATGAGTAGATTATTTTTTATCACATGTTATATTCACTATTTAATAATAACAAAAACCATGCATGGTTGGGTCACATGGTTAAGAAAATAGTATGCCAACTATTTTCCCACCACTAACTCCAATCAACCTTGATAGAGGTGGATCACATAGATAGACAAACCATGAACCAATCTTTTATTTCCCCTTTGTTCCCCTTTTTAATAGTCTCAATAAAGTGTCTACATGTTTTTGAAAAACCATGTTCCTAATCATGTTCCTACAAAAGACCATTGCCTCTCTTAAAATGTTATAATATAGTATTTTAAAGAATTATATAGACTATAATCAAACTATGAACCTCTATAAAATATTGAAAACATTCCAAAAATTAATTCAAACCCTCCCAAAAATCACCCAAAAAATATACATACATAAAATACATAATGGGAGTGTTACTTAATTGAAACTGGTGGTGTTACATTCAATTAACTACAACATAGTGAATTCCATTTTTTAATAAATAATCACCTGATGTCTATTTAATGGATATCCTCATTGAGGTGGAAAGGGGTATTTATATAATCCAAAACATATAAAATAATCTCATTATTGATATAAATACTCGACTCTCCTTCCCAAATATACTAAAACAAATTCATTAAAACAACATAAAATAATTGGTTCTTCTATCAGTGGTATACACAATATCTATTAAAGTAATTTCCATACACTGGCATGTTATTTTCGTTTTTGATCTTCATCACAACATGGTGATGTAATCACATCGTCAAAATTTTGAATGTATCTGCTTCAATCCTATATAAACACAAAAATATTCTTCCCAACCTACTTTAATCATATCAAAATATCTAAATGATCATTAACTCATCTTAAAACCCAATATTAATCTGATGCAAAATTCTATTTATATATTGAATTTATTTTAAAAAATACATTGATAAAAAAAGATAACATATTTATTATGACACACATTCATTTAAATTTCTCTATCAATCGATATTCTAAAATATTTAACCAAACCAATCACATGGAACCTAATATCTAAAAAAATTGTTTCCAATATGATAGGAAATCGATAATGTGAATATAGGGTTTCACAAATCTGAAATTTTTATAAATTTTTTGCTTATTCCAAAATGTTCATTTTTTCTTGTAATGTATTATCATGTAATGATGATAATAATATTCCAAAAAATTTAAAATTTGGGAAAAATGATTGAAAATGAACTGTGAGTTAGAAGGATATATATAAAAAGAAAAAACATTTAATTTGCTTAAGGTGATATAGTTATGATAGTATTCCATGTTATTGAAGGTAATGTTAACTAGATCATTAACATAAATTTCAATATTAATGTACAAAAATTCTTCATAATGTTCTATAAATATGACATAAATTTTTCCTTATAAATACTTTTTTAAATTAGTATATACAACTGATGTTAAACATGATCACCATAAAGATACAATACCTCTATGTTTATAATTTTAGGGGTTATGTACATAATATTATTAGTAGTCTCAAGGATCGATACTATTCTCCATGATTGAATGTGAAATGATGCACCATCTAATTAAATTATTCAGATAGATGGTTTGGAATAACCTATAAAATTTGAAAATCTCATATAGTTTTCTTGAAAATGGTCTCATACCCATCCAAATATATTTTTTAAATCCTATATAAATTTATTTTCTACATATAAATTTTTTCTTCTCAGAGTAATATAAAATCAATGGGAAGAACAAATTTAGTCATCAAAATAAGAAATTTTTGGGAATATAAAATATTTTTATATATCAATGTATGGAAATACAAGAAACCATTGATTATCTGGTTAGGAAAACTATTCATATTTTTTAAAATCATACTCAATATGATTTTTGATATGGTTTTACAAATAATTTGAACATACCAAATGGTATTCAGAAATTAAAAATAAATTTTATTTTAAGATACATATACATTTAGTATATTTTATTCCAATATAATATAGCATTATTCAAAGAATTATATAATTTTATTGTATCTGAAACACCAAATTTATTGATGATATAAGTTTTCAAAAATATTATAATTCATGTTTTCCCAATATCCTCCAATGTTATGACTTCATACCATTTTGAGATGAATATAGAAGTATAAATAAGGACTTTATTTGAATAAGTGTAATTTTATGAAGAATCAATTCACAATATTTCAGTGGGAATGAGTTATGTTGTGAAATACTATAAAATTTGGGGTTAATATATGAAATAGTGTTCATATAAAATTAATTATATTTGATTTTTTTTAAATTAGGTAACAATGAAGGATTATTCTAGATAATTGATTTAATTTAGCAAGATATATAGGTTACAATAATATATACACCATGTGTAATGCTAAAGACCTATAATTATATTGTATTAATATCCTCCAATTTTAGACATAGGTTGAAAATAACATCATGTTTATATTGGTAAATCTTTCTCGATTATAAAACAATTTGTGTTGTTAAAATCCCCTTTCTAACTAAATCTATTGATAATGTCTCATTTAAATGGTATTATGTTACTATGGTATTCTAATGATCAGTTTCATTAATATGGAATCATAAATATTTTTCTTTTATTGATGTGTCATCAATTCAACCAACATCATATAACTCCACATTTTCAAAACAAGTCACCATTATTTAATGTTATATATTAATGACCATCTAATATTCAACCATTCAAGAAACGGATGTCACTTATTTTTAAAATAGTGTCTTCATAGATATTTTGAATAATTTTAATGTATGGTTTCATTGAATAGTTGAGGGAAATCATTATTAAATGATTATTATGATCCAGAAGGTGTACTACAACATATGTTGTTAAAAAATAACATCAAATTTATTAAATAATCAAATATTTTGAATATACATTAATGTATAAAATGGTGGATGGGTGTTCAACTATAAAAAATGATCCTACTATGGAATTATGGTTTTACATCATTATTTTTGAAATAATTTTAAATGTGATAGGGGTATTGTGTAAATATCTATCCTATATCATTAAGTATAATCCAGAGTACAACAAGGCCACCAGCATGCCACCACATATGAAAGTGATTTTCTACTAGAAAAGAGCGTGTGAACACCAATAGTGGAGATAATATACCCTAAATATAAGTAAGACCGAAATAAAATATAATAAATAATAAACACATTTAAATTATAATATGAAATTCTCTAATAATAATCCTGACACGTATACCATGTGATATCGATTAATAAGACAAGGAACCTAATGTGGTAGGTAAAATAATATTATCACATTACTATAATGTAAATAGAACACTATATCAACACCTGCTATTATATCTAGGTACCACATCTGATCACCATACACTGACATCTAGCTACCAATCAAAAAAGGCCATTACATTTCATGTGTCCCTGATCTTGTGGAATTTATGAAAATTGAAATTTCTATTCATGGTTTGAGTATAGTCTCAATAGGACACCACCAATTCTACCTTAACTGGAGATCACATAAAAAAGTATATTCCATGATAATAAATAAACATGGTGTACAAATGAAATAAGTAAATAGCAAAATAAAATGATTCTTTTAGAGTCCCTAGAGACTAGATCTTCCTTCCTTAAATATGTTCTGGACGGAGTGTTAAACATCAACCTAACACATCCCCACATGGGATTCTCAAATACTTGTCCAAAAACTACCCTTGAATGGATAACCCATGTATATAATATCTTAACATCCATAAAACCCCCCATGGGAGGGATATCCCATATGAAAAGAGATACATGATCAACTGGAGAATATAGTGCGATTCCATGTGTGATATATAGGTATGTGATGAGAGATCGAATATCACATCATGTTAAGTAAGATTCATAAAAATATCAAACCTAGATTTAAATTAACATCATGTATAAGTCACAGGGGGTAAAAACAGACACTCATTTAATTTAACACAAGAATGGTCAAAAGAATATAACAAAATGACATCACATTATCTTAAAAGTCACATATATGAACTCTATATGGTGATGAGCTTCCTAAATCAAGTTATTTAATGTCTATGCGACAATCCTTCTAATGAATCATTTCCTGAATTAATTATGTGTATTAATCAAATATATCCACTATAAAAGGATATGATGAACATATTCAAATTATAATATTTCAAATACTAAAATACACTATGTGAAAATAATTTTCCTCCCTTGGATTATTTCAAAATTACTAATTTATTTAAATGAATTTTCTAACAATTTATATTCCCAAGAATAATTATATTTCAACATGATGTGATATTTCGTCTCCCGTGAATAATTAAAATATAATAATGATAAATATGTATTATTTTATTGTATAATTAAATGTCATTATCATTTTAGGATGAATTAATACATTTATCTTATAGATCCATACATGGAAATAATATCTTCAAAATTTTGGCACGCAAGACTAGAGGAGAGAGAGATATAGCTCTACTCAGTCTAGATTCATTAAAAAGTAGTCATATTTTTGAATGAATACATCACAGATCATGAATAAGTAGTTTTGGAAATCCTGAACATAGGTGGATAACAAAAGTCAATTAGGAAGTGGTTTGGGTAATTTTAATATAGAAATAGGGAATTCGATTTTCAACATTGAAAACAAAAAATTTAAAACCCCATTTAAAACATAATTATGTGAATCCTAAATTCAAATCATTTAATACAACCAAAATAAGAGTTATTAATTAAAATTCAACAAAATATATTTTTTCTCAAAATATTATGTTTTATAATTGTTAAAATTAATTGCAATTTATGGTTATAAATATGAAAATTAAAAAATCTAGCAATAAACTATCCATATTCCAAAAATGGATATGTTTATAGAGAGATTAGATCCCAAGACCCGCAATTCCGAATACGTAAAAAGATGTGGAATTTTTTTCTAAAAAATATCAATTGAAAATATATAGTTATTTAGAATTGCGGATATTTTCTGGATTAGTTTTTGGAAGAAAATTTCCACTTCTACATATTATTAATGTAAAAATAGTAAATAAAAGGACATGATGAAACATTATTAGTGTTATATCCATGTTAATAAAAACTCCATGAAATATCTATACGAACGTGAAATATTTTTATAAATATATTGTGTGAGCAATGTTTCCTTGTAAGGGGTGTTTTAAATTCTAGTGTAAAACTTTTATTAAAATGCGTATATCTTTTGAAAAAATATTTTGTTAACATATTTTAATGTATCATTGGAAATAAATTTGAAAATAGCTTTCATAGATTATTTTGAATATTTATTTTTAAAAATTAATTGTAAATCCAATTGAAAATACCTTTAACATTTAGAAAATAATTTTGAAAACACATTTCAAAATATAACTGATTTTTAAAAACTCTTTTTGAAAATCCTTTGAAAACCTGGTTTTGAAAAATATTTTGAAAATATTTACTCTTTTGGAAACATATAGATATACTCTTTGAGAATACATAATCATTTCAAAATGATTTAATCATTGAGAAAATAGTTGTACATTTGAAATCATTACATTTATTTTGGGAATACTTGAGTGGGAGAATGCTTAAAAACAATGTAGTGGTTTTTCAGAAAATACTAAGCACTCTTTTGTAAACAATTAATATGGAATAATTAAACATTGAAGGATGAATTGGACCTACCCACTTTTTATAGGAATGGGTTCACTCCCCAAACCCCTTCTTGTTTACAATATGCATGTTCCATTTTTATAAAATCATTTCTAATGTTCTTTATAAATATATATATACATTTTCTATTGGGGATTTCTTTTTTGAAAAACAAAATACTACTTTTAATGCACATTCACATTGATATGTATATATTTATATATTATTAGGAAAATAAAAACCCGGATTTGTCACTACCAAATCTCATGTCATTTTTCATTTTAAAGGTTTATCAATAAAATAATTAACATACATATAAATAAAATTACAAATAAATTAATTTTAATTAAAACAAAATCTTTTAAAAGTTATTCATAAATAAAATAATTATGTATTCATTTGCAAACATCACAATTTTATGTTTTTTAATCGTAAATAAATTGACACAATATAAGAGATATTTAATCCTGATTTCTAATCATTATCATGAAAACAAAAAATTCAAGAATTTAAAATAATGAAATGTGTAACAGTAATTGTATAATTACTATATTCAAAAAATAATATTATTAAAAATATATTAATATATATAATTTTACTCTCATGAAAAAATATAAATAAAAGTAAGTATAACCTTAACATAAAACAATATATGTAAAACATAAAACACATATTAGATAGATAAAAACTCTTTTCAAAATAAACAATTCCTCATCGCTTAATTTAAAAATATTAAGTTAGATGGTTTCATGCTTTGAAACGAATAATAAGCATTGATTTTGAAACATGAAATAATGTAAAGTAATATATATATATATACACACACATAATGAAACAAAACGTTTAAATTGATTTGAAAAACATTCATTCCAAATTTGAATATTTGAGGATGATGTAATACCTTTAAAAACATAATCTATAGAATTAAAATACATGTATATATACATATATATATATATATGATATTTAAAATAGTGTATCACAGACCAAAATATATTTGACAGAACTATGAAAAATAGTTATTTCCCATGATTTATATTCTATTGAGTACTTATATATATTTGATTAATAAAAATTAAATGAAAAGAATGATTATATATGTATATCATATATTTCAATAAAAAACATAAACTAAGAAAAGTGAAAAATTATACATGCATATAAGATATATATAAATGTGATTAAAAACATAAAATTATAAACAATACAAATGTAGTTATATATGTACTTATACAGATATAACTAAATAAAAATTTATAATGATAATATAATCAAACATGAATAACATGAATATAATGAAATTATCACATAAATATGTATATGAATGAAATTTGAAAATAATATATATAACGTTATATATCTTATAAATGCATTCCTCGTACCTAGATAATGAACTGATGTCGAATTCTTTGAGTGCGTAGATTGGGTGAAGGTATTGGCCTTCTTCATTGCCTAAGGGAAAATTTGAATGAGAAATTGGTGAGAAAGGGTTTCATTTTAATAAATTGAGTAGAAAGGTTTCTTGCGATTATTGTCATATATATATATATATATCTAAATAATTAATAGCTTCTGATTAAATATTCAATATAAAATAATACCAATTCATCTATTGTTTTTTTGTGGATTAGAGATAGGCAAGAGAAGATGACCTGGGTGGATCTTGATGTCTTTAGTGTGGCCTGTAGGTGAGGTCATTGTACATAGAAATATTTTCCTATATTCCCATAACATGCGAAGAAGGCCTAAAACAAAAAATTATGGGGGTGTGACATCAATCAAGTGTGGATTTCTTGGTTCGGAATCAATGGTTCGTGAGTGGAGACCAGATGATGCTGGTGAACTATTCTGACATGGTTAGAGTCAATTTATGGTGGACTGGTTCAATGGGATGAGATGTACTGAGGAAGATGAAACACCTATTTTGGGTTTTCATTTATATTATTTTTTAATTTTTTAATTTTTTCTATATCATTTTGTCTACGTATTTTTGTACAGATTCTAATATATTTATATAAAAAATAAATAAAACATACTCAATATTTTTATTAATAATATGGTAAATTCATAAATTATAATTTCAGGAGAATCTTTCAATAATATAATTCATCTTAATATATTAAATCCATACTATTATTATTATTATTTGTTTAATGTATATTTCATTTTATGTATATTTTAAATTTCAATTTGATCATAATTATTTTAAAAAAAAGTACCAAGAGATCAATAAATATTTTATAGACTTCGTTTAATACATATAGTTATTAGAAATCATTATTACTATGATTTATATATTTTATAAAAACATATAATATAAGATATTAAAACCAAAATAAAAATTTGATTCTAAAGATAATACATTTACTAATTCTATTGTCTTATCATTTAGATATTCATTCTTTTTTTTTTGATTTAATAATTAAACATATTTCCAAATGAATGATTCATGTATAAGTAGACTATATTAAATTATATCAATGGATATATCTAAATTTCATAATTATAACATTTTTTTGAACATCAATTATTATAATCTTGAAATCAAAAACAGTTGTTTTTTAATATAAATATATAAGATAGAATGAATTTTAGTAACCTAGGTCAATGTACATCAGTAATCTTCTCGTGAGCATGATTCTTGTTGTTTATCTTATTTTTATAGTTATTATCAAAATCTTTGGAGGTATCCTATTGATGATAGATAAAGACAATGAAGGATAAAATATTTCATGTGGTATGATTTCTCTACTATGTCCCCTATTATTCATATTGGTTGTTGTGTGTTTAAAATTCCCCTAGAATTAATCAAAAGAGTTGTTTTGATGCTATACTAAAATGAATCATCATAATTTTATGCATATGTATTTTTTTAGAATCCTCATTTACTACGTTTAATACAATAATATGTTCTAAATTATCTTATAATTAAAAATTCTATTTATTAAATGAAATAATTTAATACCCATAAGATTACAATTTTCCTCAGTAGAGTTAAATATAAAAAATATGTTATGATAAATATAATAAAACCAAAATTTTAAAAAAATATTAAATAAACATTTATAAAAATAGGACTAAGATTATATTTTCTTGGGAATTACATTTTACCCACCTTTAAAAGAATTCCATTCTCAAAATTCCTTTTTTTTTGTACATAGGGAAAAATTATGAAATCTTACTTTCAGAATTTAAGAAATTGTGTTACAAAAATTGTATATTCTCAACTGTTATTGAACATCCTAATAGTTAAAAGTAGGATTGTTACTCTCATATTTATTCTCAATATGAAATGTTAGAAAATATAGGTATTACTGTAGTAATATATACATATAAGAAACTAATTATAACAAAACGTCCAAATATCAAATGTTATCTAAACCATTCCACTAATATCTACTGTAGAGCCCCAAACCCACTCTTTTGGATCTAGTATTCAATATTCTGTATATTTTTTTAAAAATAAACTAAATAATATATAGACATTCAGTTCAATGGATCATTTCCGGTTTAGGATTTGGAGGAAAAGTAACACTAATACATATTATCATATTTAAAATAGAAAATAATGAAAATGAATATGACTTATCACAAGCTCCTTCTCGCGATAAACTCCATCAATGATCTATATTAACATTCAATTTTTTTATAAAAACATAGGATGATAAAACAGTCATAGTATGTGTTTTTTGATAAGCAACTGAATGAACATTGGTCACGACCCATCCCTCGGGACCCATTGAAAAAATACCCCTAGCCCTCCATCCATAACCCAGGAGATAGAGACTAGCACTAGAAAGGTGTATCCCTAAAATAGGAAGGCATTACGTTTAACCTGATACAAATAAAGACTAGTTGTACAACAAAAGTAAACGACATATTAAAACTACTGAAGTAAAAGTGAGAACATAATGTAAATGGGTTAGTATACAAGCCCGAACGAAATAAATAATACAAAAAAATTGAAAAAACCCCTGAGAGAATCCACCAAGGATCCTACTTGGAGGATAGGTATGTCACGTCACTATAGCTCTCTATGTCAACCGGTCACCTCCATGCATATTCTAGTCTCGACTCCCTAATATCAATCAAATATATCTATCATCTATACAAGACATAATGATTTGTGGGAAAAGATCGTGCATGGGTTAGTATAACAATACCCATTAGAGACACAAGGGCCCCAGAAGGACACCTTGAATTCTAAAATGGAAAACCCACAATGTACGATCTCAATCACAAAGTACAATGAATGTATCTACTAAAATGATATATATAATTTTACTAAAGAAGAATAGATGACTATTTGCAATTCTATATCATCTTATTCTATTGAGAGGATATACTACTAACCCACACAGGCTTGATAGATGCTGACCCACATAGGATTGCTATGTTCTAACCCACATAGGATCGATAGATACTGACCCACATAGGATCATTAGGTGCTGACCCACACAAGATCATTAGGTGTTGTCCCACATAGGATAAATATTATTTCTTCACATTATAGCCATCCACAGGATCCACACTCTAAACATGCTTGATTTTGTGAGGATTCACACTTAAAGCCATTGGTCATACATCAACCATAAAAAATTAACATGATGAAGTAACTTGATGAACCTACATGTCATAAGGGTTCCAACGCAATTTAGGGTACTTCTATTGGATGCACAGTTGGTAAGTTATTGGAATTTTAGTGTCGAGGTCTCAGTGTTATTCAGGTTCAATCAAACCAGGTTGTACTCCAACATTCTCTGAAATCCTTGTGGATTATCATAAAAGGACTATCTCATTGTAAGTATTCTTTATCCATAGATGGATAATCAAACGAAGATCTGTTTTAAGAGATATATAAATTTATGTGAAACTAGGTCATAAGGGGGTGTAGGTCAGGTCCAACCCAGTCAAATCGACCTGACCTGACTTCCTGGGTGCAGCTCGGTTTAGATATACTACAAGTTTAGTCCAGCCTTCCTAGTGGGGTGCGGTCCACTGGGCTGCGGAACCGCATGACCCGCTGCCTGGCGCGGGGGTCTGCTTCACTCTAGTACGGCTTGGTCATTCGGGTTGTCAAGGCAGTGGTGCAAGTTGGAACTGCTCTAGTTGGCTGGTCTGCTCGGACATGTCAACCACATATCCCAAAGGACCCAGGTTTTCCCTCTATCATGGCCTAAATCGATGATCTTCTTTTATGACGCGCTGCCATAGGGCGTTACCCGGTGTCAACTCAACCAGCGACGGTCTGGTGCCCCCTTTATCTACCGGAACATTATGTTGTTGACCTCCTCTACGCGCGCTGTCGTGGCTCTCCGTTGTCGTCAATGTGGTCAATGAGGGCCATCCACCCCCTTCATCCACATTCATTCGTTTTGGATCAGCCGTCTTCTGGATCCACCACCTTCTCAAGGCCTATGATTGCCGACTTCTATTACCGGTTGTTTCCTTGTTGGCCGGTCACCCATAAAGAACTCAATCAATGTAACAGGGGTGGAGGATCTGTGCGTTGTTTGCTTTAGACCGCAACCTTCTCCTTATCATTATAACATGGGAAGGTTTTCCACAACATCAAGTTCAGTGAATCAAAAAAAAAACAAGATTGCCTTGGAATTCGTTGGAAGGTACTATAGATGAGGAAAAATGGTCCATGTCTGATGGTGTTCATCGGAGTTTTCCATCACTCATCAATTCCTCCAACGACATCCAATTGATCTCAATTATTCACTAGAGAGGAAATATGACGATGATTCATAAGAGCCTCATTTCATATCTCTCCCTAAACCTATAAACAAACATTTCTAAAATAGAGAGAAAGGGGGGATTAACATGCCACACAATTAATGTTGTTCATTAATGAGTTTAACTAACAAACCCATTAATCACCCGACAGTGTGGTTACATAAGAAAGTTTAACCATCCATTTAATGGTTTGACAACCAAGTGGGCCCACAACCATCTCTCATCCGTTACATGGAAGGAAATAAAATAACTCATTGAGTTATTTTATTGTTAATTTTTAGTAATGTCAAAAATTAACTATTTCTTCTGAATTTCATCTGAACAATGTCAAGCATCACTTAAGTGAATCTAAGCTCTTCAAATGAAATTGTGCCATCATATTTTTAATCCGTGCACTGATTCAAATGTTAGAAATCACCGCCCAGACTTCTATAGAAATTACCATAAAAATGAACATAAATCAACTTCAGGTTCTCTAGTACTCGGAATCACCTATCGTCAATTTTCACAGACACTTTATAATTCAATTTAATTAAAAAAACTACAATGAATTTATGGCTCTTTACATTCTCCCTATCATATAGCTTTCCATCCTTGAATGCTATAACAAAATCCAGGGAAACAAATTGTGGTACTAAGAACGTATCTAAGCCTCATGCTCTCATATCCTCTTCTAGAGGATCCCATGATGCCACCGAACATGTACAGGAGGGATCAACCATCCATGAAGGTCTCACTCATGTTGATCCTATATATCCATCAGGGACTCTGTGAACATTTCACCATCGTTAATATCCAGCTCTCCCCAGCCTATAATGTGTGATGGATCTTGTACATACCTCCTTAGATGTGACACATGGAAAAAATTATAATCCTGGTGCATCTATGGGGGACGAGATAAGACGTACGCCACATTGCCTACTCTACTGAGAAATGGTTATGTCTGATTAACCTAATAAATATCATGTCTCCCAAACCAAATCATAGAAATCCTCATTGGGGTGACACCGGTAGGAATACATGGTCTCTCTCCTCAAACTTCATGGGCCTTCATCTCATATCGTCATAAGACTTCTACAAGCTCTGTGCAGTCTTAATCCGATCCTAGATGATATCTACCTTCCCAATTATAGCCCATACCTTCTCTGGACCCATAAGTGTGGGATCCCATTGGTCTGTCCAGTATATTAGTGAACTTCATGGTCACCCATACATGACCTCAAATAATTCCATGAAAATGGTGGAGTGGTAACTGTTGTTGTATGAGAACTCCACCAGTGGCAAGTGTCCTGTCAACTATAGTCAAAATTAAGGACACACAAATAAGTCATGTCCTCAAGAATTTGTATGGTCTGCTCTGTCTGACCATCTGTATCCAGGTGAAAGGTGGTGATCAAGAATAGTGGAGTCCCAAACACCACATGAAATCCTATCCAAAAACTAAAATTAAAACACACATCACTAACAAAAATTGCCATCGATGGAACCCTGTGAAGTTGTTCAATGTTCTGTATATAGAGGCATCCCCATCTCTCTAATGACTCCTACTCCCAGATGGGTAGTAAGTCGGCTGAATTAATGGGTCATTCAAAGATCACCGAGATTAAATTGTGGCCCCTAGACATACTTGGTAGCCCAGTCACAATGTTCATGGAGATGAAATCCCACATCCACTCTGGCACCTCAAGTGGTTGCATTAAGCATTTTGGAAAATCATGTTCGACCTTCACTTGCTGACAAGTGAGGCATCATTAAACAAGATCCACCATTTCATTATTCATCCTTGGCCACCAATACTGATTTCAGAGGTCCTAGTAGATCTTTTCCCCATAAGGATGTACTTACATTTGGCATGTATGGAACTCCCTAAACACCTCCTCCCACCACATCACTCTAACCATGGTGTGTCCTCTAAAAAGGATGAGGTGATCCCTACCTTCCAAAAATCTATCAGGATCCTGTCTCAAGGGTATTTACCCATATCAGGCCATGCTTTCAGCATCCCAAAGCTATGCCTCCCTAATTAGCTGAAGTAGTGTAGATGTAATAGGCATAGAATTAAGTTATGATTCTCCATAACAATAAATAAAGTATAACTTCCATGCGGCTAGTTACTCTATCGCCTCACTCATCAACTGTATACAATACCTCTTGTTGAGTCTCTCTAACACCACATTCCACTTCCTATGTTTTAAGACTATCTGAATGTCATAATCACAGAAGAACTCCATAAATCACCCCTATCTCGGGTTCATGTACTTTTTTTGTGGAGATATAACTGATACTCTTCTGATTGGAGTATACGGTAAACTATTCAACCATTATTTAGTTCCTCCACATCATCAAGGAAAATAACACTACTAATAAATCCAAGTTATGGGTATTTTAGTATTGGTGGTCCTTCCTCAATTTTCATGAGACATAGGTGATCACCGCTCGCTCTTTCATCAGAACACATCTAATTCCTGTCCTTGATGCATCATAGAAGTCTACATACACAACACCCTCTTCAGGTATCCTCATGATGGGTTCACTCTTCAAACTCCGCCTCAGCTCTTGGAAAATCAGCTGGCATCACTTTATCGACCAGAAAGGCTTTATCTTTTTTTTCAATGCTAAAAAGGGTAATTCTACTCTAGAAAAATATGGTACAAATCTTTGATAGTACCCAACCAATCATAAGAAACTCCTCCACTCGGTCACACTTTCTTGTGGTTCCCAAACATGCATTGCCTCTATCGTTGTCGGATCCACTACAAAATCAGCCTCTGAGATAATGTGTCCTAGAATGAGGACCTCACATATCCATAACTGGAACATCGAGAGATTTTAATAGAATTGGTTCTCCAGGTGTGTATCTAGAACTATCTTTAGATGCATTGCATGATACTCCTCTGATGTCGAGTATATAAACAATTGATCAATAATGACCACCACGAAATGGTCACGGTATGTAAGGAAGATCTTTTTCATGAGCCCCATTATCATTTCAAGTGCGTTGGTCATGACGAAGGGCATCACCAAGAACTCGTAGTGGCCTTACCAAAATCTGATGGCTATCTTCGGTACATCCTCAGCCCATTCCCAGAGCTGATTATAGCGTGATATAAGGAATATCTTTGGAAATCACCTTGCTCACTTTATATGGTCTAATATATCATTAATCCTTAAGAGTGGATACATGTTCTTCACATTCATCTGGTTCTGGCGCCGATAGTCCACTCAAAGCCTCAAAATCCCAACTTCCTTCTTAGAAAACAAAATTCAGTCTGCCCATGGAGAAACATTGGGCCTAATGAAGCCCTTACCCAACAATTCCTCCAGCTACACCCTCAACTCACGAAGTTCCATGAGATCCATCCAACATGCTGGTTTAGATATCAGTGTATTTTTGGGGGTACAAATGGATTTAAAATTATACCTCTCTATGAGGAGGTAGTCATGGAACATTATTTGGAAAGGCATCATTATACCAATCTACTACAATAGGATAGGTTAGACTCCTCTCATCAACTACACTTAGGGTGATGCTATCGAACTGGTGATTGATCAGTTACACCATCCTCCTTGAAAGTTCATCTCATTCTTTAAAAGGTTCATTCTCATTGGTGATGGAAAACATATCCCATCATTGCAGACATACTGTACATTATACCTGAAATAGGAGATCCAATCTTGGACAGTGGATATGCAGTCCATACAAATGATTATGTCATAAGGCCTCGACAATGCTACTAGAGATCCCAAAAAAATATCTCACCACCTAAATTCTTCTCACACTTGCGTTTCCAAAACAAAATCGTCAAATCCTCTCCCGTAGGAATCTCTAATTGTAAATATAGACCCAGCAACTCCATCAAAATCTCCATTTTTTGAATAAAAGTCATGGAAATTAAAGAGTGACTGGCACATGTGTCTATAAGTAATGCAACTAGGGTTGAGTAGACATAGATCATAACAAAAAACATGTCTAGAGTTTTAGGATCATTGGCCTTGGTTTCCTGATGCTTAGCTTACCCATTTCCACATGCTCTCTGAGGTTAGTGTGGACCTCATGGAGGTGGTGGTTGTAGAACCTCAAGTCATCGCTCACCGCCTACTTCTTGGCAAGATCATCTGTAATGTACACCAACATTTGTACCTTATCACTTGAATATATGTCTCGTCCCTAGTAGGCCCTTAACTATCTTCTAATTGTCGGTGCAAAGGGTCACGTTGTCGTGAGGAAATTGACCATTCCCGCTTCACGTGTAGCACAATCTACTCATCTCCTGACCATCTATATTCCATATGCCCCTCACCTCTGCCTCTATATCCTGGGTTCATCCACCATAAGATCATGACAAGTTACACTTCTGCATCATTGATCTACTACCTAATGCAGATGAATCAACATTTTATCATTCGGTGGTGTCTCTCACCATACGTAGTGATATTCAGTATTACCATTGATGCTGGTTCTCCCTTCAGAGAGCCAAATCAGAGGTCTTGCCCCTGATAAAAGGGTCTGGATGTCTAACTATGAGAGTGTCGCCTCCTCACGTTTCTTGACTGTAGGGCTCCACTATCTTTATATTGTCCCTTGAAAGAGGCTATCAGCTATGATGACCATCTAGTCTACTGGTGTCTCAACTTAGAGAAAAACCCATTCCACAGCCTCCAACCATTCCTCAATCGCATGTGGGTCTATCTCGTCTTGAATCCTCAGAGCCCTCTAAATCTAGAACATGTGAAATGTAATCAGTTGGAGTGCATGGTCTGCTGGTAGGGATTGTGGTAACTGCTTCCCTTTGGGTGGTGGTGCTGGAAGTACACCCCCAAAAGTGTTATCAACGTAAGAGGGACCTAAACCGATGCCTCGTCACACATATGGTCGTCGTCATGATCTCTCTATAGAATCATTGTTGGTTGTCGATGTGGCGACATATTTAACGAAATACGTGAACCATTTTCAATAAATTATACATGGTGAAGAAACTTAGTGAGATCAAAATGAAAATAACATTTTCACAACACACTCAGTTAGTTTTTTTTACTGAGTCAGAAATCAGAATTCTGGGTCCTATGGAGTGGATACGTCGGCTGTAACACAATCATTGGACTCCGATAACTGAATCCTAAACTTAATAAAAAAACACTATTTCTCCATTGAATAAATAGACTCTTAGTTATTCTGGAAGAAACAAATCATTTGATACGACTTTATCATGACCCATCTCTTAGGTCTCGTGTTGTGACTACGCTAAGCCTTCCATCCATAGGCCATGGGTTGGAAACTATCACCAAAAAGGGGTATCCCTAAAAAGAGAAGTCATTGCCTTTAAAGGTATACAAATAAAGACTAGGTGTACAATAAATGTAAACCACATAGTAAAACTGATGAAGTAAAATTAAGAACTGAAACAAAATTGTACAGTATACCAGCCAAACAGAACGAAAAAATATAACAAAAATAGGAAATATCTCCTAAGATAATCCACCAAGTACCCAACCTGAAAGGTACATACAACTCTTTACTACTCCTATCCATGTCAACCGGAGAACTTCATGCACCGTCTAGTCATGGCTACCTAATCTCAGTCAAAGTTGTCCATTATCTTCACAAGTCACTACATTGTGCGGGCTTGGCCCATGTAGGGGTGAGTATAACAATACCCATTATCGATCCCGAGATCCCAGAAGGTCTCCCAGAATTCCACAATATAAAAACCAAAAATCAGTATATTAATCACAAGGTATAATGAAATAATAATATTAATCCATGTATATAACTTAAATACAGAAGGCCAGATCATTAGTCGTAATGCTAGATCATCTTAGTCTATCGAGTGGCTATGATACTGAGCCACTCATGATCGATAGATATTGACCCACATAGTGATCGCTAGCAGCTGACCCACACAAGATCGATAGATGGTAACCCACATAGGATCTCTAGGTGATGACCCAGAGAGGATCGATAAATGCTGACCCACACAGCATCGCTAGGTGCAAACCCAAACATGATCAATGTTCTTCATTCATGTCACATCCGGCCAATGGATTCCCACACTAAGTACTCTTTATTGGAGGAGTATCCTCTCCTAATTACATTGGTCATTACACAACAGCCAAAATGTCCCACTATGGAGTAACATAATTAACTTCCATGTTATAAGGGTTCCAACGCAATAGATGGTGCATCAGTCAGATGCCTAGTCTGTAAGTTATATGCATTTTAGTACTGAGGGCCCTATTGGATTTAGGTTTGATCCCACCCAGATGTTAATCATTTTTCTCTAAAACTCATGTGGAGTATCCCAAAAATCTTGGATTTTCGTATTTATTTCATCACTTCAGACAGCTCATGAAATGGATGTCTAGTTTATGAGATATGCTCATTTAAGAAAAAACTGGGTCGTTTGTGGGTACGAGTCTGGTTCGACAAAGTCGGGCAGACCAGACCCAGTCTGGTTTGGATGGGACCTATCTAGCCCACTGTTTCATGGGAACAACCAAGACCACCTAGCTAGGTGCAACATGCCGAGCAACAGAACCGCTCAGCACACTGTCTTGTGTGTGGGTCTGCTCCCCTCCCGAACGACTTGGTCATCTAGGTTATTAAAGAAGCAGTGCTAGTTGGCGCCACTCTGGCTCACCCGTGTGCAAGGAACAGTCCCCCATGTAACCCATGGGGCAAGATTCATCCCCCCTCTATGTCTCTTAGACAAGACCTTCTTATGTGGCATGCTGCCAGGCCTCAATGCCACTGGCAATGGTCGGTCATCCCCCTTCATCCGTCGCAGCTCAGAGCCATGGCCCTCCTCCGAGGTGCACTGTCGTGGTGCGCCGTCAACGTCAATATGGGTGAAGATGGCCATCCACCCCCTTCATCCTCCATGTATCCTTCTGGAAACACCTCCATCACACTGTTGGTGAGAGCCAACCACCACTATCGGTTTCCTCCGTGTTGGTCGGTCACCGATGAATAACGCAATCAATGTAACGTTGGTGGAGGGTTCATGCATTGTTTGGTTCAGCCCAGACCCTCAGAGTTAGTGTAATAACATGGTATTATTTTAAACTTCGTCATTGTAAATTAATCATAAAAACTCTTAATTTTTTTTTCCTACATTGAATTCTTTGGAAGGCGTTGCAGATGATGAAGAAGGGTATGTATCCGAAGGCGTTTGTTGTTGTTCATCGTCACACATTGATTCCTCCACTGACCATCATTAAATCCTCATTCTTCTATTTAGAAAAAAGTTGATTTATATTTTTTTTCATATCCTCGTTTCATAGTTCTCCAAAAACCCACACCCATGCCTTTCATAAATATAGATAGAGGGATTAACTTGTCACACAATTAATGTTGTTCATTAATGAGTTTAGTTAATGAACCCATTAATCTCCCAACAGTGTGGTTACACTGCAAGTGTAACCGACCATTAAATGGTCTGACAAAACTGTATCCCAACCACCATCGCTCATCGGTTACAAGGAATGAAATAAAATAATTCATTGAGTAATCTTATTACTATTTTTGTAATGTCCAAAAATTAACTTTTATTCCTCCAACTTTTTTTCTGAACAATGTTAAGTATCCCTTAAGCGAATCAAAGTGCTGTGAATTGAATGGTGACCTCAAATTTTTTATCCAAGAACTAGTGAAAAGGTTATAAATCACCACTCACACATCTTCTAAACGTATATTAAAAATGTTGAGATATTCTCTTTCGGGCTCTTCGAGACTCAGAATAATGTGCCATCAATTTTCACAGACTCGTAATAATTCCTTTGATTTAAAAAAATTAAATGTAATTTATGGGTCTTTAAACCATTATTTTTTTTATACCTTTGGAAAAATTCTTTTGGAATCACTTTTTAAAATTATTTTGAACATATCTTATGAAATATTATTGATAATATCTTTGATAAATAATTTTAAAAAATATATTTTGAAAACAAAGTAGATTTCATTTAGAAAATACTTATAATTATGTAAAAATTATATTTAAAACACTCTTTATAATATAATAGATTTTTCTATAAATATTTAGTGAAATCATTTAAAAAAAATGGATTTAAAAATTTCTTTAAACATATTGAATCTTGAAGAAGTATAGGTACAATATTTAAAAATACACACTCTTTTGGAAATGATTTAAAGCCTATAAAAAAATTATGCTTTTGAAAATATTACATATCTTTTTGAAAATATATACGTGTTAAATGAATTAAAATAAAACAATGGTTTTTCAAAAAATAAATAGAATACTTTTGAATATAAAACATTTCTGTTACATATAAATTGAAGGCAATATTAGGCCTATCCAATAGTGTTTGGGTTGAGTTCAGCCCTTACTCCCCTTCTTGTTTCAAATGTCCCAGTTTCAATTTTATAAAATCATTTTTAACTGGATTTAAATATATTTACATTTTCAACTAGGGTTTTCATTTATTAACAACATAATAATTCATTTAATACACATGCACATTTAAAAATATATATGAATATTCGTTTTCAGAGTAAAATCACTTCAATGATTTGGAACTACCATATCTCTTATCAATTATCCTTTTCAATTTTGGTCAATAAAATCATTGACATCTGTGTAAATAAAATTTTAAATAAACTACTTTCCATTAAAACTATACCGTTAAAAACACATACCTAAATGAAATCATTAAGAATTATTTTTTCTTAAATCACAATATAATTTTTGGAAACACAGAAAAAATCACTGAAAATAATAAACTTTAAATCATTCATTCATTGAATAATCATGTTAATGCAAAAAATTAGAATTAAAAATAATGACATGCATAATATTAATTTTAAAATTATTATTCTCCCAAAATATTCCTATTAATAATATATTCATATATTTAATTTCACAGTCATGAAAAATTATGTGTGAAGGTAAATATATCAGTAAATTATAAAATTAAAAGTAAAACTATGTAACACATATTATAATTATAAATGTATTATTTCCAAAATAAACAATTTTCCGAGTCATAATATAAAAAGATTAATTTGTATGATTTCATGCTATGAAATGAATTATTTGCATTCATTTTGAAACATGCAATGACGGAGAGTAATATATATATATATATATTTATATATAATGAAAGAAACGGTTAACATTGATATACACAACTTTTATTCCTAATAATAACATATGAGGATGATATATAAAGTGATACATATCCATATACCTATTTGAGTGTACATATACATGGATGAACTTAAAAAAAGTGTCACATACCTAAATATTTAAATAAAGTATGAGAAATACTTATATCACATGAGTTATATTCTCAAGAGTAATTCCATGTATTTGGTTGATAAAAATGAAATGACATTCATGTATATATATATATATATATTTCATATATTAAAATACAAACAAACATGAACGCCAAGAAGTGGAAATTAAAACATGCATATAATATATTTATATATATGTTTGAAAACATGAAATTATAAACCATACATATGTATGTAAATATGTACCTATATAATTTAAAAAAATGATAAGTTTGAATGATAATATAATAATACATGAATAACATGAATATCATGAAATTATCAAAACAAGATGTATATTCATGATTTATAAAAATATAATACATATCGATTTATATAAAATTAATGAACTCCCCTAGCATAAATAATTATCCAAAATCAGATTCGTTGGATTCCTTGATGGTGTGAAGGAAGTTTCCTTCTACCTTACCTAAGGGAATATTCCAATGTGAGATTAGGGAATGGTTTTTGATTCATCAATGGATGAAAGGGGTTCTCCCTATTAGTGTCTCATATATATATATATATATATCGAAATGAGAAAAAACGTATGAAGTAACATTCACATTAAAAAAATATACAAATCCATCTAATATTGTTGTCTTGGTTCAGAGGGAGGCTTGAGAAGATGTTAAGGGTGGATTATGTTGACTTCACTGTGGCTAGAGGGTGAGGGAATTATATAGTGAAGGGTTTTTTGGATTCTTATAACATATAGAGGATGTATCTGAATACAAATAGAGGGTTGGTGACATTAATAGGGTGTTGCTTTGTTGGTTTAGAATCAATAGTGGGTGATGGGAGAGTAGGAGAGGCCAGTGAACTGTTACAATTGGGGCAGGTTCGATTTACAATGGACATTTTCAGTGGGTCGTGCTATACCGAGGAAGACAACAAACATAATTTGGGTTTTCATTTCTATTTTTTATTCAATTTCTTTGTTTTTGTTATATCATTTCGTTTGTTTTTTTGTACAAATTCAATTATATATATATATATATTTATATATCTAAAAGAAATAAATAAAAATAACTCAATTTTTTTATTAATATTATTTAAAATTCATAAATTTTAATTTTATTATTATCTTACTATAATATAATTCATTTTCATATAATCAGACATTATTATTATTAATTTTATTTATTTATTTTATATTTCATTTTAAGGGTATTTTATAATTGCAATTTTATCATTGTTATTTTATTCCAATGTACCAGAAGATCAATAAATATTTTATAGAGAGGGTTTAATATAGATAGTTTTTTTTATACCATTATTAATGAACTTTTTATTTTACAAAACAACTTATGATACATGTTTTGAAAACTCAAATTAAAAGCTGAACCTAAAGATTATACATTTACTAGTTAAAATTTCTTATCATTTAAATAGGAATTATTATTATTTGATTTACTAATTAAACATGTTTACTAATGAAATATTCATGAATAAGTATAATTTATAATAGTATTTCAACGTCTATATCCTAATTTCATCATAACTTATATTTTTTTTAAAACGTCAATGTTTATAACCGAATGGTCTAAAAAAATTTATTTCTTATATAAATAGATCCTTTATAATGGATTTTAGTACATAGAATCGATGAACATCAGTAATTTTCTAATGATAATGAACTCTATTTTTTCACTTATTTCTATTTTTATTATCATTTTCATTATAGGGATCCTATTGATGTTGGATCCCGATAATGCAAGCTACACTATTCCAGCTGGCTTCTATTAATTACTATGTCCACTTATATTCCTACTGGTTGATTTATATTTAAAATTCCCAATTCATTAGTCTAAAAAGATTATATTCTACAATGTTTAAATCTATCATAATTATTTTATCCATATATAATTATTGATAAGTCACCTTTATTTCATTTTATAAAATTATATATAAAATTTTCTTATAATTAAAACATATGTTTGTTAAGGGAAATAATTTAATTCAAAGTAGACTAAAACACTCATTTATTGATATAATCTATAAAAAATATATCACGATAGATATACATACCCAAAAATTTATAATAAAAATCATTAAATAAACATTTACTAAATGAAAAATATTCTTAGAGTTTTTGGGGTGTTATAGATAACATGGGTATACCCTTATGCATATCATAGTTATTGCAAGACAGTAAGGTGATTAACCATTATGTAGGAAAATCACTCATACACACCATTATTTACCTCTAAATTACACGTATATTTCCATTAGTGATTTTGAGTAACTATTAAGAAACTCCAAACAACACACATTTAGAGATAATATAAACTTATGTATCATGTAAAATAATTATTTACCCTTTTAGAGTGGTTTCTTAACCAATATTTTAGCATTGATAATATAGAGTAACATGTATACATCTAAAAAAACTAACTCGAGGACATGTATAATTAATTTACCATAATGATAACCCTAGTTTCTATGTAAGGTTAAAAATAAATTTAATATTACTAAATAATCACATAGATGGAATAAAATTGTATCCAAATTTTGTTTTAATGAATGTTTAATATTTGAGAATATTAAAATTATCCCCCCTCTATTGTCTTTTTATACTCAAGATGTGTCTTTAGACTTCCGTCTGAAACAGTTCTGATCATTGATCTCATACACCAGATTCCCACTCCCAAAAAAATTATTCTATTTTTTTATTTGCTTTAAAATGAATCCAATAGGTGGAACTATCTTCCCCCACAATTCCTTTCTACTCAGGTCTATGATCCACACCGGGTTCTCCACATGATATTTATTTTCTGTAAACTAATCATCCTCATAATCATTCACATTTTCAGGACAGATCATGAACCTCGGAATCTATGAAATGGGGACCATATCATGCATTCCACGATAATTAGAAAGCAGTTCCATTCAATATGTAAATGTAATGATATTATAGGTGATCTAAAATGGTCCCACAAACCAAATTTATGTATTCCATTCCTTCAATAAATGTTGATTCTCCAACTGAGTTTGAACTCACATGAAAACTCAGTAGAAAATAAAAACCTCCAAAGCTCATATCCCCCATTTGGAATATGATTAGTACCGTCTATCCATGGTGAAAACCACATCCTATTTACCTTTATTATATATGAGGTATCATATTCTATGTCCAACATAATAAGTAGTACCTAACATTCCATATGACAACATAGTGGTGAGCATCAAGACAAATTTTAAAGATCATAAAAGGATACATCTAAATAGAACCCTAAAATTATTATTGTATTTTAACTCCACCAATGATGGACTCTTATACCATAATCTACTAAACTCCATGATACATGCCTAAATCATATTCTCCTGGAATTGTATCATCATTTAATATTTTCCACTATACCATAGATATTAATTCTTACTCAAAAACAAGTGTGGATTTAAATGTTTCAATAAAAAAAATATGAAACCAACATGTATCCCTTCCCAATATGATTAAAAAAGAACTCAGTGTGGTTATCCAATATCCCAAAAATACATCTTCAGAAATTCATCTACACATTAAGTCTCTAGAATCTAATATAAGTGTGTTTTGTTTTTCAACCAATTACATATCACCCAAACAATAACTTCAACCTATGGAATTTTCATATCCCATCATGAATAATATCATTATGTCATTAAAAATTCACTTAGGTACAAAAAATTGATGAAGAAACCCCCCATGACACTGATTCTCAACCTTAAGACTATGGTAGGTAGGACGTTATGATCCAAAACCAGTGGTGTACCTCATCAATCTAGTTCACCGAAAAATAATTTCATATTTCATGCTACATATTCATCAACCTTGGATGCACTAACCAAATTGATGTTTTATGTTCTATCATGACCTTTTGTCTCAAAGTATCAAGAACAATAAGTGCCCATGAGTGTTGATCATGTCATCATGAGCTTTTAACAATTTTAGAATAAAAACATTCACTACCTTGTTTTTTTCGCATTTCATAAAAAACATCATAGTAGTCATAAATCCATGGCCCACTAATTCATACACGATCCACTCATCACTCAAACTTATCAAATAATATTTGACTAATTATAGAAACTCTCCCTATTCTTATATCTATAAAAATTCATTATAGGAGGCTATGAAATTACATTACCCATCCATAGATAAATTCTTATTTTTAATGTAAAATTTTTGTACATACTCCACTCAATGTCTCAACATAAATATTAATTAAAATTTAGAGAAGATATATTATAGGATTCAATGGTATTAGTAGATAAAAACTATCATTTATGGTATAATTACTTTAACACATCTGAGTGTGGATGACATCCCCTACCATAATTTCATGTGTCAAGAAGTTAGGCTCATGCTGTCATAGTTAAAATGACCCATATGTGACTTACTGACTCCTTTGTCTCACCATATCTTCTTTTCCAACACCAATGGTATCGTAATAAACTCTATATAAAATCCAAAGATCAGTAATTTTTTCATATGGGTAGTTTAATTATTCTATTCATCTCTATATAACCCTATTTATTAAAATTCATTCACTCATGCTTCACTCCCTTATTTATGAGAATTTCATGGGAGCTTAAAAATAGGATTTGTTATATAAGGTCAATATATTATACCCAAATATACCACGGAAGATCCTAATTAAAAATATTTTCTTCAGATGTTCTCAAGAAATCATAGCAATTTTCCTTGTTAAGTTCTCTAGAAACCCCTGTCTCTTAAATCAAATGCCTATGAAATAGATCCTCCTGAATCATAAAGTAAAACTTATATATTTTGGAATATAATAGATTTTCAATAGGTATACACAATTCAATCGCACGGTACATAGGATGAATTACTAATGACATGTAATATATAAAGATATCATCCAAATTTAAAATGGAAAAATAAAAAATATATGTATAATGAAAATATTTTTCATGAAATCCATGAACACCACTTTATAGTTTTTCAGTTCAAATGGAAGGAAAATATATTCCAATTTTCTATATATACTCTTATACACCACCTTTGGAATATCCTCCTCTATGAATCTCAATTATTAGTACCCTTAAAAATATTAATCTTATAAAACAAATTCTATCCCAATAACTAATCAAATAGATCATCTATCATTGGTAAACAATATGCATTACTCACTGTTACTTGACTCAGCTTCCAATATTACAAATAGAGATAGAGACTACTATTTTTATTCATTTCAAACAATACTAGAGAACACCAAGGATATTTATATGTCATATTAAAAACATACCCTAATATACATTATTCATTCTATAAATCTTTTTTTATACAATATCATATAATAAATATAGGTTACTCTATTAGGTTGAGATCAATCTATTTAAAAACTATAATCTATGGATGCACTCCATAAAATTCATATGAGAAAACATCCTAATATAGGACCACCACTAGGTGAAATAAATAGGAAACAGTTGTCTCCACCATAAGAACCATTGTAGACACATGCACTATAATAGTATCAATATGGATCAGGATAGGTCCTAGCCAACCAAATCAAATATACTATCCAATTTTCAAAACAATATTATGCATGTTTGGAATAGTAAATGATACACATCTACTACATCAATTGATGTGCACCCAGTATCCAATTAACTAGTCCATTCTAAAGATCGCATCAATGATAGTCATCCCAAGGATCTAAAAATATGACAGACAAATATAGCTTGAAATGATTACAAGACACACTAAACACCTCTTGGGTTGTTCTAAATTTTCCATTAAGGGAATTTCAAACCAAAGAGTCTCCAAATATGACATGTCAATGATGTCAATACAAATAATTATTTCAGTTGATATATATTAATGTGAAGAACTAATAAAAATGATTATAAATATTAGAGGTGATCTTAATTAGGACTCAGACATTGGATGGTCCCTATCAATTGTTTTTTGTAAAATTGTTCATTTTATTCAATAATCTCATCTTATCTTTAGGGACCAATCTTATAAATGCATGAAATTAATATGTAATTATTTTAAAATGGGTATGAACAAGTTATTGAGGAACATGTTCTCTTCCATGAGTTGTTTTAATTGTTTGACTTGAACCCCCATCATAATATTTATTGAATTCCATTCTATAGAACCACATTAGATTAAATGTCATTTTGCACCAATGAAATTTCATGATAGAAACAATACACTCCATGAGATTGTTTATTTTCATATCATATCTATAGAACCTAAAAATGTTTTCTCCCACCTAGGGAGAAAATGAACATCTTATCATCTATTGTTGTGTTTCAGTAATTATGAATGATTCTTCCACCTTCATATTCATACTATATAATATATCACGAGTAATTATAATAAATGATGAATTAAACTCCAATGTTTATCCAACACTACACCCTTTGTAATCGCACAGTTATAGTGAAGAACCATTGGATCTGTCATCAGGTCAAAATCATTCCTTATTGTCTAATATTTGGATGATACTGATCTCAACCGACATAAAATTTTGTGGCTCATTATAAAAAATGAGATAATTACAGAATATAAACTCTATGAAATCTCATAAGTTATAATACACATTCATATAAAAATAATGATTCTCCAATTACTCTTATGATATTTCATGATTTATCATAGTGGGTAACAACTCCTTGTAGAGAATGTCCTTGAATGCAATCCATGTCAACCCTTTATGTCTCGCAGTATTGTTTGTAACACCCTACCACCAAATTTCTATTAATTTAAGAATTAAGGTTGAAAATATCAGTTGATGAGGATTCAAGGTCTCATATATTTCAAATATACCCTCAATGATTTTATTCTAGTCCTCTGAATCAAAAAGACCTCTAGTGACCAGGAATATTAAAGGGAGGTGGAGCATAATGTCTTGAATATGGTTGACCATAATCTTAGAACATACACAACTTTGAATATGAAATATAATGAGGACTCTGGCACAAAGTGGACCTTCTTTTTGAACCATAGGAGTTTATGTCAGAGTATTCCCCTTCATTTATTATGGTGAAACCAAAATATAATCCATTCAATGAATATTGTAACATGATCCATCAAGCAGTCATGTTAGCACTTATTGAGAAGAGATTTTCATTAATTCCAAAAGAACATTTGGAATGCATGTAACAACATTATTAATAATATTTCAGTTACAGATGTGGGGATTCCATATACAACTATTCTTCGAGGATTCCGTAATTAAAATGGATAAACCCACATTGTACTAATCAATTAACTATGTGCAGGAATATTATTCACAATATTACATATGAAAAATATAATTATAATTTTTTATTAATAAATTAATAAATATATCAATATAGAGATGTACAATGATATGTCAATAAAAAAATATGAAAAAATAAATGTATTTAATTAATGAATAAGTATGCATTATGTAATCGGTTTAGATAAGAAATTTGATCCAATATTATTATTCATGATTTCTAAATGCACTATAGTTCACAAAAAAACTAAAAACATAATATAATCATCATAGACATGAAACTATATGACCACAACTTTTATAAAATTCCAAATAATATTAATTCTAAGGACTGCACAACATGTTCTATCCTATCACACATGCAACTCCCATACTCGAGTCCCACATAGTCTAACCCATTTCTATATTTCCCCAAAATACTAATAAGATTAATGAAAATTTAAACCCTCCATTGATATAAAATTATAATACCCAAATCTGAATCA
Organism: Viscum album; assembly: GCA_963277665.1. Taxonomy (NCBI): domain Eukaryota; kingdom Viridiplantae; phylum Streptophyta; class Magnoliopsida; order Santalales; family Viscaceae; genus Viscum; species Viscum album. Next base: position 1,930,146,085 of record OY728133.1, read on the forward strand.
ACGGTTTTGAGTTGAATTTACACATGGATATATGCACACATCCCATTGTCTAAGAGTTTTTTTGACTAGAAGTGATAATAAGAAAGACCATAGTGGGTAGAATATACCATCATTATCATTAAGAGGATAGAGATAATAAAATTAGATAAAAATATTTGGATAAATAATAAATTATATAATAAGTGGAATAGAATGAATCTCAATTCAAACATAGAAATAAACCTAGGACACCAATGTATTTAGGTCAAATATGATTATGAGAAATACTAGTAAGTAAATAAAACACAACCCCATTGCATAGGGGATTATCCCTTTACCACCCACAATAATCAAACTCAATCTCCTAGCTCCATTTACCTCGGTGTATTCCATTTCATGAGATACTACTCATAATTTTTATATGTGGATTGAGATACCCACAATGGTTGTGAGTATTATCCAATTAGGACACCTTAAATGTTTCTTTAATATGAGTGCACATGTATAATAGTTCATGCCATGGTATTCATATAATAAACATGGGTTGACAAAGGATATCCTTCTATAGATCAATGAAATAAATAAATCAAAATTCATGATGAAAATTTTAATTATACAATTTTTAAATTTTAAATATCATTGCAATGTTCCTTTTATCAATAGAGACACATCTGTACTCAACCGATAACATTGTATGAATAATGTAACTGTAGTTTTTATATTATATCAGCATTCTATAAAAATAAAACTGAACTAATTGATCACTATAAGGATTACATAATGATAATAAATTGTATTTCAACAGTTGGTGAAATTTGGACTTGTGGATAAAGAAGATACTTCTTTATTTTCCAAAATCATTCATTTATTTCCCATCATACTTATAGTTTTCACTATTTAATCTCATTATAGTGAAGGGTAGACAATGAAACGTTAATTTTTAAAAAACCACTATATTTAAGAGAGATTTTCATGGAATAATTTCAAAAATCCCCTTAGTTTAATTTTATTTTAATCAATTTCATCAATATAGTACTAAAAATATAAATATTTCATAGATGTTACCTCAAATGAACATGCAAATGGATTTTTTTAGAAACTATGCAATAACAAATTGGTAAAAACATATGAGATATTTATTAATTAATTATGATGTGTGTATGGTTCTGTAATTACATATCCAAAGGTATTATACATTTTTTTATCAAAACTGAATTAAAAATATGATCCATAGACTTGTACAATGATTATTTTTTAAAAAATGATATTCTTTGTAATGTTATATTCCATGGGGTGCCCAAAGTATTATATCCACTTTATTATTGGGGTCCCTCATAAATTGATTTAATTATATATAGAAATCCATGAAGGGAAATTATTGATAGCCATCGATTAGATTGATCTATGGTTTAATGAGTATAAAAAGAGAAAAATCATTCTAAAAATGATTTTTACGGTTCACCATTATCATTTCAATTCAATTTTTATAAGAATTAATGTTTGATTGAAAAATGTTTTGGGTTGCTAAATAACATTAATAAAATTGGCCTCAAGAAGAACAAGAATTTATAAAATAGAATCTAAAATATAATGTTATTGATTTAATCTCATTAAATGTCATTTTTATGATGAAAAAGAATCCACAACATTATTTCCATTATTTAATTTGTGATGAAATGTTATTTTGTAAATGAAAATACATTAGATTGGTTAAAAAATGTTGTTATTAGACCATAGAAAAGAATATGGGGATATTAGTCTACTATATCGAATAATTAACATTGTTTTTTGTGTTTTCATCCTCTCTAATATCTTATAACCATAGAGGTTAAGTAGTATATCTTGGAAATATACAACCACATAATGGAATAGTCTTAACATCATTTCTTAAAAAAAATGTCAAAATGACTCTAGAATAAATTAATATATCATCAATATATATATGGATGTTTGGTAACATTGATTAAAATGGTAAAGGGATATTTATCTATTATAAAGTTCCCTGAATTTTGAAATTTTACATAGTAAATTAACCTTCATAAAAAATGGGAGTGGATTCTACATGGTATTTCACCTCCAAATCATTGATTATATAGGATTAATATTCCACATCATCGATATGATCTCATATAGATGAAGTGTTATATTTTTGTATGAGAATCTTAAAATATTTATGAAATATGTATCTTAATTTTTCTACTATGATAATGTTACAAGACACATACTTCAATAATCTCTATAATATTTTCATATATTTTACCATCCTCGTGTCGATGTACATTTGATGTGTAATAGAGTATTAATTAATCAATATTTTTAATACAATTTTGTAATTATTTTTGGGCATTTATAGGGTGGAATATCTTTTCTTTTCTTTCATAGGTGGAGGAAGTTAGGGTAACCTATCAGGATGTCCATCAAAACATAAATATTTTCTTGAATATTTATTTTCACCTAGTTGTATATGTTGATTTTTGAAATTAAAAATATTATCCTCTATAAAATTATTTGAAATAAAAAATATCAGGTTCCTTTTACCCTAACCACTGACCACAGTGAATTCTATGAAATATATAGCTACCACCTTTAAAATGGCTACCATAAATGATTTCATTACTTTTATCTTATAATACATAACATCAATATAGTCGACCACACATTTATCTGAATTAATATAATCATGTAGGATTAATCACACCCATCTATCAATGGTATGTTTAATACATAGTTTCTCTTATGATATAATCGACGCATATATATTTCAATTCATAAATATGTGAATGATTTATAAAATGTTTATTATTTTTTGTTTTTATGTGTTTTTGTCCAATTTTTTATTATATTTTAATATTTTTCATCATTTTGGTAGATTATGAAATAATAACATTAAAAAATCATACATACATTGATTCACATTCATTAAATCAAAAATTAGAAAAATAATAATTCTGTAATAAATTAATTAATGGTTTCATGTTATTAATGGCATGGAATAAAGCATATGGATCTATAGAGTAGGAAACTCTGTATGAACCAGAATCATAAGAAGGCATCCTTATACCAATATAACATAATCTATTCCCATCTGAATTATTTTTATTCGATACAGACCTTTTACCATCATAATAGTTCACTTCCACCACAATAGAGTCTCACATTCATCATCTTGATAGTAAATAAGAATGGTATTAGAGGGTGAATGAACTTTTAAAAATAGTGTCATACTAAACATTGTGTTGGGGAAACATTTTTGATCATCCTAGAATCAATGTGAGATTCACATAAACATAATATTTCATTCTTATATCAACCCAACCATTACAAACATGGATCATATATAATTTTACATGAATATTCTATATAATATTAAAATACATTCCTGATGACCATATTCATTTAGTTTATTTGGAAGAATGAACGAAATATTTTATCGTAGTAAACGATCATCAACATGTCCCATTAATATCTCCACCTTTAGTAATTCTACCTAAACCCCATCTTTATATCTTGGGGATAGGAAACATAAGAAATAGGTGAGATCAAAATTTCCGCAAGTGTAATCAATGGAGTTATTTAAGCATAATTATGAGTATAAGTCTATAATAACATGATAATGAATGTAGAATATCAAGCCCTTTATATAAATGATCATATACAAGAGTCATGGAATAAATCATGGAAGTTCATAAGAAACGAATCAAAATGAAATAAAAAAATATATCAGAAAAGAATAACATATGAATTTAACATGGAATTTGGGAAGACACATAAGTATATAATATGTTTACCATAGTATCTAAGGAATCGTTGTGAACTCAATTAGGATTTTATGGGTTCACTCCCTATACCATTTTGTTAGCCATAATTTTCTCCCCCGTCAATTATAATTGCACGAGTTTACCCCTAATACTAGGTCTGTAGTTATGGATCACTCCCATGGCTATCTTAGTAGTAAAGGATCAATCATAAGACCTTTATAGTATACATCATGAAATATAAATCATTACCCAATGTATTAGTGGGGGTTAGAGGTCCCAACTATATTATATTTAAATAATTCGTACAAGTTCCACATGATCATAAATAATCATATCATAACCCATGAAATGAAATTAGTATTAAAAACATGTATTTTATCATAATAAGTGAAAAAATATATGTTTCTTAATCATTTCATCAATATCATAACTCTTGAATATATGAGGGATTCAAAAGCATATAACCCTTGAAGGATAGAAATGTTTCATTAACATATATCCCAAGAAAAGGAAAAATATTTCAAAAACATATAAGCTTGGAAGCAACAAAAGGTTTCATATATTCCATGACAGTAACAAGGACTCATTCATATAAATAATATGAATAGAACCTTTATAAAATTTCTAAAAATGGATTGAGTAAAATCAGTGGATTTTATTATAGATTAAAAATAATTTCGAAAAAACATTTCTTGAGGAAAATATTATTTATTCTTTGAAAAAGTATTTTTAATATATAAAACCTTTTTCAAAATAAATTTCTTAGAAAATAACAATAAAATATTTAAATAATAATTAATATAATTTTAAAACCTGTTTCCTTGGAGACATATTAAATAAGATTCAAAAAACTTTAAAAACTATCTACTTTGAAAATACTTTTAAAACATATAAAGAAATATAATAAAAATTGAAAACCATATTATTAAATACATTGAAAACATACAAATAAATCATGATTATTTTTATAAAAACTATTTTCAATGAAAATAATATAAAAAATAAAAATAAACTTGTATTTTTTTTTAAAACCATTTTACTTAAAAACTTATTAAAGAAGCATGAAAACATTTTGAAAACCATTTTTCTTAAAAACTTATAAAAGGAGAAACAAAACATCTTCAAAGAAAATTTTTATTCTTTTTTAAAAAATACTGTCTTATAAATTATCCCTTTAATCATGAAATGTAATATACCTTGAAATGATTTTTGGTAAATTCATACATATCGTACGTGGAAAAACAAATATTCTTTTTTCCATAGTATAAATATTAGAAAATTTTCATGATTGAGAAGAGACATTAGGATTTATTTGAAAATTTATAAAAGAAAAAATGGGTAAATATATATTTTAAAGATTACAATATATTATTTGAATATTCTGGGAGACACTTTTTAGAAAACATGGTTTTAAAAGAATACAGATTTCTGACCGAAGAGTTGGTATAATCAGGATTTCCTAAAAACGCATTCTTAACTTTCTTATGTACCAAAGAGTTGAAAAATTATACAAATACATTATAATATTTTATGTATAAATATAACAATAAAATTCATGATTTTTCTTGAGATATTAAGCTTAATATATCATCAATGAAATCTTAAACATAAATAATCATAAAAAGCGACGAGATTATTTCAATGAACTCTTCTAACAAGGTAACTTGGGATCATAATCTCCATGTATGAAAATAAAATTATATTAATCGTAAAATATCATGAAAAGTAATATAATCATTATGTAATATGTAAAATGTATTAATATAAATGTCAAAAAAAATAGTTGCATAACAAAACTTGAGTATAAAAAAGATAAATTATGGAAAAACTATTTAACCGATTTGGAAACATCTGAAAAACCCCCTTGAAATAAATATATTTGATTGGATATTTAAATACCCATAAATTTAATTATAAAAATATTTTAATAAATCTATTGTTTATATACACACCCCACAAAATAAATTGGTTTTGAATGAAACATGTATCTCACATATATATAATCTGAGATGAAATCCCCTTTACCCATGTCTTGATTCTCATCGTACTCATTAAAAACATCATAATAATAAATATTGATGTATTATATATATATATATATATATATTAAAGAACCATATAATTATATATAATATGATATATTGTCTGATTACAACCTTATATTACCCTCTTGTTAATAATCATATGTTAAAGTCTCACAATGGGCAATATCCACTTTTTCCTTCCCATGAGTCTTGATATGCTATATCTATGATCCATATAAATACGTAATTATTAATAGAATGTAAAACATGATATGAATTTCATATTTATTCCTTATATTTATTTATAATAATCTATAATTTTTATGTATGACACATAATACACTATACAGTGAGACTGTAGGTCTTATTTACACATGAGCCTTATTTCCATTTAATTGTTATATTGAAAGAAAGAGAGTATTGTATATATATGTATATATATATAATTATTAAATTATTTTTATTTTATTATATATATCATATATATTGACTACATTAGTTTTTGATACATTCCATGTTGTGTGTGAAATAATCACATTTCTTTGAGGGGGCGGTAGTCCACATTCCCTGAAACAAAATTATCATGTTTAAACCAAATGGGAATTAAAAATATATTTTTTTTAAAATGGAATACTTAATAATAAATAACTAATAGTAGATAAATATATATATATATAGTGTCCATCATAATTTATTCCATTAGAGGTGGAAATTAAAACTGAACAACCATCATTTTGTGACGTGGATGTTCGTCGTAATCATTAACAGTTTGTTTCTTACCAATTAGATGCATGTGTGGGTTTGTGATGGTCAAACAATTAGAATAACTAAATACTATTTTCTTTTAGATATTAATATTTTTATAAAATCAGTGTATAATTATTGTGGATTGGTGGAGGAATAAAATAAATGAAAAGAGCTTTAGAGAAGATAGTGCCTCTTAATTTTCCAACTCCATTTAGATGTTCAAAAAGACTTAAATGGATGAATTTATTCTCTAATGGAAGCTTCATGGAGGAGGGTAGGGAATTTGGGGGCATATTTTATGTGATTTTTGGTGAGTGAAGGGGATTGATAGTCATGATAAATTTGGGGGGGGACTAGTTTTATATTGGTAGAGGAGTGGCACTGTTGTAAATATTGAATAAAGAATTCCACCCACATTTTTCATGTTTCAATATTATCCCATAATGGTTTATAGTTGATAAATGTGATTATAGAGTATATATATTACTATAAAATTGGTGTTGGAAAAGATTTTAGGTCATTTGGGTTTCAAATCTATAGTTTAGTTCTTAGTTGATCTTAATTTTAAGTTAATCAATGTAATTAATTTTAATTACATTCAATAATTTTTTTTTAAAAAAACTAAGTTGAATTTATTTGTAATTATAAATTATTATGATTAAAAATATGGAAATCATTTTTACAAATTCTAATAATATAATTGATATAAACTAATTTAAAAATAACATCGTTGACAGGACGATACTGCATGTTTTAATGTAAAAATGATCAAAAGTTTGGTAAGTTTATATATTCATTATCAACGTCAAATTGTATCCAATAAACTAAAATTAGATTAATTAAAAAAACAAATATATAATTAATTTTTCAAACCAACTTGAAAAAAAATATAACCTTATAAATAAATTAGAAGTGAAAGCAGTTTTGAATTAAAATCGAGTATTTTTTAATATTAATTAAAAATGAAACCACATTGAAAATACCAAAAATATATCCTAACCAAATTATTATGATTTTATTAAAAATTGGTTATTTTGACATATTAAATATATAAATGTTCTTAAATTTGATTTAAAATTGGTTCTCTATTATAATCCATTAAAACTACTTTTATTCAAAATATAGGTTTTTATGCATAAATTTTAATTTTTTCTAATGACATATATATAAATTCTATTGGATGAATACCAAATAATTTTTATTAAATATATAATTAATACATTAAATTAATATCACAAACTTATTTAAATTAATTTGATATATTTGGTTTAAATATATTAGTGATAACAAAAGTAAAAATACTTTCTATCATATTCAATCAGTTTTCAAAATCATTTGTAATTAATTGATAACATATGAATTCATATTATATTTGTGTAAACCATATACTTTCATAAATTATAAAATACAATTAATACCCACAAATTTAACTTCTATGTTATATAATTTGATATTAAATAATAATATTTTATTAATATATTTTTATTTCTTAAAATTCTGTCATGCATGATACATTATCCATGAAGTAATGTCATTATTGTGTGAGATGAATGATAAACTATAAGTTCATTGTAAATAAAATAAATTTTTATTTTGATTAGTCTACGATTAACTTGGTGTTTCATAGAACACAAGCCAAAGATAGTGATTTAATATAAAATTAACTGTCTGCATTATTATGTGAAATGAAAAAAATATCACAAACGATAAATAAATTTTTAAAAAATAATTCAAAAAAGCATACGGTGTTACACTCTACACCATTGAAATAATATTTTCTTTCTAAAGTTATCAGTTTTATCAATGGTTTAATTCTTGAATGTTTTTTTCATTGAAACCCACATCGTAAAAATGTATTATAAAACATCTCTTAAAAACTGAAAGTTGGAACCATTACATTTTCCTAAAGTAAAATAAAACTGGGTTTCCACATACAATAACAAAGGTTGGGAGAGAATATTGGACAAGGAGGAATGGAATAAATATATATTGGTATTTATTGATTTAATCAATCATAAACAAGGGTATGAATAATGAAAAATTAAGGGCATCAAATTTAAAAATTTGTGTTTATTTAAAAGGCCATCGATTCAAAAAAATTATTTTTTTTGGAAAACAATTCTTTTTATCATTATCCTAACATTGTGTAGTTATTTAAAAGAACAATAATATGAGGTAATATACTTACATCATATATTTCTATAATGAAAAATTATTCTCCAGTTGTGTTTTTTTAAATTTCTAATTAATCCCTTACTTCATTTAATGGGCATCCAAAATTTAAATTTCATGCCTAGAGATCTAAAATACACATTTATAATTTCATAAGGACCATAAAATAATGAAAATTATATCTATGTATATATAAATATCCTAAAAAATATGGTTAATTCATTAATCACAAAACATAAAAGTTACATTATTATTTCACCATAAATAGCCATTCAACAAAAATACTTATACATTAACTAGGGAATCACTTAGGCCAATGGTAGGCATGAAACCCAAACCATCCTATGGTCATGGGTTCAGGACCCACGTCCCTACCATAATTCATTGGTTTCCACCCTCTATACATGATGACCTTTTATAAAACCACACTAATTTATTTTTTAAATCATGATTGACATTCTTATGATAATGTTAATTACTAAATAGTTTTTTATCCATGATTTTCAATATAGTCTTAGTGCATAAATGTTTCCTCCTATGTTTAACATAAACTATTAAAGGATGGTTAACCTTATAAACTTCTATTTTATGAATATCCAAAACATAAGAAAGAGAGTTAGGAAACCCACTTTACATTTATAGCCAATATATCACAAAGTAGATTGTGGTTTTCACAATGGAAACATGTGAATACCCACGTAGAATATTCTATATAAACATGGTTATATCCATAATTTCCATAAATACATTTTAAAAACATCCATTCTTCTTCATTCCATAGATTACAGAATATATTACACATATCCATAAAGTTGAAAACATCATCCATGATAGAAAAAATACGAGTAAAAATCCATAATTAGTTCACATGTAATCAGTACTGTCTAATTTACATACTCATACCCCATATATATTTTTCCAAACAACATTATCATAACATAAAGAATTTATTAAGGGTCAAATATTCCTTAATCACGTGTTTTCTATAGACATAACCTTTCTATTATATCACTTTTATATTCTATGATAATCATTAATTGTGTTCTTGTAAATCCATAGTGAAAAAAAAGAACTGAACAATTATTATATATTTCACCGTTTATATAGAATTATTCATGAATGAAAATAAATAAAATATTTTTTTACTTCACTTTATCTTTATTCCATTCGCATGTTTAACCCATCCTATTATGAAATTCCTCTTTCCTTTCACATTTCATCTGTTTTCTTTTATTCATCAACATTGTAACAATTAGTTTTCCCTCCTTGTTGATCATCTTCATGAGAATTTTTCTAGGGATGTTTATCAAAAAAATGATCAATTATTACAAACGTAAAACAATAAATGATCTATTATTCATTAGTTATGCCACTATTTTCATCCATTTAATTAACTAAACTCATAATTTCCCCCTACAATCACTTGGTTTGTGTCCTTTTTTTACAAAAAATTAATAAATCAACTTATTCCATTAATACATTAACATATGATATTATTTTTACATGTTATAAATAAAGGAAACTTAATTTGTTTTCCTCTATAGTTTCCATTACCGTAAATCTCTGTGAACTCCTTCTTTCACTTCCTAGTCGAGTCTTATAATCAGTTAAGGTACACATTGTAAATCATGTTCCATGAAAACTTTTTAGTCATGATCACAACATATCTCACTCCACTGATCTTCCCACTTTACTGGACATCTTAAAATTTCCATCACATTCAATGTTAATCATGTTCCTGCCATTTCCTAAAACAAGAATCATAGTGTGATCATTAGGTATCATTGAAAAAAACCGCATAATGAGGAAAAGAATTATTTATAGGATTTATTAATCATGAAACCTTCTTTAATATATGTCACCCCTGGTTCATCCAATGTTTTTCATAGCCAAAATATAATTAAATAATTTAAAATGGTTTATGAAGAGTTTGTGAATTCCAATAGCATATCCTCTATGTGTGTCAATCTATGTTTTTAGTATTCCACCTTATGATGTACTAGATAAACAAATTTAGCCCCAGAACATCTTTTTAGGGATATTACACTAATGTACATCTTTTCCCAAGCTGGATCCAATTTTTGTATCCATATATCTATGTTTTTCTGTGAAACAACTCACCCATCCTTTATCAAAATTCCAGGAAATTTTCCCAAATGTTAACTCTTAATTATCATTGTCATTAGAGACATCCCATTACATATCCATAGACATATTCATTGGGACATCACCAATGTATCCCCATCCTATTTTCCAATGGTTGACTAAACCATTCCTTTGATCCCAATTATAGTGACCTAGGCATAACATACATGGATATTATATCATTTTAGATGAATATTTTGTACATTACAAAAACACATTCGATATGACCATAATAGTTTAGTGTATTTGGAAACATGGAAACAAAATCATCTATCCTTGTGAAATATCTTTATCATATCCCATAATTATCTCCACCTTTTTTAATTATACCATTATCCTTTCATCGTAACATGGTGATAGAAAACAAAAGAATTGGGTGAGCTCAAATACTCAGTAAGGGTAAATAAGGGATATATGAATGAATAATTATGTTCTTAAGGGTATGAGAACATGATAATAAAAATATAATATCATAAACTAGATATTAAAGACCACATATATCAGTCATGGAAAAAATCATGAAATTTCATAAGACATGAATTATTAGGAAACAAAGAGCATAATCTATTAATGTGTAATATAGGAATAAAACTTGGAATTTTGGAAGAAACATAATCATATAATATTATTTATATAGGAGCCAAGAAATCACTTATGTGTCCATCACAGAAGTATGGGTTCACACCCTATACCATATAGGTATTCATAGTTCACTCCCATTGACATATTAGAAGAATTATTTCACTCCTCATACCATTTTGTTTATCATGGTTCACTCCCACGTTCATATTCATAGTCAATGATAATTCACATACCATATTAATAAATATCATGAGATATAAATCATTACCCAATGCATTGTAGGAATATATAAGTCCCACCCATCTCATAATGAAATCATAAATACATGTTCCACAAGATTATAATTAATCATATAACAACCCATGAAATTAAATTGGTATTACAAACTAGTAATTATATAATAAATTTTGGAAAAATATAGGTTTTAGAATAATTTCATCATAAAAATAACTCATGAAAGGATGTAGGTTTCAAAACCATATTACATGTGAAATAAATATAAGTTTCATAAACACATAACTGATAAAAGGGATACAGATTTCAGAAACATATAACTCATGAAATAGAAAATGATTACACAATGATGATGAAATTAATCGTAAAACATTCCTAGAAATATTATGACTAAAACCTTTTGATCATTTTATAAGAGAGAATGAGTAAAATAAACATTTTTCATCATAGATTGAAAATAATTTTGAAAAAATATTTCATCCATAAAATATCCTTTCTTATTTGAAAGAAGATTTTTAATACCTGAATCCATTTTAAAATATTTTTTTTATAAATTACTATAAAAATTTATGACTAATACATGAAATCATTTGAAAACATTTTTCCTGGAAAATTTATAAAATAATGTTCAAAATATTTTAAAAACATTTTTCATTTAAAACACATTGGATACTTATATATAATGCTTTAAAAAATTTAGAAAAAAATCATGACAATACTTTGAAACCATAAAAATAATGGTTGAAAACATTTAGAAAACAAATTTTTTCGAATATAATTTAAATATATATAAATAGATCATGAAAATGTCTAGAAAATAATTTTCCTTGAAAACATATAAAATAATATTGAAAATAATTTTGAAACCAATTTTCATGAAATAATTTAAAAAAAGGTTGAAAAGATTGTAGAACCCAGTTTTTTTGAAATTAATTATAAAAAAATTAATAAAAATTATAACTTTAAACCCGAAAATAATGATTCCTAAAAACTATAGTTTTTAAATCCATACATATCATATGAGGTAAAACATATATTAATTTTTCTCGATAAACAGGTTATAAAATTCATTGATCTAATAGTGAAAAAAATATTCCCTAGGAATTTGGTGAAATAAAAAAATCGGAAAAATGTATTTTCATTATCATTTTAGATTATTATAATATTCATAATATCCCTTTTAAGAAAATATTATTTTTAAAGAACATTTATTTCCAACTGAAGAAAGCGTAATGTCAAGACTTGTTAATAACACTTTCTTTAATATATTATGATCCAATGAGTAGAAAAATGTTACCAATAGAATATAACATTATGAATATAAATAGGATAATAAAATTCATGAATTTTCTTGGTAATGTATAATAGGATTTAATAAATTAAAGAATGAACATAAATAATCTCGAAAAGAGATTAAATTGTATCAAAAAAACTATTATAACTTGGTAACATGGGAAAACAATCTCCATGTAAGAAAACTAAAATAATTTAATTATAAAAAAAATTAAAATTAGTATAATCATAATATAAAATCTAAATTGTATGTATATATTCCTAAAAAATGAAATTTGGAGAATAAAGAAATATGAGCCTCAATGAAAGAAAATGAAGATAAAACTATTTTACCGATTTTTTATCTTTTGAAATAAAAGACACATGAAATGAAGATAATAAAATGGTAATTTAAATACCCATAAATTTAAGTATAATAATAATTTAATACATACACGCTTAGTATACTGACCACACATAATTAATTTGTGGTGAATAAAGAAAGTATGTCACAAAAATAAAAAGTGAGATGATATCCCTTTACCTTTTGTCTTGAATCTCATCATACTCATTAAAAATTCCTTTATAATTAATATAAATTTCATATAACCCAATTAAAAAACATTATATCAATATATTATAAAATATATTTTTTAATTAAGACTTTATAGTATCCCCTTATTAACAATATTATGTTAAGTATTCCAAATGGGCAATATTCACTATGTTCTTCGCATGTTCCTTAACAAGTTATATACACGATACAAATACGTATATAATTATTTAAAAAATTTATACCCTGATATAAATATCATTTATTTTTGGTATATTCTTATTATAATAAACTATATAATATATAAGTATGAAACATAATACACTATTCATGTAGACAGTAGGTCGTACATACGCATGAATGGTATTTCAATTCAATTGTCATGTTGAAAGAAACAATGTCAAAGAAAGATATATTTATATATATCCTTATTAAATATGTATTATTAAATCATATATATTGTATATATTCAATAAAAATATCTTTAATACATTCTATTCAATGTGTGGATGAATAACATTTAATTAAGGGGGCGACAATCCACATTTCCCCAAAAAACAATTATCATATTTACACCAAATGGAAAAAAAGATATGTATTTTAAATTTTAATACCTTATATTATTGTAATAATAAATAATATATATATATATATATATTTTTTTTTTCAATCATAATTTTCACAAGGATAGGTGGTATGGAAAATTGAGAAGTCCATGTTTAGGGATGTGTATGTTCGTTGTACAAATAAACAGAATGTTCATTACCCATTAGATAGAGTTGTGTGTAAGTTTAGGTCAAACGATTAGAATAAAATAATCCAATTATATATATTATATATTTTTAAATATTATGGAATAAATAGTGTTGATAGGGTGGCTTAGGAAAATAAAATATATGAGTTTGAGAAAAGACATTACATCATAATAGGGTAACTCCTTTTCATTTTTTCCAAAAGGGATCCTATAAATAATTTGTGCCCAAATAGATACATAAATAAGTAATATAGGTAATTTATGAGATTATTATATCATATTTTAGGTGTACCAAGGGGCTTTAGATGCATGATTAATTGGGAGGAAAGGATCCCTTTTTATTGTGGAGGAGTGGCTCTCGTGTTCAAAAGAGAGAATTTCCCGAACATTTTTTATGTTTCGGGGAGATCCAATAATGGTAAAAATTAGAGAATATTATTTATAATGGAAAAATATAGACATCCAATGGGTTTTGGATAAGTTTCTAGGTCGTTTTGTGTCTTAAATATAAATTTTATACGTTAGTTAATCTTAATTTTACCTTAATCGTTTTAAATAATTTTATTTACATTTACTAATATTTTTAGTAAAATACATAGTTGAATTTATTAAAAATTATATATTATTATGAATCCAAATTTGGAATCAATTTTTCCAAAAACTAATGACATAATTTGATGAAATTAATTTAAAAATAAACCTTATGATGAGATAACACTATGAGGTTTTAAGTAAAAATTATGAACAATTTGATATGTTTTTTATCTTATTTTAGTATGAAATATTATCCAATAACTTAAATATTAATAATTGATATAAAATTAATCTAAATTAAATTTTAATACATATTAAAATATAATTTATCCTTATAAATTAATTCGATGAAAAAAATAGTACTAAATTGAAATCCAATATTTTTAACAATTCATTAACAATGATACCTTATAAAAAATACCACTAAATAATAAAAACATAATTTTTATGATATTACAAAAATAATAATATTTATTTTGACATATTAAATCATTAAAATTTCCAAAATTTTTATTTGAAATTGGTTCTCCATTTAAAGGCAGTAAAAAAACATTATAAAAAATATAGGTTTAATGCACAAAATTATGTTTTCTATTATGTTACGTCTATCAAATATATTTCATGAATTTCAAATATATTTTATTAAATATATATCATATATATTATATTAATATCACTCACTAATTGTATTTAATTAAATTTATTATTGTTAAATGGCATCATGACTATAAATTGTAATATTTTCTATTATATTAAATGGATTTTCATATTCATTTCTAATTAATTGATAACCTATGAATTCAAATTATATTTTTTACACAATATTTTTTAATAAAGTAGTTAGTAATGTTCATAATCAATAATTTAAATTATATTTTGTCTTATTATATCAAATAATAGTAATTTAATAAAATATTACTGTTTCGTAAAACTCACTCATGCATGTCACGCAAGCCATCAGGAAATTTCAATATTTTGTGTAATGTAATATATCCTCTATGTTATTTTTAGATAAAGATAAATTTCATGTTTTTTGTAGTGTATAATTTTTTTACGTATAATAATATCCAAACATAGTTATTTAATATAAATTAATCTATTTTTTGTCATATGAAGTGAAGAAAAAATATGAAAAATCTTAAATTAATTCCAAAAAAATATTCTTAAAATATCAAGGTGTTATTGTTCTCATTAAAATTTTATTTTAGTCTTATATATAATAATTTATTTTTTGACAACATAACATGAGTATTGGAACATTTTTTTTTAAATTTAATGGTAAAATACTTTTGTTTACATTATCCCAGCCCATGCTTCCGTGTCATGTGTTATAGATGCAGAATAACTAATATTATATGAATTGGGCCATGAGATTAAGTCTATATATAACCACAATAGAATATTCAAATGAAGTATCCTTTATATCTCCAATGTATTTTTCATCATCCTATGATAATACTAAACCATTTTTCCAACATATCCTTAGAACACAATGTAGACTTTATTGCGACAATAGAATTCATAAATGTTTATCTACAAAAATATATCCTTTTAGGAAGCTTAACAAATAATATTGGTACAAGTTCATGAATCTGGAAACAATTGTGAATTATTAGAAGTTATTAATTTGAAATTAATTTTGGGAGATGAATTATTTGGAGTAATTGAACAATTGAAAAGCTACATGGTAGAAAAACACAACTTATGGGGACCACATTGAGTATTTCAGTAAAAAGTTGAAAGGATGTAACCAATTTGAGGGAGAGAAAATTTGATATGAGTAATAAATTGTAGAAGACCATAAATAATATTATCGGACTATTTAAACATGTGAAATGATCATCAATCCTTCTAGACTATTTATATTAAACATGTATAGAAGAGTATAGGCATAAAGGGGGGATCTCATATGTATAGAGATGGAGGTTTTGACTCTTCCAGAGTCTCTTATTTTTGTATAATTTATAAAATATGATCCAATTCACTACTATTAGAGAATATTTTATATTATTTTATCCTTTATACTATAATATGAGTATCACATAATAGCATTATCATGGGGTCAATGTAATGTAAATATGCGGATTAATGTTAATTAACGAATAATGAAACCACTTTAAATATTTCTCTTAGTTATTCATTGATAATCATGATTTACAACCATTTTATTGATTAGTGAGGTAATGGAGATGTAGAAAAAGTGAATGTTTATCATTTTCACTAAAGAACATACATTGTTACCTAAAGAACAATAGTATTTTATGATGCTATAGAAACATAAATCATAATTTATTAATTGAATATAATAATATATATTGAATAAAAAACATCCCATGGACCTCCAGTTATACTAATATCTAGGAGAGTGCACTAGGAGATTACATATATGAATCATTAGTTGTGCTTGTTCTGAACAAACAAGACTATGTATGAAAAATATGAATCATTTAAACAAATTCCAACACTCAAATCACATAAAAATTTATTCATTTAGACCATATTTATTTCTTATGTGCCCATCATAGGATTAATATATCTTATATACACTTGTAGTGTCAATGTTCCTTTGTTAACTTATATTATAATAACTCACATACCTTGACAATTAAATGTTTATGAAAAGTAATTTATAATTTCAAATAGTCCTAGTTATCCATGTAGAGATGCGCTCTTTAACTCATAGTTAATTTTATTAACCACTCTATAAAATTGCATAATGAGTTTTGTTATAACATAACATAGTTACACACCACATACATTTGGTTCCATTTTCATGGAAAACTATTCAAAATAACACATTAATGATTATTATTGATATAGAAAATAAACAATATTGAATATTGATAAAAAAAATATTTTCCATAGATTCTTTCGGGAAATAAACTTTTTTGTATATCAATATATATTTTCATATTCTTGCATATAATGAGTTTCTTATGTCCAAACTAAGTACCCCTCACATCCGAGATAGAAATAAACATCCCCATAACTAGAGAATGAATAATAGGGAATAATTTATAAACCCACATTGGAATCCTTTCAATATGTTGTTTATATGGATTCGTACATAACACTAGACATAAACAAACAATGATTTTTTTTATTGAGATAACATATTACTGTATTAGATAAAAAAAATATATATTATGAGAGATAAATATGAAATTTCATTATGAAAATGACTAGAGTAATAACAAAACATATCTATTACCATAATATGAACATAAAATATCCAACCAGTATTTATTCCATGAAGATCATAACACCAAATAAAATTATTTAATGAGAGAAAAAATTAGAAAAATGGGAATTTTGATAGATTTTTAAATGAATAATAAGAATATATTTTATGTAATCCTGTAAGGCTATATATTGATACTCAATATATCCATAAAATATATAGATTTTGGATATATGTTTCTTCTAAATATGGTCATTAAATCAAAAATGGATTCTCATACATTGATATTATGTGTTTTTAGATAAAAAATAATTTAAATTCAATAGCACATGCTCGGGGAACATAATATTTTAGTGTCATTGTAAATGTGGAACATGATTTTTCAAATTAATTAAAATATCTTAAAACATTCCCCCAATGTTCTTCCAATTTATTACTTTTCATTGACATACCATGTATAATACCATTCTTCATAACCTAACAAATGGAAACACAAGAAAAGGGTGAGATCAGATTATTAT
The DNA here is from genome assembly GCA_963277665.1 of Viscum album. Taxonomy (NCBI): domain Eukaryota; kingdom Viridiplantae; phylum Streptophyta; class Magnoliopsida; order Santalales; family Viscaceae; genus Viscum; species Viscum album. The sequence goes on from OY728133.1 coordinate 1,930,164,541, forward strand.
TAAGAGTAGAAATAAAAGATATAAATCCCTTAACATAAAAAATAGTAAAATAAGAATAATTTTATGTGATATTGATAATAATTTTAATGTTTGATGAAAAACTATTATAGATTATAAACAGATGCATAAATATAATAATTGTTATTTCATAAGAAATGAATCTTAAGGGGATCAAAGAACATGAGTCATGAGAACATAAAATATAAATAAAACATAGTTTTTGGCATTCACATAATCTTATAACATTGTGATCGTGTATAAATAAAACATTGTTCACACATTAAGTTAAGGGAATAAATTTGGGACCTCAGAAAAACTTTTTAACATGCAAGAAGGTCCACCCACAACATTATGAACATGATATGTAGGTCCACACAAAACAACACCAAGAAGTAATCAAGTACAAAAATAAAATTGTAATCAAGTAATCATGTACACACATAACATTTTGGATACGAATGAAAAGTGAATGCATAACATCGTAGTAGTCATGGCTCACTCTCTAGACCAACAATGTACAAAAAGTCCTATGAATTACTGGGATCATATTACTTTCTTGTCCTATCTATATCGTGAGAAATAACTTTTACAGAAATTAATTTTAGTGATATATAGGTCCACCAATAATTGGTTATGACAGAACCTCCATCCTTGACAGAGGATCCTAAAATAGTATACAACATATAACCCACTAAATGAAATGGATTTGATAAATATTTTATCATAAAATAACCTGTGGTAAATAAACATGTTTTGTAATCATTTAATCAATGAATAATACATGGAATAAGAAGTAGATAATATAATAATTCTATCATCATTTATGTAACAACCCAATCCCTTCAGACCGGATCTGGAGAATTACTATATAAATTGGCATGGATAGAAGGAATGAAATCCTAAAGGATTGATCAGTTTAGTAGTCTTGATGCAATTAAATACATATATGTACCTCAAATTACATTGGAAAGGTAACAAAATACTACACATAATAAAAACTAAACACTGTATATATAGATACTCTATAAGTGATCTCCTGTTATTAACTGATTAGAGTTAAACAACATAAATGGGTGAGATCAAATTAATATTAAGGGTTATAAATTGAATAAGTATGAATCAATAACAACTGAATCATAAACAACATGGTATAGTCAATATGACATGGTGAATAATTGAAAAACTCACATCATTAATTAACTAACAATGAAACTGCATCCATATATTTTTTCATAGTGAAAACCCCATGGATAGTAATAAATGATAATGAATAACTAGAGTAATTATGAATTGGAAGTCATGAATATTGAACATGATAAAATAAAACCATTAAATTGATTTTGTTTTGTTAGAAGATACCCATCTAATTTTTGGAAACAAAATCGAAGGGTTTCTGAATAAACTAATTGTCTCATGAGGCATCTTGATGCATCGAGGGGATATAGCAGGCCCCACCCATTACATCATGTACAAATAATTCATAATAAATTGATTAAATACTAGATAAATATTCTTCTATATTATCTTTATAGAATAGAGGATACATATTCATCAACACTTCCATAGAAAAAACTACATTAAAAATGACCACATTATGTAAAATGGTATACGGCTTAGACAATAGTCATATAAATGATATGAGAATATGGATATTTAATAGATGTATAATTTATAATGAAAATTGATCTCAAATGGGTAGTAGGTACACCACATAATAATTATTAAGAGCACAATACAGTGTATGTCACAATGAAATGGAAAATTTAGACAATGTCAATTACCATAATGTAATCTGTCGATTCAAATTACCAAAACATAATAACCTTCAAATAAATAATTGAATTCCTTGAATATAAAAATAATGATGGTATTATATTACAAATGTAAGTACACATACACCACATTCATGAAATAAGTGGCGAACATTGGAAATATCACAGAAATAAAAGTGGGATGAGAGAACCCCTTACAAACAATTCGGCAAGGTAATGAGTGTCCGTGTTAGAGAATAATGAGTGGTATAGTGGTGTACCATTGTTTATATATCATATTTTCTTTATGGGGGAGGTGAAAAACATACCCCATCATTAGAAATTAAAAAATAATAGGACACAACATTGGGGGAATTCATGAACCAAAGAGAGAGATGATCCCTTACCTTATGCTCGAAGGTGCTCTTGATTGTTCTTAATGACCTGAATAATAAAATTAAGCATTGATAAATTAAATTTCCAGAACCTAATAAACATATAATTTATATGGTGTATCCATATGAGGTTTGTTAATTAAATTTTTGAGGGGTTTATGATTTTCAATTTTTTTCTCATGCATTTTCACCCTTAGTTTTCATGATTCGTTTACTTGTATTCATGAAGGGAAGTTCATTTGAAATGTGGTTAAACATCAATAATAGTAAATATATATTATTAGCTACAATAAAGAGAAATAATATATCTTATAATGATTCTAGTTATATACCATTAGGATGACTCATTTGATGAGTTAATGATAAATACTTTGATTTGTCTTAGCAATTTTGGGATCAATAAACTTGTTTTGTATTATTATTTCATATTGTGAGTGTGTAAGGATTCTAGAAAATTAAACATGATAAATTACATATATTAATATTGTGTATGTCCATTTAAATGGTTTTATGAAAAGTCATTAATATAGTAATCCAAATTGAAAACCTGTCTTCCTTGACACATCTCGGAATGTGTTAGCATTTATAGTATAAAAGGAATGAAAAATGATAGATTATTAAGAAATATTCCATTATCATTATGAAAATACTATACATTTGTTGTACTATAATTATCATGGCATTTGGACGAGGAGAGGTGAGAAGAGATAAATACATAATGGAACTTTTTAAAGGAATTGAATGAAAAATGAATAGTGGTTCACCTCTTGAGTACCCCTCTTTGAGAAACTCTTTAGGGACTTTTTAGTCCTTTTAGTGAGACTATAAGGTCATGGATGTAGATAGATGGTTAGGGAGATATTTTAGCATAATTTAGGAAAGTATTGAAGCTTGAGTCGTGTGAGAGGAAGAGGGGGTGAGGCTGGTTTATATAGTGGAGGGGAGAAGGGATTTCACCAAATTATATCGTTAATTTATTATTTCTCTATAGGAAATGTAATATTGAGTCTTCCAGGACCAAGAATATTAATTTTATAACGTGAATAAAAATAAATTAGGCTTATATCAGAAACACATCATACATGAATCTATAATAATTGTATTTATCTTATTCTGTAAATTATGGTATTTCATTATTCATACAAAATTCATGTATTTCAGAAAAATACCAAAAATTCACCCTTACAATTTTTCAATGTGTAGAATCCAAAAATGAATTACATTTTTCAAAAATAATTTTCAAAATATGATTAAATAAATATATAATTAAAATCATTATTTACTTGAAAAATATTAATAGTTTAAAAATTCATCTACTTATTTATGGTGCCTAAATTATTTTATTCATTCATGGTTATGGATACAATTCATATGAGTAATATTACAATTCAAATGGGTATGTACTATTCATAGGGTAGATTACTATTTATAACGGTTTGTTACTATTCACCTAAAATAATGTTAATTCTATCACACTCTAAATATCATCTTGAACATAACTGTGCTTGTAAGATTTTCAAAAATCAAAACCCCCAAGTGGAAAATTTAAGTTCAATGGTTAGGCTATGACTATCTCTCAATTAACAAAGTGTTGTTTCAATGAAACTCAGTGTTTTATAAAATATAGTCTATTTCATTAATGTATTTATGATAAACATGCCATAACATTTTTGGGGTGTTACAATATTCCTTCCTTCGGAAATTTTATATTATAATTTTTTTGAATAAATCCCCCCATGGATATGTGGGTCTTTCTTCTTCATAACATCCTCAGATTCCCATGTTATTTTTTCCATATACTAGTTTGTCCAAAGAACCTTTACTAAAAGAGTTGTCTGCTTTCTCAATACCTGCTCCCTTGTGTCAAAAATCCCGATAGGCTCTTCATATTATAACAAATCATATTCTAGTTTATTTCATCATAGGTGAGTCTATGCATTGGTTATAGGATGAATTTATTCTACAATGACTCATGTAACACATCATGAACTTTGGAGAGACTTGTCAGAATTTTTATACAGTAAGTTAGAACTCATATTCTTTCTAGAATTTCAAATGGACTGATGTACAGTGGGCTTAGTTTCCCCTTCTTTACGAACCTTAAGACACCCTTCCATGGAGACAAATTTAGAAAGACATGATCACCCACATGGAATTCCAAGTCTTTTGCTGCTTGTAAGCATAAATCTTCTTGCTACTTTGAGATTCTTTAATATGCATTTGAATTGTTTTTACCATTGATGTGTTCTGTTCAATATGTTTTAGGCCTATATTTTTTCTCTCACTAAATTCATCCTGACATATTGGGGTTCGTCATCTTTTACCATATAATGCTTCATATGGAGCCATTTTAATAATAGAATGGAAAAAATTATTATAGGAAAATTATACCAATGGAATATATTGATCTCACAAAAATTTAATGTTAAGAGAGCATGATCTCAGTATGTCTTCGAGAGATTGAATAGTCCTTTCAGACTATCTCTCAGTTTTGGGGTGGTAAGCAATACTCATATGAAGCTTGGTATCTAAATCCTTTTAGATACATTTCAAGAATTTTTATGTAAACTGGGGATATTGATCTCACACAATAGATATAGGTACACTATGAAGTCTTACAACATCCTTAATATAATATATTTCCAGGCACTCAAGTGGGAAGTCCTCTATTATATCAAAGAAATTTTGGGATTTTATGAGATGATAAACAATTTCCTATACTATATCATTCCTTATAGTTATCCATGGTTGTCCCATGAAAAAAATACATCGTAATGTGTCCCCACTTCTATTTAGGAATAATTAAACGTTGCATCAAACCTCTATGAAGTTTTCTCTCTTCCTTTACTTGCTAAAAAAATAAAAACCTTTACACATAGTTTGTAATTTATCTCTTCATATTATCCCACAAAAATATTCTTGTAGATATATATAAATCATTCTTATACCTAGGAATATAGAGAAATTTGAGCTATGAGAATCATCTAATAGTTCACTTTTTAACTATGGTACAAATGGAACACAAAACCTGTTACCAAATATCTGAACTCCTTCCTCACACATGAATTCTACAAATCTTCCATCATTAATAGTAGTAATATTGTTATGTAGATTCTCATCATCATATTTATTGCTTTTTATCTTTTATAGTAATGTTGGTTGAGAAATCATTTGAAATAGGAAATATGTTTCCCCTTCCATAAAATTTCCCATATCAATCTTTAGTATATAAAAAAATTTAGGATCTCTCCCAATCCTTATTTGAGTCAGAAGTCCATGATTGTGCCCACTTAATTCATCTACCACCTTATTTACCATACCTATGTGGTAGAGTATTTAAAAATGATAATCATTGAGTTACTCGAGCCATCTCAATTTCCTCATGTTGAGTTCTTTTTATGTGAAAATATATTTTAACCTCCTGTGGCCCGTATAATTCTCGCATCTTTCTTTGTTGAAATATTTTCTCCATATTTTTAGAGTATTGATTATGAATTATAACTCAAAATATAGAGTATGATTGTTTTTTCATGAGTATTAATATTTCTTGATGCATAAGTAATAACTTTATCATTTTTCATAAGGACGCATCCCACTCCATTATTTTATGCATCAGTGTTTATCACAAATCCATCATTTCCAGAAAGAAGAGTCAAAATTGGATCATTGACCGGTCTTGTTTTAAATTCTTCTAATAATTCAGTACATTCATTCATCCATACAAACTTTACCCCTTTACATGTGATCTTGGTTAGTGGGATAGCCAGTCGAGAGAAATTCTGATCGAAACACATAATGTAACCGACTATGACAATAAAACTGTCTACTTCTATTATGTTTGATAGTGTGGGACATTCTTGGATTACCTTTGTCTTCGTAGGATCAACTAATATATCATCCTTACAGACAATATGGACCAGAAAAGAAACTGATTGAAGACATAAGTCTTACGTGCTAATCATTCCATATAATTAATTTCATTGACGATTTTATAGAATAATTCACAAGTTATTCTCATGGTCTTAAAATCTTTTTGTGTATATAAGGATATCATTGATAAATACCAAAACAATGTTATCAAGATATTCCTTAAAAAATCAATTAATTAAATCTATGAATGTAGATGGTTCATTAGTCAGTCCAAAAGGAATCACTGTAAACTTGTAATGTCCATACCTGGTTTGAAATGTTGTCTCAGGAATATCTTCTGGCTTCCCATGTAGCTGATGATATCTGGATCGAAGGAAAATCATCGAAATGTATTGATATGCATGAAGATGATCAAATAAATCTTCAATCTGGGGAAGATATTAAATAATCTTTATTGTAATATCAATGATTTCTCTATAATCAATGTGTAGCCTCATGGATCTATCTTTATTCTTATCAAAGAGGACAGGGGATCCCCATAGAGAAACATTTCTTTGAATAAATGCTTTTTCACTCAATTCTTCTAGTTGTTCCTTTAGATCCACTAATTACACAGTGAAATTCTATAGGGAGTCATTTATATAGGTCTCTCCCCAGTAATTAAATTAATGGAGAACTCAAATTCCCACTCTACAGGATGTATAGTTCAATCCTTTGGAAATACATCAATGTATTCTTGCACTATATTCACATATTAAATTTGAAGATTTCTTTCCATGCCCATAAATATTAGTTTATCTTCCTCTCCATGTAGTGCTTTTAGTAGAGATACTGGGGGTGAATATGGATATGTATAATGTGGAATAGTTTTTTTCTCTAAATATAAGGGATTTTACTCGATTTTAAAAAATTGTAACACTCTTCTTCTTACAGTTGATCTTCGCATCATAATTTGATAGACAATTCATTCCAAGAATAACATCAAAGTCAGTCATTGGAATGATGATAAGGTTGGAAACTAAAGCACGTTTGTATGTCTTGAGGGGGACTAGTTGACATTCCTTTGTTCCAATGATGCATCCCATAGGTGCTTTTACTGATAACTCCATTATTAAATAAAATTCGACATGTCTAATTTTATTAAAATACTCAGATGATATAAATGAATGTGATGATCCAAAATCAAATAATCTGTTGGATAGGATTGAGGAAATAAAGTACCCACCATCACTTTATTAGGTAAATCAACCAATGTAGTTGTAATCACATAAGTTCTCCCTTGATCTCATGGCCTTTTCATATGAATGTTTCATTTTCACAATAGGAAACACATTTGTATTGTGTCCAAAATATATAAAATTGTAGCATTTAATGTCATTGAATTGCTTTTTCCCCTTTCATTAATTAGATCGATGACCCTTTTCTCCACACTTATAGAAGACTCACATGCCTATCAGGAATTTATCGAGATGATTCTTTCCACAATTATCACACAATGGGAATTTCATTATTCCTTTGATCTTCTTCACCGTGTCACCTTTTCCTTGGTTATCAGAGTGTTGATTCTTATCATGGTTTCCCTTGAACAAATTTGATCTATAAAATTGTTTCTCTGTTATGATTTCACTGGACAAAATTTCATAATAAGATGAAAATGTTTGAGAATATATTTCCCTTCAAAGACATGACATAAGGCCTTAATGAAATGATCAATCTTGACTTTTGTGTCACGTACATATTCTATTTAATACATGGCTAGCCTTTTGATTATAACCTCATACTCTACAACAAAATCTTATTCCCTTTTCTATAATCCAAGGTATATCCTTATCATTTAGGTTCGTTTCTCATGAGGTAAAAAAAAATTTAATAGTATTTCCATAAAATTCCACCATTCCTTATCTTATATTTATTTTTATTATGTCGTATTCTGGATTAAAGTCCATCATTTATTTGCATCACCCTTTATAAAATATACTTCAATCACTACCTTTTCATTTATAATACATATTAACACCCTAAATATCATTTCAATGGACTTGATGAACTTCTCAGCCACCATCGGATTAGTAGTCCCCATAAAATTTGGGGGCTTCTACTATATGAAATGATCCGGAACATGTATAGCATGGTTATTCGTCATGACCTAAGAATGTTGTCCTAATATGGTCATAATCAGATCTTGTTCAACAATGACTGTGTTGAATTGCTATTTGGGGAATTCCCTACATTTTCCATGAGTATTGTTTCTCCTTCATCAATTAGGTTCCATTTCTAAATAATGGCATATAGTAGAAAACATTATGAATCTAAAATAGAAAAGAACATAACATAGATTAAAATTCTAGGAATAGGTAATATCATAATCCAAATTCTATGAAGATAAATTTTAATTAAAGGCCTTCATAATTTCTTGGAAAAGAATGTGTTATTCATCTTAAGCATATCACATGGTAATGTCAATACGAAGAGTGAAACAAGGCCCATTGTTATGTAGCTGGATTCCCCAGGACAAGACCACAATTCCATGTCGAAGTTTTCACTTTTAGATACATCAATGCCAGTGCCGCCTCTACCTATTTGTATATAGGAAGGGATGTATTTTCATGAAAGATGCACAAAATATATTCCTTACCAAACTAAAAATTTATTCTTGTAGGTTTATCATAAAATAATACATTAGGTCTTTTTTCCCAAATCTATATTTTGTAATCTGATTTCCAATGGTCCTACTAATCTTTTTTGATACCAAGATTAACACCCTAACCCATCTAGATCAGTGTCGGTGCACTACTAACTACATTGGCAGGGATAGAAGGAATGAAATATCGAAGGAAAGATCAGTTCAGTAATCTTGAAGAATCAAGATATATAGATTTTACTCAAATTATATTGGAAGAGTAACAAAATACATCACAAAACATAAACTAAAAACTGCTTCTATAGAAACTCAATAAGTGATCTCCTCTTCATAACTAGATGGAGGTAAACAAATGCATGGGGTGATCTCAAACACTCAGTAATGGTTAAAAGTTGATGATGCATGAATCAATAATAATTGAATCATATATATCTTATCATAGCCTATATGGCATGTTGAATAAATGACAAACTCATGCCAATAATATTCTACGAATGAAACTACACCCCAAGATTTTTTCATCATGAAAACCAAAGGGATAGTAATTAATGATAATGAATAGAGAGAGTTATTATTAGTTTTGTGTCATGTATCTGGATAATGAGACCATAATATCATTAAAATTGTATAGTTCTTTGGTTAGAAACCTATCTGAATTTTTGAAGCAAACTCAAAGGGTTTTTCACCAATCTAATTGTCTCTTGAGACATGTCGATGAATCAATAGGATATATTGGGCCCTAACTATCACTTAGAGTCCATATAATTTATTATAAATAGGTAATATACCACTAAAATATTCCTCTACATTATCCGTATAGAATAGTGGATAAGAATTCATTAACTCTTCCAGAGATAAAACTATATTCTAAAATATACACTTAATGTAAAATGGTATACGGCATAGAAATAATCATATTCATGATATGAGAATATGGATATTTAATATAAATAAAATTTCAAATGAAAAGTGTTCTCAAATGTGTCTTAGGTTCACCAGCGAAGAATTATTAGGAGCACAATACAAAGAAATTCACAATGAAATTGAAAATTGAGACAAAGTCTCTTACCACAATGTAATTAGTCAAATCAAATTACCAAAACATAATAAATATCAAATAAAAAATTGAATAACATGGATATATAGATAATCATGATATTATATTACAAATTTCATTACACACACACCACATTCAATAAATATGTGGCGAACATTGGAAATCTCACATAAATGAATGTGAGATGAGAGAACCCCTTACAAACATTATGAAATGGTAACATGTGTTTTTTAGAGGGATTAATAAGAGTTATAGGGGCATCCCATAATTTATATATCATGAGGGAAGTATATAAGAGGTTATAAAACACACCCCATCTTAAAAAATTAAAAAATAATATGACACAACATAGGGGGAACTCTTGAAAAAAAAGAGAGTTATCCTTTACCTTATGCTCGATGGTGTTCGTGATTTTTCTTAACAACCTGATTAATCAAATTTATATTCATTAACTAATATTTCTGGAACCTCATAAAAATATAATTTATATGGTATAACAATATTAGTTTCATTAAAGTGTTTTTTATAGGTTTCAGAGATTCAATTTAATAGTTTTGGAAGCATTTTCGTCCTTGGTTTCATGACCCATTAACATGTATTTAGGAAGGGAACATCGCTTGAAATGTGGTTAAAACCCCAGAATTATTAATATATATTATTATTGAAGTAAAATAGATATTATATAACTTACAAAGATTCTATTTGTATACCACGAGGATGACTCATACAACGAGTTAATGATTAACTCTTCGATTTGGCTTGCTGATTTTGTTCACAATGAACAATTTTGTATTATTATTAAATTTTATTAGTTTGTAAGAATTAAATAACATTAAACTAGAGAAAATAAATATATAATGATCTATTTCAACAATTGGAAAGGTTTAATGGCCTGTCTTTAATATAGTAATGAAAATTGAATACCCGTCATCCTTGAGTGTGATAAATTAACTTGTCATGGATGGTGTTTTCATTTATAGTATAAAAGGAAGGGAAAAAGAGAGATTATGATGATATAATCCATTATCATAATGAAAATATAGTACATTTATGTACTGGAATTATCATGGAATTCGGATTAGGTAAGGTGATAAGAGAGAAAAAATAATGGAAGTTAAAAATCAATTGATTGAAAAAGGAATTTAGGTTCACCTCTTGAGTACTACACTTTGAGAAACTCCATAAGTCCTTTGTATTTTCCCATTTGATGAGAACATCAGGTCTTGGAAGTGGTCTAGGAGGTTTGGGAGATATTTGCGATGAATTTAGGCATTGATTCAAGATTGAGTTATTTTAGATGATGTTGGGGCGAGGGTGTGGTTTATATAGTGTAGGGGAGATGGGATTTCTATAAATTATATTCATTAATTTATTATTTCTCCACAAGATGAGGAATATTTAGTATTACATGACCAAGAATATTATTTTTATAATGTGAATATGAATCAATTGGGCTTACATCAGCAGAACATCATACATGACAATATAATTATTGTATTTAGCTTATTTTTTAAATTATGGTATTTCACTATTCATCAAACAATCATGTAGTTCCGAAAAATACCAAAAATTGACCCCAACCATTATTCGACTTGTAGAATTCAAAAAATAAATCCATTTTTTCCAAACTTTTTTCTAAATATTCTAATTAAATATTTAATTAAAATCATTATTTAATAAAAAAATATAACACTTAAAATATTCATCTTTACATTTTAGGTGCCCGAATTTATTTATACACTCATGGGTATATAAAAAAATCATAAGACTCATGTTAATATTTATAAGGTTATGTTACTATTCATAAGGGAAGGTTACTATTCATAATGGTAGGTTACTATTAACTGAAAATTTTGTTAATTCTATTAGACTCAAAATATCATCCTGAAGACAATCATGTTTTTTATATTTTAAAAATTAAAAACACACAAGTGGAAAATGAACATTCAATAACTAGGCTATGACTATTCCTTAAATAACCAAGTGTTAATAAAATAAATCATAGTGCTTTATGAAATATAGGATATGACTAGAACTTATTTAAGAGAAACATACCATAATATATTTGGGGTGCTACAGTTGTAACAGCCCGAGATTTTATGAAAAATATTTTTTTTAATTTCACTAATGTCTTGTGTTGTACGCTACACCAAAAGGAGCTTGCACAACACGCATCCTTGACTTTCCTTGCATTACACGCAATCACAACCTTCCTCGATAGCGTGTGTAGTACGTAATACTGAGTTTCACGAAACAATGATATGCTATTAAAATATTATTAAAACTAGCCGTTATGAATAGTAATAACAACTTTTTGAAATTTTATAAATTTTATTTTTCAAAATGGACTTCATTTTTGGATTCGGAATATCAAATTTAGCCTAAGGTGAAATTTTGGTACTTTTCGGATAACTTTAATATTTTGATGAATAGTGAAAATTACTAAATTTTAATTAAATACAACTTTTTTAATCAAAACAATTAATAGTGATAAATTATGAATTTGAGTGGTTTTAAAGTATATTTAGAATATATTTTTACCACTTAATATAATGTTGGTCATTGGACACAATTTTACAATTAAACCGAACATAAACAAGTGACAATCTTTTGATAGTTATTATCTCTTAAAAACACGCTTTTTGTTTTGACAGCGGGAATTAATTTTAAATTAATTTCTGCCACTTCTGTGTTTTGAATTTAGAAAAATGGATTCCATATTTGGAATCAGGATGTTCAAATTGTGTAAATAGGTAACTTTTATTTTTAGACATTTTGAATAATTACTGCGGTAAATATTTTATTTACCATGGTTAAGGGTAAATCCGGTAAATAAGGGTTAAAAAATAATATTATAATAATATTAAATTACCCTAAAACGTGTCTTAACCCTATTGGTTGATACATGGTCGACCATGGGCATCTTTGGGTCGATTTTTGGACCCCATTGATCCACTTGTAAGTGATAATGACACTTTATTTTAATTAAGTTAAAATGAATATAAAAATGACACAAGCATATATCTTTTAGAAAAACAATTGTTACATAGGGTTATATATGTTGGATTTTAGATTATAAATATTCATTAGAAAGCTAAAACGCTTTCCTACATGATGGTATTTTATTTGTAATTTTTAGACATAAAATAAGTTAATTTATTTTTGACACAACGATGATGCAATAATTATCTTATTAATGAAATATTGACATAATTGATGTTATAAACACCGAAATAAATGTAATTTTAGATTTTTTATGAATTCCACTAATTTTCTAGGTTACTATGATATATTAATGTTGATTTAATCAACTTGGTTCGAACATTTAATTCTGTTATGACTTTCACAAAAATCATATATCAAATAGTGTCAAAATTGACACAAAATAGTTTTTAAATCAAATATTATATTATTAATTGTTATTTTATTCCTAAAAATCTAAGGTTCGGCCAAATGACTTAGATAAGGATATATATATTAATAATAAACAATGTGGGGTTCGTTTGGCATGTTATAGTAAGTTTATTAACCATATAGTGAAAGAAAACAAAAAGACATGGTAAAAGTTAAATTATTTAACTTAGAGTTAAATCTAATTGATAAGGTTAAACTAATATCCTAAACTTGTCTAAATTCTATTGGTTGATAGTATTTCGACCCCTCCCCACCTTATCTTCGAAATAAGACCATTTGGAACCATTATAAACCGATTTTGACTTTAATATAAAATAATATTTTGAGATATTCCTAAGGTGCCCCTCTCCTCCCATATAAAAGGACACCTCCTCCCCCTCCTCCTCACACCAATTTGAGCACTCAAGCTCGGCCAAACCCTGCCAAAATCTCTTCTCCACTTCCCTAGAAACATCCTAGAGGTTCTGGTCTTCCTCAAAGACCAATTCTAGTGCCCTAAGAGGAGGTCTCAAAGAGGCGCTTCAAAGAAGAGGTAATTACCGTTACCAATTCTTTCATCTTTATTTCTTCTTCCACTTCTTCTTCTTATGTTGTTTCATTATGAAGTAATAACATCAGTATCACTCATATACTGATATGTTATTATAATTATGAAACAACCCTATTTCACCATCTATCCATCCTACGGAAAAAGAAATCACCGCGCGTGCGTACGTACGGAATACCGTCTCCACGCCGTGGTGTAATCTATTTTCCACCACCACCTTACATGGATGGGTATTATGGTGTAAAGAATTACTATACACAGTTATTATAACATCATAATGATTCTGATATATTTTATCATCCACTCCAATTCAATTCAATAATTATGGAAATGATATCATCGCTCGTGCGTACGTACGGACTACCGTCTCCACAACGCGATGAGATTCATTCTCCATGTTAACCATTTAAGAATGATTATAATGTATATATAAGAAATAATAATGAAATATATGAAATTATAAAGCTACTGGATTTATGTATATATATACATATGTATGTCATCTACTTACTTCCATTTCAAGACAATAAGGAAAAAAAAACAGCGTTCATGCGTACGTACGGACTACCGTCTCCATGAACGGTGTTTTTCATTTTATTTATCTATCTATTATATATATATATACTGAATATATATGATATATAAATCATATTTTATATTCTGGAAGTTAGTAAATCATGATATAAGTAATAATGTTGTCAAGAACAACAAGTCAAAACACCTACGATAAATGAAACGATTTTACCCAAAACGCTTCTTTAACATGGAATTTACAAAAGAACGGGTAATATAATGTCATAAGTTAACCATATATGATATAATAACAATGAATATGATTCTGTAATAAGTCAATAACATGATTTAAATCATTATACAGGAGGTTCGGACACTTACAAAGCAAGTCGGACCTAAGGTAAGGGAAATATCACAATCTCATTTTTATCCGAGATTGTTTATTCGTAAGTATTTACTGGGGTGTATTTTATCATCCACATCCATGTTACATCAATATGTAATATTATTTCCATCCACCTACAATTGTTTAAATCCATTTTTACTCTTCGGTGAGTTTTTAGTAATATGTATGAAAGGAATCTTTTGTCGTTTTTCGTACGAGGTACTTTTTGACTTTTCCGACAAAAGTACGAAGAATGTTTTTTTTAACTTATACGGCATGAATGGATTTCTAAAACATTATTTCCAAGAAGTTTCCTTTACAAGTTTTTATGTTTATTTTTAATCAACTTCTTTTAGTTTATAATTGTACGACATGTTAAGAAAAGAAAAGTATTTTTGAAGCAGAAAGGATTTTTTCTTCAAGAATGAAGTTCAAGTATTTTATCAAAATTATTTTCCATCTAAGATAATAAAAGGGTTTTGTTTTTATCCCTATTATTACATTGCTTTGATTATGTTGTGATTGAAATATTTTTATGAATTACTTTATCTTATATGAATTGATTTATGCTGTCATGATGTTTCAAGAATCCCATTTTTCTTACATGTGTTATGCGATGATGTTTGATTTATGATTATGTGGCACACATAAGAAAGAATTCATTATGAGATGGGTGGGACCTATATCTCCCTCCAATGCATTTGGTAAAGATTTTATATCTCATGAGATAGACATGTCTGAAATGGTAGGTTATACCGGTTCAGTGAAACAGGACTGAAACGAGGGTTACTCGATTCAGAAAGGGACTTTGTCCACTAAGATAGTCTTGGCAATGAGTCTTGACTAACAAGAAATGATTCTCTATGATTATGTGTGTATGCCACAAAGTTTCATGTTTTAAGTTATTATTATTGGGATTTCATATCACTACTATGATTTATCCCATGTTATGAAATTATGCTCTCTTTTGCAGGTTAAGATTTCCAAAAGTTATGTTCTTATGAATATGATGTGATTGATATTTCTTTTGTTTACCCTTACTGAGCATTTGAGCTCACCCTTTTATGTTTTCTTTTCCCCAGGATATAAAGAAAGGTATTAGGTAAAAAAAAAGGGATGACCTTTATGGGAGATATTGAAGAACTTTCACCACGATTAGAAGATTACGTTCCGAGTTTCCAAAGACACTAAACTATTACGATCCTTGTGTGTGTGTTTTTGTTATGTACTAAGTATTCCACAAATGTAATGTAATGTCCATGTACGTCAGGCTACGGGTATCTACAGTTGGTATCAGAGGAAAGGTTTAGTCAACCTTTGGAAACTAGGATGCGAAAACGTTAGTGAGATCCCTAGAGATATTTTTAAGGTATGTCTAGGGATGTCTCTATGGTTAAGTATACGTATAGGTTATAGTCCTAGAATTGTGCTAACGATCGTAGAATTAAACCTAAGATGTTAGATATTGAAGGTACTCCTCCTTTATTATATTGTTTTCCCTAGCATGATTTTTGCCTCTCACACTATTCTTTTTGGGTTTTAGAGAATGGCTGGAACCCGAAGGAACCGTGTTGATCAATGCAATAGACAATGCAATGATTGTCCTCCTGAACAAAAAAATGTTATGGGAGATGGAGTGAAAAATTTTATTGCTATACTTACACATACTATGAATCATTCTGGACTTCCAAATGAGCAGAGAAGGGAACAATATTCTATTGAGTCCTTCATGAGGCAACATCCACCTTCTTTCAGTGGGTCTTCTGATCCACTTGTGGCTGAACAATGGATCAGTTCTACTGAAAAGATATTTTCAGTTCTTCAATGTTCTGAACATGATAAAGTCATCTTAGCAGTATATCGTTTGGAAGGAGATGCTGATCAATGGTGGAATCTTGTTAAGAATACGAGGCAAAGGGATGAAATTGAGTCTATGGAATGGGACGAGTTCAAGAACTTATTTTTCAATAAGTACTTCCCTCATATTCTCCGAACAAAGATGGAGAAAGAGTTTCTTGAACTGAAGCAAAGGGATGATGAATCTGTTGGTACCTATGAAGCAAATTTTACAAGACTTGCAAGGTACACTTCTGGTATTATCATCCAACCTGAAAGTAAAGTTGATCGATTTTTCAGTGGCTTAAAACCAAGTCTTCGAAGGGCATTAGCTATAAGAGACTTCAGTAGCTATGAAGAAATTGTGCGTTGTGCTATCAAGGTAGAAATGGAAGTTGGTGTTATATATCAATCTTATGGTTTTGACAAGAAACGAAAGATGGAGGTCAAGGAGAAATCTCAGAATAATGGTGAAAAGAAGATGAATGTTTCCTTATGCACAAAGTGTGGAAAGAAGCATGGTGGAGATTGTCTTAAAGGGACTAGAAAATGTTTTAAGTGTGGAAAATAAGGTCATCGAGCAGCTGAGTGTCGAAGTAATGGAAAAAGGGTTTCTAATGATGTGAATAAAGCAAACACTGCAGAGAACGCACCACCAACACTTCAATGCTTCAAGTGCAAGGATATGGGGCATTATGCTAATAATTTCCCTAATCCAAGGGTTAGTGATGATCAACATGAGCAACCACTGAAGGCAAAGGACAAAGGGAAATCACATGCGATCACTATTGGCAATGTTGAATATGAAAACGATGTGGTGGAAAGATTAAGTGTTTATGTAATGGGATTCCAAAATAATGTTGTATTGCAAAATTTATTGATGTGGTATTCAAAGTGATTGAGATATTTTTTTTGGAAATAAGATGATATGCGCATAATGAAGACGAGAAAATGAAATGTTTAATAGTATTCATGAGCTCATGATTGATATAAGGACTAAGTGATATCATGGTTTGAGTATATAGAATTTTGAGGATTTTGGTATGTGGAAAGTGTTAACTTTTAACTACACTCATGTTTTCACTAAGGTATTCAAGAGAATACACGATTAAGGACTTTGAATGTTTGGAATGTGACCAACAAGACATATCTTATGATATTTGGGGATCAACGACAGTATTAAATCTCTGGTAATCGTTGCCACTATATTATGAGAGTGGACTGCAGTATTATGTATAAGCCTAAAGATTAGACTGGATTATGTTGGACATAAGTTAGTATTGTTTAAGGATAGAAGATTTTCGATATTATTGATGGGATGTTATAGTAACGTAGTTTTAGAAAAAGGACAACCTGCAGGACGGGTGACATCCCATCGCTTCGGACAAGGCTGTAGGAATCGAACCCACAACCGAAGTGTGACTGGCCTTTATCGCCTACCACTGACCTACAGGAAGTCCCTGTTTAGTAGAAACTAGTTTTATTATATTAAACAGTATGATATATGAAGTATAAGTCCATTTTAGGAACCATATGTGATTAATCTCACTATAGATCGACTTATGTATATAATTTTTGTTTGAGACAGATGGAATGACCCGTCATTCTATCACATGATCTGCTAACACTTCAAGAATAACAAAATCAACTTCATTTATTTAAGAGATGAAGTGGAAATTGTTCAAGGCATGAAAAACAGTGAGATTGTACCAAAATAAAGAAAGTATTTATTCTAATTCAAATTTCCAACTTTAGGGAAATGATCTTGAAAACCAAAAATGTTGTCCTAGTGATCTTATACCCGAGGAATCAGATGGTACCTTATATCATCACAAATCTATGGATTTGTGATTACTGGATTTTCCATAGCCATGTTCTCTACCACTCTCCATCAGAACATGATGGTTATATTTCTCTTCCATATCCATATTTTCACCTATGTGGATACCCAGTGATTAGTTTATTTGGGTAATCGTTACATTTCATACTTTAGTTTTTAAAGCCAAGTTTTGGTATTCCTTTTTACGATGTGGGTTTCTATTAAAGAAACTTTCGAATAGTAAACCATTTATAACCCTGACGAATTTCGAGGGCGAAATTCATTTTAAGGGGGGTTGAATGTTACAGCCCGAGATTTTATGAAAAATATTTTTTTTTATTTCACTAATGTCTTGTGTTGTACGCTACACCAAAAGGAGCTTGCACAACACGCATCCTTGACTTTCCTTGCATTACACGCAATCACAACCTTCCTCGATAGCGTGTGTAGTACGTAATACTAAGTTTCACGAAACAATGATATGCTATTAAAATATTATTAAAACTAGCCGTTATGAATAGTAATAACCACTTTTTGAAATTTTATAAATTTTATTTTTCAAAATGGACTTCATTTTGGGATTCGGAATATCAAATTTAGCCTAAGGTGAAATTTTGGTACTTTTCGGATAACTTTAATATTTTGATGAATAGTGAAAATTACTAAATTTTAATTAAAAACAACTTTTTTAATCAAAACAATTAATAGTGATAAATTATGAATTTGAGTGGTTTTAAAGTATATTTAGAATATATTTTTACCACTTAATATAATGTTGGTCATTGGACACAATTTTACAATTAAACCGAACATAAACAAGTGTCAATCTTTTGATAGTTATTATCTCTTAAAAACACGCTTTTTGTTTTGACAGCGGGAATTAATTTTAAATTAATTTCTGCCACTTCTGTGTTTTGAATTTAGAAAAATGGATTCCATATTTGGAATCAGGATGTTCAAATTGTGTAAATAGGTAACTTTTATTTTTAGACATTTTGAATAATTACTGCGGTAAATATTTTATTTACCATGGATAAGGGTAAATCCGGTAAATAAGGGTTAAAAAATAATATTATAATAATATTTAATTACCCTAAAACGTGTCTTAACCCTATTGGTTGATACATGGTCGACCATGGGCATCTTTGGGTCGATTTTGGGACCCCATTGATCCACTTGTAAGTGATAATGACACTTTATTTTAATTAAGTTAAAATGAATACAAAAATGACACAAGCATATATCTTTTAGCAAAACAATTGTTACATAGGGTTATATATGTTTGATTTTAGATTATAAATATTAATTAGAAAGCTAAAAAGCTTTCCTAAATGATGGTATTTTATTTGTAATTTTTAGACATAAAATAAGTTAATTTATTTATGACACAACGATGATGCAGTAATTATCTTATTAATGAAATATTGACATAATTGATGTTATAAAAACCAAAATAAATGTAATTTGAGGTTTTTATGAATTCCACTAATTTTCTAGGTTACTATGATATATTAATGTTGATTTAATCAACTTGGTTTGAACATTTAATTCTGTTATGACTTTCACAAAAATCATATATCAAATAGTGTCAAAATTGACACAAAATAGTTTTTAAATCAAATATTATATTATTAATTGTTATTGTATTCATGAAAATCTAAGGATCGGCCAAATGACTTAGATAAGGATATATATATTAATAATAAACAATTTGGGGTTCGTTTGGCATGTTATAGTAAGTTTATTAACCATATAGTGAAAGAAAACAAAAAGACATGGTAAAAGTTAAATTATTTAACTTAGAGTTAAATCTAATTGATAAGGTTAAAATAATATCCTAAACTTGTATAAATTCTATTGGTTAAGAGGATTTCGACCCCTCCCCACCTTATCTTCGAAATAAGACCCTTTGGAACCATTATAAACCGATTTTGACTTTAATATAAAATAATATTTTGAGATATTCCTAAGGTGCCCCTCTCCTCCCCTATAAAAGGACACCTCCTCCCCCTCCACCTCACACCAATTTGAGCACTCAAGCTCGGCCAAACCCTGCAAAAATATCTTCTCCAATTCCCTAGAAACATCTTAGAGGTTCTGGTCTTCCTCAAATACCAATTCTAGTGCCCTATGAGGAGGTCTCAAAGAGGCGCTTCAAAGAAGAGGTAATTACCGTTACCAATTCTTTCATCTTTATTTCTTCTTCCACTTCTTCTTCTTAGGTTGTTTCATTATGAAGTAATAACATCAGTATCACTCATATACTGATATGTTATTATAAGTATGAAACAACCCTATTTCACCATCTATCCATCCTACAGAAAAAGAAATCACCGCGCGTGCGTACGTACGGAATACCGTCTCCACGCCGTGGTGTAATCTATTTTCCACCACCACCTTACATGGATGGGTATTATGGTGTAAAGAATAACTATACATAGTTATTATAACATCATAATGATTCTGATATATTTTATCATCCACTCCAATTCAATTCAATAATTATGGAAATGATATCATCGCTCGTGCGTACGTACGGACTACCGTCTCCACAACGCGATGAGATTCATTCTCCATGTTAACCATTTAAGAATGATTATAATGTATATATAAGAAATAATAATGAAATATATGACATTATAAAGCTACTGGATTTATGTATATATATACATATGTATGTCATCTACTTACTTCCATTTCAGGACAATAAGGAAAGAAAAACAGCGTTCATGCGTACGTACGGACTACCGTCTCCATGAACGGTGTTTTTCATTTTATTTATCTATCTATTATATATATATATATATACTGAACATATATGATATATAAATCATATTTTATATTCTGGAAGTAAGTAAATCATGATATAAGTAACAATTATGTCAAGAACAACAAGTCAAAACACCTACGATAAATGAAACGATTTTACCCAAAACGCTTCTTTAACATGGAATTTACAAAAGAACGGGTAATATAATGTCATAAGTGAACCATATATGATATCATAACAATGAATATGATTCTGTAATTAGTCAATAACATGATTTAAATCATTATACAGGAGGTTCGGACACTTACAAAGCAAGTCGGACCTAAGGTAAGGGAAATATCACAATCTCATTTTTATCCGAGATTGTTTATTCGTAAGTATTTACTGGGGTGTATTTTATCATCCACATCCATGTTACATCAATATGTAATATTATTTCCATCCACCTACAATTGTTTAAATCCATTTTTACTCTTCGGTGAGTTTTTAGTAATATGTATGAAAGGAATCTTTTGTCGTTTTTCATACGAGGTACTTTTTGACTTTTCCGACAAAAGTACGAAGAATGTTTTTTTTAACTTATACGGCATGAATGGATTTCTAAAACATTATTTCCAAGAAGTTTCCTTTACAAGTTTTTATGTTTATTTTTAATCAACTTCTTTTAGTTTATAATTTTACGACATGTTAAGAAAGGAAAAGTATTTTTGAAGCAGAAAGGATATTTTCCTCAAGAATGAAGTTCAAGTATTTTATCAAAATTATTTTCCATCTAAGATAATAAAAGGGTTCTGTTTTTATCCCTATTATTACATTGGTTTGATTATGTTGTGAATGAAATATTTTTATGAATTACTTTATCTTATATGAATTGATTTATGATGTCATGATGTTTCAAGAATCCCATTTTTGTTACATGTGTTATGCGATGATGTTTGATTTATGATTATGTGGAACACATAAGAAAGAATTCATTATGAGATGGGTGGGACCTATATCTCCCTCCAATGCATTGGGTAAAGATTTTATATCTCATGAGATAGACATGGCTGAAATGGTAGGTTATACCGGTTCACTGAAACAGGACTGAAACGAGGGTTACTCGATTCAGAAAGGGACTTTGTCCACTAAGATAGTCTTGGCAATGAGTCTTGACTAACAAGAAATGATTCTCTATGATTATGTGTGTATGCCACAAAGTTTCATGTTTTATGTTATTATTATTGGGATTTCATTTCACTACTATGATTTATCCCATGTTATGAAATTATGCTCTCTTTTGCAGGTTAAGATTTCCAAAAGTTATGTTCTTATGAATATGATGTGATTGATATTTCTTTTGTTTACCCTTACTGAGCATTTGAGCTCACCCTTTTATGTTTTCTTTTCCCCAGGATATAAAGAAAGGTATTAGGTAAAAAAAAGGGATGACCTTTATGGGAGATATTGAAGAACTTTCACCACGATTAGAAGATTACGTTCCGAGTTTACAAAGACACTAAACTATTACGATCCTTGTGTGTGTGTTTTTGTTATGTACTAAGTATTCCGCAAATGTAATGTAATGTCCATGTACATCAGGCTACGGGTCTCTACAACAGTATTACCCATAGATAGGAAATTTGATTCATATAAATCATATCATTATAATAATATACCACTCATAGAAATAATAATGATGGACTATTATCATCAAATCCCCCAAAATGATTACGTAATCTCAAAAAAATAATGTCTTAAATGGAAAATAATTTTAAATATATACATGGGAAATTTCATATGTAAAATATCCTTGCATTTAAAATCAAATATTGAAACATAAAACATTCTAGAAATGCATTTCATTAAGAATAAATGTTAAACATATAAAAAATATTTTTAAACCATTAAAAATAATAATTATATAAATATTATTTAATGCTTAAAAAAATATTTTTAAAAACATAAAAATTATGAAAACCTTATTATTTTATGATAAAAATGATATCATATAATGTAAGATTATAAAAAATGATTGGTCATGATGTTGCAAAATATTGTTTATCTCATGCATGCTAAAATGAAGATTCCTTTCACATGTTTTAGGTAAAATCAAAATTATAATTATTTAAATTATGAAATGAATAATACTTTATAATGTATGTATCATAATGAAAAAAACTTGGTGACGATTTATTTAAAACTATATAAGATAGTAATAAATTTTGTTTGAAAAAATATTTTATGAATCATAGTTTTGGAAGGAAGTTGATTTCCGACAGAAGAGAGAACAAAAGTAAAACATATTTTAAAATTATTTTAATTAAAAAAGTGGTGAAAATTGGAAAACATAATTTTATATATCATAAATAATAGTAGAAGAATAAAATTCATAAGTTTTTTACATATACATCTTGATATTTCATCATTTGACACTTAATCATAAACAATCATGATAAACGATGAGATTGTAATATAAATTTTTTTATCATTTTAGTAACATTAATTCGTAGAAACATGAGGGAATATGATAAAATAAAAGTTAAGATATCATGAGTGTAAATATATTTATGATATTAAATGTGAATTGGGCTATAGATACACCTTAATAAAGAATATAGGATCAAAACATCTCACACATCTCTAAGAATTTTTTTTTGACAAAAACCTATTCCCGATTAGTAAATTTTTGAACAGTAAAACCCCTAAAATAGATATACCAAATGAATATATAAGCACATATATTTTTCATTTAATAAATAAAAATATAATTTCTAATAAATTATATACACCACATAGAGGAAGTTGGTTATTATTATGACATTTTTCTAATGGAAGTAAAACAGTGAGAAAGAAATCGCTAACCTTGTGTCTTCATTTACATCATAATCATTTAAACTACATATATAATAAATATATGTTTGATATAAATATATTATAGAAACATATTCATTTATATAGCACCATATATTATTTTCATATGAGCTATTATTATCCATTTATTTACCATTCCATTTTAAATTTATGTTTCATGTAATAACTGGGTTTCATTTAATATATTTTATGATTTGTTATATTTTTGGTCCTCTTACTTTGATCATGGTTCCATAATCTGCAGAGTTATAACCATGATAAAACTATCATATACATTTATTATATATTTATTTTTTGTATTACATAATATTTCTAGTTATAAAATGAAATGTTTCATTCATGGAGATAGTATGACATACGTACGCAAGAATGATATTCCCCCAAAATGGAAAGAATAAATATATTATTATATTAAAATTAAAAAATTAAAATAAAATAATAACTATAATATTATCATATAGAAAAAAATTCCATCCATATAAGAAACTATTATCCTTGGTAATGGAAAAAACAACTTTCATCGGTTCGCAAGATGGTAGTCTGCAGTAAACATGAATGATGAATTCAAACCCAATTTGAAGGAAGTACAAAGTGTATGAGGTAATGGACATAAAAATAAAAACATTTAATTAAATGGAATAATTTTAATAAATTATATAATAATAAATAATAATAATTTATGGGTGTTTATGAATAAATACAAAACTCTTATTGATGAATGTAACATATTCTTCGGGTATCATACATTGGTTTTCACTAAAATCTATCATTGGTTGCATTTCATTCAAAATTATGTCGTCTATAAAAATGTTAGGGAATTTTGGAAGTGAGTTTTTTGTTTTAATCCAATCGAAATAGGTTTTTATGGTTCAAATAAGAGAGGATGTGGGGTGTCTTTTTATTATTCGAGGAGAGGACATACTTGACATTTTTGAAAGGATTTAAGTACCCCCATGTTTTAAAATGTAAAAATGGTATAAAAAATTATAACATTATAATTAATTGTATAATTATTGGTTTTAATATATATATTTAATTTGTTTTAAAAATGTTCATAGGTCATTTTTTACACTTACATATTTAGTTTAACCCCACCCGGAAACCCAATTTTCCCGTAACTATAGTAATTAAGATTTACTATTTTATTATTTATTTTGGTAAAAATAAAATGGTATTATTATATATTATAAATTATTTATATTCCAAATATCAAATTCAAATTATCAAATTAAATTTAAAGAATTGGAAAAAATATATTTAAAATTAATCTCATAGATTTTGGGAGAAATATCGGTTTTAAAATAGCAAAGGATTAGAAGGTTACAATGATTTAATATCCAATTTAAAAAATATTGGTTCTGATAACCCAATGTGTATTAATATTTGTAATATTTAACTAGTAATTATTTAAAACCTAGTTCTAATAAAATTTAGATTATAATATAATTATGTTAAAAGGATGTTTTTAATTAAAATTCATTATTTTTCATTATTCATCAAAACATGAATGGTTTTAAAAAAATCATATAAATTCACACAAATCAAATTTTGAAATTAAAAACTTGAATGCATATTTTATTTAATTAAAATTATTTTTTAAAATTTTCAACTATAAATTTTATTATTTTTTAAAAAAATAGATAAAAATATTTTTCAATAAAAAAATATTTTTCAAACATATAAAGTTTTTACCAACAATTAGGTATTTTATTAAAACAATTCACTAAATTACTAGAATATAATTAATATTTACCTTTTAGTTATTAATATTATTACAACTAATTTTTACAGATATGTTATAGTGGTCACATTTAGTTAACTAAATTCAAAATATATCATAGTTTTGAAAAAACATGGTATGGTGTGTATTATAAGCTAAGATAGTGTTTCATGTTGAAAATTTTTTACATGGTGTTGTTATAATGTAATAAATAAGATGAAATTATGTTATTTGAAAAAAAAATTCATAGAAACCTATGGTATTGAATTCTATCACCCATGAATTGAATCTCGCCTTACAAATTCATAATTATTATATAATCAAATGAGGATACATCTACTTCAACATATAATCAAGTTCCCACACAGCATCTTAAAACTAGTGGATTCACCAAAATTCATTGAATGGGTAATAATTATTTTTTAATAGAACATTCCTTATATTATAAAGAATATCTACTATTTTTTCATCATAATAAGGATCTTTCTTTGGTGGTACGACATCAAAGTTAAGTGAATCTGTTAGATCAAGTATTTAATTCAACCTGAGGGATGCATAGAACACATCATGAAACTAAGATAGGTTCTTTGGATGTTCCAAGTGATATTCTACTTCAATGATATTGTTATGTATTTTAATTGGACTGATATACCTTGGGATTATTTTTCTCTCAATTATTACATGGAGGAATTCCTAGAATGACCTTCTCACTAGCATCACACTCTAGACCACATAAATGATTATTAGTATGACATATCTATCAATATTATGAAGTTACTGAATGTCAATATACTTCTCTCCCATATCTTCAGTTTTTTGGAACAAATAGTATTAATTATACAAATTCATTCTAGTATATTACATCTACATTTTCATCTATAAAGTGTGTTATAAAGACACATTTGAATCATGATGTGATTGATATCACTGTAAAAAAACTAATCATGAGGAGGGTGTTGACCCAAACCATGTTTAAAATCAACAAGAAAATATCATAATGTACCCCTTAATTATATTTTCACATTTTTATATGAATTACATCTAAAATTACATATAGTAAAGTGTTTCGTTACCATAAATATCTCTTAAAATGCCCATAGTCTTTATAAAAATCAAAAGGGGTGTCAACATATATGAATTTATGGTAAAACATATACTCATAAACCCATGATTATATCCATAAAAAATAATATAATTATACTTGGAGAAATATTTTCCTTTGAAATATAATTCTCTATTTATTCCTTAAATAAGATGTTATATTATTCAATGACATTATCAATGGAATATTAGGTTTATCCTTGTACCAGTAGATTATCTAATATTATTGTATTATACTAGAATAAATTTAGTGGGTTATAATGAAATTAAAATTCAGTAAAGGTTGGATAATAATATTTTCATAAGTCCTGGTTATATAAAATAAAACATGAAATTCCCAACTAAGTTAGGGGGTACGTTTTCCCAAATTATCATGATTCATCTCATCTACTTTGATAGCATATGAGTCCCATTTTTTCTATTTTATTCAGTGGTTTTTGTGTCTTATCAAGCATATAAGCCATTATTTTTGAGAATTGATTCCCATTATTCCCAAACTCAATGCACGTGATACATTTAATTCTGTGTGGTGCATTCCATTGAACACACTCTCTCTCTAGTCATTACATTTTCTGCCCACTAAAAATCACCAATATATTTTTTGGTCAATGGATAGGCATCCCAAACATGAAAAACATTATTTTTCCTTTCACTCACTCACCAATGTTTTCCTTTCAATAGTTAACATAAGAATATGATGGAAACTTTTTCATCCCACATTATGAAAAATAATTGGATTTTCAAAAGAATCTGAATTTCATTTTTTTCACAAGAATAAAGTTGTTTTATTGCATCTATTTACACTTTAAGTACACATCTAGTGATTTTTTCATATAATTTAAATTTCGTTATGGAAAATGACCTTAAGGGAATTGGTTACAATAAATAAAAGTATCGATCTACCTTACATTCAGACTGAATTATAATACCTACTGAGTACCTCTCAGTACTTGTATAATTTGAATCTTATGTACCAATTGATTCATCATCCTTCCTCTTTATCTAATGAAATTCCTTCTCCATTTTTGTAAATAGAACAGATGTAATGTACTTATTAAAAATTAAGCTTTTAAAATATTTCTACTTCTTGGAGTTAATTTTATATCTATAAATTGTATTCCTAATAACATTCATACATAGATCTTCCACACCATCTATATGATAGACATCCTGTGTGACATTTTTTTACTCCAAGTAGTAGATAATGAAAAATATCATGGCAATGGTACTTAATTGTTTATATAAAATTTACAGATCATTAAAACCACTAAAATTTGTCTAGTGGTTCTTCATTAAGGACATAATATAATGTTTTTATTTTTTTTCCATTCTAATGTTCATCATTATTTAAATATTTAAAATGTTTCTTAATATCATCAAAGAGATTTGTCATTCAATATAATCTAACATTATATTTCATAGGTAAAAATTCGTTGAACTATGCACTTCATCCCCCATTAACATGGTTTCTTCTGGTTCAATTTATTAACTAAGACCAGAAATCATAGTGCGGTCTATTCTAATCATAATTGAAAATTATAGAGTCTAAGAACTCATTTATGAGGTCAAAATCAAGACAATATATATTTAATCTATGACACTATAGTTTATTCCAAGGTCATTAATGGTCATAATCTATTTTTATCTGTAATGATGATTTTTATTGTTTTTTTAAATTTACAAAGAATATCATCTGGAAGATCAATCAATGTGTAAAGCCATGTCAATTATAATTCACTAGATCTTAATTCATTCTTTCTCAATATGGTGTTTTAGGGGTTGTAACACATGGGTAGATTTCTTTTAGAGACACATTCACTTGTAGTATCAAGATTGGGATGTAATGTTTTGGAAAATACTCACTATATCATTTACTAAATTTGAAAGAAATTTTATTTCACTTTATATCTTCCAAAAAATTCTACATATAGATATTAATATACATATACATTAAAATATCCCAAGGTGTCTCCTTAAAGGTATATAATACATATAAGGGCCCAGCCTTAAACATTACATAATCATTGGTTATTTCAAGAATTCCCAATGAGGAACATTTCAGGTTTAGAGTTTTAGAGAATTAGATCCTAAATCATACATTTCATTCCACATTTAAAAACGTTTGTTACATCAAAAACAGTATTCATTTTTACATCAAAGGAAGCATACTTAAAATAAAACATGGTTTCTTTCTTGAAACATTCTCATCCCTATCATCACATCAAATACTATTCCCTTTAAGTGTGGTAAACATTTCAAAAACATGGGATAATCATAAAAAGTTAGGTAAGGGATATAAAAATACAGAAAGAAAACATTAGTCCATGTGTACATAAGAATCCATGAAATCATACTTTACTCATTAAACATAAGCACTTTAACATACCTCATGAAATCATAAGCTTTGTTAAAAACTCATAGAAAATCATAGTACATAAAGGAAACATGAGGAATTCATAACATTATTACGTAGCGAGTAACCCTCATTGTTACATTTGGAATACCCATCAATATATATTCCTTAAATCTCTTTTGAGAATACTTATCGTTTAACTGCTTTGTGTTACCCAATGCATTGTAGAACTATCTCAGGCTCACCCACCCTTAGTTTATCATGCAACCACCCATCCTCATAAACAATTCCCCTGAACCATAACATAATCGTATCACATAAAACATGAATAAAGGAAACATAACATTTCCACATTTCACTGACAAAATATCAATACAACACATTGATATAATAATAACATTATCAAAACCATTTTCATCACTAAAATAAAAGAAAATTAAAACATGGTATTTATTTTTCATTAAAAAAAATTATGGCTGGTAGAGGAATCCAGAACTCAAATAACGGTCACGGTGGCTGAAAAGTCTTTGTCACCTCATACGTATTACAAAAAGACTCCATTTTGTCATTTAGTAAAACACTTCATGTAAAAAAGATTACTTTTTAATGACATTAAAAGTAAAAAGGGTTTATTATACAACTAATAAAATATGTTCATATATAAATTGAAGTAGGCCTCAACGAAAAGAGAATGAGACGAAGTCCCTTACCTCAAGTCTGACTTATTCTCATCTATTCTTTATATTCCTCGAAATCGGGAAAATTCTTTTTATTTTGGGAAAAAACTATCTTAAAAAGAATTATGCCCCAAGTGAGGCTTCTAGTAGGAAGTGTGGGATGTGGAGAGATTATTTTATTAGATTTGGATGTGCCAAGGGGCTTGAGAGGTGTCAGTAATGGGGTAGAGGTGCGGGATTTTTATAAGATGGAGGAGGGAACTCTTGGAAAGTCATGAAATATTAATTTATTATAAAATGTTTTTTCAAAATATAATGGTTCCAAAATGTTATATTTCTAGTATTAGAGGATAAGGGGTAGAAATCCATGGAACCAATAGGATTTATACAAGTGGAGGTCACATAAGTCACCTTATCTTTTCATTTTAACCCATAGTTGAAATTAATAATTCTTACCATGTATTTTTTTATTTTCAAACTATAAGTTCGTAATAGTTACATTAAATTGAAAATAGTACTGTAATTGCATCAATAATGATATTAGTAATATATTATAAGTAATTTGGCATAATATTAGAATTTTTTATTATATAATTTAATAAAATAAAATTTGTTTTAAAAACTCATTTATGCCTATTTTGACACTATTTGGTAGTAGACTTTTGATAATGGAATAAAAGCATTACTCCTTCTTAATAAATGCATTACCATAAATTTACCAAGTTATAATCAACTATAAAATTATTGGATATCATCCAATGTTTCAAAACAAAATTATTTTAACACTTATAATATCATATATTTAATTCTTTCATTAATGATGTAATAACTTCATCATCATTATGACATTAATATATTTATTTATTTAATGTCTAAAAATTATATATAAAAAAACCATGATGTAGGAATTATTTTCGGATTTCAAATGAATATTTATTTTCAACGAGATCATTTATATAATCAAAATTAAAATAGTTTTACTTAGGTATTACATACTTTTATTATATTTCCCTTTCGTAAAACAATATGATAAAAGGTCACTATCACTCAAAAGTGATTCCATGTGGTCATTAAGTTGGCCCAAGGATATCCATGGTAATCCATGACAAAACCAATAGGATGTGGACACTTGTTGGGGGCATTTTATATTATTATTATATTATTTTATTACCCTTAACTACCCAATTACTAATTAATCATGATAATTAAAGATAATTACCGTCGTTATTATTCATAGTGTCCAAAAATCTGAATATCTTAATTACATAATTTTGACCTTCTGATTCCAAACATGGAATCCATTTTTCCAAATTCCACACACATAAATTACAAAAATTAATTTTAAAATAATTCCTATTGTCAGAACAAATATCGTCTTTTTAAGAAACAATATCCATCAAAATATTGACAACTGTTTATGCCCAATTTCAAAGTGAAATTAATTATAATGACCACCATTTTATTAAATGGTATCAATTTATTCTAAATAAACCTTAAAACCAATTATAAAGACAATCTATTCATATAATTAAATTATATGAAAAAGCAGTTTTGAAGAAAAATGCAGTACTTTTCACAACTCATTAAAAATGAACATTGTCAGGAAAATACCTAAAATTTATCCAAATAAAATTTCAATGACACAATTATAAAGAATTAGTTTATTATAAAAAATAATGATTTTAATATTTTGAAAAGTTATATTTAAAATTTTTTTCCATCAAAAGCATGTAAAACAATAGTTTAAAAACATTAGAGTATTCTATGGTTAAGATTGGATTTTTTCTCATTTTAAGCCTATAAAACATTATCTAATTCATTAATAGACATAGATATGAAAATAAATTATTCGTTACATACAAGGGATGTTACATCCTTCCTACCTTTAGAAATTTTGTCCCCATAATTTATTTCCTTATCGAATAAGTGAGGGGTATTTATCCCTCATTGAATTTTCATATTCTCATGTTGCCTCTTAAATCATGTGGTTTTTTTACAAAACCATTACATGATTAGTCACCTTATTTTGCAACACTTGATCCATGTGTTCATGAATCTGGACCAATTATTCCTCATAAGGTAGATTCTATTCCAGTTGAACTATATCTGGACACAAATCATGAGATGGATCTGGAATGTACTTCCTTAATATTAAAACGTGAAAAACAATATTTACCAGAGATAAAATTCGAGGTAAATCCACTCAATATGGAACTGATCCAACACTCTCAAGAATTTCATATGGTCTAATGAACCTTGGACTCACCTTTCCTTTATTAAGAAATCACATCACACTTTTCAACAATGAAATTTTGAGGAAGAGTTGATCACCTACCTCAAAAGGGAGATACTTCCTCCTATTGTCTGCATAACATTTCTGCCTGCTCTGAGCTATTCTCATGTGTTTCTTTATCATATGAACTGTTTTTACCAACTCTTCTTCAAATTCTGGTCCAATAAACTTTTTTTCACCCACATTATCCCAAAAAGATGGAGTTTGACACTGCTTTTCATATAATACCTCAAATGGTGCCATCTGTATACTGGAATGAAAACTGTTATTATAAGAAAACTCAACCAATGAAATATGGTGGACCCAAATTCCCTGATAATCCATCAAACAAGCAAGTATCATATCCTCCATATATTGAATTGTTCATTCTGACTTCCCATTTAATTGAGGATGAAAAGTTGTACTAAAATTTAACTCAGTACCCAATGAATTCTGATGGACTTTCCAAAAGATAGGAGTGAACCTGGGATCCCGATCAGATACAATGGAGAGGGGAACTCCATGTAACCTGATAGTAACATTAATATTAAATTTAGAAAGTTGATCTATTTAAAAAATATCTCATATATCAAGAAATGAGCAGATTTAGTCATGTGATCAACAACAACCAACATTGCATTATTACCTTGAGGTGTCTTCGGTAATCCCACAACGAGGTCCATGGATATATTCTCCCATTTCCACTCTAGCAATGGTAAAGGCTGAAGCATCCCTTGGGTAACTACCAATATGATTTAAATTTTTTAAAAGTCAAACACTTCAAAGTAAAATCAACAATATCTCTTTTCATTCCATCAAACTAGTAATACTTTCGCAGATCTATGTACATCTTAGTACTGCCAGGATGAACTGAAAATGGAGAACTATGTGATTCACATAACAACTCTCTCTTCAACTGTGAATCCCATGGCACACACAATCTCTTCCAAAATCTGAAAACACACTCATTATCAATGTTTAATTCAAGTAACATACCCTTCTTAACCAGCTCTACCTTTTTCTCCAACTCACTCTGTTTCTTATGTGATTGCTTAATTCTCTCTATTAGATAAGATTTCACTGATACCTAAAACAAAACAGAATAATTTCAGATAGCAACAACTTCCAAACCAAAATTCATCAAATCCTTAACTGAATGATCACGTTCCAAATGTAACATGGTTAATGGAGAAATACTTTTTTGAATCAAAGCATCTGCCTCTTCATTTTCATTTCTTGTGTGGTAGTGAATCATTTATTCATAATCCTTGATTAATTCAAACCAACTCCTCTATCTCATGTTCAATTTTTTCTGAGGGAATATATACATTAAAAATTTATGGTCAATATATATTTCACACATTACACCATAAAAATGATGCCTCCAAATTTTTAAAGAAAAAAAAATATTATCTAATTCTTAATCATGTGTAGGTTAATTTTTCTCATGAGTTTTCAACTAATGTGAAGCAAAAATAATTACCTGATCATTTTTCATTAGGACACAACCAAGTACATTCAATGAATCATAACTGTAGATGAAAAACTCACCATTCCTAGAAGGTAGTTCGAATACTGGATAATTCACCAATCTTATTTTCAATTAGTAAAAAAAAATCATCACATTATTTTGTCCTGATAAACATAACTCCCTTCAGAGTTAGCTTAGTCAATAGGCTGAATAACCATGCAAAACATTTAACAATCATTCTGTAATATCCTGCAAAACCAAGAAAACTACGTCTCTCAGTTAAATTTTTGGCTCTTTTCCATTCTTCAACAACCTTTGTTTTTACAGGATCAACAATTATTCCATATTTTGAAACAATGTGACCAAGGAAAGAAATTTGTTGCAACCAAAACTCACACTTGATGAATTTACCATACTATTTTTCTTCATTTATGGTTTTCAAAATAAAACTTTAATGGCTTTTATGCTCCTCTTTATTTTTATAAAACACCAAAATATCAGTAATGAAAACAACCACAAACTTATCCTAGAACTCATGGAAAATTATATTCATATAGTCCATGGATATAGATGGTGAATTGGTTAACCCAAAAGGAATGACTAAAAATTCATAATGGCTATATCTTGTACAAAACACGGTCTTAGGAATATCTACTTCCATTACCATCAATTGGTGGTACCCTGATATCAAGTCAATCTTTGAAAAATTATGAGCTCCCTAGAGCGGATTAAAAAAATCATATATATGAGGCATAGGATATTTTTTCTTAATAATGATTATATTAAAAGCTTTATAATCAACGAAAAGTCTCATTGAACCATATTTCATTTTAACAAATAAGACAAGAGAACCCCATGGTGATGTGCTGGGTCGAATGAAACCTTTCTCTAATAAATCTTGCAATTGCTCCTTCAAATCTAAAAGTTCAATTTGAGCCATTCGATAAGGGGTTTTGAAATTGGCTTATCATCAACAACTAAGTCAACATTAAATTAAACTTCATGATATTGTATTATTCCATGAAACTTATCAGGAAAAACATCAATATACTCATTTATCATCGACACATCATTAATATGAACGGTTCCTTTGTTTTCAACAATATGTACATGGTAACATTTATTTCCATCTTTTATAAGTTTCTCAGACTCTTGATATGTTATCAAAAGTAAGGGTTCATTCTTATACACAAACTGAAAGTCTTTCTGATAAGAATCTTTTATAGATTTACATTCAATATTAGCATGTTAAACAGAGGGCCAATCCATACCTAGGGTAACATCATAATCTACTATAGGTAAAACAATATGGTTTTCAAGTAGGTTATTTCAACAGATAGGGATAGGAAGATTCTTATAAATTATTTTTCCCTAAATATTTCCCCTAGGTGTTTTTTCTACAAGTACAAGAGTCATTTCTTGAGATGGAATTCCCAATTTACTAGAAAATTTTTTAGAGATAAAGGAATGTGTAGACCCTAAATCGAAAAACACATTCGAATAATATGACAAAACAAACAAAGTACCTGATACCACTTCATTTGTTAGCCCAACATCTACCTAAGTAGTTGAAAAGGATTTCAACACACCTTTATGCTTGTAGTCTAACTACTTTCCATAATTCGATCTCTTTGTCAAACACTCATTTGAGTAATGACCCATCTCATTGCACTTGAAACAATTCACTAACAGTAAATAATATTTGGTCTTACCATTACACTGATACTTTCCTGTGAAATCAGGACCCTTATGTCCCAAATTACCACATCAGAAGCACATTCCAGTATTCAAAATGTATTCCCCAAAATGATTTTTACCCCATTTATCACAAACTGCAAGCATAGTTTTTATACCATAAAACCTTTTTGAAGGATTCTTCTCTTTCTCCTGCCACCTAGATCTCTTCTTTTGCTGGTTGTTATAGAACAATTAATCATTGGAAGACTCCATTTCAACCATCTCAGCACATCGAACAAGCTTTTCATAACTTTTAAACTATTGAGAAGCCAATTCCCTTCGATACTTTCCTTTAATCTTGAGTAAAAATGACTGATTTTACTATCATGGTCTCTGATAAAATTGGTAGCATACCATGCCAATAAAGTGAACTTTTCATTATTAGTAGCCATCGATTCATCATCTTGCCTCAATTACAAGAATTGTTTTCCATCCTAAGTCCAAAATCCTTAGGAAAATATTTCTCAAGAAACATACCATTGAATTCATCCCATTAAAGAGCATCAATCTCATCAGCATCACTGATATTTTTAACAATATATCACCACTGATCTGCTTCACCCTTCAAACAGTATACAGAAATACTAAAAAATTTATTGTCTAAACACCCCATGACATTGAAAATATTTTTCCAGTGTTTTAATCCACCCTTTAGCTAGCATAGTGTCAGATGATCTTCAAAATGATGGGGGATGTTGCCTCATGAAATGTTCCACCACTAACACATTCCTATGTGGTTGATCTGGATGATTTTGTGCATGAATACCACAACTATTTATTGCATGAGTCAACGTCTCCATTACTACGAAAAACATTTCAGTTCCAATTCTGAAAATCTTAGGATGCTGATTTGGAAGGTCATTTATTTCTGTAAGAATTCCTCCCACTACTTACCTATTTCTACTACGGAAAACCATTCTGAACTAAAATGTCTTAGATGAAGAAACATGGTAATCTTCAAAAGATATATCATTTCAATTTGATCGTAATGTAAAAAATATATTTTTGGATAATTATTTAATAGAATTTTAACTCCTAAAGATATCTAAACTGACCTCTGCTACCAACTATAAGGCCCCAGCCATAATCATTACATAATCATGGGTTATTTCAAGAATTAGCATTAAGGATATTTTCAAGTTTTCAGTTTTTCAAAATTAGATCATAAATCATGCATTTTATTCCACATTTAAACAAGGTGGTTACATCAAAAACAGTATTCATTTTTTCCATCAAAGGAAACATATTTAAAATAAAACATGGTTTCTTTCATGACACTTCCTCGACACTATCATCAAAACAAGTACTTGTCCCTTGACCTGTGAAAAACATTTCATAATCATGGTAGGAGCATAAAAAGCATAGGAAGGGATATCAAAATAAGGAAAGAAAACATTAGTCCATGTGTATAAACGAATCTATGAAATCATACTTTACTCATAAAACATAAGCACTTTAACGTACCCCATGAATTCATAATCATTATGAATAACTCATAGAAAATAATAAGTCATAAATGTAACTTGAGTCATTCATAACATTCTTACGTAGGGAGTAACCACCATGGTTACGTTTGGAATACCCATCGTAGTATATTCCCTAAATCTCTTCAGAGAAAACTTAACATTTAACTCCTTCTCGTTACCCAATGAATTGGAGTACTATATAGAGCTCACCCACCCTTATTTTATCATGGAACCACCCATCTTCATAAATAATTCCCATGAACCATAACATAATCGTATCACATAAAACATGAATGAAGGAAACATAAAATTTCTACATTTCAATCACAAGATATTAATATAACCCATTGATATTATCAAAACCATTTTCAATGCATAAATAAAAGAAAAGTAAAATACTGTATTTATTTTTCATTTAAAAAATTTTAATGGCTTGTAGAGGAAGCTGATACTCAAATAATGGTCAAGGAGGTAGAGAAGTCTTTGTCGCCGCATACGTAAGACAAAAACATTCCCTTTTGTCGTTTAGTAAAATGCTTCCTGTAAAAAGATTTCATTTGAATGAAATTAAAAGTTAAAAGGGTTTTTTATACAACTAATAAAATAAGGACGTATATAAATTGAAGTATTCCTCAATAAAAAATATTGAGACGAAGTCCCTTACCTCAAGTCCTACTTGTTCTCATTCCTTCTTTATATTCCTCTAAATTGGGTAACATCTTTTGATTTGAGTCAAAGGATCTCTTGAAAAGAATTCTTCCCAAAGTGAGTCTTCTAGGAAGAAGAGAGGGATGTTTAGATATTATTTGATCAGATTTTGGCCAAGATAAGGGCCTTGAGAGGTGTGAGTAATGGGGTAGAGGTGATGGATTTTTATAAGAGGGAGGAGGGGCACTCCTGGAATTTTATGAAATATTAATTTATTATAAATTGTTTTTTCAAATTATAATGATAAAAAATGATATATTTCGAGGATAAGAGAATATTCGGTATAAATACACTCATCCAATAGGATTTAGACCAGTTGAGGTCATATAATTCACCTTATCTTTTCATTTTAACCCTTTGTTAAAATTAATATTTCTTACAATGTCTTTTTTTAATTTCATGCTATAAGGTCATAATAATTACATTAAAATACCAATAGTCCCATAATTGTATCAATAATGATATTAGTAATATATTATATATAACTTTTCAGAATATTAGTTTTTTTACTATTATACCATTTAATAAAATATCATTTGTTTTAAAAACTTATTTATGCCAAATTCGACACTATTTGGCAGTTGACATTTGGTAAAGGAATAAAAGCTTAATTACTTCAAAATAAAAGAATTACCATAAATTTATTAAGTAATAATCATCTATATCATCCAATGCCTCAAAAAAAATATTTCTACACATAGGCTATCATATATTTAAATCTTTCATTAATGAGGTAATAACTTCACCATCATTGTGTCATAAATAAAATTATTAATTTAATGTATAAAAATTCAAAATAAAATACCATGAAGTAGGAAAGAATTTTATCTTTAAAATTAATATTTACAGTAAACTATATCATTTTAATAATCAAAATTAATATTGTTTTACTTAGGTATTTCATACTTTTATTATATTTCCCTTTCTTAAAAAAAATATGATAAAAGTTCACTATCACACAAAAGTAATTCCATGGGATCCCTAAGTTGTCCCAAGGATTTCCATTGACAGAAATGACAAAACCAAGAGGGTGTGGACACTTTTTTGGGTCATTTTATACTATTATGATATTATTTTATTATCTTTAACAACCCGATTACTAATTAATCACGATAAATAAAGATAATTACTATCGTAACTCTTCATAATGCCCAAAACAAGAAGGTATTAATTATGTAATTTGGACCTCCTGATTCCAAATATAGAATCAATTTTAATAAATTCCAATCATAGAAATTGCAGTAATTAATTTGAAAATAATTCTCATTGTCAAAACAAATAGCTTGTTTTTAAGAAACAATATCTATCAAAATATTGACAATTGTTTATGTCCAATTTCAAAGTGAAATTAATTATAATGACCACCATTGGATTAAATGGTAAAAAAATAATCTAATTAAACTTTAAAACCAATTAAAAATATAATATAACTATATAATTAAATTAGATGAAAAAGCAGTGTTGAAGTAAAATGCAGTATTTTTCACTATTCATAAAAAAATGAACATTGTAAGAAAAATACAAAAAATATATCCAATGTTAATTTCAATGTCCTAATTCTAAATAATAAGTTTATTTTGACAAATATAGATTGTAAAATTGTCAAAATTAATATTTAAAATTGGTTTCCATCAAAAGGTGGTAAAACAATCTTTTAAAAACAGTAGAGTATTCTATACTTAAGATTGGATTTATTCTCATTTTAAGCCTCTAAAACACTATCTAATTCATAAATAGACATAGATATAAAAATATATTATTCTTTACCTACTTGGGAGGTTACTGTACTATCTTAAAAATTAAAACTAAACCTTTCCTTTGATACCGATATTATCAACCTAGGCTTCTTATACATGGTTATTACATCTTTTGAGATAAATATTCATACATTGAAAAAAAATATTCTTGGGGATCATAAAAGTTGTTTCCATTGGTAAAATGGAAAAAAATATTTTAATTTAGTGAATTATTTTCAATTTATCCTAAAAATGTCATAATATTTAGTACTTTTTATAGACATACCCTACATAGGAAAATTCATTCATAACTTAGGGTATGGAAACACAAGATATGGAGGATCACCACTTTTATGTAAGGGTGAACATAAGAGAAAAAAATATATGATCACATGAATGAATTAAATAATATTAACTGTTTTTTATATTTAACATAACATATATTGTTCATACATAACCTCTCATAGATGATAAACATGATTCATATCATAATGATTGAATTTTAATAATACATGAATCATAAGGGGATCAAAGAACACAGTCTATGAGAGCATAACATTATCCTAAAACATAGATGTGTGGAATACAAATTATCTTATAACTGTAAGAAAATATATAAATAGAAATAGGTTCACTCATTAAGATAAGGAATTCAAATTAGTCACTCACATAATCTTATAGTTATTCAACCATGTCCTTGAATAAAACAGTATGCTGGAAATATAGGTCCACACATAACACCGGGAATATGTAATCTGGTTCATGCATAATATTTTGAAAATTTTAGGTGGATCATGTATGACCTTATAGATATGAATGACATGTCCATGAATAATAAGACGGTATTTAATATAAACTCTCAATACCATCACAGTGGACAAATTCCATTAATGAACTATATCCACTCTCCATTTTAGTCCAACAAATCTCAATAGATTTAAATATTTTCTCAACTGATTGGTGGGAGTTTTAGATCTAACATTTTGTTGGTTATAACATAATCACCTTCCATTGTAACAATGTAACCAATTTACATTGTTATAATATTTACAACATCCATGGATATAATGTAAACACCATCACATAATGAAAATTATGCGAATATGTTCCACAGAACATAAAGAATTCATTATATCTGAACATTTGAAATGAAATTAATTTCATCACCATTTAATCATAATATAACTTACGGAATATAAAAAGGATTTATAATAATTTAATAGTTTCATCAATGAATAACTAAATGGAAAAGTAAATAGTTTGAAAAGAATTCACTGAAGGTATAACCCATAGAATAGTTATGCGTTTCAAAAATATTTATTCATCATTAACATAAACCTTTGTAAGAAAAAATAATAGTAATATCCTTGTATCATATCCCACGTAATGAATAAGTAACATAAATGATTGTCATCTTATATATATAATATTTTGGAAACGCTACTTGGGATATTTCATGAATGGACTATTTTTTTTTGAATTTTTTTAAAAATAAAACATTATTAAATTTCTTCTCATTGTATATAATAGTGAATTCATATAATTAAATCATTTAGAAATCAGATAAATCATATAATGAGGAAAAACTCCTACCCAATTTGAAAATTAATTTTTAAAAACTAAAACATTTTGAAGAAAATTATCCAATAATAAACATGAAATTTTAAGAAGAAATATTGGAATAAATGATTATCATATACTTCAAAAAATTACATTGATGGTGGACTAATTAAAATGAATATTCATTTCCCATTTTCGATAAATGGGAAATTAGTCTTGTTTGGAAAATTACTCAATGATACATTTCTAAAAAATATTTATAAAAACAATTAGATAAAGATTTACTTCAAGAATATAGAAATGTAAATATATATTTTTTTTAAAAAAAATAAATAAATTTTTTAATAAAACACATTTTTAACGGAATAGAAATGAAATGTCATAACTTTTTTAAAAAAGTAATTACAATTACCGTAGTGTGTAAAAATATCATTACATAGAGGGATCCTAAATAGCAAGAATAGTAAAACATTCTTGGGGATTATGGAGTGTTAGTTCCAGAGATTTCA
This sequence comes from Viscum album, assembly GCA_963277665.1. Classification (NCBI taxonomy): domain Eukaryota; kingdom Viridiplantae; phylum Streptophyta; class Magnoliopsida; order Santalales; family Viscaceae; genus Viscum; species Viscum album. Next base: position 1,930,205,702 of record OY728133.1, read on the forward strand.
ACATTTTAGATTCAATCATAAACTATATATTGATATATGATGAGATTTCAACATATAATATTTACCACTTTGGTAACATTTATTAGTAATAATTATGAAGGAGTTATATAAAATGAAACATAAAAAAGAATGTGTTTGAATGAAATAATGATATTACAGGTGAAGAGATAAATATAAAAACATACTAAAATAATAAAGTTGCATAACATAACATAAGTCTCAATGAAGGAGAATCGAGACAAAAATCACTTAATGATTTATTACCTTTTGAACCCTAAACCCCATGAATGATTTGTCCCTAAATGGATATGTAATCCAAAATATTTTTATGTATAGGCATAACAATATACATTCTTATGATATATGAAACCCATAAAAATTAAATATGAGGTGAATATGACATGTGTTTTAGAGCTTTAAAAAGGGAGATGGAAATCCATTACCTTTAGTGTTTACATCCATCGTACTGTTAAAACATCATATATAATGAATATAATATTACCATAAATCTATTATATAACCATGTTAAACTATATATAACATATATGATTTTATAATTACATTTTACAAATAATATGTAAATAATTCCATGTTAGTGATATGTTTCAGGTAATATCCCATTTCCTTTTTGTATAAGATTTGATTTGTAATATTTTTGGTCCAATTACATTGATCATGTATAAATAATAACCAGACAGATAAGCATTATATATATATATATAATATTTTAATTAAAAATGTATTTATAATAATCCATAATATTTATATATATAAATTGAAACCCCCCATTTGTTGAGATGATTGGCCATACGTACGCCTGAACATTATTTCCATTTTCTTGTTGAAATGATTAAATTAAATATAAAGGATATATTATTATTCTAGAATCATTGTTTTTTAATATATATCAAATATTATCAATATAATATTCTTTAACACATTACATTTAATGTGTGAACAAATCAATTCTCTTCGGCAGGTGGTAGTATGTCGTACCCACAAGCGACATTATCGTATTCCCAAAAAAATGAAAAACATTATTGTATGTGAGATATAATAGTTATAAAATCCTAATAAAATTATAAAAAATATATATAATAAATAAATAATAAATCCAACATTATGAAATTCATGGTTATTTTGTGATGTAAAAAAATGAATGGCATCGGTTCATGATGGGGTAGTCTTCCACACACAAGAAGGCTTATTTTTTAACCAGTTTAATGGGAGTGAAGATTTTTTAGGTAATGAAATTTTCATAAAAATAAATAAATAAATATATATATATATAATATATTTATGAATTTATAGATCCATTATATAAAAATAATCTAATGGGTTATTGGTTGAAATATAACAAAAAATCATTATGTCAAACATTACCTCTTCTTCGAGTATCCCCTTAAGGTGTACACTAAAATTCTTCCTAAGATGGATTTAAATAAAAAATATGTAATATAGTTTGAGGCGGTGGAAATTGTTAAGTGATTTGTTTTGGTATTTTATGAACCTAATAGGATAGAATGTGTGATGAATACATGAGTGGGTTGGCCTTTTATAAGTGGGGGAGAGTACACACATGGTATTTTTGAAAATAATTGCGTGGTCCCATGTTTTTAATAGGTCATAAGGGTCTAAAATGGAACTTCATAGAACCAATAAAGATTAATGGTATAAATAGGACCTTCTAATAGTTTGATAAAAAAATATGGGTTATTTTTTCCCTAATCTTTTTTGTTTAACCCAAAGGTAAACCATTTTTTACCTTAACTATAGTGATTAACTTTTACATTTTTTTCTATTAATTTTGGTAAAAAATTATGTTCCATCCCTAATAATTATAAATAATCATTATTAAAATTATTGATTACATTTTTAATATTTATATTCTATTATTTTTCAATAATTATTTTAAATTTAGTATTCGAGACATTGCGAGGATGTTGGGTTTTAAATTGAAATTGATCAAATTTTTAAAATGTTTTCATATTCAATTTTAAGGTATAGTTGATTCCATTAACATAATTTGGATTTATATATATTTATTTAAAATAATTATAGATCAAAACTAATTTAAAATATATTTTAAATTTATAAATAAAATAAATTAAAATATATTTTCCAATTAAAATTCTGTATTTTTTCTATTCATCAACAATTGATACTTTTTAGTACATTATTAAAAATAATCCTAATGAAAATATTCACATTATGAATAAAAAAATTGATTCTATTTAAATTAATTAATATTATAAATTTTTTAAAAATTAATTTTATTACTGCTTACAAAAATAAATAAAAACATTGTTAAGGAAATAGTTTTTTTAGACATATATAGACTTTACCAACAATTATTTATATTTTTTAAAATTTGTTTTATATTGAAATAACCATTATAAATAATATTTATAAATACATTTTTAATGTTAATATCAGATTTTTAAGATCTATGTTATAATCGTCTCATTTAATGAATTACAATGTTAATATACCATTGTGTTATTAAGACACATTGATGTATAAACACATGATAATCCAATGTTGTTTGAGGTGAAATATTAACATGATCTTGTAAATAATTAATTCTATTAATGATATATATTTTATCTAAATATAATAATTCATAATCAATTGAGGGTGTTATTTCTATTGGACATGTCTTCAATGGATATAATTATATCTACTAGTTATATTTTATAATTTATAAATAGATATAAACAATATGTTATACAAAAATTATTTGTTATGTAATTGAAATATATATTTTTGCAATTATAGAAATATTATTTTATAATTGAAAATATCTACTACTTTATAGAAATATTATTTTGGCACAATTTTTTTTAAATTTATTTTATTTCGTTTAATAAAATTTCTATAAAATATCTAATAACATTAAAAGAATAATTATTCAAATAAAATAAAAAGGTAAAATACAAAAGACCTAAAATGAGTTATAATTTAATGATTCGTGATAAATGAGAAATTTATTAATTAAAAAACATATATATATATATATACTATATTGTATATTTTTATTTAGAATATAAATTTATAATATTAGTGTCTAAAATTAATTGAAATGTAATATTTTTGTATTCTAAAAAAATTATTATTCATTTAATGTTTATTAATTTTTAATGAATAATAATACTTTCACTTTGACATAGTTTGGTATTATCCATGTCATTACAGAATCCCCATAACACTATATAATGATTTGGATCAAATTTGGAAGGCCCCATTTTCAAGGATTTACTTGAATGCTAAATGGAGGGGGATGGATATGACTATAGGAGGAAAAGATTTGTTGGATGTGGTAGAACATCAGGATATTGTGGGTGGAATGTCGTTGGTATGTATCGGTGGTTGTTTAGGAGTTGTCGACAGAATGTGGTGAGACAGTATGACTAACATCAAAGGTAGTGGTTATGAAGGAGGAAGGAGTAAGACGACTATCGGTGCATTTTAGGAAATCTTTTGTTGTAACAACCGAAGCTTCCATGGTATGCTTCCTTTTTAAATAATTCGATAAAGTGAGATGTACGCAACACCAAGTTCACGTGCACCACAACCTATCAAACCCGCCATTTAAATAGTGGTTAGGAATTGTATTAACCATATTTTAAATTTTTTATATCCCATATATTTTTTAAATTTGTTTATAGTGTTCTTAAAAAATAATATGGGGTCAAATTCAATTTTTCCTTATAAAAGAAGTATTTTTCAAAAAAAGTTGTTTTCCTCCTATTAGTAGATGACCCTTCTTAAATAAAATACAAGACACTTTTATATATTAAATTATATTAAATTAAATTAATCTTTACAATAAGAAAATAATATATTATTTGGGAAAAATGTTTGGTAATTTTCTGATAACGTTCATATTTTGACGAATAGTGAAAAATACAAAATTTAATTGAAAACAACATATTTAATCAAAATAATTTTTAGTGTTAAATTATAAATTATAATGGTTTTAAATTATAATAATGTTAAATTATTGTCATTTAATATAATTTAGGTCATTGGTTGTAATTTAATATTCAATTGGATATAAAACAGTGTCAATATTTTGATAGTTTTTGCTTCATAAAAACCCACATTTTGGTCTTGACAATGGGAATTAGTTTTAAATTAAATACTAAAAATTTTGTGTTATGAATTTTTTAAAAAGGATTCCATATTTTGAATCAAACGGAAAATCTTTTGTAACATGAAACCTTTTATATTTGGGAATTATGAATATTAACTTCAGAAATTATTTTTATTCACAACGGTTAAAGAGTATATTAGAAAAATAAGATTAAAAAATTATATTATAATAATTTTAAACTATACTAAATGGTGTAACAATACTATTGTGTTATATATATTTTATTATGATCAACCCTATGCCAAAATTATTTCATTTGGGGACCACATATGTAGGATAATGACATGTTATAAGAATTATTTTAAAGTAATGATATTTATAGCATACACATTTATCTTTTAATAAATCGATATTAATATAGGGTTAAATAAATGATATCTATTACAATTAATTTTTATTATAAATTAAAAAAATATTTCATTCATCTTTTATTTTATATAACATTTTTATACATAAGATAAATATTTTTATTTATGACACAATGATGATGAAATAATTTCCTTATTAATGATTAAATCAGATACATGATATTATAAATATTCAAAAATATATAATTGGAATGTTTTTATGTCATGCAAGAGTTTTATGGAAGACATTGACATATAAGGTATGATTTAATTCTTTTACTTCGAAGAAATCAAGTAGTTATGACTTTATCAGATGTTAATTACTAAATAGTGTCAAAACTGACAAAAATAAGTTTTTTAAAAAATACTATTTCATTTAATGATTTAAAAACACTAAAAAATATAACATAAATACATGTGAATTATATAATGTGACAAATTTCATCAATAATCCACTTGAGGATCCCTTATAATTTTATTGTAACTAAATTAATCATATAGTATAATATACAAGAATTCATAGTTATTGTGGAATTGTCTAACTAATGGTTAATCCAAGAAGATAGGGATAAATTTATGACATAACATGTATAAAAAATAATTTTTGAGACTATTTTGACCCATCCTCATCCCAATCTAGAAAAAAATCAATTTGGATCTATTATAAATAGAAAATAATTTTATAATTAATTAATATTCTAGATTTTCTTATAGAGCCTCACACCTCTGTTATAAAAGGGAACATCCCTTTATCTTTAATTCGCACCATCAAATCCATTTTTATCGGCAGACCCCTTGAAAAATATCCTCCAATCTTACCTAACCTCATACAAGAGGAAACAAATTGGTCATAAATTCATTTTATATAGTCTTATTTTGTATATCAAAATTAGACACCCAAAGAAGAAGTAATCATTTTATCCCCTCTTTAAAAGTTCATTTATTATTCTACTTATTCTTACCAAGTTGTTACCATACTACAATAATTAATCACGTGTATAGTATTTTCTGAGTTGTTTTTTTTATAATGGGACTACAATATTTCTCTTTTTACCTATCATTTTAAAAATAATACCACCATGCATGTGTACGTATGATGTACCATCTCTAGGTCATGGTGTGAATTGTTTTCTTTTACACTATATTTATACGGGTATTAATATGAATATGATGTATTTAATTAATTAATATAACCTGATATTGTTTCTTTAAAATTCATATTCCCTCCAATTCCATACAATTTATCCATTAAGTAAATGATATTGTCGCTCATGTGTGCGTGCAACTTACCATTTCCATGATGTAATGAGACTCATTTTCCATGTTCACCGTCAAGGAATGATTATATGAATAATTATTAACAATTATGACCTATATGGCATAATAAATTTACTGTGATGATATATATATATATATATATATATGTCATTTAGTTACTTTCATATGATATGGAAATGGAAGAAACGTTAATGCGTACGTATGACCGATTGTCTCTTTAAATGGTGTATTTAATTTCATATATCTATTTATATTTATATATGATATTTAAATAATATAATACTTTCAACAAATAATTAAACCCTGATATATGTAATTTTTTCAAGAATAAAAAGTCATGACACGTATGATAAACAAAGCGATTAATACCCATAATGCTTCATTAACATGGAATTATTTTTAAACTGGTAATATGAAGTCATAAAAGAATCATATATGATATAATAAATATGATTATGATTTTTATATAAGTTAATGATATGTATAAGCACATTATACAAGAGTTTTTGACGTGTACGGAGAGTATCAGACATTAGGCAAGGGTTAATTCCTCAATCTCATTATTTTCTCAGATTGATTATGTGTAAGTATTTACTGGGACATATTTTTCATCCATGTACATATTTCATAAATTAATTTTAAAAAAAATATTTTAAGGTTTTATAGAAGGGAATATTTTACAATGTCATCATTTTATATGTTTTATCACTTTATTTTCATAAATATATTTAATTTATATTCATTCTTTCAAAATTATTTTAACAATTTATTAATATGGACTTGATTGTTAGAAAATGTTAATTCCTTTTAAAATATTCAAAGTCTAATGGGAAAATTTTATTCAATAATACTTTTTAGTAAGACCTCTTTTATATATTTTTTGACTTTCAAATGATTTTCAGAAAAGGGGTATTTCTCTCAAAGAGTTTTACAGATCATTTTAAACTATATAAAAATCATTTACTGTATATTATTCTTGATTGTGGTTGATTTGTTACAGTACAATATTTTATATTGTAGTGAATGAGATATGATATTTTTGACTATTAATATGCTATTTTTATAACTTTTATGGTAAATGGTTAAAGTATTGACATTTCATGTTCTATTTTTAATATGAATTCTTATGTAATGTTTCACCATTTTCATAAGTGGAATTCATTGGACTTTGAAAGTGATGTGTAGAGCCTTCTATAGCCCTTCGATTCATAAGTATGTCTCATGAAACAAACTAGTGACTTGGCACAAGGCCTTGTAAATATATTTGTAATTGGTCTTGGTAGAAGGCCTTTAAATTATAGTTATTATGTCTAATATTATGCATTCCCCCGTTATCAAATTTGTTTTTACATGTGATTATAAGACTAGTATAATATCTATGTTCATGTTTATATGGTAAGGTTTGATTTATTTTTTCTTTACTATGTTCATGTTTATGTTTTAAAAGGTTGTTGTTTTTTATACATCAATCCTTAAAATTTTATAGCTTCTTCTGAATTATTTACCCATACTAAGCATCTGAGTTCACACCATTCATAGGTTTCATTTTACAAGGATTCTAAGAAGTGTATTTAGACTTATATGAAAGCTTCATCGTGAGTAATAATGGGTTTATGAAATTATTATTTATGATTAGTTTTATCTTAAAATGTGTAATGTATCATTCATTTATGTTTACAATTTTCCTAGACTGTTAAACAGATTGGTCATTCTGGACTTGATTCCTTTTAATCATTTCAATGTATTAAAATAATGCAATGGATCTGGGTAACTACAGTTAGGGTGTTGCAGTTGGTATTAGAGGATTTTTTTCAATAACCATGTGAATAGATTTAGAAATCTATGATTAGTGATCATTACACTAAGATTGAATTTGAGGATAAATATTGACGAGAAACATAAAATTTTAAAATATATATTATGCGTGTATTCCTAGAAAATACATCCATGTATATATAATAAAACAGAACATGGTTCTAGAACAAATTTTCCTAGGGGTGAAACTCTGAAAAGGTGTTCGGATCATGACCAGGCGTTACCTGGTACATGACAACCAGCCTTAATGCACAAATGGTTTGACACTCTAGGGTTATATGCTTAAGATAAGTCATATTTTCTTTATAAACCATTATAAAATTATTATGAGTAAATATAACCTCAAAGGAATCACATTTATGATTATTTATTAGAAAGGCATAAACATTTCAATTTATGTTAGGTATTTTACTAGTATGGACTAATGCATTAAGATTCATTACCTAATCTAGTGTATGCCATTGATTATAAATGGAAACTATATGAAGAAATGGAAATATTATCATTACACATAATCAAGGTAGGGATATCCCAACTATGCCGGATAAAGGTAGTGGAGTTGGTGACACAGCAGGTATTGAATAGTTTATTACCATATTGGGATACATGACTCAGGTTATAGATAATAATGTTACATGTATGGACCATCAAGATCTATAACATGGAGGATCAATGATAGACCACTTCATTAGACAACAACCTACAACATTCAATGGAACTAAAAATACCTTTGTATCTTAGTAGTCCATAACTTCCTTAGAGAATATACTCCACGTTGTGGGGAGTTAGAAAAGGGGAAAAGTTGTTAAAGAATTAAATCTCCCCTCCAGAGATTTAGATCAATGGTGTCTCTTGATACAGAACATAAAAGAGGCTGAATACATAAGAAATATAGAATGGAGGGAGTTTAATGAACATTTCCAAGATAAATACATTCCACATAAAAAATGAGCTAATATGGGAAAAAAATTCTAAATTGAGACAAAAATAGGATGAGAGTGTTTTAATGTATGAGGATAGATTTAGAATGACATAGAGGTATATTGAATGCTACCTACATAACCCAAGATGTAAGATTGATCGATTCATTGATGGTTCAAAACCATTTAACCAATGGGTATTACTCTCACGATCTTTATCATCATACACAGAAATAGTCTTGTGTGCTCTCAAGATAAAAAGTTATTCTCTATGTCTTATTACAATAAAGTAATGCAAGAGAAGAAGATAATAGTGGTTAAAGAGATATTTAATTGGAAATTGGAATGAATTATTTACCTTATGTGATTATTGTGGGAATAAACACCCTATTATGTGCCAAAAACGGAATGGGAGTGTTTTACAAATGAGGATAAAAAGGTCACTAAGCTCATGATTATAATGGAATGAAAGAAGTTGTACAATGTTATAATTATAAAGATATGGGAAATTATGAATATTTTTTTCCAAAGTTTATTGAAATATATCTCTAAAAATGAAAATTGATTTACGTCAAACCTATGTTGTTACTATAGTCAATGTGGAATAATTCATGTATTTGTGTTTTTGGATTCAAGAATTATATATTGGATATAAGATGAAGGTGATATATATAAATATAGATTATACTACATTACTTTTTTGTTCAATTATCTTTTTAATATGATTACGGTAATCGTATATTCATTATGTTATAATAAGAGAAACATTATGTTTTTTGGGGAATCTGATGTTACAATGGAATTTGGAAATGTAGAAACCTTTCAAACAGATAATGGATAGAAATATTTTGGATAACTCTAAAGGATGGAATCGATTAATATAGACTATGGAGATTATTGTTTAATGTTAAAACATGTCTTTATATTGTTTTTGTAATGTTAAAATACATCAGTTTTAGAAAAAGGAAAACCTACAGGTCAGGAGATAACACGTCGCATCAGACAATGTTATGGGGATTGAACCCAACACAGAAGTGTGACAATGCATTATCTCCTACCACTATACTACAGGAAGTACCTAGTTACAATAAAATTGTTTTCATTATTTAAATGGTATATTTTTATATTTGGATCCTTTTACAATAACGATATATAGAGTAATTTTGAGTTATATCTTATAAGGAGAATGGTGAGTTTTTTGTATGAATTAGTTAAAAAATGAAAAAATACAAGTAAATTAAATATAATTCTTTGTGGACTTAGTCTATTAATTAAATTAAATTTACAACATTAATATATGATTATGAAGAAAAAAATGTTTTCCTAGTACATTATTTTGCGATGAATCAAATGGTCCCATAGATCATCACATATTTATAGCTTTCATATGGTTCACTTTGTACAAATATTATTCTCTATCTCTCTCCATCAAAACATTATGGTTAATTTATCTTCCATATCCACTTTTCCTACATGTATCCCATGTAATTATTATTTCTGATAACCTTCATACATAGCTTTTGTTATTTTAAAAGATAGGACTCTTTAATATATTTTAAAATGTGCGATTTCAACTATGATCTTTTGAAATTTGAAACCCCTAATTTTCAATCACATGTTTAAATTGAGATGATGAAATTTATTTAATCATAGAATAATGTAACACCCCAAACATCTATCGTACACTTCCTTTTTTAAATAATTCAATAGCATGTGATGTATGCAACACCGAGTTGAAGCGCACCATTACCAATCAAACTAGTCATTTAAAAATCCATTACTAATATAATTAATGACATTTTAAATTTTATATATTCCATATAATTTTAACATTCATCTTATTTTTTTCATTTATATAATATGAGACAAATTCAATATTTTAGAATAAAATAAGTATTTTTTAGAAAATACTATTTTCCGCCTTTAATCGAGAACCCTTTTTAGATTAAATATTTGGAGATTTTATATATTCAATATGATGAAATTAAATTCTTATTTATAATATGGACATAAAAATTGTGTTTGGATAAATGTTTGGTACTTTTTTGATAACTTTCATATTTTGATGAATAGAGAATAATAATAAATTTAAATAGAAAACAACTTTTTTAATCAAAATAATTTATACTGTTAAATTTTTTAGTTGAATGTTTTTAAATTATTATTAGATTGTATATTTGTCATTTGATATAATTTAGGCTAGTATAAGTAATTTCACATATAAGTTGGACAAAAACACATATCTATCTTTTGATAGTTTTTATTTCTTAGAAACCCTCTTTTTGGTTTTGATGAATATAATTAATTTTAAATTTATTAAAACAACTTATCTATTTTGAATCTTGAAAAATGGATTACATATTTTGATTCATATGATCCAAATTTTTCTAAATAGGTACCTTTTATTTTTGGACATTATGAATAGAAACTTCGGTAATTTTTTTCATTTACCATTGTTAAAGAGTAAATCGAGTAAATAAGGGTAAAAATGATATTATAATAATATTAAACAACCCTATAATGTGTCCCAATCATATTGGGTGATATATATTTTACCATGGTCATCCTTATACCATAATGTTGGCATTTGGGGACCAATTTGGTCTGATAATGAGAGGTTATATGAATTAATGTAATGGAATGATAATTATGACAAAAACATATATATTTTAATAAATAAATATTAATATAGTGTAATATAAATGATATCAAGGTATATAAATAGTAATTATAAAGCTAAAAAAATTTACAACACCATGGTATTCTATTTATATTTTGTATACATTAGATAAAAATATATATTTATTAGAGAATAATGATGCCATATATTCCTAATTAATGACAAAATGAATAAATGATATTATAAATATTAAGATAAATATAATTTGGATCTATTGATGTCATTTTAAAATTTTATTAGAATAAACTGAAATTTTAGGTATGATTTAATTTCTTTTGTTCTAAGTAGTAATGTTTTTATGACTTTAACAAAAATAAATTACTCATTTGTGTCAAAATTGGCATAAATGAGTTTTTAAAAAAAATAATATTTTATAAAATGATAAAAAATTATGAATAACTATAAAATTAAAAAAGGTACATTTATAATAATAAAAATTTCCTTCATTATCCACTTGAGTTTCTCGTGGAATTTTATTGTAACTAACATAATCGTGCATTATAAAAATACCAGAAGACACGGTTGAAGTTAAAACTGTTTAACTAAAGGTTAATCACAAATTATTAGGATATTATTATGAAAAATAAATGTCTAAAACTGAGTGGATGAGAGGAATTTGAGCCATCATAATCTTAGACTCAATATAAATCAATTTTTAGTAATTATTCACATAAAGTAATTTTATAATAAATTAATAATTCAAATATTTTCAAAGTACCCCTCACCTATCTAATAAAAATTCACTTCCATTTCTATTTAATTCACAACTTCAATGACTTTTGGATTATCCAAACCTGACCCAAATACCCTCCTAACTTCCTTTACATTATTCTAGAGGCAAAACATTGTACATAAATCCATGTTATGGCGTCCTTTTGTGCAATGCAAAAGGATTCACTCGAAGAAGATATAATCGTTTTATCCCTTCTTTAAAAGTGAATTTATTCTTCTACTTCATCTTACAGAGTTTTTGACATAATAATATAATATATATATATATATATATATATCATATAATATATTATGATATGTTTTTAGGATTATGGGAAACCATATTCCTCTTTTTACCAATCCTATAAAAAACAATACCACCATGTGTGTGTATGTACTACTTGTCGTCTCCACACCGTGGTATAAATTGTTTTTCATGTAAACATTATTTATATGTGTATAATGATGCATCTAATGGATTTAAATAATAAATATAACATGATATTTATTCGTTTAAATTCATATTCTATACAATTCTATACCATTTAATCATTAATGAAATGATACTATTGCTCGTGTGTACGTACGACTTATCATCTCTACGACATGATGAGACTCATCTTCCATGTTCACTATACAAGTCTGATTATTAGAATAACTATTATATATAATTATGAAATATATGAAATAATAACACTACTAAGATGATATATATGTAAATACATATATTTTATTCACATACTTCCATACGATATGATATAGAAACTGCGTTCATGTGTACGTATAGACTACCGTCTCCATAGATAGTGTATTCAATTTCATATATTTATATTTATATTTATATGTGATATAAAAATCATATTATACATTCTGGATGTCACTAAATCACAATCTATGTATTTTGATCCAGAATAAAAAGTCAAAACACGTATTATAAAAATAGCGATTATTACCTGAAATGTTGCATTATCATGGAATTATTAATAAATAGGTATTAAAATGTCCTAAAAGAATCATATATAATATCATAAATAATATTACATTTCTGATATAAGTTAATAATGTTTTGAAACACATTATACAAGATTTTTGGACAGATACATAGCGTATCAAACCTAATGTAAAGGTTAATTCATCAATATCGATATTACCAGAGATTGGTTATGATTAATCATTTACTAGGGCGTATATATCATCCATTACCATGTTTCGTAAAAAACTAAAAAATATATTTTAATATTTTATGAGAGGTAATATGTTACTAGATTATTATTTTAAATTTTTAATGATTTATTTTCTTAAATCTATTTATTTATTTTTCATGCTTTTAAAATAATTTTAAGGAATTTATTTATATAGTCATTATTTTTTTAAATGATAATTACATTAAAATGATTCAAAGTGGTATGGGAAACATGGATTCAATAATCTCTTTTATATTAATTCCATTATAAATTATGTGATTTTTAAATTATTTCATCAAAAGGAGATATTTCATTAAAAGAGTTTTACTGATAATTTTTAGCTGTGTTAATATATTTTATTAGATATTATTCTTTATTGTGGTTGATTTATAATAATTAACTTTGTAATATTGTATTGAATGAGTTCTGATGTGTTTTACTATGGATGTCCTCTTCTTATACCATTCATAGTTTATTATTAATGTATCTACATTTAATATGATAGTTTCAATTCAAATGTTTCTGTTATGTTTCTCTATTTTAATAAGTAAAATGCAATGGTCTTAGTAAGTGATGGGAAAGGTCCTATATAGAGAATCGATGCAATCGTTGGTAACATGAGACAAAATCGTGTCTTGGCTCAAGGCCTTGATAGAATATTTGTGAATGGTCTTGGTATGATGACTTGACGTAGTAGTTATTTTTCCCGACATTATGCATCCCCTCATTATGAAATTAGTTATTACATGTGATTATTCAACTATTAAAATGTCCTTATAAATTCATATATGGTTATGTTTGATTTATTTTTTCAATATTGTCTTCATCTTTATGTTTTAAAAGGATGTTGTTTTTATTATAAATCTTTCCTTGATAGTTTATAGATTCCACTGAATTATTTAACCTTACTACGCATCAGACCTCACCCCATTCATATGTTTTATTATCCCAGGATACTAAGAAGTGTATTATTATTGATATACATGGTTAATATTGGAGAATAATGGCATTATATAGTGATTACATATGTTGTGTTTTATGTTAGAATGCGTAATTAATCGTTCTCGTATGAAATCTATTTTCTAAGAATACTAAACTGATCAGCTCATAGGGACTTGATTTTTTGTAATCATGTCAGTGTATATATATAATGAACTTGCTCCAAGCTTTTAGGTTCATGGAATAACATTGTTGTTGTCCGAAGACTATGAATAATGGTGATGGATAGAAACGTATGTTGGTTGAAAAATCGATACTTGATAGGAGGTATAGATGGTGATATATGGTGCATAGAATGAATGAGCATGACATTCAAAGACCGGAGGCCTCTTCAGGTCTTAGTCTAGACCCTATAAGTCATGGGCCTATAGGACATAATGTAATAAGATTTTATTAACATTGGGCTTAAATTCCATGAAATGTGTACCATCTATCCACGAAATTGTTTTTCTCCTAGTATAATACAAAAGTATACGGTCTTCCCTCTTATTTGTAATTAAAAAATGATTATTTTGCACAAAAATTATAGATTCCTAAAAACTGTGTTTTTTATGTTTTTACAACATAAAATTAATTATAAAATCTTCAAAAAGATGAATTTTAAGTAATTTATATCATTTATTTAGAATAAATACATTGAAATTTACAAAAATTGGTTAATTTAATTATTGAGTAAAAATTAAGTTATCAGGATAAAAAATTGATTTGACATTATTATGATAAAATTAGATAAATTAAGAATTAAATGCCTAAAATCACACAATATATATATAATTTATGTATATTAGGGGATTTAGGACCCATATACATTATTGTTTACCCGTGTATCTATATTAAAAGTAAAAATACATTCTTATCCCATAAAATAATTTTTTCTAGTGGAAATACCATTAATGTTAAACTATATAAGTAAACCCTTTATTCCAATGTAAAACCATACATTTCATTTGGTTATCAATTGAATACCTTGTATTTTTTATGAATTTGTAGCATATTTTCTCAATATCTAGGCCTAAATTCTTCATTAAAGGAAACATATTTTGTGGATTTAATTCCATTATATAATAATCTAAATCATCACTATATTTCAAATTACATTATCTTATAAAGTATCCATAAATTTCATTCTCCAATATAGTGATATTATATTAATATCATTACTATTGTTCAAAATTTATATTATTTAAATATAACTCTATAGTTGTTATCATTAAATAGTGTCACATGTAATTGTTCAGGGATGTTGGACCACATACCTAAAAAACTATAATATATCATTTGAAGATCCTATATGAATAGTTATAATGATATTAAAACAAATAATATATGATATTAATGTATATTTTATCTAATTAATATTTTCTAGTACGGGTGATACAAAATAAAATTGACATTTTAATTTAATTGTTGTTATTTTTAAATTCCCTAAAACATCAATGGGTTGTTTAAATTATCATATTCCAAACATATACCTTCAATAAAATTATTATCAAAATTCATAAATCATTTCAAAATAATGATTCAATAACCTTTAAAAATATTACAATGATAAACTTATTTTCAAAAAATGAGATCTGATAATTAAAATACGAAACGTACTTGTTACATCGTAATAAATAATATTTAATTATGAAAATTAAAATAATATACTAATATATATATAATTAACTGATAAAGATTAAATATTCAACAAAATTAAATAATTTTATGAAATATGTTATTAATATAGATATTCTGATTATATAGGATGCTAATGTGATTTTGTCGATGATTGAAGTAAAGGAAGGGGTTTCTTGTATGAATATCCATTCATTTACATACTTTTTAATTTCAATAATTATTATATATTGATTTTGTTTTATACTCTATCACATTGAATTATTTTTATATAATTTTTATTAATTTAAATGAATTGATTATTCCATCTCTGGTTTTCAATTTTAATGTCATTTTATTTAGAAGAACCAACCAGTGATGGTTTATTTTCAAACATATCATTAATAATGACATTCCTTATAAAAACTAATATTAATGGAAGTTATATATATTTCTCACAAAAATACTTTCTTTTTTGTTTTCATTGGGTTATTTTTGGGATATACATGCCTTCTAACTATTTCTCCCCTACATGAATTGTAATTCACCTGGAATGATCTTCATTAGAAGAACCAACTGTATCACTTATTTATAATCAAGAAACGTTTTTTCATTATAATGTTCTTCATATTAAATTACATGAATAACTGATGATATGGTTTTAAATTCACATAAAACCAAACTCAAATTTTAAAAACATGTGAACTATAGTAAAGTAGTATTCATGATTGTCACCATGAGAGATTTCCCTATAGGTTAAATTTTTTCACGTTTTTCTATGTTCTTTTTTTGATTATTATTGTTTTCCTTGGACACAAAACAAATGTAAAATATAATTTTATAACATCCATAAAATAATAGAAAATTTAAAATGAAATAATGAAAATCATACAAAAAGATAAAAAATATCATACATAACAAACAATACTTAACATCAACCTAACAAATGATTTAAATAGTTCATCCCTTCTTCATCATTTATAATTTTTATCATAACTATAATTATCTCAAATCAAGAATGAAATCCCAAATATATCATCTAATTTAGTTAATTAATTTGAGAATAAAATTGAGATCTCATAATAAAAAATCTTTTCCAAAGGTGAATGTAATTTCATTCAATGATCGCTGAAAACCAAGATATAATCAACACTCGTTGAACTCACTATTATTTAACCAATTATTAAGTAATTTATAGAGTGTGAATCATATTGAACCTATAAATCAGTTCTAAATAATGATTTTCATTCATAGTTATTCATAATAAAGTTTTATATATGCTATACACAAAATTAAAAGGTAAATAACATAAAAATGATTGGAGAAAAAAACATCAAGAAGAAATTTCATTTTCCAAATTTCATGATTTTGGAATGAATTACAATATCAAAAATTAATGATTTCAAATACTCGAAAAAACATCACCTTTTCAATTAACTAGTTTAGGAGACTTTTAATTTACGTAAATATATCTAAGAATATCCAGCGTACATCAATCATAATCTTCATCATCTCCCAGAGATGCAGCATATTCCTGGATAATCTCTTAGTTTCCCTCCCATTTTAACCAATCCCAAAATCTATAAATGTTTTTATATTTTTAATTCTGTGACTTAGAATAAATTATTTCCCTACATTGATAGATATTAACTCTCATTTTATTCACCAGTATGGGATACAACCCTGCATCACTAACTCAATTTGGTTCGAACACATGAATTAATAAATTCTATTAAATTCAGTAAAAATTGATTTGTACTCAGAAAATATATTAATTCTCCTTTATAAATTACATATATAATTAAGTGATCTAGTTATTGACCAAATTATTACACAGAATCAATTTTACTCAATCCTAAAAACGTGGTCATTTATCCTTTTTTGATTATCAATCATAAATGTGTGATATGTATGGAAACATCGTAGATCATGGAAAAAACATCAGATCATCAGCTTCATTAAACCAAATATTAATCATTACTTCCATTGGGTACATAAAATAACAAGTATCCAAATTTTATATTGAAGTCTTTGATCATCACATGTTGTTTTTGGTTCTAAATTACGAATTTCCTCTTAAAACATTCATATTTACATAGAACAATCATCTTTTTCATATCTTTTTAGATAATTCATGAGCACATCAAAAGGGAAATACCACAAAAATCACATTGTAGGGAGTTCACATAGTCATTCTTCAATCAATTATCAAATCCAACAATCATCTCGATCATGATCCATGAGAAGGTTATATATTAATAAAACATGGATGAAAATTCTTAAAATACACTTGATTAGAATCTATTCAGTCACATTATTCATTCAAGACTCATAAATATCAATATTTTGTGTCAATAATCATTATATCTCAAAAAATATGAACTTGGCATAAGTTTCCTCAATGAGGACAATAAAATATAATATTTATTGTTGGCACCAAAACTGGCATTAGTGGTGACCTCTAATATTAATAGTGGCCTCAAGTGGAGTTTATATCCCTATTGGTGGTCATATAAACATAAAAATCTCATATAGCTAACAAAAACTATGGAGATCTAATATTATGACTCTTTTCATCCTTCAATCGGTAGCTGCATCAGATTTTAGTAACTCAAGGTTAGTGTTAGATATCTGTAACTCGGTTTTGAACCGGTTCACTGTATTCCATAATAGAGATTTGTTGACCTCACCTGTTTTGATAATCTCAATCATGTATTCATATGTGTTGAAAATCCCAATTATGCTTTCATTCTCTATGATATTTTTTAAGTATCATTGATCTATACTTTAATTCTTTCAAATCTGTGATCAAACCAATAATAATTTTTAAAATAGTCTTTGGAATATGTTAATCCTCATTTATCCATGTTCATACTAGTTATAAATTAATTCTAACACAATCAGATGTGTTCTGTATAAAACAGATAAGTAATCTGCCTATAGCTACTGATAAAGAGCTACCGTTACCCAGTCTACCGATAGACTTAGTCTACCGACAGACAGAGTCACCGATATACTTAACACAGAGCTACCGATGTGCTTATAAATGTAAGCTACTGACTTACAGACAGCTACTGATACAAACATAGAGCTACCGGTGTATGTATAAATAGCTACCGATGGAATAAGAGTCACCGATGGACGAAGCTACTGACTTACAGACAGCTACCGATACAAACATAGAGCTACCGGTGTAAGTATAAATAGCTACTGATGGAATAAGAGTCACCGATGGATGAAGCTACCGACGCATGAATCTACCGACGCATGGAGCTACCGACGCATGGAGCTACCGACGCATGGAGCTACCGACGCATGGAGCTACCGACGCATGGAGCTACCGATAAACAAAGTCACCGATACAAGCATATACCAACCAACGCATAGAGCCACTGATAGAGTCAAAGCAACTAATGAAATTAAGCTACCGATGTCCAAGCTACCGATGCTGATTACCTACCGATCACTCAACTCACTGTTTGAATTTCTTTATTTCCTATCTTTATTTAATCTATCCAACGGTCATATCATGTACATTTTAATGATTTGTCAAATATCTGATAAAGGTTGTCGGATGACAAGAACCCGTACCTCTTACCTGCAGAAAGGAAATCTTTTCTATCCCCTGTTGCTCGTGAGATAAATACGAGAAGACTACGCTGCCCAACCATAGAAGAGTATGGTGGATGAAATATACCAGAAACACAAGTACAAGAAGAATCAAGAGCAAAACCAGTTCCATCAAGAACACAGAGAAGTTCATAGACAATCAAGCATACTCGAGAAGTGTTCTGTGCATATAAGAAGAACACTGAAGAACTTCAACCACTACATTTTCATTGTCTGTGAACCTGGAGCATACGACACTCTGTTTCTCAAACAGAAACGAGAAGAGGACTCAGACTCACTTCTAATCGAATCCAAAGGAGTTCAGAGCTACACTGAAATCACCAGAACCATATCTAAACTCTACATCTCTTGTTCTGTGATTTATTATTATTCTTTTCGAGCAGTGTGTGTTATCTTCTGTATCTAACACATACACTATCTCCTGTACTTAAACTGGAGGATTTGTAAATCCTTACCAAATTCTTTCATTCTATTCTTTTCCCCGAATAACAGTGGTAGAGGTCGTGTGTGACCTGGACAACTGGTTGTTGTTGTACTGTTTCCCACGAATAACAGTGGTGTAGGTCTTGGACCTGGAAAGTTGTAAACTGTTTCTCCCTGATCCAGGGTGTGGATCATTTTTATATAAACTTTTGAGAGGACTAAGTCTCGGCTTGAGACTGAACCTCTTGGTTACATTTGTTGTGCCATCTCTTTCAAAGTTTTATTCCGCTGCTAATCACTTTAAAACTAATATTGTTTTTAAAGTTACTTTGATAATTAAATTAGCAAGTGTTTATGTTAATTGTATATTAGTAAGTTATTTTCAAAAGATAATCACTCACACCTGTATTGATTAACTAGGAATTAATCAATCCCTTGAGAATCTAACAGAACCTCTACTTTAATATAAATTCACTACAGTTTAATTTATTATTTTATTTGGGGGTCTTTAAGACAGTGTTTTTAAATACAGAAATTTTAATTGGTACTCAATTCACCCCCCCCCCCTCTTGAGTAAACCACTCCGACCAACACTTGGTATCAGAGGATTGAAAATACTCTCTAAAAGTACTCTTCTTTTGAACTGTGATTTTAGTTGTATTTTAAAGTTCTTAAAATTTCTGTTATATCTAAATTTTTATCTCTTTAAAATTTTCTCATCATGGACAATAGACTTGAGGGTGCTACTATTAACTGGCCACATTTCTTCAATGGAACAAATTATGCTCAGTGGAAACTGAAAATGAAAATTCATCTAGAAAGCATAGGTTTTGATATTTGGACTGCTATTGAATCAGAATACAAAATTCCCACTACTGCTAGATCTACTTGGGATGAACCTATAAAGAATGCTTACAATAACAACTCTAAAGCTATGAATGCCTTGTACTGTGCTCTAGGAGATGAAGAGTTTAATAGAATTTCTTCTTGTAAAACTGCATATGAAATTTGGGATACCTTAGCTGTTTCTCATGAAGGAACAACGAATGTTAAAGAAATGAGATTGAACACTTATACTATCAAGCATGATAATTTTAAAATGAAGCCTGACAAACCCATTTCGGACATGTATCTCAGGTTCAATGAAATTTTCAATACAATGATCTCGCTGGGAAAGGATGTCTCATCGAAGGAACAAATTATGAGAATTTTCAGATGTCTACCTGATAGATGGAGTGGCACATCTGTCTCAATCAGAGAATCATGTGACATTGCTGCTCTACGTGTCAAGGAACTAATTGGAAAGCTGTTGATGTATGAAGAAGAGCTTAAAGTGAATAAAGAGGGAGAAAATGAACCTCCAAGAAAGTCTGTCGCTTTCAAATCCTCAACTTCAAAGAATAAGGACAAAGAAAAGCTTCAAGCTGTAGTTGAAAGTTCAAGCTGTGAAGACAGTGAAAGTGATTCTGACAGTGATTCTGAGATGGCTCACATTGCTAGAAGATTTAAGAAATTTTATAGGAAAAAAAAGTTCTTCAGAAAAACAAATTATAAGGGTAGTCACCAAGGTAAATGGAAAAAGGATTGGAAGAAGAATGACAAATCAGATGATGTTGTCTGTTATGAGTGCCAGAGAAAAGGACACATTAAAGCCGACTGTCCAAAGCTGAAGTATAAAAAGAAATATGAATATAAGGACAATAATTTTATGAAAGCCATGAAGGCTACTTGGAGTGCTTCTGAGGATAGATCTACTGAATCTGAAAGCTCTGAAACTAAACACAAAAATAAGGCAAATATGTGCTTAATGACAAACACTTCTCAGGTAACTGCTGAAACTCCTGCTTTAAATTATTACTCTGGAGATAATGCAGAATCTGATTCTGATTCTGGAACAATGTCTAAAAAAGAATTGTTTGAGTACTGTGATATACTGGAAGAGACATGTAATGAACTTAAGGATAAATACAAGTCATTAAAGAAACAGCATGCTCTCACCACTACAGTTAAAACCGAACTCACTATTGAAAAAGAGAAAAATGTTCAACTGTTAAAAGAAAACACTGAACTGAAACTATCTAATGAGCAACTCAAGAAAGACTTAGATAAGTTCACCAATGGCAAAAATACACTAACACAGATGCTAGGAAAGCAAATAGAACCTAAATATACTACTGGTATAGGATACCAACCTGGACAAAGGAAAATTGCCAAAACTAGATTCATTTCTAAATCTGGACAGAATGAAGGTAATTCAGGAACTTCATATGCTTCAACCAGTTATATACATAGCTATGGATCTAATAAAGTTTATCATTCAAAGCATGTCAATTCTACAAATTATATGAGACCCATTAGACAAATGTGGGTACCTAAAGTGTTATTGGCTAACCTGTCTGGACCCAAGAAAATCTGGGTACCAAAATCATCTCCCATCTGAATCTGTTTTGTAGGGAACTTGCTTAAAGAGGTCTTGTAAAGAGACCTGGTATTTGGACAGTGGATGTTCAAGACATTTGTCAGGAGACTTCTCTTGTTTTAAGAGTTTAATAAAAGTTGATGGAGGCTTTGTCACCTTTGGTGATAATTCAAGAGGAAAAATCATCGGCCTAGGCCAGATTGGTAACACTGATTCAATTTTGATTTCTAAAGTTTTATTTGTTGATGGCCTTAAATACAATTTATTAAGTATTTATCAGTTATGTGATGATGGTTTTCATGTTAAATTTGAAAATGATTCCTGCAAAGTTTTTAATTCTAAGAATGTTTTGGTATTTTCTACCTTAAGAAATGAAAATGTTTATGCTGTTAATCTGAATTCTTTAGCTAAGAAGAATATTACTTGTTTGAATGCTTTTCATAAAGAATCTTGGCTATGGCACAGAAGATTGGGACATTGCAACATTCACTCACTTAGAAAACTCTCTAGAAAAAACCTAGGTAGAGACCTACCTAAATTAGAATTCCCAAATGATAGAGTGTGTAACCCCTTTCAAAAGGGAAAACAACACAAAGTTTATTTTAAATCAAAGAAAGAAGTTTTGACTTCTCAACCACTTGAATTGGTTCACATGGATTTGTTTAGACCATCAAGGGTTTCTAGTTTAAATGGGAAGCACTATGTTTATGTTCTTGTAGATGGTTTTTCTAGATATACTTGGGTATATTTACTAGCTCACAAAAGTGAAGCTTGTTCTTTTTTTGTTAAATACTCTAAATCTGTAGAGAACCTTAGTGGACTTAAGATTAAAACATTGAGATGTGATCATGGTCATGAGTTTGAAAATCAAGATTTTGAATCTTATTGATCACACAATGGTTATACTCATAACTTTTCTGCCTCTAGAACACCCCAACAGAATGGTGTAGTTGAAAGAAGAAACTGAACCCTTCAAGAAATTGCTAGAACCATGCTCAATGAATATGACCTGCCTATTTATTTTTGGGCTGAAGCTGTAAATACAGCTTGTTATGTCATTAATAGAGTCTTAATTAGACATGTTCTTAAGAAAACCCCTTATGAATTGTGGAACAATAGAAAGCCTAAGGTTAATTACTTTAAAGTTTTTGGTTGCAAAGTATTTATTCTGAATACTAAAGATAATCTGGATAAGTTTGTTTCCAAAAGTGATGAAGGAATTTTTCTGGGTTACTCTATTTCATGTAAAGCCTATAAAGTATTCAATAAGAAAACTAAATGTGTGGAAGAATCTGTTCACATCATGTTTAATGAAACTGATCCACATGAGTCTAAAACCTCTCTTGAAAATATTGAAGAAGACTTATCTGTTCTGGACATTAATGATAATTCTAAAGAACCTGTTATCAAAACATCCAGTTCTGGACTTTTTCCAGAATCTGCTTCTGTTGAACCCGAACCTATAGATGAACCTGAAATTTCTAGTCCAACCTTTACCAGATCAACGAGGATTCTAAAGAATCATCCTTTAGAAGCTGTTGTTGGTAATCTTGATAGAGGAACACAAACTAGAGCTTCTCTAAGAAACCAGGTTGAACATCAAGCTTTTCTTTCACAGCTAGAACCCAAAAATATCAATGATGCTATCAATGATGAATTCTGGGTAATGGCTATGCAGGAAGAATTAAATCAGTTTGAAAGAAACAATGTCTGGGAATTAGTTGTCAGACCTAAGGACACCATGACAATAGGCACAAAATGGGTTTTTAGAATTAAAGTAGATGAATCTGGAAATATAGTTAGAAACAAAGCTAGACTAGTTGCACAAGGATATAGTCAAGACGAAGGTATAGACTATGAGGAAACTTTTGCACCTGTAGCTAGACTAGAAGCCATTAGGATCTTACTTGCATATGCTGCACATATGGATTTCAAGTTATATCAAATGGATGTGAAAATTTCATTTCTAAATGGTTTTATAATTGAAGATGTTTTTGTAGAACAACCACCTGGATTTACTAACCCCCATTTTCCAAATCAAGTTTTTAAACATTCTAAAGCTTTGTATGGTTTAAAACAAGCTCCAAGATCTTGGTATGATAGACTCAGCAATTTCCTTATTTCAAAAGGTTTTACTAAAGGGATTGCTGATCCAACTCTTTTCATTAAAAGAATTTCTAAAGATGTTTTAGTTGTACAAATATATGTTGATGATATTATTTTTGGATCTTCTAAACACTCTTTATGTACTGATTTTTCAAAAAGTATGCATAATGAATTTGAAATGAGCTTAATGGGAGAGCTTAAGTACTTTCTTGGATTTCGAGTATTTCAAATTGAAAATGGTATTATTTTGAATCAAAGTAAATATACAAAGGATCTTTTAAAACGTTTTTGTCTGGATAGTATCAAGGAAAGTGAAACTCTTATGAGTACTACCTGTAAATTGAATGCAGATGAAACTGGGAAACCAGTTGATCAAACAAATTACAGAGGTATGATTGGTAGTTTACTTTATCTTACTGCTAGTCGACCTGATATTATGTTTAGTGTGTGTATGTGTGCTAGATTTCAATCTAATCCAAAAGAATCTCATTTGCTTACTGTTAAAAGAATTTTTAAATATCTCAAACACACGGTTAACTAAGGTTTGTTTTACCC
The DNA here is from genome assembly GCA_963277665.1 of Viscum album. Classification (NCBI taxonomy): domain Eukaryota; kingdom Viridiplantae; phylum Streptophyta; class Magnoliopsida; order Santalales; family Viscaceae; genus Viscum; species Viscum album. The sequence continues at coordinate 1,930,230,521 of OY728133.1, forward strand.
AAAAGGAAAATCCTTTGAGTTAATGAGTTATTCAGATGCTGACTTTGCTGGTTGTAAGTTAGATAGAAAAAGCACATCAGGAACATGTCATTTGCTTCGAAAATCCTTAGTTTCATGGTGTAGTAAGAAACAGAACTCAGTTGCATTATCTATTGCCGATGTAGAATATATAGCTGCTGGTAGTTGCTGTGCACAACTTCTGTGGATGAAACACACTCTTTTGGACTATGGATATGTTTTTAAACATGTTTCAATCAACTGTGATAACACCAGTGCAATAAACATCTCTAAGAATCCTGTATCTCACTCTAGAACCAAACACATAGATGTAAGACACCATTTCCTAAGAGATCACTATCAAAAAGGTGATATTTCTCTTGAATTTATTGGCAGTGAACATCAATTGGCTGATATTTTCACTAAACCTTTAAGTTTGGATAGGCTAAGTAACATAAGACCCGAATTGGGAATGTTTAATCACAACCGATGTGAAAATCCTCACTGATGAGAAAATTCTCACCAATGTGAAAATCCTCACTGATGTGAAATTCTCACCGATGTGAAATTCTCACCGATGTGAAAATCCTCACCAATGTGAAATTCTCACCGATGTGAAATTCCTCACCAATGTGAAATTCTCACCGATGTGAAATCCTTACCGATGTACAATTCTCACCGATTTTTTTTCACCGATGATTAACTCACACTGATGAAATGTTTCCTAAAACATCTGTCGGCCTCCAAGAATATGAATCGTTTTATTTTATTTTATCTTACTCTATTTTAGTCGTTTATTTGGAATTCCTAAATGATAAAACTATGTCTAAGCCACTTCTTACCTCACCGAGCTCAAAATCTCTCAGCTTCAAACCTTAGCTCCCAAATCGGCCAAGAACCCTAAACCCACGATGGAAAAAACTAAGCTTCCTACCGTCATAGATGAAAGTGTAGAACCAAAAGCTAAGAAGCAGAAGACACAGCATAAAGCCAGTGTTAGTGAAGTCAGAACTAGATCGGGAAGGCGACCAGTGAATCCTCACTTGCAGAATAGAGACATAGTAATCAAGAAGGAACTGTCCGTGGAATGGCTACTGTCTATCAAATCGTTAGTACTCGAGATTCTGGAGGACCAGAAATGGGTGGATTGTTTCTCGAATAACAATGGCCCATACTACCCGAAGTTGGTAAAACAGTTCTACGAGTTTGTAACCTTCGAGAAGTCTGAAAATGAGAATCGGGTAAGCTCTTTTTTAAATGGAAAAGAGATGTCTTTTTCATCAATAGAGTGGGATGAGTGTTTAAAAGTACTACATTAAGGTGTCTCTGGTTATGTATCAAGAGCAATGCCACGTAGCAGTAGCATCTTTGATTATGAAACCGCCTTAAAAGAGGTGACTGGTAATGGGAATCAAAGGCAAGTGGTTGCTGCTGAAATGGATGGAGAGAATCGACTGCTCTTCAAGTTTGTTCAGCATGTGTTGATACCGAGGTGAGGAGACTTTTCAAATATGAGATATCAAGATATCTATCTTCTTCATCTGCTTAGACATGGTGTGAAAATCAATCGGTGCAGATTGTTAATGCTTCAAATGGAAGACATGATTAGACCAAAGTCAAAGACTAATGCTTTATTCTTTGCCAAGATGATTTCAGTAATGATAAAAGTGAAAGGAATAGCTGAGTCTCAGGATGAGACAGTTGTAGTCAGGAATAATTCTTGCATCACCTCGACAGTTTGTAAGTACATGAAAATTAACTGGAACCCATGGAAGGGAGAATGGGTCAGTGATGATCAGAAGATATATGATAGGTTTAATCCTGTGGATCATCCCTCAAGACCAAAGGATATGAGAGATCCGAGTCAGAGACCTAATAAAGAGGAACCTGTTTATAGTAATGAAACAGAATAAGAAACAGAAGAAGAAGAAGAAACTCCCATGGATGTTGGAGGAGATCCTGACTTGCCCCCAAGTCCTGTTGCAGAATTGGCTTATTCTAGGAAAGGAAAGGTAGAGGAAATTCTGTCTACTTATGAGGAAGACCAGTCTGTACCTCACCAAGAAGAAGAGGAAAAAGAGAATGTATCTGAATCGTCTGCTTCTGGTAGTTTAAGTATGAGTCCTTTGATTGGAAACTCAGCTATGCCGACTGCTGAAGTAGAAAGAGATACAGAAGAAGCTGTACCTGTATCAGAAGATCTTCTAGATGCTGCACCAATGGAACTTGTAGTAGAAGATTCAGATGAAGAGAATCCAGCACTGAATGCTGTTGTGATACATGAGAATGCACCCATTGAGGGGGAGCATCAATCTGTTCTTGGAAATGTTACAGTAGCTGTTGAGATTGGAGACTGGGTAGAAGACCCAGGGTTTATAGTCTGTGGATTGGATTATCCGGATTCAGATAATGAGATGTCTGTGAATAGACCGAAGACCAATTATGATCTTGCTTCTGAGTTGTTTCCCGATAATGTGGTCAGATTTCATGATCTGAATAAGCTGAAAGAGGACCTCAAAACCAGTTTTTTTGAAGAAGTGAAGTTAATGGAAACCTCTCTTGCATCCTCAATTCAATCAATAATGACTGATTCTGTAGTTAGTTTGGCCTCAGCAAGGGGATCTTCTGCAGTTGTCCCTAATGATTTTGTCTCTAAATCTGATCTTGAATCCATGAAGAATGAGCTGAAAGAATCATTCAGTGTATCAGTTGCTGAGATGAAGCAAAGATTTAATGAAGAAATGAAAATGTTAGAGAGATCCTTCGAGCTATCTCTGGCTTGTAATTTATCTTCTTTTGTGTCTGAGCTTATGGAAGAGGTGAAAGAGTTCCAGACTCAGTCTTCTAGAATCGAAGCAGATCTTGAAGCTCTTAGTACATCAGTTGCTGCTTTGGATTCTTATATAAGCTCCATGTCTCAAGCTGACAAGGACCTAGCTTATGTGAAGAGTGTAGTAAGCCAGTTTGTCTCGATGTTTGAAAGTTTCAAAACCTCAGTGAAGGACCACGTTCAATTACAGGACTCTCAAGTTCAAAGCCTAATCAGTGGTTTGTCTAAGAGTTTCAAAGAAACTGTTTCCTTCTCTCTTGGCCCTCTCACATCCAAACTATTAGTTGACCTGAATCTAGTTCGAGCAATGTTGAAGGAGGAGATTGGCTCTATTTCAACCAGTGGCTCTGTGGACTCCTCAGAGTTGAGCCGAGTGGTGCTTTCTACAAGAGATTCTGCTAGAGAAATAATGAAGATTGTTCAAGATTATATGAGAGAAGCCTCTGCCTCTCATGAAGCCATAAAGAGCAAAGTGGACTACTACTTCACTAGAATTTTCACCAAGCATCAACTCGATCACCACTTCAAGCTGATGTTGGAAAACATGAAGCTACCTCCAGTAACTCACGATTTTCGAGAACAAGTGAGAAAACTAAGACAATTGACTCCTGCCTTGGAGAAATTCATGGAGAACAAAGATGATTTCATCACTTCTATGGAAAGGGAAGGAGGAATTATTATGGATTTTAGAAATTTGTTGCTGCCCTTCTTGCATGTTGATGCCAGACCAGTCATCGTACCTCCAGCTTTGCCTGCTTCTGGCTCAGCTGCTTCCACAGTCCAGCTGACTCCTGCTCAAGCTATTCGAAGCCTCACACCAATGATCACCCAAAGATCTTCAACCTACAGGCCTGACTCTGTGTCAGTATCTCAGCCTCCTTTGATCATTTCTGGGGTTCCAAAACCTTCACCTGCATCCTCACCACCCGAACCATCTTCTGATCCCAATGGAAAATCTCACGTGGAAGATGTGGATTGATCCAGTGGCCAGGATTTTTGATAGGAAATCATTTGTATTCTGTTTCCGTACTTTCTAACTGCTCTAATACAGAGGAACTCTTTTTACTTCTCATGTTTTATTTGTCTCCTATATATGCTTTCCCACTTTTTGATTATCACAAAGGAGGAGAACAAAATGCGAGAATGAGAAATATTTTCAATGGAGAAAAATAGCCTTCTTTTCAATTTTATCTCTGATATTATTATGTTTCTTTTTACCTTCTTTACCTTATGATTGTTACCTCTGATAACTTATGTCTATATCATACTATTTCTATTATCTCTGATGCTATTTTCTCTGAGAAAATTGAATTCAATATTATACTCTTTACTATTATATTTTCACTATGTTAAATGCCCATATCATAAATTGTGATTATCAAAAAGGGGGAGATTGTTGACCTCACCTGTTTTGATAATCTCAATCATGTATTCATATGTGTTGAAAATCCCAATTATGTTTTCATTCTCTATGATATTTTTAAGTATCATTGATCTATACTTTAATTCTTTCAAATATGTGATCAAACCAATAATAATTTTTAAAATAGTCTTTGGAATATGTTAATCCTCATTTATCCATGTTCATACTAGTTATAAAATAATTCTAACACAATCGGATGTGTTTTGCATAAAACAGATAAGTAATCTGCCTATAGCTACTGATAAAGTGCTACCGGTACCCAGTCTACTGATAGACTTAGTCTACCGACAGACAGAGTCACCGATATACTTAACACAGAGCTACCGATGTGCTTATAAATGTAAGCTACTGACTTACAGACAGCTACCGATACAAACATAGAGCTACCGGTGTAAGTATAAATAGCTACCGATGGAATAAGAGTCACCGATGGACGAAGCTACTGACTTACAGACAGATACTGATACAAACATAGAGCTACCGGTGTAAGTATAAATAGCTACCGATGGAATAAGAGTCACCGATGGATGAAGCTACCGACGCATGAAGCTACCGACGCATGGAGCTACAGACGCATGGAGATACCGACGCATAGAGCTACCGACGCATGGAGATACTGATGCATGGAGCTACCGACGCATGGAGCTACCGATAAACAAAGTCACCGATACAAGCATATACCAACCGACGCATAGAGCCACCGATAGAGTCAAAGAAACTAATGAAATTGAGCTACCGATGTCCAAGCTACCGATGCTGATTACCTACCGATCACTCAACTCACTATTTGAATTTCTTTATTTCCTATATTTATTTAATCTATCCAACGGTCATATCATGTACATTTTAATGATTTGTCAAATATCTGATAAAGGTTGTCGGATGTTAGGAACCCGTACCTCGTACCTGCAGAAAGGAAATCTTTTCTGTCCCCTGTTTCCCGTGAGATAAATACGAGAAGACTACGCTGCCCAACCATAGAAGAGTATGGTGGATGAAATATACCAGAAACACAAGAACAAGAAGAATCAAGAGCAAAACCAGTTCCATCAAGAACACAGAGAAGCTCATAGACAATCAAACATACTCGAGAAGTGTTCTGTGCATATAAGAAGAACACTGAAGAACATCAACCACTACATTTTCACTGTCTGTGAACCTGGAGCATACGACACTCTGTTTATCAAACAGAAACGAGAAGAGGACTCAGACTCACTTCTGATCGAATCCAAAGGAGTTCAGAGCTACACCAAAATCACCAGAACCATCTCTAAACTCTACATCTCTTGTTCTGTGATTTATTATTATTCTTTTCGAGCAGTGTGTGTTATCTGCTGTATCTAACACATACACTGTCTCCTGTACTTAAACTGGAGGATATGTAAATCCTTACCAAATTCTTGCATTCTATTCTTTCCCACGAATAACAGTGGGAGAGGTCGTGTGTGACCTGGACAGCTGGTTGCTGTTGTACTGTTTCCCACGAATAACAGTGGTAGAGGTCTTGGACCTGGACAGTTGTAAACTGTTGCTCCCTGATCCAGGGTGTGGATCATTTTTATATAAACTTTTGAGAGGACTAAGTCTCGGCTTGAGACTGTACCTCTTGGTTACATTTGTTGTGCCATCTCTTTCAAAGTTTTATTCCGCTACTAATCACTTTAAAACTAATATTGTTTTTAAAGTTACTTTTCTAATTAAATTAGCAAGTGTTTATGTTAAGTGTAGATTAGTAAGTTAGTTTCAAAAGATAATCACTCACACCTGTATTGATTAACTGGGAATTAATCAATCCCTTGAGAATCTAACAGAACCTCTACTTTAATATAAATTCACTATAGTTTAATTTATTATTTTATTTGGGGGTCTTTAAGACACTGTTTTTAAATACAGAAATTTTAATTGGTACTCAATTCACCCCCCCTCTTGAGTAAACCACTCCGACCAACAAGATTGAATTCTAAAAAAACATGGAAAAAGGGGCACTATATGTTATTTATAGTGAAATGGGTTAGGGAACCAACTAAAATTTCCATATCCTCCTTCATTAGAAGACAAAACTATTTAATGATGGATTTTGTTTTACTTCACTAGAATATCAGTCTCAGTAATGTGTTCTCACCCTCAAATTGCAATGCACGGTTCGAAAAAACTCACATATCATTTGTATATACCTTAATACTACTACTGAACTCTTATTGACAATTTAGATGGAGTGGTAAGCTTCCAAATGTATGGTGATAGAAAATTCCAATATAACTTTATAACATATAAAATAAAAAAAATGTAACTCAGGTATAGAAGTTCGTTACTGGTTACCATTTCAGAAAATATAGCTAAAAAATATGACATCTATACTATTTGATGTTCAGTTAAATTTTCAATAGAAATTTCATAAAAAAATATTATTATTCCACAATAATACACAATTACAAATTCTCAATTAATGTAAATCCAACAACATGTTTGTGCTCAAATTTCAAAAGGAAATAATTATTCATTTTAATAAAATTTGGCAATTTTTGTCTATATCGGTGATATATGAATGTAGGATTAATGTCTATGAAAATTAATAAGAATTTTAAGGAATAAGTACTTGTAAATAAAACCATTATCTCTCTCTAAATAAACCAGTGATCACACTTTATTTAAATTTTTCAATTCACACCGCATAGTTTAAAAATTTCAAAAAATGTAACTAAATCATTATTCTATTGAATAAATATAAACTAAGGTAAAATTGAACTAGAGTTTAGAAAGTAATGGAGTTAATCCAGAATGTTTTAATTTTTAATTTTATGTTGATCATTGAAAAATGAAAAATAATGCCATGAGAGGAATTTAATGTGAATAGTAGCCTTAAGTGGATTACATAGGGTGACAAATATGAAAATATTCTTCCATTAAAATCATTTTAGTTAACCCAAAAAAATTGAAATAAAATTATAAATTATAACATAATAAAATTTAATACCACCCCTACACCTATTCGAAATAGAATACATAAAGTAAGCAAAATAACATTTATTCATTAGTATTCGTCTTTAAATATAAATAAATCCACCCATGTTGGTTCTTTATTACCTTATATAAATAGTTTGAACTAATATCGATTAATTTTAAATGGAACATTCTTCCCAAAGTCTCAAATCTAGGTAGCACCTATCAGGAAAATTTACGTTACAATAAAAGGACCATCCCATTTGGAAAGAAATTTACAGAGGAAAATATTATTCTTGGAGTTGAATAGATGCATCTAACTTCAACATGAAATTATATATTCCATATCAACACTCCATGTAAATATTTTTTTTATCTTTAAAAATATGATCATTTTTAAAATCATTATTTATTATCTCCTCCAACACCACAAAAATCTACTTCCCCTCATCTGCAGTCTCAAATAAATTCAGATTACATAATATTACATCCCAAAAATAATTATAAACATCTTCTATAGGAAAACAAAAATCAATTTAAAAAATATTACTATTATTTGGAATCCCTATTTGAGTCTTATAGGAATTCTTATATTATGAAGGAGTATTCTCAAACATCAAGCTCTAATCATTAATGTTCGAGTTAATAGTGTTCTCAAAAATAGTATTACTAACTATATTTTAAAATTTTTCCATTTTATTCATTTGTAGGTGATGGGGTATATAAACATTAATACATACCCAAAATAGTTTTAAAAATTAATCCATGTTCTTACTACTGTTATTAGTATCTTGGATATTATGAATATATTTAGACATCTAAAATATGAGAAAAAAAATTCTCTTGAAAAACCCGATCACCACCATAGCATCATGTGTTCTAGATGGAATAACATCAATCCATTTCATAACATAATCAATATCATGTATGATATAAAATTATCCCAAGTAATTAGTAATGTAAAAAAAAATCCATTCAATAGACATCAACGACATCATAAAAGAACATAGTTTATTGTGTGATCACATATTTTTGATAGATGTTTCCTTGGAATCGACATAACGTACAAGACCGACAATACTCATAAGAATCATTGAAAATTATGGGACAATATTATCTTGTATGTAGCTCCTAATTACCAGTCCAATATGTCCCAAAGTGGCCAAAATAGGTAAAATTATGCCTAAAATATCAAAAATGAAGTACTTTTACAATTCAGAAAACATATCCAAAAAATATTGTGATATCCATCAGTTCATGAGTAAGGATCATCAAAAAAATATTTATTATAATAAAAAATTAGTCTTGCAACGTGTGTCTAGGACAAAAAGTGTGAATAAATTTAAGAATCATTGTAACTCAAAATTTTGAAATCCAAGGAATATTATCTACATTAGTAGAATAAAATATATCCCCATAAATAATATATCTAATATTTTCAAAAAAAATATAGACCAAATTTAGAATTTGTCCTACTCAAATTATCGCACAAAATGATCTCAATTCCATTCCAATGTTGGATATCAATATCAAATTCCTAATGTAACAAAATCCATCTAACTATCCTTTGTTTTAACACTTGTTTTTCATGAGATATCAGATAGCATAGTGATAATCAAAAACCACAAATTTAGTTCCCAAAATATAAATTCTAAAAATATAAATGTTAACGACTATGGAAAAAAATTCTTTCTGAGTTTTGGATAAACTGGATTGAGAAACATATGGAATCCAAAAATCATAAGAAATGTCTCAGGATTTCCTCTCTAATATTTTCTCAAGAAAATTCCCCAATAATAACTATGAGGAATCAGCCATAAACACAAAAGGAAAACTCTAATCAAGTGTTTGAACTATTCTTTTGGGAACAAGATTATGTTTATTCCATTGAAGGCTTCCATACACTTCACATCAAATGTAAAAATGGAGTTATTTTTGAGTAATTCAATTAAAAAAAGTATTATGATTAAATTTTTTTTTAATATTATATAGAAACAACATGCATAAGAAAAGATCTAATGTGTTTAATAGTTATTGAAGAAGGGAGGGATGTTATGATGTCAGCCAAAGAATTTCCCACCCAAATTCCATTCTTCTACAATTCATGAACAATTACATTCCATTTTCATCCATAAAATGAAAATTTTCATTGTTCAAAATCTGGTTCATCTTGGTGACGATTCTAAGAACTTTTATTGATCTCCTCCAAATGATCTCAAAATATGGACCTTATGTTGTAAATTCATTTATAAACACCTTCGTTAATTAATCAATAAAATTAAAAAAAATTCCAAAAATACCTCTTTGGAAGGTGGAAGGAGAATAAAAAATTAAAAATGATATTTTATGGTATCCAAAGTTACTGCTAAAACATCTGAATCTTTTATTATCTAATTGTTATAGAGAAATGTGAATTTAAAAATAACCAAAACATCTATCTCGGAAGAATTAATGGGATTAACTAGCTATCCACTCAATGATTTGATCTTGAAAAGGAATGGTAAAGCAGTCCTTCATAGTTATCGTCTATGGCATCCTGTAATCAATGCATACCCTCCAATTTTTGTGTAATATATTAGGATCTAACTCTCAAAATTCAATTTTCAGAACCTTAAATACACCCTTCATAGGAATAACTTTAACTTGTTTTATCCATTGATTGTAAAAAATTACGGAGATTATATTCCCATATAATAAGGTGTTTACTTATTTTAAACTAATTCTATATGTATAGGATACTATATCCTTTGAAATTTTCTAATAGGTTATAAATCATCCTCTTGATGAATTGTATACAACCACAAAAAAGTAATATAACCTTGAAGATCATCTACATTCAATCACAATGCATTTTTATTCATCCAATGAACCTCTAAGAGTTTATTCTCTTGACCAATTGACTACCCACTTACAATTATAATAGAAAAATAATGTTTTTCCTCAAGGTATGTATATTTCATAATTTCTTGAAATGTTCTGAGTTCATTTATTGATGGTCTAACCTTTTTAATAAAGAATGTTTTATGGTTTCAGAGAGTTCATTTTTAACCACTAAATCATCTTAATGAATTGAAGAATTAAAAACTCATAAACTCGCAGTAGATGCACTTTCATGTAGAAAATTTTAGTTATCCTTTGATGAAATTTCAAATAAAAGTTCATAGAAATGTGTTACATTTTGAATATTAATTTGATAAATTTCATGTAGATACTAAATTGGATTTATCCATAAAATAAAATTAAAAATTCCAATATATTTAAAAAATTATTCATAAAAATACTCATAAATTTTAGTATCGCTCTCCAAAAAATATTATTATAGTGCTAAAAATTTTCAAAATAGGAAAAAAATCAAAAGATAAATTCAATTTCATATTTACCATTACAAATGATTTCATCATTTTCATATTAAAAATCTTCTATAGCTGAAAAAGACTCTTTTCCAATATAATGTACATTTTTCAATGAATCTTGAGATATGTTATCTAAAATAAAAATAGTAAAAAACTATGTACAAAACCAGTCGATTATGATTAATTAATGTGTAGAATGGTCTTCTATTGGGTGTGTTAATATCACATTTTTTAATTCACAATATTATCTCAATAATATAAAGATATATTACCTTTATGAACATTTATTATTTCTTTAAATGTTTTCATGAAAATTCTTCCTAAAATTAAGGGTGCATGTGAACAAAATGGCCCGCTCCCATGTCTAGAGAATATAATTAGTACGGAAAAATAATTATTTTACCCTTATTAATAGATATTCAATAAATCCATCTGGATTGGATACACTCTTATTAGATATCAGGATGAGAATCCCATATTTCTTGAGCTATCTAACCTACAGTGAACAAAACATAGAAAAAGAGATCAAATTTATTGAGGCTCTTAAATCTAACCCGCATATTCCAAATGATGATTTCCTACGACACATTAGATAGTATAATTACATGGATCCCCTAATTTAATAGTTTGTTGCATTTGAATCATATAAGATACGTTTATCTATAAATTCAATTTTTGACCTCCCATGAATTTCCTTTTTTGAGTACACATATCCTTATGTAATTTATCATATCAAGCGATTTTTTTACCACATCAAGAAACGGAAAATGAATATGGAATATACTAAATAATTATAATTCTTATTTTTCCATTTTAGTTTCAAAATTATATTTAATTGGAGATCTACCCAAAGGATATGATGGTATCTTCCTATTAATTTATCGGTCATCATGAAATTACTTATTCCTGTTTTAAAAGACTATAGAGTTTCTAAAATAATTAATGGTTTATTTTAGTTTGATTACCCACTTCTTGTTTTATATTTCTTGATCAAATGGTATTTGGATAGTAGGTACATAAAATGTTTTAGTTGGTTCTTTAACAATTTCTAAAAGTGGTAAAATAATTTTAAAATTTGGAAAAATAATCATAGTTGTTGTGTTTCCACTTATTCATGTGATTTTAAAATAGTTCCCTATGATTGAAATTTTTTGCAGGCTCATTAATAAAAATTCATCCTTATAGATCATGAATTTTAGTTCTACATCTAAATATAATTTCACTGACATTCTCTATTCCTCCTAGATGTACATTGGATTTGGATAGAAAATTTGAACTATTTTGACTCATTAAACCACTAATTTAGATTTCCATTAGACCTATTTCTATTGAAATTTTTCTATAGAAACACTTTTTGTGGTTGTGAAATATCTTGATTCTTATTGACTCTATATTCAATCAGTGATTATTTTCATTGATTGAATTGTTATTTTGGATTATCTAGATTCTTTAATTTTATGAAATCCCTCCCATATTGGTTTAAATGAGGATTATTCCTAGGATAATTATCAATATTTTAGGGTTATAAATTTATGTTCTATTGATAATTAGGTCTAAATATATTTTTATATTTTTTGTTGTTGTATTTTTTAAAATTTATATTTCAATAAAATGACAAAATTGATGTTTTTGGTTGGGATAATTGATGCTATAATTTATATGGAATGGTTTTCCAAGAAATATCACATTGATAAATTCAAAAGATTATAAAATCTATTAAATGTGTTCCTTGAAATGATAAGGGGAAGAATAAATTCCACGTTGTATGTGTTTGGGATTGGCTACTTTATGTTGGGATTGTGAAGGGGCAATAATAGTGAATATTTTCACCTTCAAAAGATCACGCAACTAGTTCTCTCTTTGACTATTTTCAGAATCATGAGAAGAAAGTTCCACAAATATATTAAAATGAATTATATACCTTTTACTGAATTATTGTGAATTTTGGGCCATGTTTTAAATTTGGTTCCTAAAGTTTATGTGTTTTTATCGTCTAAATACTCTCTTGCAGTAATCTCTATCATACACCTATCCATAAAGACCGATCTATAATAAAAAATATTTGATAAATAGATTTCCATAAATTTTGTGATGAGGGAAGCTAGTGAAAAGCTTCTTAAATATCTCCCAATGAATAGAGAGAGACTTCCCTTAGAGTTTATTAATTCTATAGAAATCATTATCAGAAAACAAAATCCTAGAGGCTGGGAAAATTTTTTGGAGAAAAATTGTCTTAAACTAATTCCAACTAGAAAGGGTAGTGGAAAGTGAGAAGTAAAACAACTATTTTTTCAATCTTCCTAAAGAAACAAAAACTCTATCATTTAATATTGGTCTTCACATTACCATTATGGATTCATGGTGATACACACCATGTGAAATTATTACAGGTGCTTATAAGTTCCTTCCCCGGATAGTCCTTGAAATTATGGCATATGATAGATTATGCCTTATCATAGTTCAAAACATGGATCAACATTATGATTTACCGAATATTTACATTGTTTTTCTACACTAGGAGTATGATGGTCCTTCAACGTTATACATTCTTCCATTTTTTCTAGGATTTATAAATTTTTTGTTTCTATAGATTTTTTAGTGGTTTCTTTGTAATATTGGTATTTTCACTAAATTATGAAACACTACAACTTGATTATTTTTCTATTTTTCTACTATTTAATTTATAAGAATTTATGAATGTTCATATTCTGATTTTTTTTATATTTATAATCATATAGAATATTTAATTATGAAATACTAATTTTTTAGTTTTAATTTTGTTTTTTAAATCTTATTACAGTTTTTTTAAAAGGGTCAAAATATTTGCTATTCTCCCTATAAGTGGCACCAATTTATGATAGTGATTTTAAATTCTATTAAAATTTAAGTGATTGTTTATGAACCTATGAACTATAGTTAAATAATATCAATTGTCTCCACCTAGAGATACCACTGTGGAGTAGTTATTTGGTAACGTGTAGTTAGGTATTTTATTATTTTAATAGTTTTAAGTAGAATTAAAACTAATGTAATAGATACTTTTATATGTTTAATAATCAATATTGAATTAAAAATCAATTTAAATCCAAATAAATAATAACATCAATGCGTTTAACAAATAAGTGAGAACATCAACCAAACTAGCGATTCATATAGATCAATCATTCTTCATCTTTTTTAATTGTTTTCACAATAGTAAATATCTTAATGAAATATTGAAATACAAAATACAAAATAAGATATAATAAATTAAATTTATACCGAAACTATGATATTGTAATCATAACTCTTTTCTAAATGATTTGGCCTTTGATTTCAATGATCACATAAAATAACAACACGAACAACACTCTCTATACTCACAATTCATTGATTGATGTTTGTGAAATTTAAATAGAATGAATCATTGTACAACTGCAAATCAACTCTAAATATAGAGACACATTCAATTGTCATCACATTCAAATCATATATGTGACATGCTCAAAATGAATGATGTATAAATAAAAAAGGACATATGATTAAAACATTAAGACACAGTCACATTTTCAAATTTCACGATTCTATAAGGAATTAAAATTTCAAAATTTATCTATTTAGAAACATAATAAAACATTACCATGTGAATAAAATAATTGAATCCAGAAAATTATCCAGACATATATGAGGAGAATCGACACACTTAAATCTTCATCTTTATTGGATACTATAGTAACTACAGAATCCCATAAAATCATCTGGTTTCTCTCTTGATTTCTCCACTTCTAATGTCTCTAAAATTTTTATATCAGTTGTTTCATGTCTCTAAGTTTTATGAACCATAATATTTTAAATTTATCTAATTTTACAAAGATAAATTGTTTTATCTTACATTATATACTACATAAACACATCTTGTGAATAATGAATTGTTATTTATAATTGATATAGAAATGTGAACCGATGGCCTCAACTATTAGAGTCATTTTAATTAAATCCCATTTTTCAGAAGATGGAAGGGAGGAATCTTCATTCTGGGTTTCCCATGTGGATGGCCATGTCGAGATTTAATAATTGAATTTTGAATGATATATCTTATTATAAAAGTTTGATTTAGTAACGACTTCCACTCGGGCGATGTTAGTCAAGCCACCTCTATAAGGCCCCAGCCTTAAACCTTACTTAATCTTGAGTTATTACAAGATTACACATTTATGATCTTTTCAGGATTAGAGTTTTAGAGAATTAGATCATAAAACTTTAATTACATTCTACATTTAAACAAAGTTGTTACATAAAATATAGTATTCATTTTTTTCCATCAATGGAAACATATTGAAAAATAAAGCATGGATTCTTTCTTGGCACTTCCTTGACACAATCATCATATCATGTACCTTTCCCTTGACCTGTGAAAAACATTTCAAAAAAAACATGGGATGAGCATAAAAAGATCAGTAAGGGTTATAAAAATATGGAAAAGAAATAAGAGTTCATATATACATAATAATGAAATCATACTTTACCCATAAAACATAGGCACTTTAACATACCTCATCAAATCATGAATAAATCATAGAAATCATAAGACATAAAAGGTAACTTGAGGCATTCATAACATTATTACGTAGGCAGTAACCCTCTTGGTTACGTTTGGAATAAACACCACCGTATATTCCCTATATCTCTTCAGAGAAAACAGAACATTTCACTCCTTCGTGTTATCCAATGCATTGCAGAGCTATATTGGCCTCACCCGCACTTAGTTTATCACGGAACCACCCGTCTTCATAACAATTCCCAAGAACCATAACATAATCTTATCACATGAAACATGCATAAAGGAATCATAACATTTCTACCTTTCAATAACAAGATATCAATACAACACATTAATATAAAAACATTATGAAAACAATTTTCAATACCAAAAGAAAAGAAAAGTAAAACATGGTATTTATTTTTCTTTTAAAAAGAAGGTATGGCTTGTAGAGGAAGTCGAAACTCAAATAATGGTCACAACAGCGGAGAAGTCATTGTTGCCGCATACGTATGACAAAAACATTCCCTTTTTTCGTTTAGTAAATGCTTTGTAGAAAAAAGATTCCTTTTGAATAAACGTAAAAGTCAAAGGGGTTTATACACCATACAAAAGAAAGTTGTGTATAAAACAAAATATGACTCAATGAAAGGAGATTGAGACGAAGTCCCATACAAACACAGTATCCTTGGAATAAGGATAAATGTGTTACATAATTATGTGTGACAAACTAATACACGATATATAAGTGGGTATTAAGTGTAAAACAATCAAAAGACATTCACACATAATCATATAACGACATATTCATGGTGTACAAGTTTATTCCAAAGAATCAAAATTGCGATAAGAAGTTGCCTTGCAAAAATTCTACAGCCTAACGTCGTCACTTCAAAATTCATAAAAAGAGTTTATGAGAGATAAAAAGGGTATATCATCATTTGGTCATAAAATTTACATCAATAAGGATATATAAAAACATATCCCAAAATAATAGTATGTGAATTAAAAGACATAACAAAATAAGTCTTTTAAAAAGAGGAGGGTGAAAGGTTCCCTTACCGACATGGGTAACTTTCGAAACATACACAACAATGAAGAAGGGTCATACAATAAATATGTAAATACCCATAAATGAAATTATATTACACAAAGAGTATAATAATGGGATGTACATACACCACTCGAAGGAAATGTTGTAAAATGTAGCATAAATCTCACGGGACTAAAAGTGAGATGAAAAATCCCTTACGAAAACTCGACAGCCTAACGGTGCCACTTAATACTTCCAAAATGGATTGATGAGAGAAAATAGGGTCTCTGATCATATGAACATAAAAATTACAGTAATAGTAATATAAAAGAACATCCCAATCATAAGTAAGATGAGCTTAAATGGAATGACATAAAAGAGTGTACTTAAAATGAAAGAGAGGGGTAGGTTCCCTTACCTTGGGTCCCACTTGACTCGATCGTTCTTTAATCTCCTGAATAATAAACTTGAGTTAATTTCTACTTCCTTAAGAACCTTTTTCAAGTTCATTATTCCTTTTATATCACTTATTACCATGTCATGATCACTATGTTATTATTTAAGATAATAACGGTCATTTTAACGATCATTGGTACTTGAGTCAAAAATAAACTCTTTATAATTACAAGTTGTTCATGTGGTAAAATATCCATTGTATCCATAATTTTAATAATGATTTAGATATCACATATATCATATATATCCATTATATTAATGAATTTATAATATTACATAACATTTAGAGTTAAGAAATGAAATGCACAGTTCATGGAGACGGTAAGCCGTACGTACGCATGAACACTACTTCCATTTCTATTTCATATTTAATGGAACAAAAACATAATGATACATAATAGTATTTTAATTCTAGTATTTTATCATATATAATATCATTAAATATATCCTTTATATGTACCACATATGGTATTAACGAATCAAATCACTTTGAGGGGGCGGTAGTCCGCACTTCCTAAAATGAAGATATCGCATATACGCATAATGGAATCCATAAAGGTATGCTATAAATGTAAAATAAAGAAACTTAAGGAAAACATAAACATATTATATATCATATATAAATATAGTGACATCTTAATGGGCACCATGAAAGGTGTTAATAGAAGATTGAACAATCATCGTTTCGTGAGGCAGTAATTTGCCATCCACAGAAACAATATGTTCTTTAACCACTAGACGAAGGTGTGTGTAAGTGTAGATCAAATCCATAACATAAAAACATCTTAGTGTATTGAATATACTGGTTTTGTTACAAAATAATGGAATAAAAAGAGTGTAGTGGGGTGGAGAAGCAAAATAAAACCAATGGACTCAAGTGAATACATTACCTTACAATCGAGTAACTCCCTTTGGTTTGAGCTCAAAGGCTTCCTTGGGAATACTTCTAACCAATGTGAGGCTTATAAGAGTTATAGAGGGATTTTTAGAGAAACAATGGGGAGGTTTTGGCCGATCCAAATGCTTTTTATGTGTGGGTAATGGGGTAGAGGTGGGGGCCTTTTATAAGAGGAGAGGAGGGGCACTCTTGGAAATAAAGAAATGGTACTTTATTTTAGAATGAGTTTCAGATTTTAATGGTCTCACATTGATGTGTTTCTAGTATAAGGTGATAAGGGTTTGAAATCCACCAATCCAATAGGTTTTGTACATGTGTAGATCTTATATTTTACATTACCTTTCCATTTTATTTAAATCATTAAATAATGAGGTCATCGCTGCATCTTCATGATGTCTAAATTAATTTAATTTATTTAATGTCTAAAAATTATAAAAAACTACTATGATGTGGGAAATATATTTAGCTTTCCAATGACTATTTATAGTAAAAATTATGACTTGTATAACCCCATGTAAAAAAATTTTTAGTTAAACAACTCATGTTTGTGACATTTTAATTTTAACATTAAATAAAAAGGTATTTATGTCATTTTCCAACCAAAGTGGATCCATGGGGTCCCCAAGTTTACCCATGGATTTTCCTGGTCGTCCATGACTCATCCAATGAGGGTAAGACATGTTTCTAGGTCATTTCATATTATTAAAACATTATTTTTACCTTAAACTACAATAATTCCCTCTAATCGCGATTAAAAACTTAATAAGTTACTATTCACCAAAATATTATTTTCACCCCATTAAACCACATTTTAATTATAAATGACAACCATGTATGTCATATTTTTTAAATTAAAAACACAAAGGTGGAAAAATTTCATTTAAATGGAAAATCAGTTTTTATAAGTACTACTTAGTGGTTTCACTATTCATCAAAAATTGAAGTTTTTCAGAAAATTACTAAAAATTCACCCTAAGCTATATTTGATATTCCGAATTCAAAAATAATTTATATTTTAAAAAATTCATAACATATAAGTTACAATAATTAATTTAATAATTAATTCCCGTTGTCAGAACAAATAACGTGTTTTTATGAAACAATATATATCAAAAGATTGACACTAGTTTAAGTCAAATTTCAAAGTGAAATTAATTCCAATGACCAATATTTGATTAAATGGTAAAAATATATTCTAATTTAACTTTAAAACCATATCAAAAGATAATCTAATCATATAAATAAATTATATTAAAAAGTGGTTTTGAATTAAAATACAATAGTTTTCACTATTCGTTAAAAATTGAACTTTTTCAGAAAATTACCAAAAATTAAAACAAAGTAAATTTCGATGTCCCGATTCTAAAAAAGAATTTTATTTTGTCAAATATAAGACATTAAATTGTAAAAAGTGGATTTAAAAGAGGTTCACCATTAAAAGGCGGTTAATCGACCTTTTAAACAATATTATAATGTTTACGCTTAAAATTGGATTCATTCACATTTTTAATCCTCTAACATTTATTGTAAAAAGTAAAAATATTTGACAAACATATATAATAATTTTTTAGTTATTTATATTCATTACTTCCATCACAACAGCTATGCACTAACTACCATTTAAAATAATATTATTTTATTAATAGAGTGCAACATAATATTCCCAAGAAACTCGTTGTTGCGTGTTGGGTACGCCATCGAGCATAGCATCCCCTTTTAAGTTATATTAATATTTTATTCACAAAAACAGATTAATGTGAAAATTTCATACTCTTTATTTACTTGAAGTGTTCCATCCTTCCCCCCTTTTGGGAATTGCGTCCTCACAATTTTAAAATTGGGCTAGGAAACTTCATTGAAAATCTCACATCGGAACAAGAGTCAGTAAAACAATCACTTTAAAATAATGAAGGATAAGTACAAATGTCACCCAAGTTAACCCATTCTAAGATTACAAGTATGAAAATATGGACATAGAAAGAAAAAAAAGGGTCATGTTCTGATTGGTAGTGATAGTGAACATGTCTAGGAGAAAGTTAACCGTAATAAAATCCCAAACTTGTGATCCGTTAAACGGTATTCGATTCCCCAGTTGGAAAACATAACAGAAAACATTTTTGTATTAAGTTACTTTTCATTAAGGAATTTATTATCGAGCTTAACTAAATCATAATGAAACATACTTACTTGTCATGTAGACTTTCAACTTTTACTAGATTCCTTAATAAAACTCCCATTTTCTACAAAAGATGCGTTTTTTTGGAAGACTTGTTCACATTAACAGTACTATAATCAATTTCTAGAGAATCACCTAATCCACAAAAGAGAACTATATACTTCCCATGTCTTTAGACTCTAACCAAAACCAAAACCAAAAGGGTTAGTATAAGATCAGATAATCCAGAAAAGGATAACCCTTTATAAAAAGAAAATCTATTCTTAATCTCTAAAATTTGACCAACAAAACACAAAGTTCAATGAGGACCATTCGATAAACAATTTGTCCATAAAATTATTTAATGTAAACCAAACTAAGATTGAAACCCAAATATTTGAAGGATTTAGTCACATATTCTTCCAAGTTAAATCGTAACATTTATCTCCAAACAACATCAGTTGCTTTTAAAGTCTCGTATTGAAAAGTAATTAACATAATCACATATCCTCCATGATAGGTTAATAATTTTCATAAATAACCCAAAATCAACTTACTCTTAATTCATAACGTCACCTAACTAAAAATAATAAGTCATACTAACCAGTGACTTCATGTAGTCCAGTGGTTGGTGATAAATACCAGTTGCACTTTGGTTGTGGGTTCGATTCCCGTAGCTTTTTCTGACACGACAGGTTTTCACACTGTCTGCGTGTTATCCTTTTTCCAAACTATATAATTCTCAAATCATTCCCCAAAATGAGATAAAATCATCAAAAATAACTATAACATAATTTAACCTCAATTTTATCTCATTCCTTTCACTTCCATCATAACATATAGTAACCCATAATTACCTGAAATGTAAGGATCATATAAACCCAAATAGTTCTTTATAACTATGTCCACAAAAGAATAGATAACTATTCCTTGAATAAAATTTTCATATATTAAACATCAGGGTTACACATACTATAAAAAGTCTTCTAATGTAACCCCATCATCAAAAGAGACTTAATACTCTTAAGAATATCACTATAACTCTTGAATCCCTTATATGTTGACTTTTTACTCATTCAACATTATTCATGATCCATTAACCATTCCTTTCCAACTTATTCTGAAATACTTCTTTCCTACAAACAAAATCCTGAATCATATCATAAGATTCCAAAAAAGGAAAACAAAAGTTATAAAATAATCTATACCTTTGATTGATCATTGTCAGTTTCTTCATCCTCAATCGGGATGGAATTAGGTATTGGTAAAAGAGTATTTGTACGATCTTTGTGATCCCATTCACGAAACTTCTTCATAGGACATGTGTTTGCATAATGACCATGAACACCACATTTAAAACATTCAATTGATCCCTCATAAAGAACTTCTTTCCCTTTCCTCGAGTCAACTGGATGCTTACTTTTTCCATGGCAGGTTCTTGCTTTATAAACATCATTTACACATCTATAGCATATTTCTGACCCATTGAAACATTTTCCTAGGTGTTTTTTTCCACATCATTGACACATTGGTTTTTTAACACACTTACCTTTATGATTGTTACTTGTACTTCGGTGGGGATTTGTTTCTCACATATATGATGACTTAGAGAAATCACCAAGGTTTAGGTGGTCAATCATGACTCTAGATAGTTTGTTGAGGATAAACACAACATTTCTCATTGCGGCTCCCATATCATTCAGTTGCTCGCTCAAAAAACTAGCACAGTTTCCTTGACATCCACTGTTAATTTGGTGCCTACTAGATCCATCCATTTACAAAAACCAAAAAGGTCAGTGTGAGTATATCAAAAAAACCATCATGTACTAATGAGGAAGATAAACACTAAGATATACTTACTAATTCACTTTATCTAAAACTAGGACTCTTTCTGAAATCCTAACCATTATGGTAATGTCACTTATGCTTAAAGAATACCCTAACCTCTAAAGTTATCTAAACCGACCTTTGATACCAACTATAAGGCCCCAGCCTTAAACCTTACTTAATCTTGAGTTGTTAAAATATTACACATTGAAGATCTTTTCAGGTTTAGAGTTTTAGGGAATTAGATCATAAAACTTGCATTACATTCCACATTTAAACAAAGTGGTTACATAAAAGATAGTATTCATTTTTTTCCATAAACAGAAACATATTTAAAAATAATCCGTGGATTCTTTCTTGACACTTCCATTACACTATCATCATATCATGTACCTTTCCCTTGACCTGTGAAAAAAAATTCAAAACAAAACTAGGGATGAGCATAAAAAGCTCAGTAAGGGTTATAAAAATATAGAAAACAAACAAGATTTCATATATACATAAGAATAAAATCATACATTACCCATAAAACATAGGAACTTTAACATACCTCATCAAATCATGAAAAAATCATAGAAATCATAAGACATAAAAGGTAACTTGAGGCATTCATAACATTATTACATAGGGAGTAACCCTCTTGGTTACGTTTTTAATACCCACCACAGTATATTCCCTAAATCTCTTCGGAAAAACCTTAACGTTTCAGTCATTTGCGTTACCCAATGCATTGGTGAGCTATATCGAGCTCACCTTCCCTTAGTTTATCATGAAACCACCCGTCTTCATAAAAATTCCCAAGAACCATAACATAATCTTATCACATAAAACATGCATAATGGAAACATAACATTTCCACCTTTCAATAACAAGATATCAATACAACACATTGATATAAAAACATTATGAAAACCATTTTCAATACCAAAATAAAAGAGAATTAAAACATGATATTTATTTTTCTTTTAAAAAGAAGGTATGGCTTGTAGAGGAAGCCGAAACTCAAATAATGGTCACAGCGTTGGAGAAGTCGTTGTCACTGTATACATATGACAAAAACATTCCCTTTTGTCGTTTAGCAAACGCTTTATAGAAAAAATATTCCTTTTGAATAAATGTAAAAGTCAAAGGGGTTTATGCACCGTATAAAAGAATGTTGTGTATAAAACAAAATATGCCTCAATGAATGGAGATTGAGACAAAGTCCCATACAAAGATGGTATCCTTTGATTAAGGATAAATCAGTTACATAATTATGTGTGACAAACGAATACACAAAATATATGTGGGTATTAAGTTTAGAACAATCAGAGGACATTCACACATAATCATAGAATGACATATTTAAGGTGTATAAATTTATCCCAAAGAATCAAAATTGGGTTATGAAGTTCCTTTGCAAAAATTCGACAGCCAAACGGCGTCACTTCAAAATTCAGAAAAAGAGTTGGTGAGAGATAAAAAGGGTATCTCATCACTTGTTCATAAAATTTACATCAATAACGATATATAATAACATATCCCAACATACCAGTATGTGAATTAAAATACATAACAAAATAAGTCTTTTAAAAAGAGGAGAGTGAAAGGTTCCCTTACTGACTTGGGTAACTTTCGAAATGTACACCCCATTGAAGAAGGGTCATACAATAAATATGTAAATACCCATAAATGAAATTATATTACACAAAGAGTATAATAATGGGATGTACATACACCACTCAAAGGAAATGGTGTACAATGTAGCATAAATCTCCCGAGACTAAAAGTGAGATGAAAAATCCCATACGAAAACTCGGCAGCCTAATGACGCCACTTAAAACACCCAAAATGGATTGATGATAGAAAATATGGTCTCTCATCATATGAAAATAAAAATTACAGTAAGAGTAATATAAAATAACATCCAAATCATAAGTAAGATGAGCTTAAAAGGAATGACACAAAAGTGTGTACTTAAAAAGAAAGAGAGGGGTAGGTTCCCTTACCTTGGGTCCGACTTGACTCGATCATTCTTTAATCTACTGAATAATAAACTTGAGTTAATTTCAACTTCCTTAAGAACCTATTTCATGTTCATTATTCCTTTTATATCACTTATTACCATGTCATGAACACTATGTTATTATTTAAGCTAATAACTGTCGTTTTAACGATCATGGGTACTTGAGTCAAAAATAATCTCTTTATAATTACAAGTTGTTCATGTTGTAAAATATCCATTATATCCAGAATTGTAATAATTATTTAGATATCATATATATCATATATATCTAGTATATTCATGCATTTATAATATTTCATAACATTTAGAGTTATGAAATGAAATACACCATTCATAGAGACAGTAAGTCGTACGTACGCATGAACGCAACTTCCATTTCTATTTCATATTTAATGGAATTAATACATAATGATACATAATAGTATTTTAATTCCAGTATGGTATAATATATTATATCATTAAATATATCCTTTATACGTACCACATATGGTATTAACGAATCAAATTACTTTGAGGGGGCGGTAGTCCGCACTTCCTAAAATGAAGATATCACGTATACCCATAATGGAAGCCATAAAGGTATTCCATAAATGTGTAATACAGAAGATTAAGGAAAAAATAAACATATTATATATCATATATAAATATAGTGACATATTAATTCCCACCATGAAAGGTGTCAAAAGAAGTTTGATCAATCATTGTTTCGTGAGGCAGTAATTCGCCATCCACAGAAATAGTATGTCCTTTAACCATTATATGAAGGTTTGTGTAAGTGTATATCGAATAATTAACATAAAAACATAATATTATATTGAAGATACTGTTTTTGTTACAAAATAATTGAATAAAAAGAGTTTATGGGGGTGGAGAATCAAAATAAAACAAAAGGACTCAAGTGAAGACATTACCTTAAAATCGAGTAACTCCCATTGGTTTGAGCTTAAAGGCTTCCATGGGAAGACTTCTGACCAAAGTGAGGCTTCTAATAGTTATGAAGGGATGTGGAGAGACAAAAGGGGTAGGGGTTGGACGAGCCAAAGGCGTTGTAAGTGTGGGTAATGAGGTAGAGGTGGGGGCCTTTTTTAAGAGGAGAGGAAGGGTACTCTTGGAATGTAAAGAAATGTTACTTTATTTTAGAATGAGTATTGGATTTTAATGGTCCCAAATTGATGTGTTTCAAGGATAAGGTGATAAGGGTTCCAAATACACCCATATAATAGGTTTTGGACATGTGTAGGTATTAGATATTACATTATCATTCCATTTTATTTAAATCATTAAATAATGATTTCATCACTGGATCATCATGATGTCATAAATAATTTAATTTATTTATTGTCGAAAAATTATAAAAAACTACTATGATGTAGGAAATCCTTATAGCTTTCCAATTACTATTTATAGTCAAAAATCTCATTTCTATGACCCCATGTAAAAACTTTTTTAGTTAAAAAACTCATGTTTGTGACATTTTAATTTTAACATTAAATAAAAAGGTATTTATGTCACCTTCCAAACAAAGTGGCTCCATGGGGTCCCCAAGTTGACCCATGGATGTCCTTGGTTGTCCATGAATAATCCAATGAAGGTAAGACATGTGTCTAGGTCATTTCATATTATTAAAACATTATTTTTACCTTAAACTATACTAATTACCTCTAATCGTGATTAAAAACTTAATAACTTCCTGTTCACCAAAAAATTATTTTAATCCCATTAAACCACATTTTACATCTTAATGACAACCATGTATGTCATATTTTTGAAATTCAAAACACAAAGGTGGAAAATTTTCATTTAAATGGAAAATTGGTTTTTATAAGTACCACTTAGTGGTTTCACTATTCATCAAAAATTGAATTTTTCCAGAAAATTACCAAAAATTCACCCTAAGCTATATTTGATATTCCGAATTCAAAAATGATGCCTATTTTACAAAATTAATAACATATAAGTTACATTAATTAATTTAATAATTAATTCCCACTGTCATAACAAATAGCGTGTTTTTATGAAACAATATATATCAAATGATTGACACTAGTTTAAGTCAAATTTCAAAGTGAAATTAATTCCAATTACCACTATATGAATAAATGGTTAAAATATATTATAATTTAACTTTAAGTCCAATTCAAAAGATAATCTAATAATATAAATAAATTATATTAAAAAGTGGTTTTGAATTAAAATACAACATTTTTCACTATTCATTAAAAATTTACCGTTTTTGGAAAAATACCAAAAATTTACAAAAAATAAATTTTGATGTCTCGATTCTAAAGTAGAATTTTATTTTGTCAAATATAACACATAAAATTGTCAAAAAGTGGATTTAAAAGAGGTTCTCCATCAAAAGGCGGGTAATCGACGTTTTAAAGAATATTAGAATTTTTACGCTTAAAATTGGATTCATTCGCATTTTTAATCCTCTAACATTTATTGTAAAAAGTAAAAATATTTGAAAAGCATATATAATCATTTTGTAGTTAGTTATATTCATTCCCTCCATCACAACAGCTAGGCGTTAACTACCATTTAAAATAATATTATTTTATTAATAGAGTGCAACGTAAGATTCCCAAGAAACTTATTGTTGCGTGTTGGGTACGCCACCGAGCATAGCGTCCCCTTTTAAGTTGTATTAATATTTTATTCACAAATATGGATAAATGTGAAAATACCATACTATTTATTTACCTGGGGTGTTACAACCTCACTAAACTACCGTGGTTGTACACCTTAACATTAGGGTCCATTCAAATATAATAAAGGGTAATATGTCCAAGTCAAAGTTATATAATGTGAAATTCAATAATTCAAGTAAAATTTCTATTCCATAAATTTAAATTTATGAACAGTTTTTCTTAATAAAATATAGGTGTAATTGAGATGTAAATTGATAAATTGGTTTTTTAGAACCAATTAATTCTTTTCAGTAAATATATAAATTTTTATAATAAACTTTGGAATTGTGAACATTATTTTTTTAAACAGATAGTGTAAATACCTAAAATTTTTAATTAATAATTATTTTCTGAAAATGTGTGTTATGTTTTTTGGTACTCTACAAAACCATTTCAATTTACTGAAAACGTATATTAATTTTAATATGACCATCAGGTTTTGACCATTATATTAATATTGGTCAATTATTACCATTGTTCAACATAATATTTGGAAACAATACTCTTAATGATATTATTATTTTTTATAAATAGAAATTACAAAGGTTAATTAATAATACAAGAAGATTTGATGTCATCGTCAAGAAGAATCATGTCATATGAAGACTTTTTTTTGGAGCATAGGAAGGTGGTACTGTCACAAAGACTCACTATGGTCCAAGATTAAGTCGGGCATGAACATGTTAATCATGAGTGAAATCTATTATGGGAGAAGTTCAAGTATGTTGTGATTACCACTCGGGAGATTTTATCCCATCAACTGAAAGAGTAAATCACTGTCACACACCTTACCCTTAGGTCATATGTTAATTTTATAAGGGGTTATGTGTCAATGACTTTTTCACATAAATTGTAATCCATTTGTTTAAAAAAATGTATTTTCTCATTTTATTTTTAATATTTGTTTTTCTTAATATGATATTTGTTTAATTGAGAAAAATTTTATAAATTGATTTTGTAAGTAAAAACTGTACTTTTATAGATTTATCATATATAGAGAATTATTATTGAAAAATAAATAAAAACATTTATTTTTTAATTTATTAATTAGTCTAGGGATATTTTTTATTATTGTTCTACATGTTTCATATTTTTTGATGAATATTGAAAAATATTACATTTTCCATTTAGATAATTATTATTAATTAAATAATTGATTCTATGAAATGTTTTTTAAAATATAGGAATGCATATTTATAAACCGTATTATATTTAAATTCTGATAGGATTATTTTAATATTTTTTTAATAGTAACTTGACCCATTGAAATAGTAATGTTACCATTATGAATAGTAATATAACCATTGTATTAGTAACCACACCTATAGATGTATGAATATAATTTAGGAATCTTAAATTGTAATTTTTAATAGTTATATAAAAGTATAAGTAAATAAATATCTTAGAAATTATTAGTTAAGTGTTGGTAAATTTATAAACTATAAATTTTTAATACAATTTTATAATTAATATAATTATTTAAATGAAAATTAATATTTATAAAATGGCTTTCATTTTTGAATTTATAACTTTGATACTATGTTATGGTGAATTTTAGAGAAATTTATAATTTTTTTCCATTAATAGTAAAAATACTATTTCAAATTTTTACTATATTTAATCCCATAATTTATGATATAATGAGTAATATAAAAATTTTGTCGATTATTGTACATTAAAATAGTTTAATTAGTTTCCCAAATGTCCAATACCATGGTAAAATACAATGGGAAATCCCATGGTTTTGAAAATACCACAACGAAGCTGTCCAAGGAAATTAATAAAAACACTCTCTCACTTTTACTATAAATACCCACCCATTTCCCTAGAATATTTCATTGAAAATTCATTATCCATAGATATATATTAGTATTACATCCTAAGTATTCTTCCAAATGTGTCCTCAAATTACCAAGGTCCAGATCATCGTCTTTTAGTAGTCACTCTTCAAGGTAAGGGAACTCTCAACTTCTCTTTTCATTTCATGTTGTATTTTTATGTGGTATATATTTAAAATTTCCATACCATATTATTTAGATAATTTTATCGTATATATATTTAATACTTTATTAGTCATTTATTAATTTAATACACTTGTACCCTATCTTTTTAATGTCATCTAAAACCATGTTTCATACCTATTAAGCTGCCGGGTTTTAATCTAAAAATTTGTCTCTTTTTATAAAAATATTATTACATTTTATTTGTTGAATACCTAAAAGTATAACATATCAATGGTTTTCCAAATTTATTTCTAAATTATATATTTTAATTCATATATTAATAAACAAGAAAACCACCTTCCTTTTTGTGGTTTTAAAATGACAAATGGATCATGGTTTTATACACTTTCTAATACAACATGATTTTGAAATAAAACCCACTTCTTTTAATCTCCATATGTTATTTATGATTTTTTATTATTATTATATATAAGTATAATGTTAGTTAATATATAGTAATGGTGATCCTAGTTATCACTCCAATGAATTGGGAAAATAGTTTAATGTCTATAGATGAGATGTTTTACGATACCCTGTTGAATAACCATGGAAAATTTTATAACACATCAGTGATAAAACATAGTGATATTCTTATAAATGATTCATTTAATTTATTTATCCACATTTCCAATATAATATTAAATTTATTATTGTTGTTATATTCCTATTTTTCATGCGTTAATATATTTCTTCATGTTCTTATTAATATTTCTCATGATCAAAAGTAATTTTTTTTTCCTTATAAACCACTATTGGTCCGTCAGGACAACCTCTCAATTAATACATGTGTCCAAGTTATGATATGTAGTAATTGAACATAGGATGAATTTCTTATGAATTCATTAAATTGTATTATAACAATGTTTCCATATCATGATGTATTATGTACCTTTATTCGAAGACACTAAAGATTAAATGGAATTATTTTTGTAAATTATAATGAAAAATTATGTAATAAAAAGTTGAGATGTCATAGTTATTATAAAATAATGGTTTAATTATTATTGGAAATTCATAATTTAAATCATTAGAAAGAACTAAAGATATAATTTTAAATATTTTAAAACATCCAAGTATTTTGGTGAAATATTAGAAAAGAGTTTTCTGAACAAATTAATCACAATCTGGATATGAAAAAGATGATGTGGCTCCTAAATAGATGGATCTTGGGGAAAAATCAAAAACACCACATTGATTTAACTAAAATAAGAATTGGTGGACAACAATAGGGCTTGCTACACTTCTATTTTGACACCCATTCGAGAGATTTTTCATTAATAAAAAGCATTGTATGAACTATTAGGATGGGTTTATAGAAAATATAATTGTAATTAATGAATAACATATGTAAGATACACATTTTTAGATATATTATTTTTTATGGTTATAAAAGTACTAAAATAAGTATGCTTCCCACTATGTTTATCATCTTTTAGAAATTGGCCAAAAATTAGGGGAAACATATAAATGTTGAGCCAAATGGACCATGAACTGATGACCGTCTGATGGAAGATAAAATAAATTCCTTTATAAGAATGATGAATAAAATAACTCTAGTTATGATGAATAAAATAAATCAATTAGAGGTATTAGTTTCACATCAATAGTAATTACATTCAATTGAGTCTTTTATGAGTAAACAACCACCAATGTCTGGTAGATCTATCATGTCATTTCTTTAAAATATGGATAAGGTGTATTGAAAATTTAATTTTTGTGCATTATCATTCTGAACAAGTGAATGTAAATTTGGATGTCTACCATTTAAAGGGACAAGCTTATCAAGGACGGGAACAGATTAAAAACATCATAATAAGATGAGAGATTGATGCTATGGAGTTGAAAGAGTCATGGGGAATATAAATTAATAATTATTTTCATCATTTGATTAAAACAAATATGGTGAAGGAATTCCTAGAAGTGAAGATGACATAGAATGAAACTGTTGGAATCTATGAGATGAACATCACAAGACATTCACATTGTACCTCTATCTTTTTCAAGGATCTAATGGGATGGCTGATAAATTATTTATTAAATGAATACCTCATCTGTATAAGTATTTATCCAACTGATTCTATATAATATAGATGTAAATATTAATGTTTGTTGTAATGGTCAATATATAGTTCATTGATATGTAATTGTGTCAAAAATTGAATGAGGAAAAGTTACATCTATAAGAAAACCTGGTGAGGAAATTTGATCAAGGGAGAGGTGGAATGTAAGTGCAACATTGATGGTGTAAAATGTGTGGGAATGAGAATTTAAAAAAATTATTACTCATGAGTAGTAAATTTTTTAAGGGAGGAAAATATATCCATATGTCTCATGATTATTGTAGTGTGGGGAAGCCTCAACTTTACAACACAATTGAAAAAAGGGATGATGGTGCAGGCCCTTCCTGAAGTCCAATGCATCAAATGTGAATTGCTTGGGAACATTTCCAATCACTATCAAAATCAGAGGTTATTGGAGGGGAATCATCATCAATATTTGTACAGCCAAGGGGGTATGGTTGTTATTTTTCAATCAGAACAACTGAATTTCAATCTCCAAATGATGTAGTGGAACATACTCTCATTATTATCCCAAAGCTAGCATGTACATTGTTTTGTTCTTGTTCTATACATTCATATGATTCCTACTTGTCTGAAAAAAATAAAAAACCAATTCCTAAACATCTATAAGTAGAGATATATATCAACAATCCTAGTGAGATTATCCAAGAGTCATCAGTGTATAGAAACTCTTTTACTTTCTTGGGAGACCACAATCATATAACAAATCCTTCCCATACTAGAATTCGACGTTATAAATGGGATGGAATGGACAGAAAATTATAATGCTAGGATCAAATGTTGAAGAAATTAAATATAATTAGTATTGAGTGGAAAACATATAGTGATCTTTATAGGAGATATAACATGACCTATGCTTTGTCTAGAATCACCACCCATAGCCTTCTTTATAAAGTTCATCGATGAAGATGAAGAAGGGGATAAATGTATAAGAATATTAAATGATCCCATCGTTCAATAATACATTGATGTATTTCTTAAGGATTTTTCTAGACCTCCCCGAAAAAGAGAGTTAGTGTCATTCACTAAACTCATTTATGCTTCTAAAATCATAGCAAAAACATCATATGGAGTGGAAACTGTGGATCTAAAGGAATTAAAGAATAAAATCCAAGATCTTTTGGATAAAGGTTTTATATGACCAGGTGTGTCTCCATAGGGATACTATGTTCACTTTGTGAAGAATAAGTATGGATAAATTATACAATTTATTGATTGTAGAATACATAATAGGATCACAGTGAAGAAAAAGTTCCATTTTCCAAGATTTGACGATTTATTTGACAATATTTTTGGGGCTCAATTCATCTAGAAGATTGATCTTCGATCTAGTTATCATCAATTAAAGGTGAAGAATAAAAATATTCTATTGACCACCTTATTATCAATATATGTGATTTATGGGTTTTTTTCATTCCATTAGGATTAACTCTATATTCTTAGTGTGCAGGATTAAATTTCTTTACAGATTGTCATTCACAAACTAATAACCATTCTAAAAGGGAAATTTAGACAGTCAAGGACATTCTAGGAACATTCCTAATGTATTTTAAAGGTTAATGGGATAAATAACTACTATAATTTGAGTTCTCATACCAAAACATCTTCCATTCGAGAATGAAATTAGCACCCTATGACACTCTATATAGTAAGTGATGCTGAACTCGTACATGTTGTAATAAAGATAGTTAGTGAATGATTCTTGAGCCTAATATTGTTCAAGAAAACATTGAAAATTTTCATTCAGTACAACAATACATTAATGTTTCATAGAGTCAGAAAAATAAATATATTGACAAGAATTTAAGGGACTTGTATTTTGATGTTGGCAACAAAGTTTGCTGTAGAGTTTCACATTGGAAGAGATTCGTGCGATTTGTGATGAAAGGGAAGTTTATACCAAGGTAAATTGGTCCCTATGCAACCCTTGATATCATAAGAGTAGTGTCATGTCATCTAAAACATTCTCCAAATCAATATATAGTTCACGATGTTTTCCACGTACCAATTTGGAGGAAGTACATACTTAACACATCACATGTAATGAACCTGTATGTGGTACAACTTCAACACAATAGCTCATATAAGGACCAACTGGTAGAGATCATAAACATTATGGATAAGGTTCTATACAAAAATACTACCCACCACATGAAAGTGTTATAGAGGAACTACATATACGAATAAGTGGCATAGGAACCCAAGGAAATAATGAGGTATATG
This sequence comes from Viscum album, assembly GCA_963277665.1. Lineage (NCBI taxonomy): Eukaryota > Viridiplantae > Streptophyta > Magnoliopsida > Santalales > Viscaceae > Viscum > Viscum album. The sequence continues at coordinate 1,930,262,954 of OY728133.1, forward strand.
TACCCTCACTATTTCTCAACTGATAAAATGTGTAGAAATTTTTGGGAAAAAATTAATTAAGGGGGACGAATGTAACACCCCAAAATTTTGTATTAATATTTTTTTTAGAAAATTTTTGTTATTTTTATACTCAACATAGCATTTTCTAGTTATTAATGAAGTATATATTGTAATGTATCTATCAGTTTTCAATCATTATATGACTATTTTTCAATATTTCCATTATTAAATATGAATGTTGGTCGATAAGACGATTGGAAACTATAATATTAATGTTATGGTTAATGATTATAATTAGAAACAATCATTGTTAATTATTACATAAAGATGAGTTGATGGACTTATCTAGTAGAATCGTGTCATACCAATCTTATTTGATGGATCTTTTGATGGAGGTAGAATCATTGGGCTTTGCTCTAGACCTAGAAAAAACAGAGATTCCACATGTTATGCTTTAAAAAAATATCTTATGGGAGAAGTTCAACTATTTTAGAATACCACTTGGGAAATGTTATCCAAGTCACCTAGAGAGTGTATCAACCTCACACACCTTACCCATATGTCATGTGTGGGAGTTATAACGGTTTATGTGGAAATACCTAATTCAATTAAATTGTAATCCCTTTGATTTAATAAATTTTTTATTTTGCCATTTCATTTTTAAGAATATTTTCTCTTAATAAAATATATATTTAATTGAGAGAAAATTGATAAATTGATTTTAATGTTATAAATTTTAATTTTTATGTATTTCACATACATAAATAATTATTATAGTAAAATAAGCATCATTTCTTAATTTCAAATGTCAAAAATAATATATGGATAATTTTTAGTATATTTCTATGAAGATTCATATTTTTGATTAATTGTGCAAAATATTTCATCTCATCATTTAAATAATTATTATAATTTAAATAAATTATTATTTGAAATCATTTTCGAAAAAAAGACATACATAGTTGCAATCATTAAGATATTTTGATTTTGATGGGATCAAATTTTTTTTAGTGAATTGTAACTTGACCCTTCAAAATAGTAAAGTTACCCTTATGAATAGTAATATAACCAGTAGAATTATAACCTCATCTAAGTAAATATAAATATAATTAATGTATCTTAAATGGTAATGTGATATAAATATATCAATGTATAAGTAAAGAATTTTTTTTTGAAATTTTTACTTAAGTAATAGTATTTTTATAATACAAAAATGATTACTACAAAATTATAATTAAAATAATTATTTAAAATAAAATAAATTTTCATAAATTTGTATTTTTTTTTTAATTTTAAACACTGATATAATGATTGGGTGAATTTTTGAGAATTTCATAAAATTCATTATTTTTTTGTGAATAGTAAAAATACAGTTTCTTTTCGTTGATATGTTTAATGACAGAATTAATAATGTAATGATCAAGATAAAATGATTGTATAATTTTTACATTAAAATATGATAATAGTTGTCCCATGTGGCCAATAACATGGTTAAATATCATGGTAAATCTCATGGGTTTTCAAATACAACTACTGAGGTGTATAAAGAAATTAAAAAAACTCTATTCCTTTTAGTATAAATACCCACCCATTTCACCATTAGAATTAAATAAAAATTAATTATACAATAATTCCTAATATTATTACCTCACAAGGAGTCCCCTCAAGGTGTCTTGTAGCCCCAAGTCCCCAATCATCGAGTTAAAGGAGTCACTCTTCAAGGTAAGGTAACTCTCCGCTTATCTTTTCCTTTCATGTTTTCTTTTTTTATGGTTGGTATTTTAAATTTCCATAGAATATTATTTATTAAATTTTATACTAATAAATTACTATATTAAGATTAATTTATGAATGGGATACCCTTTCCCCTTATCATTTTATTGTTTTCCAAAACCATGTTTAATTTCAGTTAGACTGTCGAATTTTCATCTCAAAATTCATATCTTTTTATCAAGAAATTATTTTATTTTATTTTTCTAATACCCAAATCTCTATCTTATCCAAGGGTATTAAAAAATATTTAAAATTAAATTTTTATTTTATATAATTAGCTTACATAAAACCCATCCTTACTTTTTCGTGCGTTGAAATTAACAAGAATATCCTCTTTAAGTACTTTCTAAAACACCATGATATTGAAATAAAACATGTTTATTTTATTCAACAAGAGTTATTTTGGAGATTTTTGTATTAATATATATGTGTCTCATAATAATTAATTAATTTTAAGGGTGAGCCTCAATAGAAATCAAATTCCCTATGTAAAATATTAAATTTCTCGAGATGACAGGTTTTATGATAGCATGGTGAATAAGCATTGTAATATTTATGACACCATGGTGAAAAAACATGGACATATTCAAATCAATGACTCCATTAAATGTTTTGGCCACATTTACGAGTTATTAATCAGGTTATTATTTTTATTATTCACCCATTTCTCAGGATTTTTTTATTTCCTCAAGTTCTTATTAATATTTGTGAAGATCACAATAAATCTATTTTTCATGTTTCTCCCTATTGGGACTTCTAATCACCCTTTACATTGATGTATGTCCCCAAGTTATGAGCTGAAATAATTAACCAATGGATAAACCTATGATGAATACATTCATGGGTATTACAATAAAGTTTTTATATTTTCATGTATTATGTACCTCATTCCAAGACACTAAACATTAAAAGATCCTATATTTTTAAATAAAAATAAAATGTTATCTAATAAAAAGTCAGAATACCATAGATATTATATTAAATATATTATTATTAATTTATAAATGATAAAATAATTTAATTACCTACTTAAAAAATTGTGCCATAACATTAAATATGCATTGTCAACATGATTTTCTTTAAATAAAAAAATATTTTTATATTTGAAAGTTAAATTTCTCTCTCATGTAGAATTATAATGAAAAAATAGAAATAGATTTTTAATGTAAAAAATTAAAATTTTGTTAGAGTGAATTTATGATATTTTTACATAAAACATTATTTTTTCTTGAATAATATATATATAGATTTTGGTTTTCAGTAATTTTAATGAATTAAAAATTAATTAATAATTAATTAACCCCAATACAAATCCTAATATATATTATTTTTTAATTTTAATTTTTAATAGATTTTAAACAAATTCACATCCAATATATGACATTCAAAAGTTTAAAATGGAAACATCGATTTTAAGAACATTACATTCTAGATACTTTAATTTTACATGCCAAAAGATATAAAATAAAATAATCCATAGTTCTTTTGGATTAAAATAACATAAAATATGACCCAATTATCCAGAACCTTGGTGAAAACAATGGTCAATCTAGTTGTTGCTCTTTTTCCACAACATATATTTCTAATGCCCTTATTTGGAAAATATTAAACAAATCCTCCACTTTTTCAAAAAATTCCAACACATTTAGCTATTTACATGCACTCAAAACACATCCTCCATGATTATATGGTAATTTAACTTCCCATGTAGTCTCCAAGGTGTCATTAAGCCTCTAATGATCCAATACCCATGTTTTAGGAAAACTTCATCAAGGAAAGGGACTTATACATATTTTCTATAAAATTCACGATCCACCATTATTTATTTATTCTCTTTTAATTCCATTTTTATCATACCATTATAGAAAAATTATGTTTTATTGGTGGGAGAACCATCCCCCCCCCCTATTTTATCAATTTTTCAATTTCCCTTCACTCCCAATCCATCCACCATGATTATCTACAATTTTTACCTACGATGGAGTCCCCCAAGGTGTCTTCAAGCCCTCATGTTCCCAATTATTATGTTTTATAAACAACTCTTTATCGTATGAGATGTATCCATATTTTATCTTAAATTACAAGAATTTTTTTGTATGTGTCTTCTACTTTTTAGTATTACTATCTTTTTTTACCATTTTGATCAGGACTTTATTTTTAAATTATATTTTATCAATGTGGGTATATTTTCCTCTCTCATTTTAAACATTTCTAAAACAACATTTCATACCTATTATGCTGCCAAATTTACACCTCAAAATTTATCTCTCCTCATCAAGAAGTTTTATTTTATTTTAATTCTGTGGATATCCAAACTGTTACCTTTTACATGGGTATTCACATAGATATAAAAATGATTTATCTTACTCAGGCATTAACACATAAGAAACCCAATTTCATTTTTTGTGCGTTAAAACTGATGTAATGATCATGTATTTAAACTCTTCTTTGTGAATATTTTGATAAGAAATCTAATATTTTTTCCTCCATGGTTTAGTAATGAATGTATTAATTATGATCTATTTGGATCACATTAAATAATTAAATTTGAATGTTATACCCTGATAGTTCTTCAATGCATTGGGTGAAGAATTTAACAACAATATATGGCAGGTTTTATGATACCATGGTTAATAACATTGGTAGTTTTTATTTTTGATAACTTGATGATTAACCAATTAGATATTTTTATGAATGTATATGTTGAATATTGAATAAAAAATTATATGTTATAATTCAAGTTATTATTATTATTATTATATGCCTCTTGCTCATGTCCTATCGTTATGCCACTTGTGTTTATTAATATGTCTCAACATCACATGTTATTTTTATCTCTTTCTTATTCCCACAATAAACATCATGATCAACCATTTACTTTGATTTATGTCCCTAGGATATGATATGTAGTAAAATTAACTTAGAGTTAACAGTTTAATATTTTTATAATGGGTTTTTAGGGAAACAATTATATTTACTAGTATTATATTCTTTATTTTCAGGAAACTAAACTTTTAAATATCCTAGGATTTTTTCCATTTAATGAAATATTTATATAATAAAAATTAGGGATTCCATAGTCTGTATCTATATATGGGATAATTATTTTTGGGAACTAGTAAAATAAAACTATAGTATAAACCCTATAAGAATGTTTAAATATTGGGAAAAATCTAGGTATTTTGATGAGATTTTAAGTGATTTTGGAGAAATAAAATCCTTATCAGGATAGGAATATGTGGATGTGGTTCTAGCTCAGATATACCTAGGGGTAACATCTAAAACCAATTCTTTTGTCTTGACATGAAATGGTACTGCTGAACGATAATGAAACATCTTGCACTCCTGGTTTGACACTCCCTCGGGACATGTTTGGTTAATCCTTAGCTTTTTATAAATTCTTATGAAATATGTATAGAAACTATATTAGATTGGTATAGAATATAATATTTAATAATGATGTTTTATAGGAAAAAATCCTTTGGATTATAATACTTATAAAATAAACACACTTTTCACTAGGGTGTTATTCTTTTAAAAAATAGAGGGAAGTAGGAGGAACCATATAAATAATGAGAACAATATTCCATGGACTAATGATGCTTTGATGGAATTCAGAATAGAAAAAATCATTAGATTCCCGAATAAACTATATAATTTTATGATCATTAACATGAATTTAGTATAGATGTCAGATTCACCTCCAAGGAACAATATTCATTTTAGGAATTTAAAAATCAATCCCCAACTTTTTTAGTTGTTCTATAGACCCAATGATTTATTAAAAATGGATAATATATTGAAAATATATTCTCCATACTCTATTGTTTATAACAGTGGAAATTCACCATATATATATACCACTTATAGGTAATAGGTGATTGTTGGTGGTCAGTGGTTAAAAATATGACTCGAATAAGAGAGATTGATGGTATGCAGAGGGTAGTTTTTAGGGGAACCTTTTTTAAATATTTCACCTATTTTATGAAAAAATGGGGAAGGAATTCATAGAGCTGAAGTTGAAGGAAAATGAATCAGTCTGAATCTATGGGATTAAATTAACAAGCCATTTTAATTACACAACTAGCATTATTAAGGATGCTAATGGTATGTTTGGTAGATTTTTTTGTGTAATAATACCCCATATATGGATCAATCTATCCAATCAAGACTATGAATACTATAATGTTATAGTTAGGAGGTCTATGGAAGTTGAACTAGAGTTCAGAGAGATGTAGTGATCAAATAAATAGAATTATAAGAGGAGATCATTGGAGCCAAACATATAGAGTATCATTGATTATGGAGGAGGAGGAATGTAAGTGAATCTTCCCACATGAAATATGTTTTAGAAGAATCCTTTATGGGACTGGTTTTTTGGGTGTGGAAAATGTTTCGTTAGTGTAATATATGGCTATATTTCTCAGAACTATTATGATGAGGTGAAGCCTAACTTTATCAATTCTAACATCAATGGGATGACGATACAATCCCATCCAGCTGTATAATGCATTATGTGTGGACAACATGTGAACTATAAAAATCACTGTCTAGAACAAAATTTAATCGATGGAAACCACCATCAACCTTATCATAGGTTAAGGGACAAATTATGGGGTTTTTTCTCACGATAGCTGAAGTAGTGTCTCTAAGTGATGTGGTGACTAACAATCTATTTGTTATCTCAATGCTAGAAATTTCTTTATTAGTTTCGGGTTCTACGAGTCTTTTATTTCCTCTATATTTTCAATGATTATATAATCAATACCCTGGATTCTATACATATAGTTTTATGTCCAAAAATTATAGAGGTATTATTAAATAATAAAAATAATATATATTAACTATATAATTAACTTTGGTGAGAACAATGTTATCGAAAAATTAGTAGTTATTCCCCTGATGGAATTCAATACTATATTATGGACTAATTAGAGATCATAGAATATTTATATAATTAATTTAAGAAGTAATGAAATATCAGTATTATTGAATGAAAATCCTACTATTATTTTCAAAAGATATATTACTTGATCTGATCTTCTTATAAATGCACCTCATGTAGCTTTCATTGTAGAGATGATCCATGAAGAAGAAGATGGAAATAAATGTACAAGAATATAAAATTTCCCCATCATTCTGGTAGAAATTTAAATATTTCCAACTGATCTTCCTAGAACATGACCATAATGATATGTGGAGTTCTCAATTAAACTCGTACCTATATACAAACCGATCTCGAGGACCCCATATAGAATGAAAAACATGGAGCTAAATAATTAATGAAATAAATTAAATACATTTTTAATAATGTATTTATCTGAACAAGTGTGATTCTTTTGGGAACACCTAATAATGTTTTGAAGAATATGGATTGATCAAAGAGGGTTTTCATTGATTATAGTGAAAATAACAGGACAATAGTGATGAACAAGTACTCCCTCCCAAGGATTGATGATTTATTTTACCAGCTTCATTGGGATAAATTATTATCCAAGATTTATCTTCAATCGTATAGTGACCCAAACATAGCTTATATATATTACATCATTTTAGATGAATACTTAGTACATTACCAAAATAAATATCGAAGGACCATAATTGTTTAGTCTCTTTTGACACATGAAAAAAATCTTTTATCATGATGATGGATCTTCAACACCTCCAATAAATATCTCCACCTTTATTATATCTACTTAAACATTTATTCATAACCTGGGGAAAGGAAAAAATGAGAAAGGGGTGAGTTAGATTATCATTAAATATAAATAAATGAAATTCGAAAACATAACATAGAAAAAACGGTATGGAACTGGATCATAAAATTTCAAGATCATTCCATACATATTAAAGAGCATAATAGATATTGTCAGATCATAATATATATATCATAAATGAATTAAGTGTATAAAAAATGTAATCATAACATGTGAATTATACCTATAATTTTTGTAATGTACATTGGTTTATAATTTTTTGAACATGTATTAGTATAAAAAGGTTCAATACTTAAGTTAATGACATTAAATCAACACCTCGTAGCAACTTAATGACATGAAACTTGGTACATGCATAACATAGTGAACATGTAATTAGGTTCAAACATAACCCTATGTACCTAAAGCTAGAGCCATTCATAACATTGTGAACTTGTAATTAGACTCATTTGTAACATTTTTAGCGTGTAATATGGTTCATTCATAAACATATGGACATGTAACCAGGAACATTCTGAACATTGTGAACAGGTAATAAGGTTCAATAAAACATTCTAAAAATGTAATCACGTTTATTAATAAACACATGGACATGAAACCAGGTCCATTCATAAAATTTTGACCATGTAATCAGGTTCACAGATAACTTTGTGACCATGTATACTCATGAATCATCCATCATTGCCCAATTCATTGGATGCAGATATATATCAATCACAACACATAATAAATTCATGTGTACATGTGACACAATATTATAATTAGTAACCATATAATAACCCATGAAATAAGATATGCATAATGAAAATTTAATCATATCATTACCTATGGAAAATTGTTAGTTCTCATAATCACCACCCATGAAAAAAGGTAGGCTTCGAAGGCATATAACCCGTGAAAGAGAAAAATGTTGCATAAATATAATTCCATCAAAACATTTACCATTAATAAAAAGAATATATTTAGAATAATGGAGTCAACTCCCTATAAAGGTATGATTAAGTCCAAAATATTCCATCATAGATAGGAAATAAAATAGAATTATATTTTAATAACACTTCATAAGGAAAATAACCTTCATTCATAAAAAAAATCAATTTTAAAACATAAAAACTTTTGAAAACTATTTCCTTCAAAACAAACATGAAAACATATAATGAAATATTTGAAATCATTTTGGATGACATTTTCATTAAATGTTTATATATAATTCATGAAAAAATTTAATGCATTTCATAAATATAAAAAATTATTTAAAACCATTTACATTAAAATAGATTTGAAATATTTTAATGGAATCATTGAAAAACAATAAAATAATTATTAAAACGTTTTTTTAACCCACTTAAAAAGAAATGTCTGTAATTTGGATAAAATTTTTATCATTTCTATTAAACTTGTAAAAATATAATATAATTTTTAATGAAATGATGTTTTAATTGGTGGTATATCCGAATGTGACAAACATTCATTTTTAACGTTAAATGTTCTGAAATGTTCCTTGATAGGAAAACTAAAAGAAGATTATTTCTAAGAATGTAAAAGGTAAAACATGGGTAAACATTTCCACTAACCTAATATGATAAAAGGTAAACTTTTTTGAAATAATTTTTCTAAATAATGGTTTAGAAAGAACACATATTTCAGAGCAAAATGAGAAATTAAATAGGATTTTTATTAAAGCATTTTTTAGTTATCTGGAGTACCAAAGAGTTGGAAAAGGTATTAATACTGAATATATCATGAAAACCATAGGATAATATAGGAAATGGGTGTTCTTGAGATATGGATCATGAAAATGACATTAATTTATGAATAATCATAATCAATATTGATAAGTAAATATATTGTTTTGATAGACTCTTACATATAAGTATCATAGAATCATACAGCCTATGTTAGAGAATTATGTTTCCTAAAGATTATAATAACATGAAAATACGAATATCGATGATATAAAATTTCAAAAGGGATGTGTATGTGTCACATAATATAAGTGTGTGATGGATTAGGTATGTGCCTTACATTAATAATAGGTGAGATGAAATTCCCTTTCCTTATGTCTTGACTCACTTTGTACTCAAAAAATATCACTCTTAATCCGGTAAATCATGTTGGTTTGCACCAAAAGGAAAACAAGGAAGGACTTATTCCAAAAGGCTATTTAATAAGTTGAACAAATTGTTTTTTAAAACTATTTGGGCTACATTTAGATGATTCAAATTGGATTCCTAGGTATACCAAAGGTGTACAGTATTTTCCTTCTGATATTGTAGGATGAGTGAAAGTCTTGTAAATTCTAAAATTTAATCAATAATGGGAGGTCTCATTTAATTAATGTTCTTGAAAAATAAAATATAATTGAGTAATGTGAAATTATGGTCAAACCAAATACATAACTCATGAAAATATGTTCATTTTCATAATTTAGTTCGTTAACATATGAGATACCCCATTTTTATTATATTGTCCATTAAGAAAGAAACTAGTTATTGAACCTAAGTGATTTAACCGTTATGAATAAATTATGGTGAGATTTATTTTATAATATAAATCCACTGAATTATAAATTTTATGCCTAATTTACAGAAGAAAAATATCATGTGTTTAATAATTTTTTTAGAACAACTGCATGTGACGTGCAAAACACTACATAACCCTAGAGTGTGATAATAATGTATTCCAAATCTATAAGTCAGTATGATAATTATAATAGTTAAATAGTTACATAAATAAAATATATTTAATAATTTTTAACCCTTAAAAATAACTAGGAAGAAAATATTCTTTTTATTAATTTTAAATCATTTTACAAAATATCATTTATTGTAAATTAACAATAATGACAATATTGACATTTTTTATTTATTTAAAATATTTAAATAACAAAACAATATTACAATTAAAATAAATTAAGTTTAAAGATTATTAAAATTACAAATTTTTTTCAAAAATAAATAAATACAAAAATTCGATCAATTCAATTAACTATTACAATTTTTAGTATCATTTATTTTAGTTATTCATTTACTAAATAATCACTACGTTGGACTTTATTAAAAATTATAAATAAATAATTGATATATAAAAATTATTGATAAATAATGATGATAAAAATAACCCATTTATCTTTAAAAATGATATCTATTTCGTAAAATAGGATTTTTTTTATATATCTCTATGTTTTATAAATATTATAGGTAAGAAAAGTTCTCTTTTGTATTTTTCCATACAAAACCTTTTATACAAGGAATATACATTTTATAATATCCTAATAACATATAAATATAGAACCATGAGGTTATATAGTTGAATTATTGGCATCTAAATGCTGTTGGACTAGTTTCCATGTCATTATGGTTTTTAATATTAAGGTTTCATCATTAATTAAGTTTACTCTTACCTTAATCATTGTGATTAATTTATTTAGTTTCACTAATATTTTTTGAAAAAAAAGTATGTTGATATTATTAGACTAAAAATATCATTCATATTAAAACCTAGTCTCTTCATTTATCTAAATTCAAATCCAATTTGTTTGAAAATTATGTTTAATTCTAATCTCACAGATGTGATGAGAAAGCATGGTTTTAAATTAAAGACATTCAAACATTCAATAATTTTTTTATCTAATTTCAATATAAAAAATGACTCCAATTACCTAATTTTGATTAATATATTCAAAATGTATCTATTATGACCATGAAAAAAATTTAAAATTATAATTCAAAACTAATTATTATTTAAATTAAAAAGTTTTTTAACTAAATAGTATTAATATTTACTATTCACCAAAAAATGATGTTTCTCCAAAAAATCTAAAACTTTCACTCTAAGTTAATTTAAGAATTCTGAATTACAAAATTATTTTCATTTTATTGAACTCATTTTTTATTAGTGTCTAAAATTAATTTTACTATTGTTCTCAAAAGGACATAATAATCAGTTTCTTGAAGTAAAAATTAAATTAAAACATATGAAGACATTACAAAAAAGTATATATTTAATTATCAATATATTATATTTATTTTAAACAACTATAAATAATATATGAAAATTATTTATTACTATTTATATTACTATGTTTAAGGTCTAGGTTATAATTATCTCATTTAAATAATTATAATAAAAAAATTATGTTTCAAAGAAACTCTGTGTTTTGTATAATTCATGAAAAGTTGGGGTTTTTTGTAGTGAAATCTTTGTTAGTTCCATGTGGATATAATATATGAATTAGTGCAATGAAATAATTCAATTGAAATTAATTCCTTCGATGATGAATAAAAATATTTCACAAAATCCTAGTGTGTAACAAATCTGGTTATCAATAATTGAGATGGAATTGATAAGATATTCTGAGGACTTCCTTCCAATCTAGATATGACCATTATTTGTTTTTTTATTACTGTATGATTTATTAGTTCCCCTTTTATAATTATTTATTTTATGAATAATGTATTTTAGGACTACCTTGATAATATTGTTGTAGTTTTTATTGATGATACTCTGATATATTTTTATATTCTATAGGATCTTCAGGATCATATAAGGGTTATATTAAAAACTATGAGGAAAGAGAGGATATTTAAAAAATTCATAAAATAAGAATTTTTTTACAACATGATTTTTTCTTGGGGAACATGATAACCAATGAAGGCATCATGGTTGATTTTTCCAGGAAAATGTATGTGGAGGAGTGTTATAATCCTACTATAGTAAATGATAATTTTATTATCCTTGGTTTTTTAGGTTATTAAACGAGGATTTTGAAAAACATTTAAAAATATTTTAATCCACAAATCATGTTAACTCAAAAAGGATCTATATTCATCTGGAATAACGAGTTTGAAGAGGGTATTCAAAAATTAAAGAATATATTGATCATTGCACCATTGTTAACTCTACCCTACATCAGAGAAGGAATAATTATTTGTAGTTATCCATCTCTAAAAGGAAATGGGTCAATCCTCCAGAAAAATAACATGGTTATTGATTATTTAACTTGAATATAATGAATCATGATCAAGACAATTGTTGACACTATGAAATGTGTTCCATTCAATTTTCCACAAAATTTATCATCTGAAGCACACATAGACACCAAATGATGAGTTTTAATATAAATATATATTTATATTGGAAGGAGTAGATTGTATTTCCATGTTCTGTAATAGAAAATGACATTGAAAGAGAATAAAACATCATGGTATGAGTCTACACTTCTCATGGTGGTTAGTGACTATATTAAAGGCACTAGACCAATGGGTTGGGACACCAACCTCTCACTGATCCTGAGTAGGGGTGTGTAGGTGCAACCCCAGTGGTTTGGAGAAACTATTTTTCCCATATCCCCCAAAACACTATCAGCATGCATGGTACCTAGGTGTGACCTACTTATATGCCACACACTTGTGTACTCCCACTTCCATGACCAAAAACCTTTTCCTAGGGTCTCATATTTACCAATAAATAGACACTTGGGGAGTTTAATTGTACTAAAAATTATTTCAAAGCGATTATTACAACTCTGATATCTCTAATAATTTAATAATGTCCTTAAAAACCTCCATATCATTTTTTATATCACCTAAATTGGGTGAATTAACAGGGGATAGTGAATCATAAGTGCATTCATTATTAAACCTAAAAACACTTTTGTGACTAGTTCTCCCAACCCCCAGATTCAAGAAGACTAACATGACCTATCTTCCTCAAATAAAAACATTTAAAATTCTCTTATGGGAATACCTGGGAGGATTATTGAAGGATTTAACCATATATCACAAATGTGTAATTATCCTTGATGTTCTTCGACCAATATGAAAAATAAAATTCCCAAGCATACTTGTATGGGGACCCCTTGCGGGGTGGATACCTCGTGTGGTCCTCCATAGTTCACAACCCATTTCAGCTTATGTGAGCCTTTTATGAAGCCACCTTCAATGTCATTCATGGAAGTGTATCTCCTTCATTGTATCCCTTATTTGAAAGGGAATTTTTTAAACATCCCCCAAGAAGTCTTCACTTTAAAACACTTATGGAAAAGAACATCAGGGTGCTTCCGGTTTTGATTTTTATTTCTACACACATTGATTTCCCACACATGTCTTACTATAGGGTCAATATACATGAGGAATATTTATATTTTTATATCTATAGTCACATGGACACTTACCCATGGGACAGTGTTGAGGATATCTCAGTCATATATCCTAATGATATCAATTTTCCATCCTTCTCATCTCTATGTCCCAAAGCCTCCAGTCCTTGGTAGGGATGCTAAGGGTCACACATGCCTTTCCATTTGACATATAAAATTATCCCTCCTCTACAAGTCAAATAAAATGTGGGAAATCATGTTTATGCCCCTATAAATTCATGTATGATGTTTCATTCTTGTTCATATCTACATCCTACATCTTAATTCCTTCCTTACCAAGTACCCTCATTGAATGTAAAGTAAAGAGAGTTATGTGTTGTATCCCTGACCTCTTCAATGGTACCCACATCATCTTCCATTGTATCCCCATCCTCTTGCATCATCGAATGAAATAATGTCTGTGGTTCATTTAATCATTCAAATCATTTTGTTTATCACGCATATCATGACTCACATGGGCCTAGAGGATTGGAATGATCGCAACACACATATAATCAACTTGATGGGATGAATAATGTGTACTCTGAATACCACCATAATTGGGATACCTAGGAAGCCAATTCAAGGCCCACGCTCTATATCATCTCATTTCAGGAAATTATTAATCATAATCCAATCAAATTTACCTCCTCCTATGTGTTGAACTCAATACTAAATGAACTACGATGGATTTTATTCCCATCCAAATTGGATATATAGGATACCTTCCTAAGATTCAATCCCCATATATTAATCTGGCCATCATATTTCAGTCCATATCCTCATTAGGGTTCGATTAAACTTGGGGTATTGTTTTTCTTCCTGGTACCTTGGTATGCTTAGGCATAATTCCTCCACCAAGCACTCACTATGCACCTTCTGCCTATATGTCCTTGCCACAAGATGTTAAATTGTACTGTCATGTCCTCATCACGTGACCATAAAAGGTATGATGGTTCCCATTAAATGTAACCAAACAACATGGTTTCAGATTCCTTTTAGGTGGATACATAGGTAGACCATCAATGTGATTTATCGCTTTATAAAATCAACTTCTTTCACATTGGATGAGAATAAACATTAGATTAACATTTTTATACATGGGTGGCAATAAAATCTAGAGTAAACTTCTGTCTACTAGGATGATGAAATATTTCAGAGTGAAATGTTTCTTCCTACAAGACCATCAACTCTAGAGTGATTCACTGAGTGGGTTAAAAACCATCCTCATCCTAATTATGTCCAAATAATCACTATTTAGTATATAAGGGGATTCCATGAATGAAGAACCCTAGATACACACATATATCTCCACTGATTAAGAATCTTGAATAAATATAGATGATTATGAACTCTACACATTCTAATAATTTATTTCTAATATTGGGATTTCTATCCTAATGATTGGTAGTTAATAAAGGATTCAAGAAGATATCATAATTCTGTAATAGATTACCAAATTGGGAAATTATTCCTCCACAAATGATGTGATGATCCTGACCTCCCATTCTCTTGATCAATGTTAGTTATTAAGAGTTTTAGGTAAAAAAACATAATGCACATCATCCATTAGAATGTAGGTCCCTTTTTGATATTAAAATGTTTGGATTTTTCTAGTTCCATAAACAAATATATTGGAAACCATTTGGAAATAATGATATCCCCAAAGAAGATACATTTCTGTGGGATACAAAAAATGGTGAACATGCTGTAAAACCTTAATCAATATGACAGTGTTACCCATCTATTGGGCCCACATAAATTGATAAAATATTGACATACCAGACAATCAATTAGTTATTGTTTCACTCCAATGTGATTTTGTAATTCATTTTTTGTGTTTTTCATATGTACATGTAATATTTTCCAAGAACTCTTCACAATCCAAATAGATTCCTTCATTTTTTACACCCATGAACACCACAGATGCTTCTTAGGACAAATTCTCATCTGCATGAAGGATTTCATCACTCAATGAGAATCTGCATTATTGGGTCTCCAACACACATGTTTGAGATTTCCATTAACATGGTTTTATTCCAACCTTGGATGCATCCCAACTAGCCCTCCATGTCAAGAATAATGCTCAATTGTCAAGTAGACATCGAAGACTAGTCCATATGTAGGAATTTTCAATAACTGTCTTCAATAATTTTGGGAGATTATCACCAGAAAAAAATCATCACTACTACCCATATTCTAGGGAGGTCGAACAATCAGCCATATATGGTCATATCCCAAAGACACATTGGTCCTTCTTTGGGCCTCCTTCCTGTAATCCCTACTGTAAAAACCAAGTGGTAGTAACCCGCAAAATGATGAGGGTGTTGGCTTAGGTTGTCTACCCTACATCCCTCGGTCCTCGGCACACAAGAAGGCCAACTAGGGTCAATGATCAGTTAATAGGGAGCATGATCCTACCTTTTCCCTCTCTATAGAATCTCACGAACCTTATTTGTTTGGCGAATAATGATATATAATATAAAATTGTTTCCCATTAGTCATCCAACTAGAAGGATCATCTTGTTGAATCTCATGAATCCATATATTATAATATGACGGAGTACAATAATTAAGAACATACACAAACCAACACCCATCAAGCTTTCAAAAAACCTCGTCTAGTAGCACAGGTAGAATTCAGTGAGATAGTCCCAAAGACAAGAATAGGGAAAACTCAACTCTCTCCACCAACAGACGAATATTGTTAATATCCAATAAGAAGAAAGATAAGATAGTATCAGGTATATAACCCAACACCAAACAAGATGTGGGCGTATATTATTGTTTTTTTGCTGAAGTCACTATAAACATCTTGGAAATGGTGAATGGGGATACCAAATTCTTTATGATAACATAGAGACATTCCAATAAATTATCATGAATGAAACTACAGTACTTAAGGGATAGTAGCATAAATCTATCCCTATTTGATTTTGGGATCTTCAACAAGTCATCCTAGAGTAAATGCATACCTTTGTTCCTGTACAATAGGGTCATGGGACATACTCTCTCATATCACATGTACAACCAAATCAGTAACATACACTCGTTTCATGTAGATAAAATCAGCCTATTCTAACATACACTCCAAGGAGGGTATGTATAACATCCCATAAAAACCACTTTTTCCAGAACGTGGCCCTAAATAATTGTAATTAAGTGTCCAAAAATAATTCTTGCCAATCATAGATAGAAAATCCGAAGCCAGTTTTTTATTTGGCTTCACTCAATGTTGGTGTTCTTGAATCCCTCAATCATTTATCTATTGTAGCTCATGTTTTACTCTCCCGTTACAAAATTTTGAGATCAGTAGTTGTAACTAAGAAGGTCCTTATATAAAATGTCCTCATTATAGATTTCTTCATGAAAATTCGACCAATCATGAGATCCTATCTATTGATTCATTTTATGGAACCCCTCTAAGTGGATATAAGAGAAAAGGTCAAGAGGGTATACCCCTTGATGTAATCCACCCTGATGGTCTTCCCCATGATGGTACTCACTACAAAAATTCGCCATATAGTTGTTATTTTCATTATAAGTGAATTATCTAACTGAAAATTCAGTCTTTATAAATTCCTCTAATCATGAGGCACTATCAATCACAAGACTAGTGATGTCGGATGCCTTGCCACTTGTGGGTGACGTTCATTATTACACAGATGATAGGCCAACATGACAATCATTCTCTGACCACCATTAGGCCATTTATATTCCAATGCAATCATGTAACTCTCGACTAATCTTGTGGATTCTGATAAAGCGGAATGTAAACACCAACATTAGTCTAGTCATGTAGAGAAACCTCTAAAATGATTATAAGAATATGTTGAAAATGAGGAAATTTCTAGTGAATGGAAAAATACGAATCATTTAGTTTATTTTGTACAAATCTCAATACAACATTCCATATATGTTGGAAGAATATTGTACTCTTTATTTTAACCTCAACATATGGAAGACTCTTCATCATCTAAAAGCCAAATTATTTCTATATTTTTAATATCAATGTTAGTTCATGGTAAAAGAATGGAATTATTGCCAATTTGACAAGACATCTCTCCTTGATTTCCAACATCCGATGATTGTAAAGAAACAGGGTTCCCATCAACATGCTTGCCTCAATTCATTAATGAGGTTTTGATTATTGGTCATAGATACCCCACCTAGTATTTATAATATAGGATGTGGTGCACATAGATAATTTCATCTCATAACACTCCAAATCCAAGAAAGTCTTAAAAAATTGGTCTCATGAAATGTTATTACCCTAGGTCATCTTAAAAAACAAATTTTGTTCATGACCGAATAGATGCTCAATAATAATATTCCTTGACCAATTTCCCCCATTTTCATGCCCAAATAGGTAAAACTATTGAGATAAGTTTTCCATCAAGATTATGGGAACATTGAGTAGGCCCACATATTAGGGGATATTATCCATCATATTGCACAAATGTTTCAAGTAAAACAATGGTCTCTTGAAAGATGTGTTTTATGTGAGTGAGTGATAATGCCGCAAGACAACATGCTGATAAGAATTCACAAAATAATGTGATAATATACACTAATATCAGCCATAGTAGTTGAGGATCCAACTTAGTCCATAGTTTTGGGGGTTTATAACCCAACCCTCAGAGACAACAAATAAATCTCAAAGGGTTTATAGTGAAGAACATGAACAACCCATGTATGTATGGTTGGGATATTTTTCACAATCTCAATCCCCTCCATAGAAGAAGTTATTATTATCCTTATTTGGGTAGAATTTTCAAAATCAATACATAACTGGACTTTCAATGGATTCACTTCAGTTTACTATCCACAAAATAGTTCTTGGGGAACCAATAAATAGGTGGACAAAGTCTCATGAATGGTGAAAAATTATTTTGTCACAAAGATACCTATATAATTCTAGTAATGAATTATGTTTCAATGATTTTCCTATATTTTATCCATGAATATCCTCTAGAAAATTAATCCATTTCATGGGAGAGAGAGGATGAATTTCTTTTTCATTAAGAAGTGCACTCTGAAGAAAATAAAGGAGGTGTGTGTATTATAAATCAGAGTCAATCCCAAAATTTACATAACCCCGAGAATAATCATATTCCACTTCATTAAAAGGCACCAAAAAATGGAACAGGTAATGTTCGTACCATCTCATAACTCCCCCCTAGAGATGGGAAATCCCTTTGACTTGAGTAAATAGTTTCTCTGTAATAGGAGGTGATAAAGGAGTTGAGAAGACTCGATGTTGAGTTACATAAAAGAAGAATTCCTAATAGATTTTCTCCACAAGACGATCCTTAGATTTCACTTGTAGTAGTAACATGTCAAAAAAGGGTTTTTTGAAAATATTAATATAGAACATGAATTCTTTCTATTTCATTTACATCTATGTAATGATAAAGCACATCCTAAAAGGCCTGTCCCCATTGGTTATTTAGGGAAAATACCATCAGCACCACCCCTAGTGGTCCTACAAGTTGTTGTACCCATTCATGATTTAGCCTCCTCAACTATTCTAGTCCTCTATCATTATGATATTTATCAAATGGTTATCAATACTATTAAGTCATTAATAGCTCTGTTTAAATGTAAGGAAGGACAATGTGCACCGGTTCAACATGAAAAGAAAGCTTATCCTAAATGGTTATAATAGACTCCTCCCCCTCCAAACATTGGGAATCCCATATTTCCACACATAAATGGATTAGGAGATCCAAAAAAGAACATGGAACTTTTTTCTCTCATTGTGATCCCATGATGGGGACCACTGAGTAATAGGATGTAGTGAAACGTAGATACTTTGTACTATTATTATTGTGGTTAGCCTTTGAATGGTACATGAGTTTACAATTTTGATCGATCACCAGATGGAATGATTTCTATGTAAAGTCACTTTTCCATTTCATCTCAACATAGAATAATAAAAATCTCCTCAATCTCAAAATCTTCCGGAAAATGTAGAATGTATGAGTTTCATATTTCAGTTTTTGGAGGAAAATATTATCATACTCCTTGAATATACTACTCTATTAAGTATAGTGACTGGCCATTTTTGTAGAAAATATCCCAAATTAGTAGGACACACCATTAATCTCTATGAAATAAATATTTGTGTTTCATGGTCTAGAATCAATATCTCAAATAGTGTAAAACATCATAATAGAGACTAGAGTCAAATATCGAGTAATTATATTAGCTCTAGGAAGAAGAGAAAATAATTTATAGGCTTATATAGTTACATATAATCATCCCCCTGCACTTGTCTCTACCTTATATCCCACAACATACCATAGTGATTCACATCTGCAGTGTTGGAAGCAATGGCCACCTTTTCAAGATGTTCAAAAAGATCCAATACGAAGATAGTTTGAATAGTCTATAAACTAGGTCTATTGTTTTCAAAATAACCAAGTCCAATCCTACTTCATATCTATTATGAAAAATAACTTAGTTCCATTTCCAAGGCTAAATAAACCTAGAGAATATTGAGACAATGACCTCCAAAACTATTTCCAATTCTATAAAATTTTCATTCATTCCATCCTGGAGTTTTTTGTTTTTTAGGACTTCCAATCAATTTTGGTGGAATCTGGGAAGATGAATCTGAAAATTTCACCAACCTAGGTATCATATGTTATTGTTACTGATCATCATTGGGAGGGTTGGTGGGGGGAAGAAAAAATTAATAATTTTTAAATATTTGATGATTGGATGGGGAGGAAAAAAATCAACTAAACTCATTCCATAATATGAACATAGTTGAAATAGCATATTGTGTCTCTTACTGCTTCCGTTATAGCAAGGTTGTCTTCACCAAAAGCATATCCCTCTAAAATACAGTCCTAAAAGAAGAAATATGACTGGATGAATAATGATAAAATGTAAAAATATGATTTTTGGTCAAGGAAAATTATTTTCTTGACATAATTTTATTTCATGCCAACCATCTCAAAAGAACAAGAACCATCCCACCAAATGGAACAATAAGACTCGACCCCCTGGAATAATATTCATCAAATTAGGACTTGTTCTTTGATTTTTATAATGTAATTAACTTAACAGATCCCTGATCAAATTATGATTCTGATTAAGAACCTGATTTCCCTACATATACTTTTTGAACAGGGGGAAGACGTCCTCAGGATCAATCATACAAGGGAAGACACGGTTGTCCAAGAATCCACTACTCTAACCACACCCCATTTTTATTATATTGTCCATTAAGAAAGAAACTAGTTATTGAACCTAAGGGATTTGACCGTTATGAATAAATTATGGTGAGATTTTTTTTTATAATATAAATCCACTGAATTATAAATTTTATGCATAATTTACAGAAGAAAATTATCATGTGTTTAAAAAAAATTTAGAACAAGTGCATGTGACGTGCAAAACACTACATAACCCTAGAGTGTGATAATAATGTATTCAAAATCTATATGTCAGTATGATAATTATAATAGTTAAATAGGTACATTAATAAAATATATTTAATAATTTTTATCCCCTAAAAATAACTAGGAAGAAAATATTATTTTTATTAATTTTAAATCATTTTACAAAATATCATTTATTGTAAATTAACAATAACGACAATATTGACATTTTTTATTTATTTAAAATATTTAAATAACAAAACAATATTAGAATTAAAATAAATTAAGTTTAAAAATTTTTTAAATTACAAATTTTTTTCAAAAATAAATAAATACAAAATATCGATCAATTCAATTAACTATTACAATTTTTAGTATCATTTATTTTAGTTATTCATTTACTAAATAATCACTACGTTGGACTTTATTAAAAATTTTAAATAAATAATTGATATATAAAAATTATTGATCAATAATGATGATAAAAATAACCCATTTATCTTTAAAAATGATATCTATTTCGTAAAATAGGATGTTTTTTATATATCTCTATGTTTCATAAATATTATAGGTAAGAAAAGTTCTCTTTTTTATTTATCCATACAAAACCTTTTATACAAGGAATATACATTTTATAATATCCTAATAACATATAAATATAGAACCATGAGGTTATATAGTTGAATTATTGGCATCTAAAAGCTTTTGGACTAGTTTCCATGTCATTATGGTTTTTAATATTAAGGTTTCATCATCAATTAAGTTTAATCTTACCTTAATCGTTGTGATTAATTTATTTAGTTTCACAAATATTTTTTAAAAAAAATTATGTTGATATTATTAGACTAAAAATATCACTCATATTAAAACCAAGTCTCTTCATTTATCTAAATTCAAATCCAATTTGTTTGAAAATTATGTTTAATTCTAATCTCACAGATGTGATGAGAAAGCATGGTTTTAAATTAAAGACATTCAAATATTCAATAATTTTTTTTTATCTAATTTCAATATAAAAAATGACTCCAATTACCTAATTTGGATTAATATATTCATAATGTATCTATTATGACGATGAAAAAAATTTAAAATTATAATTCAAAACTAATTATTATTTAAATTAAAAAGTATTTTAACTATATAGTATTAATTATTACTATTCACCAAAAAATGAGGTTTCTCCAAAAAATCTAAAACTTTCACTCTAAGTTAATTTAAGAATTCTGAATTATAAAATTATTTTCATTTTATTGAACTCATTTTTTATTAGTGTCTAAAATTAATTTTACTGTTGTTCTCAAAAGGACATAATAATCAGTTTCTTGAAGTAAAAATTAAATTAAAACATATAAAGACATTACAAAAAAGTATATATTTAATTATCAATATGTTATATTTATTTTAAACAACTATAAATAATATATGAAAATTATTTATTACTATTTATATTACTATGTTTAAGGTCTAGGTTATAATTATCTCATTTAAATAATTATAATAAAAAAATTATGTTTCAAAGAAACTCTGTGTTTTGTATAATTCATGAAAAGTTGGGGTTTTTTGTAGTGAAATCTACGTTAGTTCCATGTGGATATAATATATGAATTAGTGCAATGAAATAATTCAATTGAAACTAATTCCTTCGATGATGAATAAAAATATTTCACAAAATCCTAGTGTGTAACAAATCTGGTTATCAATAATTGAGATGGAATTGATAAGATATTCTGAGGACTTCCTTCCAATCTAGATATGACCATTATTTGTTTTTTTATTACTATATGCTTTATTAGTTCCCATGTTATAATTATTTATTTTATGAATAATGTATTTTAGGACTACCTTGATAATATTGTTGTAGTTTTTATTGATGATACTCTGATATATTTTTATATTCTATAGGATCTTGAGGATCATATAAGGGTTATATTGAAAACTATGAGGAAAGAGAGGATATTTAAAAAATTCATAAAATAAGAATTTTTTTACAACATGATTTTTTCTTGGGGAACATGATAACCAATGAAGGCATCATGGTTGATTTTTCCAGGAAAATGTATGTGGAGGAGTGTTATAATCCTACTATAGTAAATGATATTTTTATTATCCTTGGGTTTTTGGGTTTTTAAACGAGGATTTTGAAAAACATTTAAAAATATTTTAATCCACAAATCAAGTTAACTCAAAAAGGATCTATATTCATCTGGAATAACAAGTTTTAAGAGGGTATTCAAAAATTAAAGAATAGATTGGTTATTGCACCTTTGTTAACACTACCCTACTTCAGAGAAGGAATAATTATTTGTAGTTATCCATCTCTAAAAGGAAATGGGTCAATCCTCCAGAAAAATAACAAGGTTATTGATTATTTATCTTGAATATAATGAATCATGATCAAGACAATAGTTGACACTATGAAATGTGTTCCCTTCAGTTTTCCACAAAATTTATCATCTGAAGCACACATAGACACCAAATGATGAGTTTTAATATAAATATATATTTATATTGGAAGGAGTAGATTGTATTTCCATGTTCTGTAATAGAAAATGACATTGAAAGAGAATAAAACATCATGGTATGAGTCTACACTACTCATGGTGGTTAGTGACTATATTAAAGGCACCAGACCAATGGGTTGGGACACCAACCTCTCACTGATCCTGAGTAGGGGTGTGTAGGTGCAACCCCAGTGGTTTGGAGAAACTATTTTTCCCATATCCCCCAAAACACTATCAGCATGCATGGTACCTAGGTGTGACCTACTTATATGCCACACACTTGTGTACCCCCACTTCCATGACCAAAAACCTTTTCCTAGGGTCTCATATTTACCAATAAATAGACACTTGGGGAGTTTAATTGTACTAAAAATTATTTCAAAGCGATTATTACAACTCTGATATCTCTAATAATTTAATCATGTCCTTAAAAACCTCCATATCATTTTTATATCACCTAAATTGGGTGAATTAACAGGGGATAGTGAATCATAAGTGCATTCATTATTAAACCTAAAAAACACTTTTGTGACTAGTTCTCCCAACCCCCAGATTCAAGAAGACTAACATGACCTATCTTCCTCAAATAAGAACATTTAAAATTCTCTTATGGGAATACCTGGGAAGATTATTAAAGGATTTAACCATATATCACAAAGGTGTAATTATCCTTGATGTTCTTCGACCAATATGAAAAATAAAATTCCCAAGCATACTTGTATGGGGACCCCTTACGGGGTGGATACCTTGTGTGGTCCTCCATAGTTCACAACCCATTTCAGCTTATGCGAGCCTTTTATGAAGCCACCTTCAATGTCATTCATGGAAGTGTATCTCCTTCATTGTATCCCTTATTTGAAAGGGAATTTTTTAAACATCCCCCAAGAAGTATTCACTTTAAAACCCTTATGTAAAATAACATCAGGGTGTTTCCGGTTTTGATTTTTATTTCTACACACATTGATTTCCCACACATGTCCTACTATAGGGTCAATATACATGAGGAATATTTATATTTTTATATCTATAGTCACATGGACACTTACCCATGGGACAGTGTTGAGGATATCTCAGTCCTATATCCTAATGATATCAATTTTCCATCCTTCTCATCTCTATGTCCCAAAGCCTCCAGTCCTTGGTAGGGAGGCTAAGGGTCACACATGCCTTTCCATTTGACATATAAAATTATCCCTAATCTAGCAAGTCAAATAAAATGTGAAAAATCATGTTTATGCCCCTATAAATTCATGTAGGATGTTTCATTCTTGCTCATATCTACATCCTACATCTTAATTCCTTCTTTACCTAGTACCCTCATTCAATATAAAGTAAAGAGAGTTATGTGTTGTATCCCTGACCTCTTCAATGGTACCCACATCATCTTCCATTGTATCCCCATCCTCTTGCATCATCGAATGAAATAATGTGCGTGGTTCATTTAATCATTCAAATCATAATGTTTATCACACATATCATGACTCACATGGGCCTAGAGGATTGGAATGATCGCAACACACATATAATCAACTTGATGGGATGAATAATGTGTACTCTGATTCCCACCATAATCGGGATACCTAGGAAGCCAATTCAAGGCCCATGCTCTATATCATCTCATTTCAGGAAATGATTAATTGTAATCCAATCAAATTTACCTCCTCCTATGTGTTAAACTCAATACTAAATGAACTACGATGGATTTTATTCCCATCCAAATTGGATATATAGGATACCTTCCTAAGATTCAATCCCCATATATTAATCCGGCCATCATATTTCAGTCCATATACTCATTAGGGTTCAATTCAACTTGGAGTATTGTTTTTCTTCCTGGTACCTTAGCATACTTAGGCATAATTCCTCCACCAAGCACTCACTATGCACCTTCTGCCTATATGTCCTTGCCACAAGATGTTAAATTGTACTGTCATGTCCTCATCACGTGACCATAAAAGGTATGATGGTTCCCATTAAATGTCACCAAACAACAAGGATTCAGATTCCTTTTAGGTGGATACATAGGTAGACCATCTATGTGATTTATCGCTTTATAAAATCAACTTCTTTCTCATTGGATGAGAATAAACATTAGATTAACATTTTTATACGTGGGTGGCAATAAAATCTAGAGTAAACTTCTGTCTACTAGGATGATGAAATATTTCAGAGTGAAATGTTTCTTCCTACAAGACCATCAACTCTAGAGTGATTCATTGAGTGGCTCAAAAACCATCCTCATCCTAATTATGTCCAAATAATCACTATTTAGTATATAAGGGGATTCCATGAATGAAGAACCCTAGATACACACATATATCTCCACTGATTAAGAATCTTGAATAAATATAGATGATTCTGAACTCTACACATTCTAATAATTTATTTCTAATATTGGGATTTCTATCCTAATGATTGGTAGTTAATAAAGGATTCAAGAAGATATCATGAGTCTGTAATAGATTACCAGATTGGGAAATTATTCCTCCACAAATGATGTGATGATCCTGACCTCCCATTCTCTTGATCAATGTTAGTTATTAAGAGTTTTAGGTAAAAACACATAATGAACATCATCCATTAGAATGTAGGTCCCTTTTTGATATTAAAATGTTTGGATTTTTCTAGTTCCATAAAAAAATCTATTGGAAACCATTTGGAAATAATGATATCCCCAAAAAAGATACATTTCTGTGGGATACAAAAAATGGTGAACATGCTGTGAAACCTTAATCAATATGACAGTGTTACCCATCTATTGGGCCCACATAAATTGATAAAATATTGACATACCGGACAATCAATTAGTTATTGTTTCACTCCAATGTGATTTTGTAATTCATTTTTTGTGTTTTTCATATGTGCAGGTAATATTTTCCAAGAACTCTTCACAATACAAATAGATTCCTTCATTTTTTACACCCATGAACACCCCAGATGCTGCTCAGGATAGATTCTCATCTGCATGAAGGATTTCATCACTCAATGAGAATCTGCAATATTGGGTCTCCAACACACATGTTTGATATTTCCATTAACATGGTTTTATTCCAACCTTGGATGCATCCCAACTAACCCTCCATATCAAGAGTAATGCACAATTGTCAAGTCGTCATCGAATACTAGTCTATATGTAGGCATTTTCAATAACTGTCTTCAATAATTTTGGGAGATTATCACCAGAAAAAAATCAACACTACTACCCATATTCTAGGGAGGTCGAACAATCGGCCATATATGGCCATATCCAAAAGACACATTGGTCCTTCTTTGGGGCTCCTTCCTATAATCCCTACTGCAAAAACCAAGTGGTAGTAACCTGCAAAATGATGAGGGTGTTGGCTTAGGTTGTCTACCCTACATCCCTCAGTCCTCGGCACACAAGAAGGCCAACTGGGGTCAATGATCAGTTAATCGGGAGCATGATCCTTCCTTTTCCCTCTCTATAGAATCTCACGAACCTAATTTGTTTGGCGAATAATGATATATAATATAAAATTGTTTCCCATTAGTCATCCAACTAGAAGGCTCATCTTTTTGAATCTCATGAATCCATATATTATAATATGATGGAGTACAATAATTAAGAACATACACAAACCAACACCCATCAAGCTTTTAAAAAACCTCGTCCAGTAGCACAGCTAGAATTCAGTGAGATAGTCCCAAAGACAAGAATAGGGAAAACTCAACTCTCTCCACCAACAGACGAATATTGTTAATATCCAATGAGAAGAAAGGGAAGATAGTATCAGGTATATAACCCAACACCAAACAATAAGTGGGCGTATATTATTGTTTTTTTGCTGAAGTCACTATAAACATCTTGGAAATGGTGAAAGGGGATACCAAATTCTTTCTGATATCATAGAGACATTCTAATAAATTATCATGAATGAAACTACAGTACATAAGGGATAGTAGCATAAATCTATCCCTATTTGATTTTGGGATCTTCAACACGTCATCCTAGAGTAAATGCATACCTTTGTTCCTGTACAATAGGGTCATGGGACTTACTCTCTCATATCACATGTACAACCAAATCAGTAACATACACTCGTTTCATGTAGAGAAAATCAGCCTATTCTAACATACACTCCAAGGAGGGCACGTATAACATCCCATAAAAACCACTTTTGCCAGAACGTGGCCCTAAATAATTGTAATCAAGTGTCCAAAAATAATTCTTGCCAATCATAGATAAAAAATCTGAAGCCAGTTTTTTATTTGGCTCCACTCAATGTTGGTGTTCTTGAAGCCCTCAATCATTTATCTATTGTAGATCATGTTTTTACTCTCCCATTACAAAATTTTGAGATCAGTAGTTGTAACTAAGAAGGTCCTTATTTAAAACGTCCTCATTATATATTTCTTCATGAAAATTCGACCAATCATGAGATCCTATCTATTGATTCATTTTATGGAACCCCTCTAGGTGGATATAAGAGAAAAGGTCAAGAGGGTATAACCCTTGATGTAATCCACCCTGATGGTCTTCCCCATGATGGTACTCACTACAAAAATTCGCCATATAGTTGTTATTTTCATTATAAGTGAATTATCTAACTGAAAATTCAGTCTTTATAAATTCCTCTAATCATGAGGAACTATCAATCACAAGGCTAGTGATGTCAGATGCCTTGCCACTTGTGGGTGACGTTCATTATTACACAGATGATTGGCCAACATGACAATCATTCTCTGACCACCATTAGGCCATTTATATTCCAATGCAATCATGTAACTCTCGACTAATCTTGTGGATTATGATAAAGCGGAATGTAAACACCAACATTATTCTAATCATGTATAGAAACCTCTAAAATGATGATAAGAATATGTTGAACATGAGGAAATTTCAATTGAATGGAAAAATACGAATCATTTTGTTTATTTTGTACAAATCTCAATACAACATTCCAGATATGATGGAAGAATATTGTACTGTTTATTTTAACCTCAACATATGGAAGACTCTTCATCATCTAAAAGCCAAATTATTTCCATATTTTTAATATCAATGTTAGGTCATGGTAAAAGAATGGATTTAGTGCCGATTTGACAAGACATCTCTCCTTGACTTCCAACACCCGATGATTGTAAAGAAATAGGGTTCCCATCAACATGCTTGCCTCAATTCATTAATGAGGTTTTGATTATTGATCATAGATACCCCACCTAGTATTTATAATATAGGATGTGGTGCACATAGATAATTTCATCTCATAACACTCCAAATCCAAGAAAGTATTAAAAAAGTGGTCTCATGAAATGTTATTACCCTAGGTCATCTTAAAAAACAAATTTTGTTCATGACCGAAGAGATGCTCAATAATAATATTCCATGACCAATTTACCCCATT
This sequence comes from Viscum album, assembly GCA_963277665.1. NCBI lineage: Eukaryota > Viridiplantae > Streptophyta > Magnoliopsida > Santalales > Viscaceae > Viscum > Viscum album. The sequence goes on from OY728133.1 coordinate 1,930,291,841, forward strand.
TTCATGCCCAAATAGGTAAAACTGTTGAGATACTTTTTCCATCAAGATTATGGGAACATTGTGTAGGCCCACATATTAGGGGATATTATCCATCATATTGCACAAATGTTTCAAGTAAAACAATGGTCTCTTGAAAGATGTGTTTTATGTGAGTGATTGATAATGCCGCAAGACAACATGCTGATAAGAATTCACAAAATAATGTGATAATCTACACTAATATCAGCCATAGTAGTTTAGGATCCAACTTAGTCCATAGGGTTGGGGGTTTATAACCCAACCCTCAGAGAGAACAAATAAAGGTCAAAGGGTTTATAGTGAAGAACATGAACAACCCATGCATGTATGGTTGGGATATTTTTCACAATCTCAATCCCCTCCATAGAAGAAGTTATTATTATCCTTATTTGGGTAGAATTTTCAAAATCAATACATAACTAGACTTTCAATGGATTCACTTCAGTTTACTATCAACAAAATAGTTCTTGGGGAACCAATAAATAGGTGGAAAAAGTCTCATGAATGGTGAAAAATGATTTTGTCACAAAGATAACTATATAATTCTAGTGATGAATTATTTTTCAATGATTTTACTATATTTTATCCATGAATATCCTCTAGAAAATTAATCCATTTCATGGGAGGGAGAGGATGAATTTCTTTTTCATTAGGAAGTGCACTCTGAAGAAAATAAATCAGGTGTGTGTATTATAAATCAGAGTCAATCCAAAAATTTACATAACCCCGAGAATAATCATATTCCACTTCATTAAAAGGCACCAAAAAATGTAACAGGTAATGTTCATACCATCTCATAACTCCCCCCTAGAGATGGGAAATCCCTTTGACTTGTGTAAATAGTTTCTATGTAATAGGAGGTGATGAAGGATTTAAGAAGACTCGATGTTGAGTTACATAAAAGAAGAATTCCTATTAGATTCTCTCCACAAGAAGATCCTTAGATTTCACTTGTAGTCGTAACATGTCAAAAAAGGGTTTTTTGAAAATATTAATATAGAACATGAATTCTTTCTATTTCATGTACATCTATGTAATGATAAAGCACATCCTAAAAGGCCTATCCCCATTGGTTTAGGGAAAATACCATCAGCACCACCCCTAGTGTTCCTACAAGTTGTTGTTCCCATTCACGATTTAGCCTCCTCAACTATTTCGGTCCTTGCTCATTATTATATTTATCAAATGGTTATCAACACTATTGATTCATTAATAGCTCTATTTAAATGTAAGGAAGGTCAATGTGCACCGGTTCAACATGAAAAGAAAGCTTATCCTGAATGGTTATAACAGAATCCTCCCCCTCCAAACATTGGGAATCCCATATTTCCACACATAAATGGATTAGGAGAACCAAAAAAGAACATGGAAATTTTTTCTCTCATTGTGATCCCATGATGGGGACCACTGAGTAATAGGATGTAGTGAAACTTAGATACCTTGTACTATTATTATTGTGGTTAGCCTTTGAATGGTACATGAGTTTACAATTTTGATCGATCACCAGATAGAATGACTTCAATGTAAAGTCACTTTTCCATTTCATCTCAACATAGAATAATAAAAATCTCCTCAATCTCAAAATCTTCCATAAAATGTAGAATGTATGAGTTTCATATTTCAGTTTTTGGAGGAAAATATTATCATACTCCTTGAATATACTACTCTATTAAGTATAGTGACTGGCCATTTTTGTAGAAAATATCCCAAATTAGTAGCACACACCATTAATCTCTATGAAATAAATATTTGTGTTTCATGGTCTAGAATCAATATCTCAAATAGTGTAAAACATCATAATAGAGACTAGAGTCAAATATCGAGTAATTATATTAGCTCTAGGAAGAAGAGAAAATAATTTATAGGCTTATATAGTTACACATAATCATCCCCCTGCACTTGTCTCTACCTTATATCCCTCAACATACCATAGTGATTCACATCTGCAGTGTTGGAAGCAATGGACACCTTTTCAAGATGTTCAAAAAGATCCAATACGAAGATAGTTTGAATAGTCTATAAACTAGGTCTATTGTCTTCAAAATAACCAAGTCCAATCCTACTTCATATCTATTATGAAAAATAACTTAGTTCCATTTCCAAGGCTAAATAAACCTAGAGAATTTTGAGACAATGACCTCCAAAACTATTTCCAATTCTATAAAATTTTCATTCATTCCATCCTGGTGTTTTTTGTTTTTAAGGACTTCCAATCAATTTTGGTGGAATCTGGGAAGATGAATCTGAAAATTTCACCAACCCAGGTATCATATGTTATTGTTACTAATCATCATTGGGAGGGTTGGTGGGGGAAGAAAAAATTAATAATTTTTAAAAATTTGATGATTGGATGGGGAGGAAAAAAATCAACTAAACTCATTCCATAATATGAACATAGTTGAAATAGCATATTGTGTCTCTTACTGCTTCCGTTACAGCAAGGTTATCTTCACCAAAAGCATATCCCTCTAAAATACAGTCCTAAAAGAAGAAATATGACTGGATGAATAATGATAAAATGTAAAAATATGATTTTTGGTCAAGGAAAATTATTTTCTTGACATAATTTTATTTCATGCCAACCATCTCAAAAGAACAAGAACCATCCTACCAAATGGAACAATAAGACTCGACCCCTGGAAGAATATTAATCAAATTAGGACTTGTTCTTTGATTTTGATAATGTAATTAACTTAAAAGATCCCTGATCAAATTATGATTCTGATTTAGAACCTGATTTCCCTACACATACTTTTTGAACAGGGGGAAGAGGTCCTCAGGATCAATCATACAAGGGAAGACATGGTTGTCCAAGAATCCACTACTCTAACCACACCGCTTCTCATACTTTTTATGTGGAAAAAATCATTTGAGAGCCTTGTAGTGGGATTATAATGAATAAGGGAATTCTCCCACACATGAAAATGTCTTATCTAACATGATCTTCATAGAAGAATTGTTGGATTCTATTCCACCACCACCTCATTGAGGGGGAAAACCTAGCTGGCCTAAAGTGTTTATAGTTAAGGATCTTCGAGAATCACTCATTGAGTCTTTTTTAATCCCTAAAGTGTTTATAGTTAGGGATGATACCATTGATGTTTATTGAATATATAATGATCTGTTTGAATTACTTATTATCATAAAATTTATAGACTAGAATGAGGATGTGGTCAAACAAGGACACATCAAGCCCTTTTACCTAGCTAGAAAGATATATGATACTGACATCCGATGAGCTTTCAATTATTATAGTTCAAGGGTCATTATCATTCACATCGGTACACATCACTGATTGGGCCTCAATGAATCCCTCTTGTCTCCCTCAACTTGGATGTTACAATTTTATGACAAGAATGAAAAATTTCATATCTTTAATATTATGCTCAAAACCCAGTTTGAGGATCTCATATTGGATTTCAAGTTCACATTGTCTAACAGGACACTACTTTCAATATTTGTTGGGGTGAACTTGGCTATATCACCATGTAGCCATTCCATCATTGTACCACTAATGTCTCAAATATTTCTTCATGGATCAAATTCGTACATTTCATGGTGAAAAGGCCTTTTTCAAGGCCTGTGTACCTCAGTACATTGATGCGACGCTCTATCACATAAGGGGAAAATTGTCCATGGAAAAATATGATTCTAGAATCTATTATTCAGAAGGTCTAGAAAAGATCCTAGCTAACCCATTTATGAATCTCAATGCAGATTTTGTGCTTCCCATTAATCCTATTGAAATATTAATTCCAAATCCAAGCACATTTTTAGTGTATTCCCCAATGTGAATCTGAACAACCAAGCCTAATGGCATAGGAGAAGTAATTTACATTAAAAGGTGTGATTAATGAATTAAATATGTATTCATTTCATCCACCGAGCCTTAGCATGTCTCTGCATTGTACACCATACTATGAGAAGTTTCCACTCTAAATAAAAAATATAGGGATTCCAATTCTCATCCCATCATCATCCATTTAGAGCATTAAAAAGTCCTTTTTTTATCATATCGGATGGAGGTGGTTTCCTCCTCTCTGGGGTTTCCAAATACTAACTCATCCACTAGATCTAAAAATATTTATTCATCACCTATACCCTATAAAGAGGTCTATAAATTAAAATAAGAAGAACATGAAGAAGAGGAAGACATCGGGGTACACCTCTTACATTTGAGGAAGGTGTCTCCACCACAATAGATGATATCAGATTAATAAATATAGGTACGTAATAAGATCTACACCCCACTATGTATAGTGAGGCCATGACATATATAGGGAATTAGGTGTATACTTCCATTATAAAGAAACACCAGGATATTTTTTCTTGTAATTATACCAAAATTCAAGGTCTTGGCCCTAATGTGTCCACCTGTCATATCTATTTTCCAAAAGATCATTGGGGATAAAAGAAATGAGGGAAAATATCGGATAGAAATTGTTATTATCTCCCTATAAAAGTTAGTATTTCTATATGCCTTCATGTTTTTAGAATCTGGTACAAACAATGAGGCAAAATATCATCCTCTTGTTGCAGTATTGGAATTGGCACTCCATGTATCAATGTTGCACCTGGAAGTGAAGGGTGATTCAATGTTTGTAATCAAATATATTAATGGGGATTACACCATCAGAAAAGTAGATTTCGTTCCCCTAATTAATTATATTTGAGGTTTAATGGTAGAATTTCCATCAAACCCAACATTGTCTAATATCCCATGGTCAAAATATACCCAAGATGAAGCATTGAAAAATGAATCTAAAGCCCTATCAGATCTAAACAAATATGAAATAATAATCATTATTTCTCATCATCACGTGGTTTCACCTTTTTATTCAAATAAGAAAATAGAAATAAAGGAAATTAGTACCATTCCTAAACCATTTATTCCTATCCTGGGGTAGAAAATACCCATCATGGAAAATCTCCAAGATGTGTTAATTCCACCAAATAGAGTTCAAAGAGAGATAATCTGGCAACGAGTAGTTAATTTTACTCTTTAATATGGTCCAAACCAAAACAAGATCATCTATAGAAAATTCTTTGACAGAAATCTCGAGATTTTCTTTGATGGGAAGAAGCTGTGACTTTCATGAAATAAGTACATGAAGGACTCTGTGGTGGCTAGAATTTTGGAAACAATCTTTCAGATCCATTCTAAAAGGCTTTGATAATTCTAACCTTTACTGACATAGTTTTTGATAGGTTTCACTAAAAAGTGTCATCCTTTCCATGTTAATTCCAACCTCATCTAACAACCACTGATGTTTCTAAAAAAAACAATTACACTTGGTCATTTTCTACGTGGGTAATGTATATAGTAGGGGAATTACATTTTTACTGCTACCGATTTATTCTCCAAATAGGCTGAGGCAATACCACACAAGGAAGTCAGTGGAAAAATTGTTAGCTTTTTCAAATATAATATCATCACTATGTTGGGTGTCCCTCATATCATATTGATTGAAAAAGGCCCCAATATTTGTTCTTATGAGGTAGGGATGTTATATCAGGAAAAAAATATCAAATCCAACCATTCATTCCACTATCAACTAGTAGAAAATGGATATATATTGGATTTCAAAAAAAACCTTTTACATCATACTCTAAAAATGGTGGGAAATGATAAGAAATCATTGCTTGATGAACTCCTTTATTCCTTATGGTCTTAATAGACTACTACTTGTACTTCCACACTATCAACATCGTACTCATTGGTATACAGTATAAATGTATTTTTTCACATTAAAATATAATTTCCGTCACTCATAGCTTCCATCTTTGATTAATTTTCCACTGATGAGAAATCCCAGAAATGGATGGATTAGTTGGATCGACTGGATGAAATGAAATTGAATGAATTTCATTACATGGAATTCTATCAAAACCGAATAGTGTGAGGTTTCATCAAGAAGGCATGTATTCATTCTTTCCACTAAAGAGAGTCAATTTTGTCCCAGATGACTATAATGATACCAGTTAATAATCCTCTAAGTATTGAGAATATGTGGGATGATTCATATTCTATACATAAGTTGTACTCTAATGGAACATATTCATTAATATGAATAGATAGAGAACTCATTCCAACTCCAACCAATGAATGGTTACTGAATAAGTAATTTTTTTAATCCCGCAACGTTCATCCTATTTTTATGATCATAAAATATGTTACAACCATCATCCATGTTGCATGATGCTAAACTGCATTGAATCAACACCCTTGTCACAATATGATAAACTGCACAAAATGAGATCATATTAACATGAACAAAAACTATAAAATACCATTTTTCTAAAACTCATGAGATTAAACTATATTGTTTATGTCTCCCTCATTTTATTTTAAGAAATCCCTCAGGATTCCATGATTTCAAATTCATTTTAGTCCCTTAAATGATGATAATATTCAATATATATTCCTTACTCACATCATTACCACTCCCTAGTGGTAGTTAAGTCATATCTCGTCCATATTTTTAGATCATACCCACATGGTGAACCATATTAATGAACTATGTTTGTCTTGATTCTCATTCCAATGCGATATGTAGTGATGCCCATATCACTAATCTCGGGTCCAACCATGACCAAAAAAACTCCTACATTCCTTGTGCATACGAGTCAAAAATGCACAAGGAATATATATTCAAGATCTACATGTGAAATGATTCATTCCTTTAAAAGAAACATAGTGACACCAAGGTTCAATCCCTTGGTCAATCTGTAATGTTTCTTTCATATTAGGTCACCTTCATCTATACAACATGATGTTAGACTATACGGTTCTTCATGAATTATATGCAGCTTCACACTCAATCCAATTAGATATGTAGTGACACTCTAATTTTCAATCTCAAGCCCAAGAATAATCATAAAAGAAATAGTTTCTCCTCCCCCTATGTATAAACCAATTATAAACTAGTAACTATTCTAGAACATATGGCTTGATTATCATACCATCTTGTATCTTGGGCCCAAATGATTATTCATGAAAATATTTGAATGTTATTAAATCCCCTCCCCAAATCATATATCAATTATTGTGGGTAACATTAATCATGATCAACATTTGGATGTATTCTCATTCAAATTAGATATATCATGATGCTATAATCACCTATAATGGGTCGATCCACGATTTTGGAAAAGAAAATCCCCCTTCATGTTCCCCGTTCATGAACCGGATCTGTACAAAGAACCTTTTGAATAATTATTCCTTGATTATAATTATAATTAGTTGTAGGATGATACATATAAGTCAGGATTTATCCCCAACCATTATACTATAAGCTATCAAAAATCCTATATCCCGTATCAAAGTATGTTTAATGTGGGGACCAAAATTCAATAACTATGTGTGGATTGATTCATTCGCCAGAAAGATATGTAGTGATTCCCAGTTATCTAATCCTAAGTCCATCCACAATTATTCATAAATCCCATTTACATCATATGCATGAATCAGATCTACACTGTGAGCCTCTCATGTACCGCATGAGGATTTATTCTTACCCCTATGAGATGCATTGTGATGCTCATAATTTCATTCATATGATCAACCTTAAGGTTTCCATCACTGCATGCCAGTTCACCAATTTCCAAACTGCATGGCATTAAACTACTTGGAATTTCATGAACAATTTATGGATTGATTTGTTACCACAACAAGAAATGTAGTGACTCCCATACCTTACATCATGGTCCATCCACCATTCACAAAACCCCCTATCCCAAAGTGTTGTGGGAAACTTTCATTCAAAAATATATTTAAATGTCTTTTTTTCTAAATTGTGAAACTTTTAAAATGTTTTTATGAAAAAGGGATATTTCTCAAAAGAGTTTTATAAATAATTTTCCTGTATGTCAAAATCCTTTAATGGATTTTAAACATGTATGAAGTTGATTTATTATGATACAAATATTCCATATGGTATTAATGGTTTTCTGATATGTTTGACTGTGGATGTGTTATTTTTATACCATTCATGGTTTATTGGTAAAGTATTGACATTTAATATTCCAGTTTTAATTCAAATGATTATTTTATGTTTAATAATTTTCATACGATGAATGCATTGGACTTAGTAAGTGACTAGTGGAGCACGCTATAGCTCCTCGATGCATCAGTAGGTCTCATGAGACAAACTAGTGTCTTGGCATAAAGATTTGACAAAATATTATTTGTATTCTTGGAACATGGCCTTGACTAAGTGGTTGTGATAGTCTGGCATTATGTATTCCATCATTATAAAAGTGTATATTGATACCGCATGTGATTATTCTATTAGTAGGATATCCAGGTGAATAAGTAAATGGAATTATTTCATATAATTTCTACCATATTATGTTGATGTTCTAGTTTAAAAAGATTTTGTTTTAGTTATTCATTTCCTTAACTGTTTATGATTATTTATAAATAATTCCGCTATATTGTTATCCTTACTGGGCATCTGAGCTCACCCCTTTCTATGTTTTATATTTTCCAGGATGAGAAGTAGTATTTTATGACTGACCTGAAGGGATATTCTGAGGGGATATGAGTGTGGACTATAGAGACTATGTTATTGTAGTTTTTCACTTTATGATGTAATGTATACTTTATGAATGCATCTAGTGATTCCAAGGCTACTAAACTAATCGGTCTTTCGAGACATTAGCTTTTGTGATCTTGCTAATGCACTGAAATAATACACCTACTCTAGGTAACTGGGGTCATGGCATTATAGTTTTCACCCATTCGACCTGAAAGAGATTTTACACCATTTAGAACACTAAATTATTTTAATATTATTTTATAATTTTAAATTTGTATTTTCGGAGGAATGTATTTAAATATTATTTTTTTTATTTGTACTGTTTTTTAATGCAGAAATGTTGTTTTCTTCATAAAATTTTTTAGATGATTTTCAAAAAAAATTATTTATATGATTATAATAAAACATTAAAATAAAAGGGGTTTTAAAATGATTTATGTTTTAAAATATGTTTTTCGAGGATGAACGGATATTTTCCTCATGAAATGTTCCATGTTGTCTTTCAAAATCATTTTCCACCTAATATTACATTCATTGACGTTACAAATTCATTAATAAGGACAATATTTAATGATACCATACTTATTATTTCTCTTGATGGTTAATTTTTGTGCTGTTGAATATATTTTAAAACCCATTTTTAACATTCTTATCATATATTAAATTATTTAAAAGTTTATGGCTCTTTTTGTCTATGCACAAATTACAGAGTTCTGATATGATTAATATTTTATGATATTTTAGCAATGATATGTTGTGGAAGTCATCATGAGATGGCCTATACATATATCACTCTCAAATTCATTTTATAATGATTTTCATACCCTGAGGGTACAATGGGAAAAATGTTTAGGTTTATTATCCCCTATGGGAAATAGGTGAGTCCTAACCCAGTATGGGAAATTCGTGCACCATAATCCACAATGAAAAATAAGTAATGAGTCTTGATATAATATGTTGATGGTATTGGAAGTTGACCTGGAAATAATAGTTTTTTTCTATATTAATATTGTTTCTACCCAAATATGGCATGATATTATCATTTATGATAGATTTATGATGATTTGTCACTCTAATGGTTCATTTTTTATAAAATTATTAGTTTTTATTCCATGATCAATGTTTAGGATCTATGATATATTAGGTATGAACTACCTATGTTAAATAAATTATCACATACCAGTATGGTTATATTAATCATTCATATGATCAAATATTGATATCTCATATGTTTACCCTTTCTGAGAAACTAAGCTCTCCAAATATTATTTTTTCATCCCAATGTTTTGAAGAATGGTTTTGGTATGGAATAACTAATAAGAGTACAATGTGAGATAATATTTGTGGGATATGTTGAATATCATTTCATGAAATAATTATATTTCTTATCACCAAAGACACTAAACTATTATGTTTGTTGAAAATGTGTTTATGAAATATATTAAATATTCAACTAAAATGATGTAATATTTGGGTATATAAATACTAATTCATTATACTAGTGATCCAAATACCAAATGAATATTCAATTATATCATCAATAGAGACAACAAAAATCATATATAAATAAACATTGAAAATTCTATTCAAAAGATCCATGAATACAGTTGGTGCATTAGGCAACCCAAAGGGAACAATTAAAAACTCATAATTCTCATATATGTATTGAAATGTTTTCATTGTAATATATTCTTTATTTAAAATATAAAGATAGAAAAATGTCCTAATATAAATCTTTGAAAAATTATGTATGATCTGATTAAAAATTCATTAATATCTGGAAAAGAATATTTTCTCTTAACATTTTAATTATTCTAGGCCCTATATCCATGTTACTCTCTCATTGAACAATCATTCATTTGATGAATAAAACTGGTGTACATAATGGTGTAGTTCTAGGATAAACGAAATTTTTTTCTAGAAATTACTAAAACTTCTTTCTTAATTCAAAAAGTTTTACATGACCCATTTATTAAAAATGTTTTGAAACTTTCATTGAATCATTCCTAAGTCAACAGTAGAAAACTTCTTGATTAGGTATAATACCGGGAATCGTATAAGGAAATACACCAACATATTCATTCATGAAATTCATTTCATATATATGAATAGTATTCCTCTAACCAATAATATCATTAATATAATTTTTATTTTCATATTTTAATATTTACATATATTCTTGATATGTTATAAAACAAATGATTTCATTCCAGAATAAAAAATGAATCACATTTTGAAAAAATAATATATTTGTACAACCTATAATAACATAGTAACCAAAAGGACATTCCATATGTTAAATAAAATGAAATTATATAAGTTATATAAAATAAGGTTTTTATGTAATGTATTTACATGGACATCAATAAAATGATTTTGAAAATTCCTTTTTTCCTTCATTCTTCCCCTATGGGTTTTTTATAAAATTTTCTTACATCATTTATTGATGTAAAAAATAAAATTTATATAATTTTTTTAAATGAAATTTTATGTAGAAACTAAATCATACAAGACATAGGAATATAATGACAAATGTAATTTACTTAACCCCATATCCTTGGATTATTAAACATGGTCATAAGTAGTTTCAATAAATTTAGCCACATCATTCATTTTTTTTATCTTGATAAATTCCATCCTACATTTCAACCATAAGTATTATACTCACAAAATGAGAAATATAATTACAATTAAATAATCATACCAACTATTTTTTTAGTTGTATGATCATATTTTTTGCATACATGTATTACATGTCCAAACATTCCCAGAAGAAAAAGACTCTATATTTTGTAAGACATTATCCATCATTTTTTACCACATTTATCCCATTATGAAAACATGATTTTCGTGCCACTATATTTTTTATGGGTTCTTCCCCACGAACTCATATCCTTCATTTTTATTCTATTTGTTTCAATGGAAAAAATTATCATAGAAAAACTACATTTCTAAATACTATTTACATCAAAATAATTGGTCATAAGATTTTTATTCCTCAGATTTTAGTGATATCTGATATCATGTACATAATCATAAAAAATTATTAATTTTACTATCATGGTCATAGAATGAATTTAGTGTATTCTATTACAATTTGGGGAAGTTTAGTTCATATAGGATAACTGAATGTTCCAACATTATCCTTAATTACATGAATTTCATTCCCATTCCTTGTGATAAAAATATAGGAGAATATTTCTAAGTGAATGTATTCTTAAATGTGTTCTATTAAGTGGTGTCAAAAACATTTATTTCTTTAATATTCCTTACTATTTACACACATTAATCAGCTTCCCCATTCGAATTGTAAATAACAAGAGTTTATTTCTATTTATCTAAATAATTCAAGACATAAAATATATCCAAATAATTATGTTCCCTTCCTTTATTGATCCCAATTTCATATAATCCATTGAATTATAGAGGATTTTGTTTTATAAAATAATCCACTATTCCCATGTTCGTCTATGGTGAGCATGGTTTCCCTCTTGCATGGATACCACCACTATTTAAATCCTCTTCCTACTGAACCACAAAAAAAATAGATTATTAATATCTTATTAGAAATATTCCAGATTACCCATTTTGAAGGATGATTTCTAATGGGTGCCTCCATACATTATCTTTCTTACTTCCTATCTCGAAAATTATTCTAAATATACATTGTTCAAATGTAGATACATGATAATATTCCATTGTTTTATCATTTTTAACATAAATTATATACCACTAAGGTAATTTAAATCTATTATTCATTACTATAAAATTATAAAAAATATCCTTTGATACCAATTATAATTTTTATAACCCTATTTAGTATATAATTCCATTTGTTTATTATAATTGATTTTATTTTATTCTAAAATATATTTTTAGGTTTATAGTTTCACATAATTATGTCATAAATATTACATATCAAACCCATACATTGTAATTTATAATATTCCTTCTAGAAACCACATTACCCAGATTATAATACTTTTAATATAAAACACATTTTTTATGGAAAATATATACAATATTTGTCATTAATTCTTCTTGGTTATTGATCATCCTTAAAACCACATATTTATTTAAAAAATTTGTATGAGACTAATATTCTCATTATGGAAAACTTGATAATGAATAAAAAAAATTTTAGTAAACTTTAAGACCCTAAGATCAAAAAAGATGATTTTTTGTCCTAATAAACATGAATATCAAATATGTTTTTTACCAACACATGAAATTACTTTAACAAACTAGATTTCTTTTTAAAATCCATTATAAGAAAACAAACCTAGGATGTCGTATTATTGATATACACTTATAAAATATGAAAACATATTTAAAATGCTATCTTAAAAATAAAAATTTATATCCCAAAAGGGAATAAATCATTCTTTATAACAAAATACAATTATCCAATAATTTCAAAAAAACTTATTTCCATTAAAAATCAATATAAATCATAAAAATTCATAGAGCATCCTTGGGATATAATTACTATAAAACCCTTACAATAACAGTTACTAGAACCCTTAAAACTGGAGTAAACATACCATACATCTTTAAAAAAATTCATTATGAAAAAAACCGTTACCTAATGAAAATGAGATATATATTGATCACACCCATCATCATGATCTATAAAAGGATGACCCATCATCTAGAGTTATTTAAGGGTCACTTATCATCATGACATAAATCCAATTCATACGTAATTAAAATCAATGTATAATGTTGAATAAAACATTTTAATCATCTACAGTTTCATCACATACCCCCTGAAAACATCCTGTCAACCCATATGTAAAGTATATTTTGTTATTGATATATCTCTTTCTTTTAATACTCATGTTTCAAAACTAAAATTCCTTAAAAAAAATTAACACCCTGTGATTTTAAAAAAGTAACATCAGGTTCTATAGTGTGTATGAAACACATCACCAAGCTTATAATAAAATATAACATCACACTAAATTAAGTTAAATTTTTTAAATATAATCTATTTGATAGATAGTTATGAATGAAACATGTGGTTTAAATGAATCATAATACACTATTAAAGTATTATTTGTTAAAAATGACCATTATAACCTAGCCATTAATATATCATTTATTAATAATAATATTTTTTAAAAAATTATATTTTTTAAAAATGTATAATCTAAATTTAATGGTTATCTGTTGATAATAAATAAAATATGTACCATTTGATGGAGAAAAAAATGGAATATTTTTTTTTCAAGAATGGGGATAAGTCATAAATTAAGCACATAATTTAAAATAAAAATATATCACATTAGGGAAATTTATTAGAAAAAATAAAATACATTTTTGAAAAATAAATTTCAAAATTATGTTCATGTGTGTTTTTATAATTTTTTTGATTTTTTTGAGGAATAATGAAAAATAATTAATTTTATTAAGAAATACATTTCAATTTAATTTATTTTAAAATTGTTTTAAAGTAACTATATTAAATTTTATTATGATTCAAAAATATTTATTTTGTTTAAATAAATTTTTTAATAAATTTTTTAATTATAACAATCAATACATATGAGTCTTTTCTATCTATAAAAGCGTCGTTTCATCATGTATATAGTTTAATTTTATATATTAGTATTCTTTATAATTGAATTGTATTTGGAAAAAAGGATATAATTTGTTATATTGAAAAATTTTATATTATCTAATAAGGTCATTTAATGTTTTACACTAATGAATAGTGAAAACATAAAACAAAATATGATGTTATGTTACAATTGGGCTTATCGAGGAGGTTAAGATATAAAGATAAGGTTTATTAATGACCTAGAAAATTTCCCAATCCAATTTTCAGACCTTTTTTCAACCTTATCAAATCTAAATATATATAAATTATAATTTTTGGGGACATTTTCAGGTGAAAAAATATTAGTATCTCTTTTTATTTTCATGAATTTCATGTGTATCCTCCCCCCCAACTTGTAAAAGGCCACCACATATCCTACTCGTATCAAACATCCAAAACATTATTCATCAACCAATAGCTTACCCAATACCATCCTTACATACCTCAAAAAATCCAATATTCCATAGTTCAATTAAGAATATATTCTAAGAGGTCTTTAGTTATAGACCCGAAGTGGCTCTCTACTGAAGATATAAAAGTATTAAATTAGAATTTTATTATTTATTCTTTCACATCCTTCATGAATATTTTTACCTATGATAATAAAAAAACACTATTATCTAATATATAAGTAGATTTTATTATTTTATTTTCATAACTTATATTATTCAACAATTCAATCGATTGATAAATGAAATGGTCTATAGTGTGTATCGAGGAAAACCATCACTCGAACATATGTACTTTTTTCTCAAAACAATCATTAATAGATAAATATAATGATGTACTTATAATATTTATATGATATTTATGAAATTATTTTTCATAGAGAATAATAATATCACATATAACTTCCTACTTTCTATTCTGTGGTGGATATGACAATATTGGTTATTTATATGGAAGATTATCGCCTCATGAACCGATATGATTTTTTTTCATATGATTTAAATGGAATGTAGTAATGTAAAAATTAATAAATATAGAATATATTCCCGACCCAAAAATTATTTTGTAAAAATAATAACATATATAACCTCTTACCACTGGTCTCGAATCAATTCACATTGCACCATGTATTGTTAGGGTGAGATAGTCCCCCCATAATTGGGGAGTGTATCCTTTTAATATTATTAAGATGGTTCAACATTTTCTTAATCCTAGAAGGTGATTGAAAAAACTAGGGT
The DNA here is from genome assembly GCA_963277665.1 of Viscum album. Classification (NCBI taxonomy): domain Eukaryota; kingdom Viridiplantae; phylum Streptophyta; class Magnoliopsida; order Santalales; family Viscaceae; genus Viscum; species Viscum album. The sequence goes on from OY728133.1 coordinate 1,930,307,188, forward strand.
ATCTACCAATTGAATCGGCCTATGTTGGGTATGATGACCTATATGGTCTCAATGGGTTTATTCAAAGAGCCAGAAACCCCCAAAAACCCTGTTATCCATGATTCATGGACCTACATTCGAAAGTCATTTAATTTTTGGATGATGATTTGGTCAGCGACACATCAGGACCCCATTAGTCGAGAGGATGGTAGATCTGGCTCATCACACCCTTTTGGTGGAATTATTTCTCACTTAGAGACTCTCTTTTATGTTTAAGGAATTTTTATATGTTCTTGAATCCATCATTCATTCCCAAAGTGTTGGTCCAAATATTAAACATGGGGAGCAATTTCAATCATATAAATACATAGATTATGAATTACTAAGATAATTATAGGTTAATACATATGATGAGGTGTTCTAGAGTTTATCATCATCCATAGGGGACGAATGATTCACCAATGTCATGATCAAACCCTAGATCTAGGTTTCCAACATTTCCTATTGTGAGGAATCAAAACCCACAATGATCAGTGCCACTTAACTGGAAACATCACCTTTTAAGGTTATGTGACAGGGACTCATTGGTACAGTTTAACATCATGAGGAAAGGACATCTACCTGAAATGTTCCTAGTCATGATCCAATGTATGGTTAATTCTGAGGCGGCCCAGGATGCCTAGTAAAGATATGGTCTCCTGGATGAATAGGACCCCACTAAGAAAATGGACCAAAAAATACTAAAGTTATTTAGCTATCGATATTGGACCCTTGGGATACTTCCTACATATCCATGTTGATTATGATGGAAATAACTTGTATATTTTTTATGATTTGTAACTTGATTGGGGTTTATACATGGGAGATTCCCACTTAAGAGTGGCGAGGTATATCATTTTATGGATGAGATTATATGGATCTCGGACATAAATAAATTCTTCCTACGTATCCCTGTTATGGTCGGCATCTGGGTTCTTGTAGTTCATGGTGGGTTGTTCTAATTTAGTATTATCACAAACCCCTAATCCCATATGATTCATTCTCAGTGTGATAAACAAAAAGAAGTTAGAGATTCAACAGGAGGACAATTTCTCTTATCTACTATTGGAAAAGGATGAGCCCACGATGGAAGTTGTTGTGGAATCAGTGGGTGAGGGTGCTGAGAAATGAACCCTTAATTGTGAAATGAATGTGAAGATGATTATGTATTTCCCAAAAGGATAGGGTATTACTCCATGAGGTACACCCTTTGATTTTGTTCTAGGAAAGTGGGGATGTTTCTTCTCATTAAAGTGAAAATTGAGCACAATTACATTGAATTATGACTGCCAATCATTGAATGGAAAAACAAGTGATTAACCAGGATCCCGTGAATGGGGAGTTCCAAATTAAGATCACAATGTGATCTCTAGGTTACCATGGTAATGTAGGCTTATGAACATTCTTTTGGTCCATATCAATTCATGTATTACTATCATGTCTCTATTTACCATGGGTAAGTTGACATTGAAGTGAGAAATGATGCACCTGATGGTCTATTGATACAGGTACAAGAACGTAGGATAATTATTTATCTTGATACCAATAGACTTGTTTGTGATTATAATTTGGATAACAGTACGTAAACAGAGGGTAATGATTGTTACCAAATGGTGGAATTCCGGATGGCATCCTACTACGCATACCAATAGTTCCTGTTGGGTTGGGTACCTTTCTCATAGATTTTTTTCATGCCAGTAGAAGGGTATTATGAATACTAGGGTGGTTTGAGAATCTATGTGGGGTCATCATACCAAAAAGCTAAGAGACCTCAGGCTCTGATTTCATACAATTGTGGTTTGAAACAATGTAGTCCCTTGGTTATCTATAATGCAACATGAGATAGTGTTTCATATACATAATGATGTTTTATGCGGTACGCTGTATTTAAAATGTTGAATTTATATCGTAGTTTGTTGTATGATCATCTATGGAGGGCATATGGTTCATGGTTATCCTTTTGGTTCGTTGTTTACCAATGTTATTTTGCATTATTGTTTTTATGGTTCACAGCATGTATATTCATGCTGGAAACCGTTCTTGGTTCCATAATATAATATCTTTTTTTCTTTATAAGTCTTCAATTCGTAGACTCCCAGTTCTCCCAAAACCTGATCCTCCCTTACACGGATCCCCATGTGTTACATTTAAATTTTGTTTAGGATTCTGTATCAATAGGAACAATGTACCTTTTAAGGAAGCCCATGGTGTAATTTTGGGCTCGTGGAAGACTCAAACAACTGATATTTACAGTGTTTTGATTCATATTGCTGTAAATCACCGCATCAATTTCAAGAATGATGTGATTTATGGGGTTATATCATCCATTTCTCATATACAAATTTCTCATTCTGAACCCCTAGTTTGTGGTGTATGCCTCTCAATCATGTTTTCAGGAATTCCATGGTTTCAAGGCGGAAATATTCCACCTCTATTTCGAGAATTATGTTGTTCAATGTTTACTAACACCTTTTCTCATTCATTCATGTAATGGCTTGGTTTGTTGTCCAATGCTTCGTAGGCTAGCATATTGCAGGCTGCACGTGTACAATTTTGATCATGGTTTGGGACTTTAGTGGACCTTTCCTCATAACCACTATGGAGAGTAGTTTGGTTCCTATTCCATATTAGACTCGTTCAATATTTTCCTCAAATTTTCCATCCCCACATGCATCCCTTTACTTCATCAATTTAATGAATATATTTTATTTTCCTAAGAGGATTTTTTTGGGACCCTAAAATTTCAAACATTGGACTAAGGTATGGTCAGAATGAATATAAGGATATTCCGATGTCAAAAATGGTCTCGAACTGAACTTGCATAAGGTAGAATGGTGGGCCCATTCGGGGGCCCACACCAATATATAGAGGGAACATGTCATTTTTCTTTTTACTTGTTTTTGATAAAAAATTAATCCACACAACACTCCTAGTTTTCTTTTATTCCCCATAACATATACTTTGTAAAATTCTTCATCTGTGAGCCATGCCATGCATTCTTTGGACTGCTTACGCTTCAATGTTTTCTCAGATGTGAACCCAACATTGAATCCACAAACCACAATTTGGAAATGCATAAAATAAGTTTGAATTGTAGTGTAGTAATATGCTACATAGATCCCCCATCACATGGACTTATCATTAGTTGAAATGAACATAAAATTATCCAATTTGAATTTAAATATTTGAACTATGAATTATGAGTATCTCTATAGAGAGTCTTAGTATGCAGCTATCCCATTTCTCTCATCAATTGACCAGATGTGCAATGCTTTATCGTCCAGCTTCTTCCAAGCCATTCCATATACAGTCAGATTGCAGGGAATGCACCACATGTACTGTTCACAAGTTTTAGTATGTGGAGACTTGTGCATGGAGGAGAAATTTGTTCCATTGGTATATTTTGGCTTTCTTTCCAAATCATTCAAATTGGACTGACCCTTTATGTGGGACTCATCATTGATAGAAGGAATTTATCTTACTCTTATCTCAATATAAGCGATTAAGAGGAGGGTTTTGATGGTTGAGAATGTCAAATAGAAACTTTGATGTCATTTTTCATCAAAGGGGTATTCTCTAAGATCTCCTTTCTCTCGATATAATATCCTATCTAGTATCCAATCATCTAAAACTTTTTAATTTTGGGATCCAGGAAGATACTATTTTTCTTGAGATCAAACATGGATATCTCATAACACAATATGGAATGTCCCCTGGGAATAATGGAGAAAACATCTCTTATTCTAGATAAATTATCACTACCTTAATTTAGGATGGTGAGTATACCCTGAGGGGAAGTATATGGAATTAGACTATCCAACATGCTCACAGTATGTCCTTGTATTCCATTATATAATATTATACATATATCATTAAATTTCATTAGGTAACCCTAACAGAGGGTGGAGCTCAAAACGGGACCTCCAATCTAGAGTTTTGATTTTCTAATGAGTGGAATTGGATGTTTTGGGTTCATAAAAATTGTTTGCAAGCCTTTGTACTACTAAAATATGTCAATAAATATAAAGTAGTGTGTGTATCCCAATTCAACGTCTTTTTTCCAGGTGAGATACTGACCGAGATGCACAACCGATAGTGTATGTGTACCAACACCATTCACTTATCTCATGGTTATGGGGGGGATATGTCTTAGTTATGTCTACAAGATAGGGGGTATCCTATCCATGGTGATATGTATAAATTTTTTTAGTAGTGGGTAACACCTGGAGTAATATTGACAATGTATAACCCTTGATAGGATAATGAATTCTTATGGTAGAGAGGATACTCAGTAAGCCCCTTCATGTGCGCTCACTTATATTTTTTGATGATTAGATAGGGATATTATTGTAGTTGAACGAGATGCGGCTGAGAGTAATCCATAACTGAACACATATGACCCAGCAGTCACGGAACATACCCGGTTTATACTACGCTACCCTCGAGTCAGGGCAATACACCACTTGGGGTTATAAAATCTGTGGAGACATGTGGCTTGAGATGAAGCATGCAGGTTTCTTTACCATGTTTCTATGTGGGAGGATCATCCATTCTCATGATGTTTATAACTGTGTCATGTCATGCACATTGATGATTGAAGAAACATTGAAGGAGGTACATCCCATTAACTTGTTCAGTCCCACTATTTTGCAAATCTAAAAGCAGTTAGGGTAGATTCAATGATGGAAACCCCACATCATCTCAGTAGTAAATTTTAATTTTTATACGATTGGATGGAAGTGAATTTACCATGTTGTGAGTTCTGGAATACTACCATAGTTTCTCATTAGAAAATTCATTCAACCTTTTATAACATTTTTTCCATTTAAGAATAATATTTTACTGTTGAAGGTGTTATTTTAATGCAAATTGATGTCTCTCACTTCAATTTTGCGCATTATGCAGTGCCAAATTGGCCAATGATAGATACAAGGAGAGGCACCCCAAAACAAGTTATTATATTATCATGATTCAAGATGGATTATTTACCACACATATATCTAGGGTGAACATTTGTGATCCTTGCATTCTTTATAGGTTCTCTATGATTTTGGATTCCTTCAGCCGATCACATATCTCCCCTCCATCCAAGAAATGTCAGAATCTCACCCTATAATCCTTCTAAGCTATGGTTGTCCATGTTGTGAGATAATAGTAATGTGGAATTATTTATTCCCCCGATATTAGAATCAAGATACCTATCATTAAATTATTCTTCAATGTGGGTGTATTTTTATCCTGATGGTGTATTGGATATGCTTGTTTGGCTTGTTCAGAGAGTGTTAGATGTTTCAGATCCAATCCCAATCATGCCGATCACTCCATATTATCCCATTCTCGTGGTTATAAGCCATTATACCCATTATAAAATGTATTTGGGAGGGGCCTCACCTACATAAAACATTTTTATATAGAATTATTTAGATCCCATATCATTGGCAGATGAGGTCCTGTAGAAGCGTGTCCGAGTGTGACATCACCCAATGTTCCTAATGTTTTTGCTAGCGCCCTCATTTAGCCTCGGAGGATCAAAAATATATTGTTAGGGAATGTCCCCATTCATGGGTTACTCATCAATGGGTTATTCTATTCAATTCAATGATGATTTCTCATTGCATACATCTCATAGTGAATGAGGACCAAGATTCTAATTCTATTAGGAGGCAATGAGCTGTGTCGAAGAGGGAATGGCATGAAATTTGTACTCCTACTGTGGAAACGCCTTAAACTTCATTTTAAAATGTGGAGAATAAATTTTGAAAATTATTTTTTAGTGTACGATAATGGGGAATTGATTACTGACACATCAGTCTCATGTAGAACCAAATTGTTTTATCTCGAGAGGATCTTGTAGCTTGTGAGGGAAACGTTTCTTTTTTCAATGCTTCTTACCACAATGCTGATAATTTCTATGATATTACTAAAGAGTTAAATTAAATAGAAAATGTTGAGGTTTTTTCTTATGACCATATTATTTCCTAGATGGCGGAGATTTATGAGTGTAAGGATCACATAGGAAAACTAAAAGTGAAACTGCCATTTTCAAAGTCCAGTAATTATGTCGTCCAATAGAAAGGGTGAGACATCAAGACAATATTCAAGTGAGTGAACTCTATGGTTGAAGCTAAATTTTATTAGAGGGATACCTTAGAATAGGCCATTAACATCCCTCATCTAGTAGTTATTATCCTGCTGGAAAGAGAGAGTCATGCCTCATTCTAATCTTTTGGGATTGCCTATACTAATTCTTCTTTGATATTGGGGATAGGATTGGGATTGTGGATGTTTCAACCATTATCACTTCCTCTCATTTTTTATAATGCAAAAAAACTTTCCATTCTACTATTCATCTTTTAATATTTTCTTACACTCTCAAAAATTTGCGATCAACTGTATTTTAAAGATTAATATACACCATATATCAGTTAGAGCCATAATCCATGGTATAGGAATAATCAATACATTCCCTAATATGTGCCTACAAAAAGGGGCACATGGATCTCTATTTGACTCTTTCTAGGGTCACATGGATAACAATACAATATTTTATCCTTTTTTCATTATCACAAATTTTTTTTCCTAAGCCTACTATGGTGTGGGCCTAGGGAATTTAACATTATATTTTTTTGGACTCCCGTTTCAGGGTTTCAACCGAACAAGATTTGAGTCTCATGATTTTGGTGGCTCAAAATTATTTACTAATTTTTTTTAGCATATATTTAGTGACCTAACACTTGAATTTTACCAAAGTTTCCCTGTTCTTGCCTTCACCTTATCCATTGTATTGCCTAATTTTCCTAGAAAATTTTAGGTGATGAAAACTATACGATCATTACCGATGTATTAGTTCAACCAAAATTGACCATAACAACATTAATGTTTTAGGTCAAACAACAGGACCATAACCTAAGGAGAAAGGGCCTAAGTTGAATACTCATTAACTGAGAATGTCCCAAAAACCATTATACATGGTTGAGGTATTTTTCATGATCCTGACATGTGATTTGTTGATATAAGATATGATATGGGGAATGGAAGTCCTTGGGAATAAGGAGACCAGAAGAGCCTCTCCTATGGACAGATTCACCTTTGGTTGATAGAACTTTTTGTGGGGAACATATGAAGGGCCTCTAGGAATTTGTATGAATAGTCAAACAAATGTGTCTACAAGACAATGGCCATCAATTTCTGAGGTCCATGTGGTTTTCATATTACATTGGATTTATTTTCTTATTGAGGACCACCGTGGGTTTCCCTTTAAAGAAGGGATGTTGGCAACTAATAAGGGTATTTTTATTGTCATTTCATAAATCACCTATCCTACAAGAATTTGGCTTTTGTAAAGGAGGGTTGATGCGTGGTGTAGTTTATCATCATACAACCAGGACATTTTTGGACTATTTTTGAGAAATCACCATACTATTCATAGATGATGGGAAATGATTCAAATCCACCAAAATGATTTGGATGGTAATTTTCTTTACATTTTTCGCATTAAAATGGGGAAATATGTAATCTGTAATCATAGGGGTCTCTGAATCATAGGGAGGAGGTGAGATATATACGTCTTAATGGAATACAGAGGTAGAAAAATCTCTCACGAGGATACATTATGTTCTTGTTTACATGTCATTTTTGTGAGAAATGTATGCAGGGCTACCATAGAATTTGTTCTTAGTTAAAAAAGGTTCCAACATGATACTAGCCATCAATTTCTAATGACGATGAACATTTATGAAGATTCATACCTTTCAGGACATAGTGTATGCATCATTAAAAGGGTTATTCCTAAACATGAAAACGGGGTATTATAGGTTGACCTTTTTTGGGAATACCATGAATTGGTGAAGTTATTTCTATCCCATCTGTGCGAGTTGTTTCCTTACATCGATCTGGCCCTTATGTGGGAATGGATGAGTCATTTGTGTATCACTTTTGGATCTGGTAATGGGATTCAGATATCACTACATATCTTATGATTATAAGAATCATGCTCTACATAGTTCTTTAAGGATCATTCATATGTTTATCTAATTCACCCATATAGATGGGGAAATTTATTTGATATGGATTCACTAATGAGGTGGGGGTTTATATTAAACCATCCTGTGTTGATGAATTTCTGGTACAGGGTCATAAAGTGAAATTTTCTTAGACCTGACCTAGCCTATGGATGAATACTGGGTATTGAATGTCTTTTGGTTTAAACGTCTTTCAATTAGGAATTCTATGTATAATACTAAATAAATAAGGGTAATGGATTTGAGGTGTTATGACATGTCAATGATGTGAGTAGGAAAGGATGTGTAAACCATGGTTTTGAGGATTAATAGATCAGTAGAAATGAAATGGGTCTTAGAAGCTATTAGGTATCAAATAAATAGGAAAATCCTCTCACAAAGTTAAATTATCCACTGGTTGAAAGGACATTTATGTGGGAAACATAGGAAGATCCAATAGGGCATAATGTGTATAGTCATAAATGATTTCCCCATGATGATGTCCCCAAATTCTATATTAGCATGAAGGGTTATGATTATCTAAGATCACTCAAATCATGGATTCTAATGATGGAAGAGGGTTGGATTAGAAATTCCTGAAACACTCTGGCTGTGATTATTTTAAAAATCCCATGATTATTTATGGAATTGGGAGTTTCACTATACAAATATAACCAATATGTGATTTTGGATATTTTGACGCACTTTTCAGATCGTGTCCTAACATTGAATATCCTGGAGTCTGGGCAAGAAGTACCCTATAAAAATTATGGTAGGTGCCTAAGGAGTGGGGGATATTTTAACTATACATTGGGTACCATGTAGTTTTTTTGGTCATGTGGTCAGGAATTTGGTCCATATAGTTAAGACTTATGGACATGATGTTTTATGTCATGAGGTTATGAATTTGTGCCATGTAATTTAATGTCATTTGGTTAGGACTTCTTCCGTACAATATAACATTATGTTGAAAGTATTTTGATAAAACTGGTTACCCATCATATTGTAGGGACGAAACATCAAAGGGATCATACAAAAATATGAGATAATTAGGCAGGGATATTCCTGATAGTCCCTATATTTGAGCAGGTGAAGAATATGCAAACCATTATTCTAGGAGCCCTTTAGTCAAGAGTGATGGTGTGAGGTTTATAATACAACAATTGTATAGAGGTAGAAACATGTTCTCTTGGGACAGATTTTCCTTCGGTTGAAAAGACTTTTTTTATAAAATATATATAGACTCTCCATGGGATAATATTTATTCTCATGTAAAGGTGTCTACAAGACACTAGCCGCCCATTTTGGATAGTCTTGGATGATTATGGTGACTTGATATTTTTTGGGACATAGAGAATGATAGATGAATGGAAGACTACCTTGGTACGTGTGGAATTTCTGTGCCATGATTAATTATTAGGTAATAGATAATTTACAGAGATATGATTCATATTTAAAGGGAAACAAGGTATTTTGACTCTTTCTATATGTAAGAGCCTAGAAGTGAAATCTAATATATCTATTTGCATTTATCTTGCCAGGAAATGGGGATATATTCGCTTTTTTTATAAATGGATGGACCTAGGATATCTGGCTCAATTTTCTCAATGTATCTTATTATACAAAGAATAAATCCATAAAATGTTATTGAGATACCTTACAGTTTAATTTTGTGTGGTTAGGACTTCTTTGGCCATACTGTTTAATGTAATTTGATAGGGACTCATGAAGTTACCATTAAAATTCAAGATTATATGAAGACGGTTAACTTGATTCATGAGGGATGGACCCGAGAAGGTCCAGACATTACTATGTGTCCCCTTGGTGTGTGGGAATCAAGCCATTTGTAGTTTTGGTATCCTGTGTTTTTTAACATCATACATCAAGGATGAAAGTGAATTGTTGTGAAAATGATGAGGATTGTAAAGTGTTAGGATGGAACCTCATAGAGGATTCTTACGTATCCTAGATAATTGGTAGTCAAAGTACATATAGTTCTTGAAGAAAATTCCATAAATATGACTGATTTATACACATAATAGAGGGAACTGTTTATGTGGTGGCTCGACAAGAATGAAGAATCTGGGCATCCCTGCTTATCCAGTGAGAGTTGGAATCAATCCTCATGTTGTTCTTGGAAATCCATATATCAGTGAAACCCATGCACAATGAAAATAAATATTATGTTTTTCTTTGTCTGATGACTGATATATCATGATGGAGGATTTGAGTATCTTTGTGTATGTTGGGAGGTAAAATTTAGCCACGCATAGTTCTAGAGTTGATTTTTAGTTGACTAATGCAGATGGAAATGACTCCTCATGTGTGAAAAATATTGGCGACACGAATTTTAATATCATTTGGTAACAAATAAAATTATTCTCAACCATGTCTGACCTATACATAGGGAGAGATTCATTATTGATTTTAACTTGGGGATGGACCAGGATTTACAATCTAAGTGTCACTATGTATCTTGCTAGTGTGGGAATCATGCCATAAAAAGTTCTAAAGGCACCCCTTCTTGTGCCAGTTTGACATATGTGTGGGGTGGGGTATTTTATACCATGATTTCAAAATTATGGGATATTATACTCCTCAATGTTTTACCTATACAAGGGAAATCTTGACCTCTATTCATATGCTCACGGAAGTTATACTTTGTGTGATAAATGGGGAATGATGAAGTGTTCCCTTGTAGTATAGGGGGGATAGACAGTACAACATGATAATTCCATGTTATTTGGTGTCTAGATCAAGAGTTAGGGTCATGGTGTCTAGACGTATCCCATTGATTTATAGAAATAATGTTGTATATAGTTATAAAGTGCAGAATGGTAGGTTACCAAAGATGTAGAAAATGTTCCGTCATGAGAGAACATTTTTGGGGCCATGTTGCTTCATGTCTTGAAGATATGATTAATCCATTTTATATTTTATTATAATTCAAATTGGACATCTATTGTATAGTTTAACGTCCTGTGGTGAGGACATTGGAGAATCTGTGTAGTTTAACATCATGCACCTAAGATGACTTCATTGTGAAATTTTATTATCATGTTATCAGGACATCATTCAAATTGTTTATCATCTTGTGGAGAGGATGTATGTGGTTCTATGAAATTTAACGACATGCTGCTAAGACAAATTCATTGGGATTATACATATACTTATTCAAGAACCTCACATTTGTGGGTGATGTGGTGATCATTCAATCCATTGAAATGTGGGAATTTCCTCCATTGGAGTAAGCATTGTGTATAACATATGGTTCTTCACATTTAAGATCCAACATTAGAGGGCTCATCCTGAGTATCATTTTGGCACTGATGACCCACACCACTTCTCCTTCAAGAAAGAATCGGAGGTGAACCTTCTTATTGAAGGCTCGTGAATCCGATTTTGGTTTCCTTACAAATGGTGAAGAGTGGGAAATCATTTATCATCCAACCACTCCATATCATCAAACCCTTTTTGGTATTTCTCATATAAAAATACTTGATCATAAGAAGTGACTCGAAGAAATTGAATTTGATGTTAAATGGGAAAAACCTCCATCATCGCATATACTAATGAGTACGAGGTTGTTTGAGTGGTTTTATCGATTATGGTATACTAAGCCCAATGATCATGGAAGAACTTATCCCACCATTATTTATGATCCCAGTGCACTATCTTTTGGGGTATATTTGAAAGGTTCTTGTTTAAATCCTATATATGCATATTGGCCACTACATGGTTGCAGGATGAATAGTTGGACTTTGATACCATACTACTGGTAGAGTTTTTCAAATTTAAATGAGTATAAATTGGGGATGTAATCCATTAGTATTGTGTGAGGTACCCCAAACCTAGCGATGGTAATGGATTACACAATGTTTATAATGGATTTCACCTAGAATTATATAATGGGTGATACTTCTACCCATTTGAATAAAAACATCATTGGTTGTGAAAACATATTTGAATTCTCTTGATGTGGAGGGATGGTATGGTCCAAAAATATTCACTCAACATATGATAAATGGCAATGAGTACACGTCAGTGTGATGAAAATTTTGGTTTTGATTGGTGCAATTAGCATGAACTTCATTGGAGAGACATGTGTTGGTGAAATTGGTACCATCATGGATCATGGTGGACCAATAGTACCCAAGACATTGAATTTGATGAGAGAGTTTTGTTGTTGATTGTTGTGCACCACAAGTTCCATTATTCAATTCACTCATGATGGAGTTAGTCTCTTCTCCATAATAGCACCTGAGAAGGACTCCATTATGGCTTCACTTATAAAGTAATTTTTTCTACTTTGCGCCTTCGTACAAAATGAAATTGGCTGTTATTATTCAGATATGATAACTTTGATCCTTATATGTTTGCTGTTATACCTTTTGAATATATTCTAAAATGTGAGTCATCCTACTATTGGTAGGACCATAAATCTTGGAGACGGGACCAATCTTTTTAATTTCTTCCATGTTGGTAAGAAAAAATTGAAAGAACATCCATCGGTGGGAAATAGGGATGAATATTTCATCCCAATCCAGATCAACTAGTGAGGTGCCTGCATTTTATAATGTATCGACTTGTGGATTTCTTGACTGGGGAACATAAGTCAATGTCAGTTCTGATTCAGATTCTTCCATCAAGTGATGATGATGGCTCATCAAAGGGATCAACACCCCTCTCTTGATATCAATTTCACCCATGACTTTCTAGATGGCTATTTGGAATTGTCTGAAATGGGGTTCATATACTCTTCATCATTGTTCATGCATCCATTCAATAGTATGAAGGAATAGAATAGAACTACGTTTTCTAGGGTTGTGACTATGACTCTGACACCCACTTTTTTGAATTTTGATTCTTACATTCTTCATTCGTATAAGAATTTGGAGGCGCCATCAATGTGAATTTTACACATCATGGAGTTCTCTTGAAAAGATAACACATCCTTGTGTGGTAGCTCAACATTTTCTTTGGAGACTCCAGTAGAGGGATGACCAGCCATAAAATTATCAAATTCCTATCGTTTGATAGCCTTCTGTGGTACGAACAGTATATTAATCTACTACAAGATAACCGACCATCGTGAATGGAAGCCTATTAACATTGGATTGCGGGGAATGAACATGAGTGGGTTGATACATGAGCCAAATGGACATCATGGTGTTGTATGTAATGTTTCAGGTTCTGGACCCAAAATATCAATGTAGGGAAACTATTATCTATTTTGAAATAATGGGTCTCATCATCAAACTTGGTTTTAATGAGATAATAGAAACTTATATTGCCACTGAAATCAATTTTCTGCATGAGAAAAGAACATTGGGATCACTTCATAGAGGTTACATAGAGAATAAGAGGTATTCCTTTAACATGTGACATCCGTATCGGGGGAATTATTATATACTTCTTGAGATTGTAGAATGTTTTCTAACAGTCTCCCATCCATTGATATTATTTCTCATTCTTAATCTCCTGGTGAATGGAAAACATTCTCTACACGGTTTCCTATGAAGCCCTAAATGTATGCCAGGTGTCCTTGGAGTCCCTTAAACTCAATGAGTTTGCGAGTTGGTGACATGCCAAGGATGTCATTTTTCTTTTCAAGAATGACTTTTATGACCTGATGGTGTACAATGAAGCCTATGAATCTCTCTAATGTGACACTAAAATCACATTTTAGGGAGTTCATGTTAGAATGATCATTTTAGACGGTCCATTTATAATTTATTGAATAAATTTTAAAATATGGAAAATTTGTCTATGATTTTTCATGATTTAACCACCATGTCATCAAAAAAACATTTTATGAAATTTTATAGGATGGGTATGAAAATGTTGTTCATGGCACATTGATATATGGCGTTAACATTTTTCAAACCAAAAGGCATCACCTTGATTCCAAACAATCGCTAGGGGTCTTTAAGGTGTTGGATTCTTCGTATTTTTGGGCCATTTGGATATGGTTATATCATAAATATCCATCTAGGTATGAGAGATATTCATATTTATTAGGGTAATTGATTTGTAATTATGTGATTGGGACTAGGAAATCATCTTTCAGGGAGTTGTGGTTGAGGTCCCTGAAATCGATGGATACCCTAATCCTCCCATTCAACTTCTATATGGGACATGATTTAAAAAATATATGTGAGTAAGGGACCACTAGATTTGATGTTATCATTGACGATATTGTGAAGTTCGGCCTCTATTTTGGTAGCAGGTGTATGGTGTGTCCTTCTGGTGGCTTTCTTGTAATCATGGTTATGTTTGGAAAAAACTAGCTCGTGAGTAGCCACCTATGGATTGAGACCCATCATTTCTGTATAATTCTAGGAAAAATCATCTCAATTTTATTTCATGAAATAGGAATATATCTCTTGTTATTTGGAATGCATGGCTGCACTTAATAGAGTGGGTCGTGGGTCTTCTTCTATTCCCAAGTCAATTTTTGTGATTTCATCCTCAGTGGTACAAATGCTTTCCTCAAATGTTGGAGGTGAATCCCTTGGGTATTATTATAATTATTTTTCATCCCATGTGTCCTCATCGTCTTCATATTCATTTCCTGATGGGAAAAGTCCATGAAATTTTTGCTCCATAGTTGAGGGTGAAGTGTCCAATTTGGAGTCTTGGAGGAAAGTTCCACTATTATACCATGGGCCTTGTTGGGGGCTTCTCCAAAAAAGACGTTGTGGGGTTTAAAAGTGTTTTTTTATTTTCTTTGACTGAAGATACATTTATTCCATCCTTAGTGGGTGAAGTAGAATGTTTCATGACTTTTTTTGTCAGATTGAGGGTATTTTAATCCAATCCATCCTTATTATCTCAGGAGTCAGTGGGCCTTTCAAAATTATCAAGCATGGTAGCCATAACTGAGTTCATGAGGACTGTTGAATATGAATTTGAGATTAGATTTTTCCTTTCAATTTGATTGATTTAATGTACATATTCTTCTTTGAGCTAATTAAGGGGATCGATATGAATCATTTACAAACCATTTGGGCAGTGACCTAATTAATTATATCTACTTACGGTTGTTTCCCCTTTGGTATGTTGAACCATGCATGAATGTATTGTGACTTTTAAAACACAAATGGGTCCTTATCGGCATGTAGTGTCCCACATTTTCCATTGAATATATATCTAAGGCACTAATTGTAAGGGAGAGGATTTATGTAGGTTTATGTATTTATGACTTCCCTATCATTCTGTTGAAAACCATATTTTTTCAAAACACCAGCAATTCTGGGTGAGCTAATAGGTCACTAAATCAGGTTTCAAGAGTGATTTGGTTTAATGGCTTCTCTTCTCTTTTGACATATCCCCATAGGTCCATGTATCATGGAATTATATAATCCTAATTACAGCCCTGATGATTGAGTGTTCATAGTGGGAGGAGATTAACCCAAGATCCATTGTAATTTAATACATTTCAGATAATGATTCCATTTATCATTCTAGACATGTATAAGGGTTTGATGTGTCCTTGAGTGATGACTTCTTCATATTGATCTATGAAGGCTATGACTGTAAGGAATTCATCAATATTGATCTACGCCCAGTAGACTTTACCGGTGACTACATCAACATTAAGCTCTTTGGGACCCAGAAAAGGCACTATGAGGGCTTCCATGAGATCTGCTGATTGATTCATTACATCCATCATTGGGATCATATCTGAAAACAAAACTAGAGATTTCAGAATGTAATACTCCTAATTAATGTCTTATAATTTCCAATTTGGGGACTCTCTTTCATAGGAACTTTAGGGTCTTTAGTATTTTGTGAAGACACTTCTACCCATGGTTCTGGAGCTGGAGGGATTGGTCCAGGAAGATCTACATGAATGTTGAGGGTAATAATTCATTTTTAATTCCTAGTAAGGATATTTTAGGATGATTGGACTGGTGTGTATATTTATGGTGGAGATGAATTTTCCAGTTCTTGTCTAATCCATTGGACAGTCCTCTCGTGGGTTTCTGCAACAACGTCCATTTTTGTGGGGTTAGCCCATACACTTGATTCTTACCAAGGATGTGTCTCCATTGGTATCCCTGGATTCAATGGATTATTCCTTCTGCTCCCAATTTAGATCATATTAATTCTAGTTGATAAACATAAACATCATTAGATAAAGGATCCATCAAATGGAAAACATCGACGAAGCAAAAAAAATATATCCTCTCCGGATGATGTCATTGCCCCAACATATGATTCTGGTTGTGTCGTTTAGTGGGCTGGTGCCCGATCCCTTAGATTTTTTGGCTTGAAATATATGATTTTCAAATCCAAAATTGTCCTTGGAAAGTGTTACTTTCTAGTACATTCTTTCCATCCTTCTAATTAGATAGTTTTTTGGGAGGTTATCCTCTAACGGA
Organism: Viscum album; assembly: GCA_963277665.1. Taxonomy (NCBI): domain Eukaryota; kingdom Viridiplantae; phylum Streptophyta; class Magnoliopsida; order Santalales; family Viscaceae; genus Viscum; species Viscum album. The sequence continues at coordinate 1,930,323,593 of OY728133.1, forward strand.
TTGTGGAGGCGAGGATGAGAGTTGTGTTTCATGAAGAGCAATTGGAGGCACCGTTGGTTTCATCAACTATTCTATGAGTACTCCATGAGCATGGTAGATTATTTTATGAGTTAGAGAACTATCCAAATTATTCATTATTTTTAACAACCTTTTTTAATCATCATCTTTATCACTATCGGCTGTGGAAACATTTGTCGCATTTGCTGGAAGTAGTCCCGACATGACCTGTTTAGAATATATCATGTTTTGTAGAAGTTCCATAAAAATAATGCTCTCTTGAATGATGTATCCCAATTTCCAATGTAGGGGAAACTAATTTGTTCTGTCCTCGATATCTACTTCGTCAGCCCACATTGGCTCATGAACCCAATACAAGTTGCAATTCATATAGTCTATGAAGTAAACATATACTTGGTCATCCCAGAATTTGTAGACCTTATTTGGTGTTCCTAAAATTGATTTCACATTACCCCATATAATCATCTTGATGAGGTGGGGGTGACTGTTGATGTTAAGAGGGCCCTATAAGTTATCGTGTTGGCTTTGGAGCGGAGCTGGGGTTGTGGTGGCTTGAGCATGAGAGACACTACTTTAGCTCTCTCTACTCATTTCAAAGGGGAATTTTGGGATACCTTAGACATTATATTTGTTGGTTGATTGGAATACTCTATTGTTTGAGCGATGACAGAGAAGTCTCAAAACCCACTTGTGTACATCAACTGAATTATTGGTGTTCATAGCTCATATGAATGATTATTGATTCACATGGAATTAATCTTATATAGAGGGAGTTACTGGTTCAACTAGAAATTCAAACATTTATATTTGGTGATGAAGTATGAGAATATCATTTACACTTGTTGTTTGTAGTTTGTGAGAGAACTGACTATTGTTTTTGGAAACATCGAGCTGAACTGGAACAAGGACTATTGCCAAATTTCTTCCCATCCAATTATTGTGTCATCTTGCAAACTGGTGTACCATATAAAGTCTGAATCTTGAATGGTTCACCCAAAGCATCTAAGTTTCATGGTCTCTTATTTGTCTGGAGTTCACATCAAGGGATCACAGTAGGAAGAGTAGTGCATTATATTTAGTTCTGGATCCCAAGTGCAATTCAACATTGGAAATACAAGATTCTAAAAATTTTATGGAGGTAGGATGTTGCTCACCCAGTCATGGAAAGGCATCCATTCTGGTCATACTGGAGTGTTTCATCCTCCCATCACATATATTCAAGTTGTTAATAACATTATGGTATTCTGGAGACCTTGATGAATGTCATGTTGGAACTGAGCATGAATAGGGGTAGAAAGATGAAAGATTTTATGTTTCATCACTCTTAGAAAGTGAGAAAGATACCCATATGGGGGAATCATTCATTGATTTTCCTAAATCACTTCAGGTTTCATTCCTATTGTCAAAAAATCATAATATCTTGTCGGGATTGGGTTCAGGTATACTAAGGGACTCAGTGCCACCCTAAATGAGCCTTCTTAATTTTCATCATTTTTTCCAGATGAGATAATGAGGCTGAGGTAAATTAAATGGATGTTTATTTTGATGTTCCACTCAGATAACATACCTAGTCGTATAAATTTCAATTAATATATAAGAATTGAGTCGCCTCAACAATTTAATGTCTTCCACATATCAAGAAAACCTCTTATAAAGTGTTAGGGAATCATCTTCATGGGGAGGAGGAGTTGGTTTATAGACCTTGTACTTATTCTTCTCGTTTTTGAGAATTCTTGTGGGAGGTAAGAGATGATTTGATAAAGGGGCACCCACACTTTAGGAAAATATTTTTTTCATGGTTTTCACCCCTTTGGGCTTAGTGAGGACTGCCTATGGGAGGGAAATCTCTTATCCTATTTGAATGTTAGTTGTATATTTTGTATCATGGTATGTGGATATTACATCATTGAAATTCACTGATACATACCACATTGTGGGTGGTGTGCCTGGTTCCGAATTATTGGAGGTAATCATATGATCTTTATTGGATCTTCTCTAACCATTCTATAATACTTTTTAGGTTTCACGATGTGGAGTGACTCTAAGGGATCCCTGATATGGTTTTGTAGAATGACTCTATTCTGGGGGATGTGAGTCATGGGATGGGATGGAACTAGTGACCCCTCTAACCATTTTTCTCTTTATAAGGTAGAATAAATTCATCCGTTGTATAGAAATTTGATGTAAAAATGCCCCCATCCTTGTTGTATGAAGTAGATCCCATTCTTCTGTTAATGTGCCATGACCCATATTTTCTAGTCTTATGGAAGAATTTTGGGTTTAAAATTCCTCTAGACTATTGGATTGGGGATAGTCTTATATTTTTAAAACTTATACATTATTTATGTTTTCATTATCTATTGCATTCCCATGCAGAGACGGGTTCCAAATATGGTGTTGATTCTGCACATGGAATTAATGATTATGAGGACCTGAATAATGATTGTTAATTGGATTATCATAAATATGAGGCTTGTTAGTTTTACTTGGTGGACTAGTTAATGATCTTCAGGATGGACTTCTCATGACATGTATGATGGTTCTAAGACTTAGTCAAGGTCAATTCTTGTCGAGCATTCCACATTTCAGGAGTAGGGACTACATTTGAGTGCATTCTTGGGATGAAGATATTATAGGATGTTACCTCTAGTGAGTTATGGTAGAAGAGATGTGGGGTAACGTATAGTGCCTAATGTTCTCCACATCCCCTAATATGAACAACATATGGGGCACTACGGATAAGGAAGTGTAACTAGTGCAGTGCATGGAGGTAGGTCAGCCCAAGGTCATTCTTTCACCATTCTGATTGTAGCCACCATGGAGAAGAAATGGATTAAAGATAGATCTTATAATTAATCTATCCCACGATATTTACATTATTTTTGTAAACATAATAGGAATAAAATTTCTTCTACCTTGCGGATAGGTGTCCAGATATTGAGGAGAATTCTATACAAAAATATTTCTGAAAAAACATTTGGTATGTTGAACTAAGAAGTTGTTGTGTCCCATTACATCACAGGTATTTCATCCCTATATAATTTTTGATTCTTAAGAAAACCATATTTTTATTTTTTTTCTATGGACTCGTCTTTTTCATTTTCTTTGATTGACTGCTCATTAATGATTTTGTTTCAAGCAGTGGGGATGACCTGAGTCTTGAAGACATTTGAATGGTATGAGGGTGTACTGGTAGATGAGTGTGGCACTAGTATGTCCTATGAATGAGAAAAGACATAGATTTTAATGGAGAGAGTATCTTATTTTTACATTCACCATGACATATCATGGATTTTTTTCATTTTACCAATAAAGAGGAGGAGCATCATGCCAGCGTAAATTTAGATTATGGGGAGGATATTCCTAGTGGGTGCATTTATGGAAAGGACTACCATCACATCATAGTTTCCTTCTATAAAGATGGACTCTACAGTGTATACCCTGGGGGGGGACCATCAGGGATGAAAAATATCAAATTGATTACCTTCTTGCTTCTTTGCATCATTATGGGGAGGACCTTCACATTGATTTCTCTAATGGCGAGGACAACCATCACTGCGTAGAGGTCGGCCATTAAAAGGGAATCTTTGACATATTCCATTGGTATGACTCTTAGGGTGGATGAGAACAAGTGATGGAACTTCTTCTTACCTATCTTCATTGAAGGGGGGACCTTCTCGTTGCTTAATGTCTTTTCAAGGTGGTACTTTGTAGTAACAACATACATTTTGGGGAATACCATCCCATCATGATGTCCGACTATAGGGAGAAATATATCTACAGTGTATAAATTGGTGAGGACCATAAGGGTATAATACAGAAAGGATAGGACCTTTATATTTTATGATATTCTAGTCGGAGGTAGGGTTACCCTAATATGCATTAAGAGATTGTCTCTCATGGTCGATCGTTTTGGGTCCACAGAGTAAGCCCCCAAGGGTGCACTGTGTGGGGACATTCAGAGCTATAAGAACACAAATTACGGGGAGGACCTCCAAATATTCTTCTATCACATCCATAATTTGGTAATGTACTGGTACGCTCTTGAGTCTTTATTGATAGATGTTTTATTGAATCAATAATTAGAGCCTCCAACAGAGATAATCATGATTGTGATCTTCATTTTTCAGTCTCCTTTGGCTCAATTCATTTTTTTGTGCTCTCTTTCTTTAAACTGGGGTGCCTGATATTGTAAATTATCTTCATGTATGGGTCTTTGTTTTGTTGTCTTTCATCATTTTTCATGGATACACTGAGAATCCTATTGATTTCTGGAATAGGTATATTCCTTCTATGGAGCTTCCACCACATTGGACTAGCAACCCCGTATTGGAATGAGTATTTATCCCCAATATGGTAGTCCTTGTATCACGGAATATTATCTACGACCCTCCTAGACTAGAGAAATGATGTCGGCCTACTCCAGAGTGATTATATGATTTTGGGGATAAATCACCCCACACAGGAAGATCATGTCATGTTCCTGAATCCTTTCTTTTTCTGACGATGTATTAAAATCTTGATATGTCTTAATGATATGATTCAGAATCAACATCTTATCCTCCATCATATGCAAGATGTGTGGAGATATGTATTTGGATATAATGGGTATGAATTCCTATTATACTTTCAGAACATGAGTTTCTGCCTCTGTTGGACATCCATGAGTTGCAAGTGGGTACTGGTAGTTATCCTGTGTCAGAGTAGTAGAAGCAGTCTACCGCTAGTTGTTTTCTCCAGCTACCACCGTATTTGGATTGTTGTATTTTTATTCATGAGAAGAAATTTGTTTCTTCTCACTTTAAAAACTATTTTTATCTAGAGATTTATTTTCAACCATAAGAATTTGAATCTGGTCATTTTTTTACCATCCTATTTCAATAGTGATATTTTTTGTGGTTGGAAAGATATTGCATCTGCCTATGGACTTCAACCATATTTGACTGATAGGATTTATATACACTAGGAGTTTTGAATGAATGACCATCATTTTCCACCTTATTTAAGTATAATTTTTGTTTTCTGTTAGTAGTTGTTTTTTCTAGAATATATCTTGGTACCATCCTATTTGGGCGACATGATTCTTTCGCATTGGTATAGATTTTTATTTTCTATGATGTGGAGCTTCTTATGCATTGGTAGATATTTTCATTTTCCTGTAATTTCTCATTATTTCCTCACAGTATGACAAGAGAGAACTGGTATAAATGTACATTTTCTCATGTTTGGAAACCCTATTTCTATGGTAGGAATTATCTAAGATGGTGGGGATATCAATGTTCTCATAGATTTACAACGTATTTCCATGGATGTCTTCAATAGGATGGGCTAGTTTTTATTCCTTCCTATTACATGAAACCATTTTTGTGTGGAAGACTTTCTCCGTAGGAACTAGTTTGATTACATGTTCTTGATTACACATTTTCTTCTCATGATGGGCAGATAGAGTTGCTCGTGTCCATTAAACTTCTATACATTCCCTCAACATGGTATTCTCCTTAGTTCCAAGATATTAGGTGGTACACCAATGATGGAGACATCGTCTTGTAGGAGCCCTCGAACATGGCTCATGTGCATCTGGGATGACGTAATTGGTGTTCACTTCATCTGCATCCCTATGATAATGTAGGTACTTATTATTGTGCTCTATGCATAGACTCCCATAGCAGTTGGAGAATGAAATTTTGGAAATCATGTGATGTGGTGCTGGTTGTAGTTGGAGAGGTTGCTGGAGAGCATTTGAGGATTAAAGGTCATGACTTGCGGCTTCCAGTCAATAGAGGGAACCACTACAGTAGTACCATTTGATCATCATGTTTGAAACATAGCATTGTGGCATCTGGGTTGGTGAGGGGGGCCTATTATTTGATAGGGATCTAACTGCCCATGTGGTTACTGACATGTGTGTCTAAGAAATTTTTTGAGATTCCATTTCGATCGAAGAGAGATCTTATAAATTCCTATTATATAAATGACGTATACAGAAAAAAAAACCTGTCAATGTAGCATCAAATTATCATATGTTAAATTGATTGATCATTATCGACCATCATTCTATTTAATGTGTAATGGGAATGATGTGGGTGAATATTTCACCTTGGTGATGGATTCAAACTAGGTTCACTATTTTTGTTTCCACCCAATTTGTGTCAAACTGTGTATTGGTATGCTAGATGGTCCCCCTAGGATTGTGTAGTGTATCGTTTTTATGTAATTAATGATGTTCCACATTTTCATGATCATAGAGGGAGATTGAAAGGTGGGTATGTATATGTGCAATCATCCTATGCCAGGTTTGACTACTTCATATGGTCTGTAAAAAGATTTTTCATGGATCAAAAAACACCAAATGGCCCCATTTTGCATGATTCATAGGCATACATTCCCAAGGTAGACAATCATTGGATGAAGATTTGGAAAATGACACTTGAGGAGTCCATTTATTGAGAGGATGGAAGGAAAGGCTCATCAAACCCTTTGGGGGGGATTATTTCATATGTAGAGACTATATTATATATTTCATCAATGTTCATATGCTCATGAATCCCTTGATATTTCCTAGAGACTATGTCCATATATTACCCATGGATAGCCAGATGATTCATGGACACACATGGAATAGGAATTACTGATATAGTAGTAGTTTAAGCTCTATGATGAGTTGTTCTTGAGTTTATCATCATCCAAGGGGGATGGAAGTTGGTTCTATATTTATATTGAACACATGAGCTAGTTTTCCAATGTATCCTATTCAGTGGAATATTAACTCATATAGTTTGGTGTAAATTGAATGGACACATCACCTTTTATGGTTGTGTTACGGGGACCCATATGAGTATTTTAACATCACGAGGCATGAAAATCAGGGAGAAAGTTCCTAGTTAAGATCCGATGCAGTTCTTATGCTAATGGAGACCAGGATTCCCAGGAATGACATATTCTCCTAGATGAATATGTCCCCATGATGAATATGTTCAAGATAATTCTACATTTCTTTGGGTATCAAATTTGGACTTTGTGGATACTTCTTATGTATCATAGTGGATTATAAATTAAATATCTCATAGTTCAATTTTAGTTGTGACTTGATTGAGGTTTATGTGTTGGAGATGCCCATTTAAGGGGGGAGGGGTGTGATATCTCATTTCATGGAAGAGATGATACTGATCTCACGCCCAGATGATGGCTTACAACGTATCACAATTATGATGGGAACCATAATTCTCATAGTTCATGGTGGGTTGTGCCAATGGAATATCATCACAGACATCTATGCCCATTTGAGTAATTCTCGGTGTGACAAATAAGAGGATGTGAGATTTTAATCAAAGGAATACTTTTTCTCTTATGCTAATAGAAAAGAGGATCACACGATAGAAGCTTCTACAACGACGGTGGTAGAGCGTGTAGAGTAATGAACACTTCAATGTGAAATGAATGTGAAGACCATTAGGTCTGTCTCGAAAGTCTAGGGAATTAATCCAAGAGGGATTCACTTTGAATGGGTTCAGGGAACGGTAAGGATTGTTTCTTCTCGTCAAAGGTATTAGCAAGCACAATTCCTCTATCATTTCATGTCCCATCATTTAATGGAAAAGAAAGAAGTTACCGTTGATCCCCAGAATAGGGATGTCCATATTAGTATCCAAATATTGGACTCTAGGATACCATTGGAATATAGGCTTAAGAACATCCCTGTGTCCATTACTAATGCATGGATTACCTTCATGACTCTGATTACCAAGAGCATGTAAAATCCAAAGAGAACATTGACACACCTAATGGTCTATTCATATGCATCTCACAGCTTATTAAGAGTCTTTGTACTAATTCCAATGGACTGGTTTGTTTAGAGGATTCATGATTTGGATGGAAATGTAAGGCCATGATCAGTACTATAAGGGGGAAATCCTGATGGTACTGTACTTCACGTATCATTTTTTCATGCGAGGTTGGGTACCTTCCACATAGCATTTTTCTATGTGGGTAGAAGGGTCATCTACGTACTAGGGTGGTATGAATATTAGGTTGTGGTCCTTGTACCATGGTTTCATGTGGTATTGGTCCCCATTCACATAACGTGGTGTTGTGTGGGACTAGATTCCGTCCATTTCGAAGAATTCTATGTCATGTAGGGTTTCTTCTGCCTAGATAAGTGCTACGTGGTTTGCTGGATTGAAATAGTTTCATTAATACCACAGTGAAAAGGACATCCATTCACATAGGGACTATGGTTCATGGTTCCCCTTTTAGGTACAATATATACCTATGTTATTATTCTTTCTTCTTTTTATGGTTAGTTACATGTTTATAACTTCAAGAAAAAATTCATGTTTCAATAAATCACCAACAATTTCCATTATATGTCTTCTTCTCAAAAACTCTTAGTTCATTAAAAATGTGATCCTAAAATCCATAGGCTCCCCTAGTTTCTTTTTATTGAGTGTTGAAGAGGATTTATCTACGAGTTCCCAAACATTTTTACAGTAGGCCATGGGAAACATTATTGTCCCACAGATGACTCAGTCATCCGATATTTGTGGTGTGGTGATTCATAGAGGTGTAAATCACATCCTCTCTTTCATGAATTATGTGCTTCATGGGGTTCTATCATCATCATATCTTCTATGGAAAACTCAGTCCACAAGGTTGTAATTTGGGGGTGTACCTACACATCATAATTTTGTTAAATATTTGGTGGGTTGGTTGAATTTTTCTACTTCAGTTCCACGAAAGACATGTTTTGTTTTTGATCGATGCATTTCCTCATTCATTCTGGAATAGCCTAGTTTTATGGCTAATGATTTGTAGGCCAGTTAGTCATAGGCCACCCACGTACTACCTTGTTTGTCGTTTGGGACTTCTGCAGACCGTTCCCAGAAACCATTACACTGACTAGTTTGGGTCAGGTACCAAATTGGACTCCTTCAATATTGTCCTCCAATTTTTCATCCACACATGTATATGATTACATCATTAATTTTTGGGGGTATTTTATTTCCCTTTGTAGTTTTTTTCGGGACCCTACACCTTCCAATATGTTGGAATGCAATAACGTCTCTTGTTCGTATGTGTGGCATGCCACATTTACGTAGCGATGTGAAATATTTAATTATTTATTTTTTACATGAATGGAAAGTAGGATGGATTTTATTAATATAAATAATATATATATAATAATAATTATTCTATAATGTTTTCCATCTATTGAGAAAAGTGGATACATCATTCATGTGTAAGTATGACTTACCATCTCCATGAATGTGGTATTCTACTTTTTTATCTCTATCATTTATATATTATTATAAATAAATATTTATGATATTCATATCACAGTTAAAATTATAATTATTATGTGACCATGATGAAATTATAAGGACCACAACTACCGATCTAAATTATTAATAAAAAATTAAGAAATTATCCCCCAAAACAGTGATTTTAACACACAGTTGTTATAAAATTGTGATAAATTTTACAAATAAATCATATATGGAATGATATATTTTATTTTTCTTCTATAATATATGGACTATAGTCATATATATATAGAATATTATGACATGTTCAAAGGATGTATAACCTAAAGCTACAATTTTCCCATCTTATATTTACTTCATTATGTCATATATCATATTCTATATCTATTCAAATGTGTGTTGTAAAAATTTACTCTCTTGATATGTTTTAACACCCTGAACCTAGTTACCCAGAGTCAGTACATTATTATATTACATTGGAATGATCACAATAGATTAATTCTCGAAATAATTATTTGTTTTGTAGTCATAGATGTACTGGATACATACATAAGTTTTACCTTACAATATGAAAAGGAAAAACAACAACTTTATGGCCGCTATGAACACACTCATATCCCTTAGACTCTTCCTATAGGTTAATTGTAAAATACTTATTCTCATCTTGGAAAAAGTAAAACATTGAAACAGGTGAGCTCAGAAGCTCAGTAAGGATAACAATATTACGAAAACTACCATAAATAAGCATAAACATGTAAGGAAATGTATAAGACCAAAACACAATCCATTTAAACATAATCTTATGCATAAAATGGAAAATATAAATCAAATAATTCCATTAACTTATTCAAAAGGATATTATACTAATGGAATAATCACATGTAATATCAATATCCAATTTCATAATGATGGACTGCATAATGTCAGTAATTATAACCACATAGTCAAGGCCTTTTCCATGACTAAAAATAATATTTCTTCAAGGACATGATCCAAAATACTAATTTTTGTCGTGAGACCTGCTGATGCATCGAGGAGATATAGCAGGCTCCACCCATCACTTACTATGTCCAATGCATTCTTCATTTGAAAAGGTTGAAACAAAATCTAAACATTCGTATTAAAATTAGCATACAAAATGATAATACTATAACCCTAAACCATGAATGGTATAAAAATAAAAAATTCACAGTCAAAAAAATCACAAAACCATCAATACAATATGTAAGATTATATCATATTTAAACTACTTCAATCAAGTGTAAAATCTATCAACGAATGTTTATATAGATTAAATAAAACCCATTTGAAAGAAATATATATTTCTGTTTTGAAATCATTTAAAAGTCAAATTTTTTATTAAAGAAAAATTTTACTTTTAAAATATTTTTATAAAATATAAGGGAAAATTGAATGTTCTATGGTGGAAATAAATCTGCACCCGCCATATAAGTTAAAAAAACATTTTTACCTTAATTCCTCAAAAAGTTTATAATGTACCTTTTTTGGAAAGAGATCGAATGATTCCTTTCAAAACATTTTATAAAAACTCAAATGAGTGTATAAATTAAATTAACCCATATTCTAGAAAATAGTAAAAATGTTTTGAAATAAAATTTTTTGAAACACAACTATAGATGATAAATAGATCCTATTAGATACTTACGTATAAACAACATCAGATAATAAAATGACTGTAGAATTAATCCATACCTTTTATGTTTATTTTATTGATAGTATGTTAACAATCAGTATAATAGTTGAATATTTTTTATTAAATTATAAAATAACCACATACATAAATATGATATCATATATGTTCTTTTAATATTTCTTTGTTATTAATATTTATGTAGTATCATTGTTTCAGGTGCTTACTGATTCATTTTCCTTTATATGTTTTTCTTTGTAATTCATGTTTGATACGGATAAGATGTATTTGATTTAAATCCATAATGATATTAAGTTTTTAAAAATTATTATTATTCATAAAATGAAAACATTTCTTAAATAGATACGACGGTAATTGAAACTCCCCGCATTTGTGGAGACGGTAATCTGTACGTATACACGAGTGAAAATAGAGTTATTTTGATGGAGAAATAGTATGTAAATGGATGGTAAATCATATATAAAGAAAAATTAACATGTTATATTTATTATTTACATCAATTATACATATTATTACACCCATCCATATAATGAAAGTGTTCAATAATAAACTACACCAGGATGTGGAGACGGTAAGCTGTATGCATGCATGTATAGTGACATTGTCATTCATAATATGGATAGAATAGTGGATATGGTCGTACCATATCTATAATAACATAAAAGTAAGTATAAGGAACTAGTTTAGTTATTTTTTATGGGAAAAAAATTAAGTGGAAGAAGAAAAAAAACATGGAAATGGGTGATGAAATTATTAACATTTCTTTTGGTAAATACGTTTGATTTTATCAAAAGGGACCCTTGTATTTTATTTATGATCAATTTAAGGTCTCTAGGTTTATGTGAGAGTATATGGGAGGATATTTGAGTAGTTTTTGGCTGAGGAATGTATCTTTGGAGTTCTGAAATTAAGAGAAGGGGAAGTTCCCTTTTATATGAGAGGTGAGGGTAACATTAGGAAAATCAGAATTATTATAATATTATACAATAAAATTCAGTTTATTGTTGACAAAAAAGGATTTATTTTTAAGATTTGGTGGTTATGGGATTAAAACCTCTCAATCATTGGGTTTTAGATAGGATTACCTACACATATTAACCATATCTTTTAGATATGTCTGTTATATGAATAGTTTAACTTTTACATTGGAATCATGTATTATTATAACTATTGGTTTTTATAATTAATATAAAAATACAATAAAACCCCAAGTGGTTCATTACAGATCACTCTAACCTTATATATGTCCTTTGGAGGAAACTTATATTTTTAGGAATATTATATCAATTAATGATGTAGTTTTTGTTTTAAAAACTCATTTATGTAAATATTGACTCTTTAATATTTAGTTTTTGTGATAGTCATAAAAAAATAACACGTGGAAAAAAAATTTATTTAATATACCCAAACATGTCACATTAATCCATAAAATTTATGGAATACATCAACAGTGTCAATTTATAATTATATTAATATTTATTTTATCAATTTTTTAATCTTTGAATAATATTATGATTACATCATCATTATTGCATCAAAAATAAAGTTAAGTATTTAATGTCAAAAAATAATATATAGAATACAATTATATAGGGAACATTTTTATCTTTCTAATGGATATTTATAATCGAATTTATATTATGTATAACCTTTTATTAATAATGGATTAATTATTAATCTTTCAATTTAAGACTTTTATATCCATTTTAAATAAAATAATAATAAATGTCCTAATCTAATCCAAGTGGACCAGAAGAATAATATTTTATTCCTAATGTTTATTTTGGTTGAAATACACTTATCCAATAGAAATATGACATTTTTTAGGGTAATTATAATATCATTTTTACCTTTAATTTCTTTATTTACTTTTATCAATTGAAAATAATATTCAAAATTTACTATTCAACAAGAATTATTTTCATCCTATGGAATCAAATTTTATTTACTATTGTCAATCGTGTATCATTGATTTTTAAAATTAAATTTATAGAAGTAGTGAAATTATGTTTTATGAAAATATGCAAATGTTCTTAGAAGGTGGGTAAAAGATGTTAAAAAATCAACAAAATTTTATACAGCAAATCTTATTTTAAAATGTATCCAATTTATTACATTTAACTAATATAGGAATTATTTATCTAGTTTGAATTTAAAATAAATTTAAATAAAACAATAATTGTTTAAATATATTTCTGTTTAATAATGCTGAGTTTTTGACAATTCATCAATAATTAAATGTTTTCAGAAAAACACAAAAAAAAATCACCCTAAGATAATTTTTTTATTCCAAATAAAAAAATGAAGACCATTTTGCATAATGATATTTATAAAATTTAAAAAATTAGTTATTAAAATTCATAAAGGGTGGTTTTATTGGATGTGGTGAGATGGAACTAGAAGTTGCATACAGTGCAAGATATTGCATTATTAAAAGAGAAGCATATTGTGGAAGCTAGGTGGGTAACATTCTTCCATCCTTAAAATAATTTCATAGTCTATATTTAAAGAATCCTAATACATAAAAACATTTGAGTGGTCTTAATTATATATTCCTTGGATTCCCCTTTTTCTAGTTCCATCTTATGATTTCTCCATATAAATTTTTACCAAACAAGTCGTCACGTTTCTCAACACTTGTTCTCTAGTATCAAGAATATTTACTGGCTCTTCACAATTAGATAGATCAGGTTCCAATTCTATTTCATAATATGGGATTACATGCATTGGGTCAAGCATGTATTTTCTCAATAGTGATACGTGTAACACATAATGAACATCGGAGAGAAATGGTGCTATTGTCAAACTCTATGCTACAAATATATATATTTTTTCAAAATTTAGATAGTTATGATGTACCTTGGATGAAATTTACCATTAATAAAAAAAATCATAAAAAACCCTTCAATGGAGATTCCATTAAAAAACATGATCTCCAACTTGAAATTCCAAATCCTTCCTTCAGTTATTAGCATTGATCTTTTGAATACATTAAGCTAATTTTATTTGGGTTTAGATAGTCTTAACCTTTTATATTGTTTCCTCACTAGGATCTGGCCCTACAAGATTTCATTCACCTACATCATCCCAATAAGTGGGTGTGTGACATCTCTTTCCATACAACACTTCAGATGGTGCCATCTGAATAGATGAATGAAAACTATTGTTATAGGTAAATTCTACCAAAGGTAAGCTTTGATATGACATACCTTGAATGTAATATGTGAAATATCTCAACTGGTCTTCTAATGTTTGAATAGTCCATTCTGATTTCCCATCAGTTTGAGGGTGGAAGGAAGTGCTCTAATGAAGGTCCATATATATGTCCTTTGGAAGACTTTTCTAAAATCTTTATGTAAAATGAGGATCACGTTCAGAAACCATAGATTGGGGCACTTCATGATGTCATACAAATTTATTAATATATATTATGGCTAAATGTTCATGTGGTAAATCTTCCCTTATATCAAGAAAATGTGATGACATGGTATGATGTTAAAAAATGACCCATATTGCATCATTCATTCTAAGAGTCTTTGGTAGTCCCATGAAAAATTCCATCATAATATCATACCATTTCCACTCAGGTATGGGAAGAGGCTACATGAATCCTCTTGGATGTTGTCTTTGATCCTTAACTTATTGAAAAACCATACATCTTGACAAATAATCAACAATATCCCTCTTCATGTTGTCACACCAAAAATGTTCCATCAAATATCTATACAACTTAGTGATAACAGTTTTAATAGTGAAATTAGAGCTATGAGCATCATCCATGAATTCCCTTGTTAGATCAGGTATATCGGTAACACAAAGCCTCCTCCCAAATTTTATAATTCAATCTTCATATAATAAGTCAATCAATCTCATATCATTCACAACATAAATTACCATTTGAAACTCCTAATCTTCAGTTTGATAAATTTTTATCATTTCTATTAATGTTGGTTTTGAAACCATTTGAAATTTTTTTAATTTTTCATCTTCTATGATTATTCCCATATACATCTTTATTAGATCATTGAACATAGAATCCCTTTCAACAATAATATTGTTCAAAACATAATGATCCTTTCTAGTCAGAGCATCTCCCACATTCTATTCCATGCATGGGTGGTAGTGTATAGTGCAATCAAAATGTTTGAGTAGTTCATGCCGTCATTTTTGCCTTTGGACGAGTTCTTAATGTGATAAAATATACATCAAAAAGTTATGATCAGTATATATCCCACAATTTTCATCATAGAGATTGTGTCTCCATATCTTCATAGAAAATATTACTGCTTGTAACTCATGTTCAGGAGTGGGATTGTTTTTTTGTTATTTTATAGATGTTGCGATGCATAGACATTAACCATGTCATTCTGCATAAGTACACAACCTAATATTTTCTTTGGAGCATCACAATTAATAATAAACCCATCATTCCCTGATGGTATAGTCAATATTTTAGCATTGAATAAATTTTATTCAATTATTCAAAACAATTTTATGATATTTTTTCCTACCAATTTTAACCCTTTTATGTGTGAGCTTGGTTAATGGTTTAGACAATTAGGCAAAATTCTGAACAAAGCACCGATAATAACATACTAAACCAACAGAATTGTTTACCTTAGATATACTTATCAGTGATGGCCATTCTTGGATTTCATTTTTCATTGAAAGATCAATTGATATTCTATCCATAGAGACAATATGTCCAAGAAAATTAATCTATTGAAGCCAAAATTCACACTTGATAAACGTCCCATATAATTCATTTCTTCTATGATTCTTTTGAATTGTGATTAAGGTATTTCATGATATTCATAGATTTTAATGATTATGAAGAGATCATTAATAAATACCTATAAAAATCCATCAATATATTCCATGGAAACACTATTAATTAGATCTATGGAGATATAGGGTGCATTAGTCAGTCCAAAGGCATTACTGTGAACTTATAATGCCCATACATGATACAAAATGTTTTCTTAGTAATGTCTTCCTTCTTCATGCACAACTGATGATATCCATATCAAAGTCCAATCTTTGAAAAATATTAAGCTCAATGAAGTTGATCGTATAAATTGTCAATGTGAAGTTGG
Organism: Viscum album; assembly: GCA_963277665.1. Taxonomy (NCBI): domain Eukaryota; kingdom Viridiplantae; phylum Streptophyta; class Magnoliopsida; order Santalales; family Viscaceae; genus Viscum; species Viscum album. The sequence goes on from OY728133.1 coordinate 1,930,339,639, forward strand.
GGATACTTTTCTTTATTATTATAGCACTGATCTCTATGTATTCAATGAACAACCTCATAGATCCAATTTTATTCTTAACAAAAAGAAATGGGGAACCCCATGGAAAAACACTAGTGTGAATAAATCCCTTGTTACTCCCTATTTCTAGTGGTTTCTTTAGTTCTATTATTTCCACAGTGACCATTCTTTAAGAGTTCTTTGATATGGGCCTTGAACCTGGAATTAAATCAATGGAAAACACAATTTCACATTCTGGAGGATGTCCATGTAAATCCTCTTGAAACACATCAATATATTATTTCACAATAAAAACATCCTCTTTCATAACATTCCTTTCCACACCCATAGTTATTTCACTCTCTTCCTCCACCATAATTTAATTTAGTAGAGCAACAGTGGGTGTATGCAGAAAATAATCAGGTGGTGACATTTCTAGTCTAAACATAATGTACTCCTTATCATTTTCAATAATTGTAACCTCTTTCTTCATAAAATAAATTTTCACATCATGGTATGAAATCCAATATATATCGAAGATTTTATCAAATTAAATCATGGGTATGATGATGAGATCAACAGATAAGGAATATTTATATGCCTTAATTGGAATTAATTCACAAAAATTGGATACAAGTATACTCCCCTAAGGAGTTTTGAATGACAACTCCCTTGTTAAAAAAAATTGGAAATAAAAAATTTTCATAGAAAACTGGAATGATATAAAAGAATTCAATGATCGAGAATAAAATAATGCATTGGCTAAATTTTATGAGACCATTATATTACCTGCCACCAAGTCATTTGGAGCTTCATCCTCACTAGTAGTGATTGCATATTCTTGGCCTTACTCTATTTTCGATTTTTGAGTTATGTTTCAATGACGATTAGGACATTCATTCTAAAAATTCCCCATTTATCTACAACTATAGCACTCAACATTTACATCATCTTTCTTTCCATTGTAATCATGAGCTTGGTGCCCATTTTCACCACATTTTTAATAGACGTCCATTCTTTTTAGGAAAGTACCAGGGTGTTTCTTCCCACATTTTCCATAAGATGGAAATTCAACATTTTCTTTATTCCCTTTATTTCTATTTCCTGAATGTTTAGCAGATCTGTTCTTCTCTTGATTTGCTTTAAAGATTTATGACATATAGAATTAAATTTTTTTCTTAATAGAACATAAGACAATATCTTTGTTTGATGGGAAGGATTGCGAGACTAATGCTCAATAATGAAATGGATTTTACCACATGAATAATCAATAAATATTAATACTTGAGTTACATATACAATATGATGAATGTCTGGATAACTTTGTAAATTTTTCCTCATACTTTGCGACTTTATCATCCTCCAATATCCTCAAGAATAGAAATTGTCTTCCAAAATCTTCTCAATGTACACAATGAACGTTTTCTTCCATGAAAATATCTTTAAACTCCCTCTATTTCATATTTGAAACGTCTTCATCCTCTGTTGTGTTCTGAATTAATGACCACCATTGATCTGCATCTCCCATGAGCCAATAAACTACCATGCCAACTTTTTACATATTGCTACTCTCCAATGCATGGAATATTTTTCCTTAAGAACATATCCATTTCATAACTAAAAATGGATTTTTTTCCCATTAAATGTTGGTGGTTTTTTCCTAATGAATTCGTCTAACATTGATCCTTTGTATTTTGGATCGTGGTTCTTCAAACGGGTAAGTTTATTATTCATAATCAGAGTGAGTTTTCCCAGTATTGTAAAAATTTGTTCACCACCGGTAACATCACCATCTAAAAAATAATTAAATTGAGTAGACATAAAATCCCTACATGGATTACTTGCATAGATATAGTTTCCATTCCTTTAACATGGTTCCATTTATAAATAATGCGATACAATAGATTATTTTATAAATTGTAATACATAATCCCAAACTAGTAAATTACAAAACATAAATTGAACAATTTATGCTCATAATCTATAATGATAAAAAATTGTTTTTTATGGAATTATTTACACATAAATCATTCAAAATATTTTGTAATTAAAATGTGAATTATCTTGATCACATCCCCTGACAGTATAATAACCAAGAGTGCAGCAAGGGCTATTTTCATGTACAAGGATACCCTTAGGTCAATCCCAAAACCCCTTATTAGAGTTCTCACTCCAAGGTACATATATTCCACATTCACCTCTACCATTACGTGTCCATATAGTTATTTATTTCATGGAAAATTCAAAAAATATCAAAATTACCAAAATTCAAAGAATTTCTTCTATGCTAATCCTCAACATATATTTTAGGGTAATTTTCCCTATGAGAGTTTTTATAAATATATTCTCCAAGGATTGTTATAAACATATTCTGATACCAAATATTACACCCTGACCCTAGTTACCTAATGTCAGTTCATTATTAAGTAACATTAGCATGATAACAATAGATAACGTTTTACATTACATTATGAAATGGGAAAAAACAACATTGTGTCCTCTTTGGACACACTCATATCCCACATCATATTCTTGTAGGTTAATTGTAATATACTTCTTTGCATCTTAGAAAAAATAAAACATAGAAAAGTGTTATCTTAGAAACTCAATAAGGATAACAATATAGTGAATACTATCATAAATAAACATAATTATTTAAGGAAATGTATAAGTCTAAAAAACCATTTTAAACATAAACATTAGTATAAAATGGAAAAGATAAATCAAATAACTCCATTTCGTTATTCACATGAAAGTTTTACTTGTTGAATAATCCCATGGAATATCAATAGGCAAACTATTGTCTTGGAAGAAGTCCCTGAAAAACTATTATTTTTAGTCTTGGAACAAGGCCTTGAATATGAGTTTAAAATGTCTGGCTTTATGAAGGTTGAATCATAACATAAATATTCTTATTATAACAAGCATACAAAATGTTAATAATTTAACCACAAACCATGAATGGTATAAATATAACACATCCATAGTCAAACATATCACAAAACCATCCACACAATATGGAAGATTATAGAATAATAATTAAACTTCAAACAAGTGTAAAATCCTTCAAAGTATGTTGACATAGATGAAATCAAAACCATTTGAGAGAAATATATTGTTCTATTTCAAAATAATTTAAAAATCACATAATTATAAAATAAAAATTTTATTTTTTAAAATAGTCTTATAATATTGTTAGGTAAACTTCATAGGTGTTATAACAGTGGAAACTAGACACGCCAGGCATATATGTTAATTATCATTATTATTATAATTCGTCGAAAAGGCCATAATTTTCCTTTTCTGGAAAGCGATTGAAAAATTCTGTTCAAACCTTTTTTTAAAAAGTTTAACGAGGATATAAATTAATTTAACCCATAGTCTAGTAAATATTTAAAAAATTTTGGAAATAGATTTTTAAGAAACATGGGTGTGGATGATAAAGTGGTCTAAGTATATACTTACGTATAAACAACCTCTGATAATGAAAATATTCTTGAATTAACCATAACTTATACATTTCCATGATTGAGGGTATGTTAACCCTATATATAATTGTTAAATAAAATTTATTAAATTATACAATAACCACTTACATAAATATGATATCATATATGATCTTCTAATATTGTATTGTAAATATTATTTCAGTAGTATCATTCTTTCGGGTGTTAACTGAATCTTTTTCTATTATATGTTTTGTTACAAAAGTCATGTTTGATATAAATAAGATGCATTTAATTCATATCCATAATGATATGATGTTCAAAAAAATTATTTTTATTCCTAAAATGAAAATTATTCTTGAATTTTTATAATGGGGAATGAATCTCATTGCATTCATTGTGACGATAATCCGTACGTACACACGAGCGACAATACCATTCTATTGATGGTGAAACCGTATGTAATAGGATGCTATATCACATACAATGAATCATTAACATTTTATATTTATTATTTATATAAATTATATTCATTATTAATCCCAAAAAAATAATAAAGTATTGAATAACAAACAACACCCTGATTTGGAGACGGTAAGCTGTACATATGAACATATGGTGACATTGTAATTCATTGGATATATAGAATTATGAATATTGTTATACCATATATTTAATAAAATCATATTTAGTATAATTTACAAGAGATATTATTTATTAATTGGACCTACAATGAATGAGGATGAGGAAGAAGAAATGAACTTTGAAAGAGGTGATGAAATTATTACCTCTTATTCGGATGCTTCCTTTTGATTTGATCAAAATGGAGCCTTTGGTTGCATTTATGATTACAGTAAGGCCTCTAGGTTGAAGTTAGGGTAGGTGGGAGGAAATTTGAGTAGGGTTTGGCTGATCCAAATGGAAGTGGAGGTGTGAAATTATGAGAAGTGGAAGTAGCCTTTTATAAAAGACATGAGGATATCTTTAGGAAAAGCATGAAATATTAGTTTATTATATAATAATAATTAGTTTATAATGCCTACAAAAGGATTTATTTATCCGTTATGGTGGTTGGGTATAAAAATTCCCAACCAATAGGTTTTAGATAGGTATAGATCACCATATTAACCATTTTTTTTAGATTTAACTCTTAGTTAAATAGTTTATCTTTTACCATGTATTCTTGTATCATTATAAAAAATTGATAATAAACATACAATATAAATCCCAAAGAACCCCAAGTGGTTCCTTATATAAATATATAGCCTTATCAAAGTCCTTTGGCAGAACATTATATTTTTAAAAATATTGTATCATTTAATACTATAGCATTTGTTTAAAAAACTCATTTAAGTCAATTTTTTCACTATTTAGTATTGGGTTTTTGTGAAATTCATAACAACCATATCACTTTGAAAATAATTTATTTAATCAACCCTAAAATGTAATATTAACATATAAATTTCTTTTCATACAAACAAAGTCTCAATTTACTACTATATTAATATTTATAGTATCTATTATTTTAATTATTCAATAATAAGGTAATTAATACATCATCATTGTGTCATAAATAAATTATATTATACTATGTATAAAAATAATACATAAAATACTATTCTATAAGAAATATGATTAGGATTATAATTAATATTTATAGTACAATTTATCTAATGTATAACCCTATATTAAAAATGGAATAGTTATTAAACATTGAATTAAACACCTTTAACTCTCCTTTAAATAATATAATTATAAATGTCTTCATCTAATCCAAGTGGGAAAAAAGAATAATTTTTTATTTCTAAGCCTGATTTAGGTTGAAATAAACTTATCCAATGGAATTAGTACATGTGTTAGGGTAATTATAATATCAATTTTACCTTCAATTACCATATTTACTTTTAACCGTGGTAAATTAAAAACATAAGTTACTGTTCACCTAAAATTATTTTTATCCTATTGAAATGAATTTTACTTACAAATATCAACCTTGTCTCTCATATTTTTAAAATTCAATTCACATAAGTGGTAAAATTATGTTTTATGCTAATTTTCAAATATTCTTAGATGTTGGGTAAAAGAAGATTAAAGATTAAATAAAATTATATAAATATAATCTTATTATAAAATGAATGCAATTAATTAAATTGAACTAATATAGGTATTATTTATCTATTTTGAATTTAAAATATATTAAAATAAAAATAATAAATTTTTAAATAAAATTCTTCATAATAACCCAATGTTTATCAATATTCATAAAAAAATGAATTATTTCAAAAAAGTACAAAAATTTTACCCTTACATAATTTTGATATTCTGAATTTAAATATGAAGTCCATTTTGAAGAATTAAAGTTATAAAATTTCAAATAGTAGGTATTACTATTCATAATGTCTTGTATGATTGGGAGTAGTGTGCTAGAACTCAATGTTGGGTACAACACAAACTATTTCATTATTCAATGAGAAGATAACCATGGAAGTTTGGGGTGTTACATATGTCATATCAAGATAAAATTAATATTAATTGTATTTGGGATTTTATTTTATGTTATTTCATTAATGGGGATTATGAATCAGAATTTACCAAACCCGTAAGGGTTTATTTTCAAATCTTAATGTTTTTTGTGTTTACATAAAATACCAATATATATAGTTATCCACTATTTGTTAATGATACTATCATATAATAGTATATTTTTTTACTCATTACTAACTTAAATTATTTAGATTATTTTTTAAAACAAATGAATCATTCTTTCAAATTTTGGTCAAAAACTCTTCTTCATGATAATAGGTTTTAGATATACGATACTATAAATTTTTTCATTATGAGATCATAATGTTTTTCATAATGTTTCATGATTATGTGATAATTTATATGGATTTATTTGATTATCATTTATTTCTTATATATTATGCACATTTTATTTATTAAATGGAATGTGTTTATGTTATTTAAATTTCTAAAATGTTTATTATTATTTCATCATGTTATGTTCAATTAAATTCTTAACCTTTTTATGCATCTCATCTCTTCCATTTTATTCTATTTTATTTTACCTTGGATACCAAGAATTGTTTTATGACTGATATGATGGAATACACTATGAAGAATATTGGGGTCACAAATGAAAATTCATTCTATATTTTATGTTTCCAATTGTTATGTGAGTTTCATGTATGTATGTATTTTACCAAAGATAAAAAATTATTCATCGCTTATGTGATTGAGGTTATATTTCACCAATGTAATTTAGTAACCATCGTCTCCTGACTACTATGGTTGGGTTCATTATAGTTATTATTAGATATAGTATAATTTATTCTATAGAAACTATATTAAGAAAAACTTAAATTAGTGAATATATAAATTTTATAAAAATATAGATTAAGTATAGAAGATCATATTAATATTTTAGTAAGGTTAAGATTATGTTTTTTATTTTAACAATACATCCTTGTCTAGATACAAAAAATGGATGTGGTTCTGGAATAAATATATCTATAGTTAATAAATCTGAAAAATGTTCCTTGGGCAAGACTTTAGAGTTACATCATACACAATAATTGTCCTTACTATGAACCTAGATAGAAACATCCAAGGGATATTCCTAGGATAATAAAAATTTTATTTACAAACCATTATGAGGGATTTGAAAATATTTTTTTTGTAATTTCAATCCTTATTAATTAATCCTTATTTATAAATAGGAGGTTAGTAATTGAAATCATATTCAATTTATGCTATGTCTTTTTAATTTATTGGGATTACACATTATGATTCATGAAATTATTATATAGTTTAATTCATTCCATTTTTTAGTAATTGTTCCTTGTATAATAAATAAGAACCATATCAATACTTATACCCTATGAATGGTCCACCCTAGGAAAGATAATTAATCTCAATATGGATTTGTAGATGGAACTGGTGAAATCCAAAAATATTTGGGAAACAGACTTAGTTAATTAGAAATAAACATTATAATATTAACTATTCTTCTGATTTACCGTATGGTGCTACAACGTTATACCAATTTATGTATGAAATACATCCATAAATAAATTATCCTAAATGGCCATTTTTTTTAAATAGATCAGATTATTAAGGAAGATATTTTTTTACATTGGGAAGTAATTAAAGAGATAAAGTTTTCTTGGGGATTTATTAATTATTAGGATATGAAGTTCAATGGTGTTCATTAATACAAAAAAATGATAAATAAGAAACACAAAACATGGAATGTATGTATTTAATGTTATTCTTATTGGAAATGTAATTTTATCCATCGAAATAGGAGTATGTTGAGAGATAATTCAAGATTATAAGAAAAAGGATGATGAAAATGTAGCTAAGTATGAATCCAATATTACATGTTTTTCTTGGATTGATACAATCAATGCACATAATCCAAAGATTAATATTTACAATTTATTTTTTGGGTTAATGTTAATCCTTCAAATAGAATTTTCTCCCAAACAGTCCCATAATATGTGTAAATACTATCATGGTTTATCAAGATAGGGAAATAATCTTGCAGGACATATAGATTTGGAGGAATGAAACAATAAAATGATGATAACCGAGGAAAATATGAATAAAGTAAAGAAGGGAAATAAGGATTTTCCCACATATGATAATATTTGAAAGAAATAATATGGTACCTTCGTAGAGGAAATGAATGATTTATACAAGTATGGAAATAATTTACTCCCTGATTAATATTAAAAGGGAAATAACAACATTTCCAATGTTCAATTTTTTATCGTTTAGGGGATGGGGGACTACACAATCCAATTTCCCAAGAATAATGGTAATATACACTAGATAAAGCTAATAGATCTAGGTATATCTTATGTTATTGATATATCCTTAGTGGGATGTTTGATTTTATTAAATTTTGATTAAATATATAAGATTTTCAAATAATCTAAGACAAAAAATATTGTTAAAAATATCAATAAGGTTTCCTTAATACTTTTCCATTATTTAATGTTTTGAAAATAAAAAACATCCTTTATTTAATAAAATTGTATTTCCACTAATATTTATCTTATTAAGAATATATTTCATTCCCTAAGGAAATTTCCTCTTATCTTAGTTTTTATTGTTCATGATTTAGTTTCAATAAATCTACCTCTTTTTATTTCTATGTGTAAATTTTAGTTTCATTTCTAAATCCTCAGAGTCATATAAATACTATGATATAATGTATTCTGTTTTCTGGTTCTGAAACTCAAATTCCAAATTCTTAGAAATTTAGATTCCAAATTCTATGATATTCAGTTTCTGATTTCATAGAAATTTAGATTCAAAATTATCTGAAAATCAGATTCCGAATTCTCTGAAATTCAGATTCTGAATTCTCTAAAATTTAGATTCCAAATTCTCTGCAAATCAGATTCTGAATTCTCTAAAAATCAGATTTTGAATTCTCTGAAATTCGATTCTGAATTCTCTGAAATTTAGATTCATAATTTTCTGAAATTTAGATTATGATTTCCCTTAAATTCAAATTCCAAATTCGATAAAATTCAGATTCTAAATTCCATTAAATTCAGACTCTGAATTCCATACAATTTGGATTCCAAATTACTTAGAATTCAGGTTCTATATTTCAATGAATTCAGACTCTTCATACAATAGAACTTAGTTTCCAAATTACTTATAATTTAGACTCTGAATTAATTATAATATAGACTCTGAATTCCATTGAATTTCAGTTCTGAATCCCTTAGAAATAAGGTTCCTAATACATTATAATTCATGTTCCGAATTCCATAGAATTCAGATTATGACTTCCATATAATTCAGGTTCTGAATTATTTATAAATCGGTCTCTGAAGTCATATAGAATTTTTTTTCTGATTTCTTTGAAAAATAGATTCCAAATACCATTGTAATATAGACTTTGAATGTAAATTTTTTTAGACTCAGAACCATATTTTTTCGTAGACTCTGAAAAATATATTTGGTTGAGGAACAATACTTACTTACCCTATGTTATAGTTATGAAACGATGTTGTGCATTATATTTCTAACTAACTGTTTTTTGAGTGACTACTGTACAGGTCCCCCTGAAATTCAAGGAAAAATATGACCGTTAGAGGAGGGAGCTGACCATTGAAAAAATTCCTATAAATATGATATCATTTTAAAGAGCTTAAAATTGTTCTAAAAGTCTAGATATTACATGATGTTGAAGTTATTTATATAGAGAAAGACTCTCTTGATACCTGCATACTGAACATCTTGTTCATATTGCTTCGTGCGGCATCTAATGTTACTATTTACAATTGAGGGCTTCCGGGGATAGGATAATAGAGGTGTCGACTACCTAAACGTTTGAGGAATTCCTCAATAACCATGACAAAGGTTCTGAATACCTTGAAGTTTGATGGCTTGTAGGGATAGCAAGATAAAATATGATATTCCTATTAATAGATTACCCCAGTGTGTGTAAGACAGACTATCATGAAAGTATAAATCAAGGGACCTTTATCCATTGTTGTTGGATACCCTACTCTTTGGGATAAAAGATTTTATACTTGTTTCTTGGTTGTTTCATGTTTGTTTTCCACTGCATTTTGATTAATAAATAAAGTATAAATATATTATAATTGTATTCTAATAAGAAGGATTCTATTTTCTTTAAAGTAGAATCATTTCTATTTTAAAATTTTATTATGTTTCATTTCCCAAACCATAATTCTGAAATCAAGCAATTTTGTATGACTAAGAGGTATTGTGAATTTACCTTATTTAACATTGTTACACAATAGAATGTTTTATATCAACATTAAATGTTACAAAGGAATTTTTTAAGGATACAATTCACCCCCTTGTATATTGAGTACCTACATCAATTTTATGATCCTACAATTGGTATCATAAGAGGTCTCTAAAATACTTATATTCACATATATGTTTTATTGATCTGCTTTCATAGTTCTATTTTTTTGTGTCAGTTTTTTATCCTTCTTTGAAAACTTTTTATATTAACAAGATTTTGTGTAATGATATTTTTCAAGATGGAAGGAATGAATGTTTGTTTGATTGATAATATTAATTCTACTAGACCTCTTATATTTTATGGAAATGATTATGAATATTGGAGAGATCGCATGAAGAATTTTGTTATTAATACTGGAGTGGACAACTTTGTTATGCTTATTGAAGATTCCAAGATTCCTCACAAAGAAGTCAGAACTTTTTCTAACAATGAAAGCTTAGAATATCAACTAAACTACATGGTACACAATATTTTATTTTTTTCCATGACCAGGAATATATTTATCAAGATTTATTCTTTCAAAGAAGAAAATTGTATATAGAATAAATTGGAGGTTACCCATTTTGGTATATCCAAGGATATTGAAACTAGAAGATCCATATCAGAGATGAATATCACAGTTTCTACTTTCCTAATGGAGAACCCATATGTAAGGTACAGAAAATACTTATTTACAATCTCTAGGTAAGAAAGTATTCAATAATGAAGCTCTTGTAGATAATATTATATGCATCAAGACTAACATTTGGTAATCTAGGAGGATAGATATAGAAGTAAATAGAAAAGATTCCCAGATTACTCTTTACGAGATGTTTGTAACTCTCCATCTACATTAAACTAGGATAAAGAGATAGGTTGAAAATATTAAGAAGAATAATGGAAATGGAAGTGTAGCCTTTACTAATACAAAATCCATGACTCCTGAGAGAGTTAAAAGATCTAAATCTATGAAGGATGTTATTCAATCTGAATCATATAAAATTCAATATTCTATGAATGAGCTAGCTAATCTTGATTGAAGGTTGTTCAAGATAGTTGGGAATAATTTGATTTAGTATAGATAAATGAAGAAATAGAGAAAGTACAAGAATAACTCTAAAGACACTTGTTAGAAATGAAAAAGGGCAAGGCATATAAGGTCACATTTTCCTATGCTTAAGTGAAAAGATAGAAAGGAATATCATTCTGAGAGGAATAGTAAGATGTACTATAAAGCTAAAACTAAGAATATTTTGAAAGCTAATGACACTTGGAGTGCTAGTGGTCTAGACTCTTCTAATGAATCCTCAGAGTATTAATCTTCTGATCAAGAGAATCTTGGTTTACTTGCCAAGTTACCTACTAAAAATCATTGTTTAATGGCCATGGTACATGCTATTTAATCCATAACTAATGTATCCTTGAATTATAATTATAGTGATCGATAATATTATGAATATTTGGATGAATAATCTTCTTCTGATGAAGATAAAACTTTACCATCTTATAATTAAGTTTATAGATTTTCTCGGCTCCTTGAGAATGAAAATTCTGAAGTCTAGGAAAAGTAAGACAATGAAAATTATAGAATTTATATTCATACTAAATATGTATTATATATTTCTAAAGATCTTGTTAAGAAAATTTATGAATTTAAAATTATTTAAAAAACCTTTGGGGAAGGTAATTTCGAGAAGGATAAACATTTTAAGGATATATAAAAAGAGTATTTCTATGAAAAATGTTTTAGAGACTAACACTAGTGTAAAAACTAATGTTTTTAGGATAAAAACATAGTTATTAGACATAAATCTGAAATATTTTCATTGAGGAAGTGTTTTTCAAACATTAACTTTTGTAAGGAATACATTGACAAGATGTATACCCAAATTCAACCTCTATGGAATAACTCTGGATATGGTTATACTCATTCAAAACTGGTAGTAATTATTTTGTTCCTAAAAGTGCTTCATTCTGCACTAAGTTTCATAGTGATGTGAATTAGGTGAAAAAAATTTCCATAAAAAAAACTCAGTCTTTAGGTTTTCATAATTATTATATTTCAAAGAAAATGTGGATTCCTAAAAAAAATTTCTAATGTTTCTAGATCGAATAATGTTTGAGTTCCAAAAGTATAACACACTTATTTTTAGGGAAGTAAAGATAATACCAATATAAATACATAGTATAGGTATAGTGGATGTTCCTGGCATATGAATGGTAACAAAAACATCTTAAAAAATATTTTCAAGACGAATGTAGGAAATTTAAAATTCATAGATAATGATAAGGAAGAAATTATTGTTATATGTAGTATTGTTTTTCTTGAAAAACATTGATTTTAAATGTTTTATTTGTTATGGTTAATTACACCACCTTCTTAGCATAATTCAATTATGTGATGAATTTTACCTTGGGAATTATAGGAATGACAATTTATTTGTACACAATTCCATGGAAGAGATTGTTCTTTCTTCTATTGGGAAAAGATAATGTATTCACAATAAACATAGAAGACCTCTGGAACCATGTCCTTCCTTGCCATAGTGTAATGTATGATCATTCTTGGTTATGGAATAGAAGTTTAGGACACTGTAAACATAGGATCATACGAAAACACACTAGTAAAAGACAAGTTAAATATCTACCGATGCATAGATTTGATTCTTCAATAGTTTGTGATACCTGTCAATTTAGAAAGAAACATATATCAAGATTTATATCTTTGGGTGATGTCTGAAACACTGATGCTTTATAGTTGGTGCATATGGATATTTTTTCCTAACAGAAACTGGAAGCATTGGCGGAAAAAAATATGTAATTTACTTAGTTTATGATTACACTATATTTACAAGGGTATATTTTCTCGCTAAAAAACCAGAATCTATTTCTTAATTCAAAAGTTTTAGAGCCAACGATAAAAATGGGAAAAATATTACTTTGATAACTATTAATAATTTTCATGGAGGAGTATTTCAAAATACTGATTTTGTAACTTTTTTTAGTAGAAAAATAATTAGTCATAACAAATCAGCACCAAGAACTCCTCAACAAAATTTTGTTGTTTAAAGGGGAAAAATAATTCATTAAGAGGCAATAAGAACCCTGTTGAGTGAATATTCAGTAGACAAATATTTTTAGGATGAATCTATAAGTACTTATTATTATACTATTAATCGTGTTTTGATTAGACATTTTCTTAAGAAAATGCTTTATGAGTTCTGGAATTGTAGAAAACACAGACTTTCCTAATTCAAGGTTTTTGGCTGAAAAATATTCATTCTGAATACTAAAGATTATTTAGATAAATTTTCACCCAAATCTGATGAAGGATTCATCTTAGTCTACTCCAAAACTTCTAAGGAATATAGAATTTTTAATAAAAAAATGTACTTTGGATGAAACTGTACATGTTAAATTTGAAGAAACCAATCCCTTTTTTAAACGTCCACAATCTACATCTTTGGATGTGTTTTAAAAAACTGATTATCAACCATTGATAGAAGATTCTTCTGATAAGAAAAATGTTAATGAAGATATTTCTAGATCATTTATCTTGGGATATTTCTTACCATTTATTGATGAAAAAGTATTACAAAACCCAAATCAGTTATTTCTTAAGAATCATATTTGTGATATTATCATTGGTGATGTAAATCAACCATTATGGAATATAAGATCTTTAATAAGTGATGTAGAACATCTACAATTCCTTTCCCAATTAGAACCAAAAAAGCACTGATGAAGCTTTAAGTGATGATTATTGGATAAAAGTGATACTAGATGAGATAAATGAATTTGATTGGAATAAATTCTAGACCTTGGTTGAAAGACCTAAGGAATCTTCGGTTATTGGAGTAAAATGGGTCTTCGGAAATAAGTGTTATGAAAATGGAATCGTAGTAATAATTAATGCTATATTAGTTTCTAAATGATATTATCAAAAAAATGGAATAGAATACTAGGAATCATATACTTAAGTATCTAGACATGAATCTATTCGTATTCAACATTACTTTGCAGAATTATTTAACTTCAAAATTCATCAAATGGATGTTAAATGTGATTTACTTAATGGGTATGTTCAAGAAGAAGTATTTTTTGAACCACCTTCTGGTTATGAAGATTCAAAACATCCTGAACACTTTTTCAAACTTGTCAATGCTTTATATGAACTTAAACAAGGCCCTAGATCATGGTATGATAGACTTATAGGGTTTTTGATTTAAAATGATAATGATAAGGGAAATGCAGATCAAACCCTTTTTATAATGAAATATACGAAAAATGTTTCTATTGTTCAAATTTATGTTTATGAAATTATATTTGTTTCAAATCAGCAATATTTAATTATTCATTTACAGATCTATTGAAATATGAGTTTGAAATGAGTATGATGGGTGAGTTAAAATTTTTACATGGTTTTCATATTTCTCCGAAACCAGATAGAATCTATATATCCCAAAATAAGTATATTAAATATCTTCTGAAAAAGTATGCTTATGACAATACTAAGAGTGTAAGTACTCCAATTGGTAACTCAAATTCACTTGATCTTGATGAAGTTGGGAAGCTAGTATATCAAACATCATTTAGTGGTATGATAGGAAGTCTACATTACATAATAGCTAGTCGTACTGGAATAATGTTTTTTGTATACTTATTTTAATGATGTCAATCTAATCCTAATGAATCTCATTTAATGTCAAAAAAAAATGATTTTTCGTTACTTAAAGGGAACCATTGATTTAAGACCCTTTTATTATTATGGAAATGATTGTGTTCTAAAACGTTTTTTAGAAGATGACATTGGTAGACGTATAATGGATCAGAAAAGTACATCTAGAACTTATCATTACATAGGAGACTCATTATTTTCTTGTTCATGCATAAAATCAACACTCAGTAGCACTATCCACTACTGAAGTGGAATATGTAGCTGCTGGATGTTGTTGTGCTTAGGTATTGTGGATGTGACACACACTCACAACAAATATTGTGTGATAATACTAGAGCCATTTCCATATGTAAAAACCCTTCAAATCCCTCTCGTTCAAAACACATAGATATTAGGAATCAATTTCTTAGAGATCACACATAGAAAGGGGATATAATTTTCAATTTATTAGAATGCAAGGTCAAATTGATGATATTTTAAAAAAATCATTACCCTCTAATAGATTTTAATATATTAAAAAGATGTTTGGAATGATAACCATAAGGTAATATTCTTTATTAACATCTTGTTTAAACCTATCCCCTTATTGTAAGAATCTTTTTTTCATATGGAGAGTACATTTTCTAATTAGTAAATTTTTCATAGTATAATATTTTTATAGTCTAATTTTTCATAGTCAAATTTTTCGAATTCATGTTTTTATTCAAAATCATGTTATTTTTTTAGTAAAAATTTTCATGGTCTAAAATTTTTGTAATCAACAATTTCTTAATTGAATGTTATTCAAGAAGTATTTTCCCCATTACAAATAATATTTATATCATTATGTACTATATATTTTCATTTATAAATTTTTGTAATATTATGTTACTTATTGATAATTTCTTTTTGGGATTCATTAATTTTTTTCAAAATCAAGATTTTTTTCTTAAAAAAATAACAAAAGATCAGAACCTATCAAATTCCTTCTTCAGTTATCATCTCAAATGTATGTTTTGATCAGAAGCTTTTTAACCACTGGATAAACCATGGATGTTGAACTGTCACCTAAGTCACATATATAAATCCCCCCTTGATGGTTTTCCCTCATCAGTTTTTCATGATTTTGCGTGTTGAAACTATGTCTCTATATTTTATGTTCGATTTGAATCTTCAAAATTTTCCTTAGTTCTAGTTGTCTACTAAATCTTCACATTAGAAAGAAATGTAACAAGTAATGGAAATCACTGAGTTAAATATATACTGAGAGAGGCTAGTTGATCAAAAATATCTCGACAAGTATGATTCTAATTTTTACAAAAATATTAAGCTGAATGGCTAGGAGAGCCTTTGTATTTCGAAGCCAAAGGCACATGATCCGATGTATCCGGAGTTGATGGTGGAGTATTATTAAACTATTATATTTTTCAATGAAATAGGGAACGATAAATTTTTGTTCATGTGTTATGTAAAGAACTATTATCTTTCATACAGAAAGGCATCGAGTCTAATTGGAAATCGTTAGGAAGGGAAAGTAGAGTTCTATACTAAAAAATTTCCAGATGAATATATATATTTTAATAAGGAGAATGGAATAGTGTGTCCTAGATTGAAATGAGTGAAGAGTCCAAAGATCATTCACCTCACAAAAAATTTGAGTATTCTTGAATTGTGTGTTCAAGGATTTATGATTCTAAGGAATAGTGATAAGGATATTCTGATCAAGAGTGACATATATATTTTGGATTTCATGGTGAATCAATAGAAGATAATCTTGGTTAAGTATATCTTGGTATTGATTGAAAATATCAAGAATGTAAATCTAAAGTCTAATATTATTATGTATCTGGATATTCTTTCAAAGATTATTGTTCTTTTCCTTTAGTCATTCAAAATCCCATCTAGTTCAAGGTAGAGAAATTACATAAATTTGTTGCTGAGTGATGACACCTTAAGGAGAATGAAAACTGGATATTATAGTGAATCCGGACAATTCTATGATCTTACTAAAGATGATTTAAAAGTTTTTTCAATGAATATGGAAGTGGATGAAACCTCTATGAATAGTGGAAGGAAGAGAACGTATAAAGATCAATAAGAGAAATCAAAAACTCAGTTGGCCAAGAAAACTCAGTTATTACAACAGAAGTTGAAGATGAAAAAAGCATATCCTGATGCAGTAGTGAATAATTAGAGGCAAGATAAGATGAATTGGAAGGAAGGGGAACCTAAGATTTTCTTGGACCCTATGTATGCAAAATAATTAAAGGAAAAGGCTACTGAGAATCTTATAAAGGAAGAAAAATAAAATAAACAAAGGAAGAAATTTTCAAAAGCATAGGATGATCAATCTCTTCTAAAGTCAACCGAAATAGACTCTAAACAAATTTTGGGACTAGAACTATTTTTGATTGAACCATTACCCGAGACTTTGGGAAAAATATTGGTGGCTTCTGAATCACATCATGAATAAGAAATTCCTCAGGAATAGGAAGAGGAAATAGAAGAAGAAGAAGAAGAAGAATGAAAAAAATTATGATATAATAAAACCGGATGAAGAGTTCCATGAAATGGAAATTTCATCTATGCCTGAATGGCCCGAAGGCCATCATTTTTTATTGATTTTGATAACCCCTTTTTCAAGGGATGAGAGGGAACCCTTACAAGGCCCGTAGGCTTAGAGATTACATGGCCCGTAGGATTAAGAGATTACATGACCCGAAGGTCTTATGGGAATTCAACCAGACTATCTACAAGGAACTGCCCCTCCCAAGCATCTGCATCTTGATAGTATCACTCCACCTTTTCATGACCGTCTGGCTAGGCTTCCCGTGCAAGAACAGGCTGGTACCGATGTCATAGCCATACCCTCTCTTTCTGACAATCCATTTTGCTCTGCTCTGGTGAGTGTACCTACTCTGAATCCTCTTTTGGGGCTTCTCCTTTTTTGTAGTGTGTCTGGGCCTGCTTTAATGTGGCACGAAGGCCTTGGGGTTGCCCTAAGGCCTTAAAGTGGCCCTAAGGCCTTGAGAATCAACTGGCACGAAGGCCTTGGGTGGCTTGAAAGCCTTTCAGGACCTGAGAACCAAACCAAACATTTGGATTCGGAATCATCTTCCCATAGACATGATTTTGCTGTCCAGTCATTGAAGATGCAGGTTGAAACTATTACTTTATTCCCATGCCTATATTCATGATGTAAGATAATTCAAAATACAATAAATCAGACATCATATTCAGTTTCTATGGTTATGGAAAAATGTGTTCCACTAGATATAGATTTCAAGGCATACCTCATAGGTTATGAGGATCATAAAATATCGTGCAAGATGATGTCGTGATGGTCCAAGTAGATTATTGAAGAAATGATAATTTTTTATGAATTCAAAGACAATTTCGGGATTCCATTGATATAGAAGATGAGAATATTAATGATCTATCAATTAGTTTTCAAGAAAACTTATGTCTTGAAGAGAATACTCAAAAGCAGGATGTTAATGAGCTAAATTCTGAAGCCATGAATTGGAAAATGGAAAGAGATATCAAAATAGATATTGAAAACAAACTTGTAAAACAAGAAGAACTGTTGAAAGCTCTGGGAGAAATTTATAAGGCTCAAGAAGAGAAAATTCAAGCCATAGAGATGAAAATTGAAGACCAGGACCAGTTGCGTAAGCCAGTAGATGAGGAATAAAAAAAGGCCGAGAAGATAAAAACTATAGTGAAGAATCTGATTCCCAAGTAGAAAGAGGGATAATTTCATTACATTCCAATATTATGTTGTACAGTACAAATTATTTAGTCTTAATGAAATTTTTGTTGTTCTCTTTATTTTTGGTTGTTCAGTACTAATTTTCCTTGTACCATCATTTTTTTCCATTCCCATTATTCCTTTTTGAAAATAAAAATGTGTGAGTAAGGAATGATATAAAGGATACAATGAAAAGAAGAAATTTCTTTAAGATGGTGTCCATCTAAAGGAATATTTATCTCAATGAATATTTTTTTATGCAAGATAATGAAAAATCTCATTCATGAAATCATCAACATGATCTTTAGTGATTCTAAATCCTAAGGGGGAGTTAGTCGTACTCACTATGATCCATATGTAAACAGATATATGTTTTTCTATGAACATAGATTCTTTTTATAAATGATGTTTGGGATTTCCAAAAATGGGGATGTTGTCAAGTCAATAATGTTTCATTATGACTTTTCCATTCCTTCATGTTTTGAAAATCACAAACTGCCATTCCTAAGGAAACTTTTATTTCCACTAAGATTTTTTTTATTAAGGAAATCATTCCTTCCCCATGGAAATTTTCTCATATCTTTGTTTTCATTGTTCATGATTTAGTTTTATAAATATAACACATTTTTTATAAGTGTCAAATTTTTTTTCATTTCTAAAATATTAGAGTCATATAAATACATAGATATAAATTACCCAGTATTCAGGTTCTGATATTCAGATTCTGAATTCTATGAAATTTAGATTCTGAATTTTTAGAAATTCAGATTCCAAATTCTATTAAATTCAAATTTTGAATTCTCTTAATCTCAGATTCTAAATTATTTGAAATTCAAATACTGAATTCTCCAAAATTCATATTCCAGTTATCTGATATTCAGATTCAGAATTCGATGAAATTCAGATTCTGAATTCTATAAAATTCAGATTCTAAATTCTCTAAAATTTAGATTCAAAATTCTCTAAAATTTAGATTCTAAATTATATGAAATTCAATTTTTGAATTACTTATAATTCATACTCCAAATTTCTTATAATTCAGATTCTAAATTTCATAGAATTAATTTTTCGAATACCTTTGAATTTGGACTCTGAATTCTTTATAATTCAGGTTCTGAATTCCTTATAATTTAGACACAGAATTCATTAAAATTCAGACTCCAAAGTCTTGGGAATTCAGGTTCTGAATTCCTTTGAATTCAGGTTTCAAATCACATATAATTCTGGTTCCAAATTCCTTTGAATTCAGATTCTGAATTTCGTAGAATTTCAGTTCCAAATTCCTCACAAATCAGACTCTGAATTCCTATAGAATTCAGTTTCCCATTTCCTTGAAAAACAGAATCTGAATATCCTTGTAATATAGACTCTGAATGTTTATTTTCATAGACTCCGATGAATATTTTTTCCTAGACTATGAAAAGTAAATTTAGTTGAGCAACCATATTTACATACCATTGCTAATGTTTTGAAATGATGTCATGAATTCTATTTCAAAATAACTATTGTCAAGTCCCTCCAAAATTGAGGGAATAATATGAATGTTAGAGAAGGGAGCTGACCGTTGAAGAAATGCCTATAAATAGGATACATTTTAATGAGCTCAATACACTTCAAAAACTCTAGAGATTTCATGTTGTTGAAGTGATTTCTAGAGAGAAAGACTCTCATGCTATACACCTACTAAACATCTTGTTTAGATACCTTCATGAAACTCCAATTGTTTTTGTTTCAAATCGAGGGCTTCCTTGGATAGGAATACAAAGGTGCCGACTACCTTAATGTTTGAGGGCTTCCTTGATAAGGAAGATAGAGGTGCTGATAACCTTGAAGTTTGGGGGCTTTTTAGGGATAGCAAGATAGACTCCGATATTCTAATCGAGGGCTTACACTATTGTAAGTAATACATACTTCATGAATGTTTAAATCAAGGGACCTTTATCCAAGGTTTATGGATACCATACTCTTTTGGTTAAAAGATTATATACTTGTTACTTGTGCTGTTTAAAGTTGGTTTTCCATTGAATTTTGATAAATAAAGAATTTATAATTGTCTTCTACTTTATTGTACATGTACTATGTTTAGTAAGATTATATACGCTTTATTATAGAATCTTTTCCCTTGTAATCTTTTCTTATGTTTCATTTCTGGAACCATATTTCCGGAATCAAACTAGTTTGTAGAATTAAGAGGTCTTGTGAATTTCACTTGTTTAACATTGATAAACAATAGAAATTTTATATCAACTTTAAAAGTTCCAATGGAATTTTTGATCGATACAATTCACCCCCCTCTTGAATATTGAGAACCTACATCATTTTTCTGATCCTACATTTTGGTTTTGGTAATTATTTGAGGAATAACTTGTAACTCATTAATAGTACTTATCTTTTATTAAATTTAATTTTTATGTTTTTACATAAAAAATAATTTATGGATATTCATTTCTAATATTAACTGATGAATTTGAAATTCATCAATGAAAAAAATATAGGATAATATTTTCCTTATATAATATAAATTTAGAAATTATATTTCATTATATTCATATCAAACAAAAATATTCGTCAACACTAGGAAATATATCTTGAAACTAAAATGTAAACATAATACCTTCATTGGTGATAAACAATTAGTGTATTTACACATTACAAACATATGGTTTTTTATTCATTAACAATGCCTTGATCACACACTTTCTTGTGATGAATGACCACTATTTCGATCAATAATTATTTACACTTTTTTCATGGGTCATATTTTTATTTCCCAGAAATTCTATCCTATAAAAAACTATTAATTTGTTTTTATAGATAAATTTATACATAACATAATATTTTATAAATAGGATGTTTTATTAACACATTTTATGATGTGTTCTTCTAACAAAGGTAATTTTAAAATTTAAAATCCAAGATTTTCTTAATCATGATTAAATTGAGAGGATGCAATTTATTTAAGTGTGTTGAATGTAAGAAGTTACGATTTTAAAATATGAATATCATGTATGATAATTTTTATAAAATGAAACAAAAATATTTTAATAGAATGTAAAATCAAGATAAATAATGATGTACTTATTTAAATTCAGTCTCTTCAATGTCATGGTATTTATGCATTGTGGGGTATATACTAAACATAATACTCTGTTAACATGTTATTTTTAAATAGGACCATTATAACCTAGCCATTAAAATGTGGTGTAAGAATACTTACAAAATATTATACTAATTATATGGTTTGAAAAATTAGAAAATTATTTAAATGGATATCTGTTTATTTGATATAAAATAAAAACCATTTAAAATAGAATGGAATGCCTTTTGAAAAACATTATTTTTTAAAAGCAATATCTGTCACTTATTACACACATAATTTAACATTTATTTCTACCCATTTTTAATTTTTTATGAATTTAATATTATTTTTTGAAATATATATGTATAAATTAAAATTGGATTAAATTTTGATAACTTTGTGGATATATTTTTGACTGATGAATTGTGAAAATACAAAATTTCTTTAAACAAGGCATTTCAAATCAATTATATTAAAATGTAATTTATATTATAAATTAATTTTAAATTAAAATTATTAAAATTATATTCAAATTTAATTAAATTTGGTCACTGAAAAAATATGATATCATCAATTTTTATATTAACATATTCAATATGTATTATTATTCCAGCTTGGTAATACCGCTCCTTCATTACATTTACTGTTAAATTTTAAAAATAAATTTGAAAATTAAATGAATTGAATTATGAAAAATGGATTAAATTTTTTATTTCATCATATTTTATATTATCTAATTACGTCAGCATAATTAATATTCCATAATTAAAAGTGAAAATAGTTTAAAATAATTATGACCATGGTTAAGGGATAAATGGCACAATATGGGTTTAACCATAGAGGATTGGGGTTAAAAATAATCTAACGTTTATTAAAAATGACTATCATACAATTATTTAAATATAATCACCTATAATATTTCAAAAAGACATATTTTGAGGGTTTTTTATGAAATTTATGTGGGTATCAATTTATCTTTTCAAAAATTCTATTTATCTTATTCCTTACATATAAAGGCCACTGCCTCTCCTCTGCTTTTCACAGTACAATTAAAAACAATTTGGTTATGCCAATACCAGCTGAATTCCATTAATTAATTCCATACAAACATTAAATGGGTCTTATCTTGAATAAAATTCCCCCTTATAATGTATTATCTATAAAACTAAATAGGAACTTCGACGAAGTGGTAAAATTAATAAATGTGCATTTTTTTATTTATTGTAACAACAAATACAAAAATATTGAAACAATGATAATATAACAACCAAAATATATATTATAAAATCCTATATTATTACATTGATGGAATATGTTATATCCATCTCAACTTCCATTCAATTAGAATCTAAATCACAGATCATGTGTATGATAGACTACCACCTAGCGGACAAATGTTATTCATATTCCAAAACCCAATTTATAGGATATATATAATGATGGTTATAAAATACTTGATTTATATTTATTAAATTATAATAATTTTGAAAATATGATACCACATATTCATTCTTACATTCTATTCAATGGGGAATATGATAACATCACTCATGTGTACGAAGAACTATATCATTGTGAAGCGATGTGATTTATTTTTACTTAAACATGACATCAATGGAAGTAATCGTAAAATAAAATAATATATGGGTAATTTATGAAATATCCATAATTATGGAAATATAATATCACATACAACATCTAACATTAAAATCCATAAGAAAAGAATATCATTTATCATGTTCAAAAGTGCACTATCACCTCTACAAAGATATTTAAATGTTTTTCATTTTAATGTTTTTCAGGGATGATACTAATGATGGAATTATTATTTTTATAAACTATATATAATATAATAATTAATATGGAATAGTGAATTAAAATTTATTTTCATTAAATTTTATAACAACCAAAAATTATATTTGAAATGATGGTGCGTTATATTATATTATAAAATAGTATACACATAAAACACAAAGTGAAAAAAAACAACACATTATATAATTATTAACTATCATTAATATTTTTTTTGAATAAACCCATTAAAATTATTATTTTAACAAGATGATAAAAAATATAAAATAAAAATAACTACAATTGAAAAATCTGGTCTTCGCCAATCTTTTAAAATCAAATCTCTCACAAACAACTGTATATTAAATAAATAATTTATTGAAAAAAATATACATTATGGAAATATATAACCATGAGAGTTGTTGAGTTGAATATTTAGTTAAATTATTAAGTGTTATTTATAGTAGGTAATCTCACCTTTAGAATACTAATGTTACGAATAAAATTGTAACCAGACAATTACAAAAAAAACATGACCGTTGGGAATAATATCAGGTCAATTTGAATAATAATTAATCTAAATAATAATAAATTTTGATATAAATAATAAATATCATGATTATTTTATGTAAATATAAATATTACCATACCAAAATTATAAATATCACAATTAAGAAATCAAAGAAAATAAAATCACATTTTTAATAAAAATTATTTTAATGTATTCTATAAAAATAATAAATTTACATATTAAAAATTAAAATCACATATTTTAAAATTTTATTATACTAAAATATGTATAATTTTAGAAATCTACCCATCAATATTTTCAATTATTTTTCTCTGAGTAATTTCCTAAAATACATTAATTTTCTATTGAATAATAATAGTACTTGTTTTCACAAAACTGGTGTGTCTAAAAAAACCATTACTGATGTCGTAATCAATTTATCATATCATGAAATTTAGGTTCACCCAAAACATATTAATATAACTAAATAATTCATTAACCTATAATAGATTTCTAAGCCTAAAAAATCATTTTCTAAAACCGAATGTCAAAATCAATCCTCTAAAATAAAAATTTCCCAATTTTCCACATTCCTTTTAAATTAACTATTTGATTTAGAATTATAAAGAGTATTACAGTCCGAAAAAATATATTATATTGATAAATTTTTTATGTTGTTAAAAATTCACTAATATATGTTTTACCTATGATATAAATTTTTATTCAATTTTATATTCTAAAAATACCCCTCCCCAAATGTATTAATAACCCATCTCCCTCAACTTGGAAAACAACTCCTCCAGCCCTTTCCAAAAAACATTTTCATCCCTAATTCTATGTATTGTATAATTAAAACATAAGGAATGTTATGGAGTAATCCGACTCCATTCATAAAATAATTCAAATGTCTTATAAGTGAATCCCTAATAATATTTCATTTTTTTGAAAAACTCTTCTCTGATTTTCTTCGTCTCCTCTAAATCTTATGAATTTCAATAGAGAACACTCTTATAATTTTAAGTATGATGCATTTTAACATTATATTAATTATTTAAAACTAATTTTAAACTATATTTTTGATGTATTTATATTTAATATCCCATTTTATCCACCTTTGAAGAAGGTTCCTGATAATGATCTATTAACCACCAATAAGAACATTGCAATTTTTTTCTTTATTTATGATCACATGGATGTATATTATTAATTATTAATGATAGATAAATAGAAATATATTTATTATAATATTGAAGAATTAATTCTAGTAATGTGTAAATTTAATTGAACAAAATAGTCAAATCGAAGTAGAAATATTTTTTTATGGAAAACATGTTATAAATTTTTTTTCATTAACCAAAAAAATTAAATAAATATATTAATATTACTATAATTAATAAAATGTGAATTAAAAAATAATTATTATCTTATGGAACAATATTTAAATTAATAAGCCTTTATTATTAAGGAGGTGTAAAAGAGATTAAAGAAAGAAATATTTAATGTTATGGGTCTCTTGAACCCAACACCATTTTTTATGGGGATAACTAATTCACTAAAATTATAATATGTATATTACTATATGGTTTCTAAAATATCATATCACCATTATTCCTATATCATTAATGTAAATACATGTTACCACCTTAACTTATACTCCTAATATAATGATTATCCAAAAATTATTTTCACTGAAAAACACATCCTTTTCTCATATTGAGTTACTTTTTATTCCATAAATATTTATGCTGGTTATTCCAATTAGGTTTAATTTTATTCATTTGGGAAACCCAAGTTTATTTATTTCATTATTTGTGATGAAACACTAATAAAATCCATTCCATTCTATTATTTTTTTCTTGAATATGATTGTTAAATATTCTATGATTCAATAAATATAATTTAAATTTTATGATATGACGTGTGGGACCAGAATTATATATCCCTCAAATGAATTGGTTTATATGATGTATCTAATGGAATAATTTGTAAAATTCATTAACTTTATGCTATGTTTCTTTATAATAATGATTCTATGAATATTCAGATATGTCATACGTGAACATGATGCTATATTTTCTCACAATTATGTGTGATAATTTACCACTATGACATGATGTTTTATTTTTATTCATAGACACACTCCATTATATTATCTCATATTTAAATAGATAATATTATTATGATTATATGATTGTTATGTGATAATGATTATTATTCTCAACCATGTTTTATGGATTATTGTCCCTTATTCACCCACTTAATGCGATTTCAAGTCACCCCTTTCTTTGATGATTTTCCTCAGGTGACAGAATATTCTAAAGAGAATGTAATATATATAAATATATAGGGATTAATATGAGGCACATATATATTTTAATGTTTTATTATTTTTTTGTGATTAATGGTATTTATTATTCCAAGGTACTAGACCATTCGATCCATTAATGTATATCAGTTATTGTTTTATATTAAAATTTTTGAAATAGTCATGTTAGCGAAAATATGGTCACCATATTAGGTATCCAAGTTAAATTTTAGATAATTTATTAATGATGTTTTTAAAACATTAGTGATAACTGTAATTTTAGTATATTTAAATTAAGTGACCCAATCTTGATATACATTAACATTACATTACTTTTCCAGAATATATAATACATGAAACAAATAAATTTCCAAAGAAAATATTGGTTTACTGTCTTTTGAAACACCAAACATAAACATCTAATCATGTTGAAAAATCATCAACATATCCCATAAATATTTTTCCATTTGGTTTTTCTTCCAAAAAGATTTCTTATATAATAGGGAAAAGAAAACATAAAAAGGATGGGATAAAATTCATAGTTATTTTAAAAAAATAAAATACCAATCATTTATAACATTTGAAAATGTTATCCTTCATATGTGAGACCATAATATCAGGCTATGAGATAAATTATAAAAGTGAAACGTAATCCCATATTCAAAACAAATTACATGAATATTTTTTGAATACAGACATATGCATAGA
Source organism: Viscum album (assembly GCA_963277665.1). NCBI lineage: Eukaryota > Viridiplantae > Streptophyta > Magnoliopsida > Santalales > Viscaceae > Viscum > Viscum album. The sequence continues at coordinate 1,930,366,665 of OY728133.1, forward strand.
AAATCATTTTATATTAGTCAAGGATCATTTCCAAGATTATCATATCTGACAATGTCTGTTACTAAACTGAGTTCACTCCTCATTGCAGTCTTGTAATCCTGGACCAGATTTACTTAATATTCCATACATGTCTATATTATTAGATATAAATTATTACCCAATGTATTTTAGGGATATAGAGGTCCCACCCATATCATAATGAAACAATTATTATGTATTCCACAACAACATATAGCATACATCATATCGTAACCCATGAAATAAAATGGGATTCTTAAACATCATGTCATCATAACATAATACAAAATAGAGAAAAGGACTTCATAAAAATATTTCCATCATAACATAATCAAATTAATGGAATAATAGGGATACAAACATAACCCTATATCATATAAAATGTAAAATAACTTTTATAAAACTCTTGAACTTTGTTCTTGAGTAAAATATCATTCTTTTCTTCAAAAATGAATTCTTTTATAAAAATGTCATTAAAATTTAGAAGAAAGTAATTTAGTTGAAAATAATGATGAAATATTGAATAGTATGACTCATGGAAATAAGGAGTTATGAAGACATAAAAATATGTTCATTTTGTATAATAAAAAAACATTCTCCTCGCACTTTTACTGGAAAAGTCCAAAACTATTTTTTATGGTAAACAAAATAAAGATTCCTTCCATACCATGTAGTAAAATTAAAAAATGGACAAAAATGACTTTAATCAGACGTATAATAATTTTAAAATTTTTATGAAAACATTTTTATAAATCATGGACATGGATGATGAATATATACCCAAAAAATATTTACGTATAAACAATCTCGGATAAAAATGGGATTTTCACAATTATCCATAACCTTATAACTGATATGATTTGTATGTAACTAAAACTTCTATATAATTATTTAAATAATGTCTCTTATTTATTATGGAATTCTATTGAATTTTATGATAACATTTATGATCTTATTTTCATCATTTTGATAGTAACATTTCATTTTTATTCGTTATTCGGGTATTAACAGCTTTATTTTCTTACGTATGTTTTGTCAAATAAATTCTTGTTCATATTTTTAGGATATTGTTATATCATTTACATAATGTTATTAGTATAATATATAAAATATTGATTCTTTAAATTCATTTATATAATCATGGTTTAATGAAAATCATTTAGAATTAATCACATCGCACCGTGGAGATAGTTTGTCATAGATACGCCTAAGCGACGATATAGTTCAATTAATTATTGAATGGTATTGAAGTCGATTCTGAATAGTATATTGGATTTAGTATAATGTTATATTTTTCAAATATATGTATTATTGATACCATTATACCCATCCAAGTAAGGTGGTGTTGAAAAATAGAGTAGACAATGTCCTGGAGACCGTAAGCAGAACGTATGCACGTGCGATGATTTCATTTTTTACAGGATAAATTGAAGGTGAAGTATGGTTGTTTCATATTTATAATAACATATAAGTATATTAGTGATACTAATGTTATTATTTTATAATGAAATAGATAATGTAGAAGAAGTATAAGAACAGTGAAACCTGAATGAATAGGTCGAAGAGATTACCTCTTCCTCGATGCGCCTCCATTGAATTTCCTCATAGAGTAATAGAGTTTGAATTTATCGAAGACCCATACCTCCATAATGTTACTAGGGAAGTTTAAAAGATTAATGGGACATGATTTTGAAGAGCATTAAGGGATAAAATGGAGGGATGTAGAGAGGGAGGAGGTTCCCTTTTATACAAACAAAAAGGGGAACATTAGGAAATTCTCAAAAAAAAATAACTTATAATAAAATCAAACAACAGAGAAATACCCCAAAAGTGTTCCTAATTTGAATATTTGACAATATAGGGTTGTAATATAATCAACCAATAATATTTGGACAACATATTTTGTATATTTATTCGTTATCATTTTAATTGACCCATAATTAATATATTAATGTTTAATTTTGGTAATAACGGTCTAAATTTTTAATGGTAATGAATATTTACTTATACGGTGTTAATTTCCCACAAATGGATACTTTATGAAATTTTATACCATTAAATTATCACTTTGTATTTTTTAAACATTTTTATTAATTTTAAATTATTAAATATAATGTTCTATTTATAAAATATCAATAGTGTCTATTTAGACACTATTCACTAATTATACATCAAATAAAATTAAAATAAAAGATAACTTCAAAAAAATATTAAATAGACCCTTGACCTATAACAGTAACCTATAAATTTATTTATAACATTAATTATTTCATATAGTATTCAATGTACCATTTTAAAACCATATTTTTGATATTTTTTTTAATAAATGATTTTCAACATCATTATTATGCACTACTAGAAATATAATATTTCCCAACGGTTCACAACCGTTGGGAAAGCCCCTCTAACCGTTGGTATATGATATACCAACGGTTCTAATAACCGTGGGGAAGTAAGCCGTTGGGAAATGTTTTTCCCAATGGTTTACTGGAAACCGTTAGTATAGGCTCACAAAAGCCACCCTATCCCAACGGTTCTGGCAAACCGTTGGGACAGTTTTTCCCAACGGTTTGGGAGAACCGTTGGGAAATATCAGTTTTGGGATAGTTTTCCCAATAGTTCTCCCCAAACCGTTGGGATATCCCCATGGATGAACTCTTTCCCAACGGTTTAGAACCGTTGGGAAAAGAGATATTTACCAACGGTTCAATGAACCGTTGGTAAAAACTTCATTAGGATTATATACCCACGGTTTTAAACCGTTGGCATATCCTATGCTGCAAATTGTAGCAGCCTGCAATTTGCACAGCCCCTGTCCATCAGGCCCCTCTCCATCAGGCCTCATTTTGACCTCATTTTCAATCCAATTATTGTACCTGCAATAAAATAAAACATACATATACAATTACGAACAAATTCATACACATTTAACATATAATGGATCCTAAAACTATACACATCCATAATTAAATTATAATTCATAACATAATTATAAACATACATAATTCATATATAATTCAATTTAAAATTTAGATGACAATTATATGTGGAATCCGAATTTCATTTCATAATTTGATCGGTTTTTTCTATACAGTATATTTTTACCTCAAATGATGTCCATTTTAAACAAAATACATACACCTGAAGTGATACCGACCACACCGCACCTCAGATTGAGGCGGGGTTGACTCGTACATGTCACATTTGACCCATGGATAGTTGTGCTAATGTATCGACACAATTTGAATGCGTTTGGTCGGTTTTCGGTATGCCAGTTGATGTTTTTCACTTAAAATGACGTCCTCTTGAAACAAAAGATGGACACTATGAGTGGTGCCGACCACACCGTGTCTCCAATTGAGGTGGGGATGATTCGTACACATCACATATGACCCATGGATCATTCTCCTAAAGTTTAAATGGAAACCAAATGCGTTTGGTCAGTTTTCCGTATGTACTTAAACTGTTGTCCATTTTAAACAAAAGAGTGACACTTAGACTAATCCTGACCACACTGCGACTCAGATTCATCCCAAGTTGGCTCGTACATGTCACATATGACCCTTGGATCGTTGTGATAAATTATCAAAATATTCTTAATGCGTTGGTCGGTTTTGCGTATGCCAGTTGTTCTTTTCATTTATAATCATGTCCATTTTAAAAAAAGAGACAGATTTAGAGCGGTATCGGCCACACCGAGTCTCAGATTACGACGGGGTTGACTTGTACATGTCACATATGACTCATGGATCGTTTTGCTAAAGTATCGATAGAATACAAATGCGTTTGGTCGTTCTTCCGTATGTCAGTTGAAGCCTTTCACTTAAAATGACGTCCTTTTGAAACAAAAGACGGACACTTTGAGTGGTGTCAGCCGCACTGCATGTCAGATTGAGTCGGGGATGATTCGTACATGTCACATATGACCCAGGGATCATTCTCCTAATGTTTCAACAGAAACCGAATCCGTTTGGTCATTTTTCCATTTGTACTTAAAATGGTGTCCATTTTAAACAAAAGAGAGCCACTTAGACTTATCCTGGCCACACCGCGACTCAGATTCATCCCGGGTTGGCTCATACACATCACATATGACCCATGTATTGTTGGGATAAATTATCAACAAATTCGGAATGAGTTTGGTCAGTTTTCCGTATGTCAGTTGATGCTTTTCACTTAAAATGACGTCCTTTTGAAAAAAAAGATGGAAACTTTGAGTGGTTACAGCCACAACACATCTCCGGATTGAGCTGAAACCACCGTGAAACAACCTAATTATTATTATTGACGTGTACGCGTAGACGGAACGTCAATCGGATGTGCGGTTTGCGCGGTACGACTCAATATTCGTGTTTTAAGTGATGCGTGTCCTTCATAAACGCGCGTGAGGGGGGTCCAAACGGGCCGAACGAAGTCAGAATGGCCTGAAATCAGACTAAAAATATAGGAGAGTGATTTATGAAGTGGTCGAGTAGACAGCATGTCAATCGGACGTGCCGTGTGCCCGCGGCGACCGACAATGCAGTTCTGGTGTCATAAACGGCCAAAACGGGCGTCCAACGGTCAAATTCATAGCGGACGACCTCATATTGAGCTGAAACCACAGTGCAACATTCTAATTATTATTCCTGACATGTACGCACAGACGTCACATCAATCGGACATGCGGTTTGCGCGGTACTGCTCAATATTCGTATTTTAAGTGATGCGCGCGCTTCGTAAACGCGCGTGAGGGGGGGTCCAAACGCGCCGAACGAAGTCCGAATACCCTGAAATCAGACGAAAAATACGGGTGAGTGATTTCAAAAGTGTTCCAGCAGACGGCACGTCAATTGGACGTGCCTTGTGCCCGCGGTGACCGACAACGCAGTTCTGGTGTCATAAACGGCCAAAACGGGCGTCAAACGGTCAAATTCATAGCGGTCTACCTCAAATTGATGTGAAACCACCGTGAAACATTCTAATCATTATTCGTGATGTGTACGCGTAGACGGCACGTCAATCGGACGTGCGGTTTGCGCGGTACAGCTCAATATTCAAGTTTTAAGTGATGCTCGCACTTCATAAACGCGCGTGAGGGTGGTCCAAACGGGCCGAACGATTTCGGAATGGCCTGAAATCAGACGAAAAATATGGGTGAGTGATTTATGAAGTGGTCGAGCAGACATCACGTCAATCGGATGTGCCGTGTGCCCGAGGTGATCGACAACGCAGTTCTGGTGTCACAAACGGCCAAAACGGGCATCAAATGGTCAAATTCATAGCGGACGACCTCAGATTTACTTGAAACCACCGTTCAACATTCTAATTATTATTCGTGACCTGTACGCATAGACGGAACGTCAATCGGACGTGCGGTTTGTGCGGTACGGCTCAATATTCGTGTTTTAAGTGATGTGCGCGCTTCGTAAACACGCGTGAGGGGGGTCCAAACGGGCCGTAAGATTTCGGAATGGCCTGAAATCAGACGAAAAATACGGGTGAGTGATTTATGAAGTGGTAGAGCAGACGGCACGTCAATCGGACATGCCGTGTGCCCGCGGTGACCGACAACACAGTTTGGGTGTCACAAACGGCCAAAACGGGCGTCAAACAGTCAAATTCATAGCAGACGACCTCGTATTGACCTGAAACCACCATGAAAAATTCTTATTATTATTCGTGACGTGTACGCGCAGAGGGCATGTCAATCGGACATGCGGTTTGCGCGGTACGGCTCAATATTCGTGTTTTAAGTGATGCGTGAGCTACGTAAATGCGCGTGAGGGGGGTCCCAATGGGCCGAATGAATTTGGAATGGCCTGAAATCAGACGATAAGTATGGGAGATTGATTTCTGAAGTGGTTGACCAGAAGGAACATCAATCGGGCGTGCCGTGTGCCCGCGGTGACCGACAACACAGTTCTAGTGTCATAAACGGCCAAAATGGGCGTCCAATGGTCAAATTCATAGCGGACGACCTCAGATTGAGCTGAAACCACCGTGCAACATTCTAATTATTATTCTTAATGTGTACGCACAGACGGCACGTCAATCGGACATGCGGTGTGCGCAGTACGGCTCAATATTCATATTTTAAGTGATGCACGCACTTCGTAAACGCGCCTGAGGGGGGTCCAAACGGGCCGAACGAAGTCGGAATGACCTGAAATCAGACGACAAATACGGGTGAGTGATTTCTGAAGTGGTAGAGCAGACAACACATCAATTGGACGTGCCATGTGCTTGCGGTGACCGACAACGCAGTTCTGGTAACATAAACGGCCAAAATGGGCGTCAAACGGTCCAATTCATAGCGGACGACCTCAGATTGACATGAAACCACCGTGCAACATTATAATTATTATTCGTGACGTGTACGCGCAGACGTCACATCAATCGGAGGTGCGGTTTGCGCGGTACGGCTCAATATTTTTGTTTTAAGTGAAGTGCGCGCTTCGTAAACGTGCGTGAGGGGGGTCCAAATGGGCCGAAAGATTTCGGAATGGCTTGAAATCAGGTGAAAAAGACGGGTGAGTGATTTATGAAGTGGTCGAGTAGACGGCACGTCAATCGGAAGTGCTGTGTGCCCGCGGTGACCGACAACGCAGTTCTGGTGTCATAAATGGCCAAAACGGGCGTCAAACGGTCAAATTCATAGCGGACGACCTTGGATTGACCTGAAACCACCGTACAACATTCTAATTATTATTTGTGATGTGTAAGCGTAGACGGCACGTCAATCAGACGTGCGGTTTGCGCGGTACGGCTCAATTTTCGTGTTTTAAGTGATGCGCGCGCTTCGTAAACACGCGTGAGGGGGGTCCAAACAGGCCGAACAAATTCGGAATGGCCTGAAATCAGAGGAAAAATACGGGAGAGTGATTTCTGAAGTGGTCGAGCAGACGGCACATCAATCGGACGTGTCGTGTGCCCGCGGTGACCGACAGCGCAGTTCTGGTGTCATAAACGGCCAAAACAGGCATCCAGCGGTCAAATTCATAGCGGACGACCTCAGATTGAGCTGAAACCACCGTGCAACATTATAATTTTTATTCGTGACGTGTATGCGCAGACTGAACGTCAATCGGACATGCGGTTTGCACGGTACGGCTCAATATTCGTATTTTAAGTGCTACACTCTCTTCGTAAACGCGCGTAAGGGGGGTCCAAACGGGCCAAACGAAGTCGGAATGACCTGAAATCAGACGAAAAATACGGTTGAGTGATTTCTGAAGTGGTCGAGCAGACGAAACGTCAATCAGACATGCCACGTGCCCGCGGTGACCGGCAAGACAGTTCTGGTGTCATAAACGGCCAAAACGGGCGTCAAACGGTCAAATTCATAGAGGATGACCTCAGATTGACCTGAAACCACAGTTCAAATTCTAATTATTATTTTTGACATGTAAGCGTAGACGGAATGTCAATCGGACGTGCGGTTTGCGCGGTACGGCTCAATATTCGTGTTTTAAGTAATGCACGCGCTTCGTAAACGCGCGTGAGGGTGGTCCAAATGGGCCGAACGATTTCGGAATGACCTGTAATCAGACGAAAAATATGGGTGATCGATTTATGAAGTGGTCGAGCAGACGGCACGTCAATCGGACGTGTCGTGTGCCCGCGGTGACTGACAACGCAGTTCTGGTGTCATAAACGGCCAAAACGGGCATCCAGCGGTCAAATTCATAGCGAACGACCTCAGATTGAGCTGAAACCACCGTGCAACATTATAATTATTATTCGTGACGTGTACGCGCAGACTGAACGTCAATCGGACGTGCGGTTTGCGCAGTACAGCTTAATATTCGTATTTTAAGTGATGCACGCGCTTCGTAAACGCGTGTGAGGGGGGTCCAAACAGGCCGAACGAAGTTGGAATGACCTGAAATCAGACGACAAATACGGGTGAGTGATTTCTGAAGTGGTCGAGTAGACGGCACATCAATTGGACATGCCATGTGCCTGCGGTGACCGACAATGCAGTTCTGGTGACATAAACGGCCAAAACGGGCATCAAACGGTCAAATTCATAGCGGACGACCTCGGATTGACATGAAACCACCGCGAAACATTATTATTATTATTCATGACATGTACGCGTAGACGTCACATCAATCGGAGGTGCAGTTTGCGCGGTACGGCTCAATATTTGTGTTTTAAGTGAAGCGCGCGCTTCGTAAACGTGCGTGAGGGGGGTCCAAACGGGCCGAACGATTTCAGAATGGCCTGAAATCAGACAAAAAAGACGGGTGAGTGATTTATGAAGTGGTCGAGCAGACGACACGTCAATCGGACGTGTCGTGTGCCTGCGGTGACCGACAACGCAGTTCTGGTGTCATAAATGGCCAAAGCAGGCGTCAAACTATCAAATTCATAGAGAATGACTTTGGATTGACCTGAAACCACCGTACAACATTCTAATTATTATTTGTGACGTGTACGCGTAGACGGCACGTCAATCGGACGTGCGGTTTGTTCGGTACGGCTCAATTTTCGTGTTTTAAGTGATTCGCGCGCTTCGTAAACACGTGTGAGGGAGGTCCAAACGGGCCGAACGAAGTCAGAATGGCCTGAAATCAGACGAAAAATACGGGAGAGTGATTTATGATGTGGTCGAGCAGACGACACATCAATCGGACGTGTCGTGTGCCCGCGGTGACCGACAAGGCAGTTCTGGTGTCATAAACGGCCAAAACGGGCATCCAGCGGTCAAATTCATAGCAGACGACCTCAGATTGAGCTGAAACCACCGTGAAACATTCTAATTATTATTTTTGATGTGTACGCAAAGACTGAACGTCAATCGGAAGTTCGGTTTGCGCGGTACGGCTCAATATTCGTATTTTAAGTGTTGCACGCGCTTCGTAAACGCGCGTGAGGGGGGTCCAAACAGGCCGAACGAAGTCGGAATGACATGAAATCAGACGACAAATACGGGTGAGTGATTTTTGAAGTGGTCGAGTAGACTAAATGTCAATCACACGTGCCATGTGCCCGCGGTGACCGACAACGCAGTTCTGGTGTCATAAACGGCCAAAACGGGCGTCAAACGGTCAAATTCATAGAGGACGACCTCGGATTGACCTGAAACCATCGTGAAAATTCTAAATATTATTTTTGACGTGTAAGCGCAGAAGGCATGTCAATCGGACGTGCGGTTTGCGCGGTACGGCTCAATATTCGTGTTTTAAGTGATGCACGCGCTTCATAAACGCGCGTGAGGGTGGTCCAAATGGGCCGAACGATTTCGGAATGACCTGAAATCTGACGAAAAATACGGGTGATCGATTTATGAAGTGGTCGAGCAGAAGGCACATCAATCGGACGTGTCGTGTGCCCGCTGTGACTGACAACGCAGTCCTGGTGTCATAAACAGCCAAAACGGGCGTCAAACGGTCAAATTCATAGCGGTCGACCTCCGATTGACCTGAAACCACCGTGCAACATTCTAATTATAATTCGTGACGTGTACGCGCAGACGGCACATCAATAGGACGCGCGGTTTGTGCGGTACGACTCAATATTCATGTTTTAAGTGATGTGTGCGCTTCGTAAACGCGCATGCGGGGGGTCCAAATAGTCCGAACGATTTCAGAATGGCCTGAAATCAGACGAAAATTACGGGTGAGTGATTTATGAAGTGGTCGAGCAAATGGCACGTCAATCGGACGTTCCGTGTGCCCGCGGTGACGGACAACGCAGTTCTGGTGTCATAAACGGCCAAAACGCGCGTCAAACGGTCAAATTCATAGCGGACGACCTTGGATTGACCTGAAAACACCGTGCAACATTCTAATTATTATTCGTGACGTGTACGAGCAGACAACACATCAATCGGACGTGCGGTTTGTGCGGTACGACTCAATATTCGTGTTTCAAGTGATGCGCGCGCTTCGTAAACGCGCGTGAGAGGGGTCCAAATGGGACGAACGAAGTCGGAATGGCCTGAAATCAGACGAAAAATACGGGAGAGTGATTTCTAAAGTGGTCGAGTAGACGACACATCAATCGGACGTGCTGTGTGCCCGCGGTGACCGACAACGCAATTCTGGTGTCATAAACGGCCAAAACAGGCATCCAACGGTCAAATTCATAGCGGATGACCTCAGATTGAGATGAAACCACCGTGAAACATTCTAATTATTACTCGTGATGTGTACGCATAGACGGCACGTCAATCAGATGTGCGGTTTGCGCGGTACGACTCAATATTCGTATTTTAAGTGATGCACGCGCTTCGTAAACACGCATGAGGGGTGTCCAAACGGGCCGAACGAAGTCGGAATGACCTGAAATCAGACGCAAAATACAGGTGAGTGATTTCTGAAGTGGTCGTGCAGACGGCACATCAATTGGACGTGCCCTGTGTCCGCGGTGACTGACAACGCAGTTATGGTGTCATAAACGGCCAAAACGGGCGTCAAATGGTCAAATTCATAGAGGACGACCTCAGATTGACCTGAAACCACCGTGAAACATTCTAATTATTATTCGTGATGTGTACGCGCAGACGACACGTCAATCGGACGTGCAGTTTGCGCGGTACGGCTCAATATTTGTGTTTTAAGTGATGCACGCGCTTTGTAAATGCGCGTGAGGGTTGTCCAAATGGGCCGAATGATTTCGGAATGACCTGAAATCAGAGGACAATTACGGGTCAGCGATTTATGAAGTGGTCGAGTAGACGGCACTTCAATCAAACCTGCCGTGTGCCTGCGGTGACCAACATCGCAGTTCTGGTGTAAAAAACGGCCAAAACGGGCGTCAAACGGTCAAATTCATAGCGGACGACCTCGGATTGACCTGAAACCACCGTTCAACATTCTAATTATTATTCTTTACATGTACGCACAGACGGTACGTCAATCGAACGTGCAGTTTGCGCGATACGGCTCAATATTCGTGTTTTAAGTGATGCGCGCGCTTCGTAAACGCGCGTGAGGGGGGTCCAAACGGGCCGAACGATTTCGGAATGGCCTGAAATCAGACGACAAATACGGGTGAGTGATTTAAGAAGTGGTTGAGAAGAGGACACGTCAATCAGACGTGTCGTGTGCCCGCGGTGACCGACAACGCAGTTCTGGTGTCATAAACGGCCAAAACGGGCATCCAGCGGTAAAATTCATAGCGGACGACATCATATTGAGCTGAAACCACCGTGCAACATTCTAATTATAATCCGTGACGTGTACGCGTAGACGTCACATCAATCAGACATGCAGTTTGCGTGGTACAGCTCTATATTCGTATTTTAAGTGATGCACGCGCTTCGTAAACGCGCGTGGGGGGGGGGGGGTCCAAACGGGCCGAACGAAGTCAGAATGACCTGATATCAGACGAAAAATACAGGTGGGTGATTTCAGAAGTGGCCGAATAGACGACACGACAATTGGACGTGCCATGTGCCCGCGGTGACTGACAACGCAGTTCTGGTGTCATAAATGGACAAAACGGGCGTCAAACGGTCAAATTCATAGAGGACGACCTCGGATTGACCTGAAACCATAGTGCAACATTCTAATTATTATTCATGACGTGTACGCTCAGACGGCACATCAATCGGACGTGCAGTTTGCGCCGTACGGCTCAATATTCGTGTTTTAAGTGATGTGTGCGCTTCGTAAATGCGCGTGAGAGTGTTCCAAACAGGTCTAACGATTTCTAAATGACCTGAAATCAGACGAAAAATACGGGTGAGTCATTTATGAAGTGGTCGAGAAGACGGCACGTCAATCGGACGTGCCGTGTGCCCGCGGTGACCGACAACGCAGTTCTGGTGTCATAAATGGCCAAAACGGGCGTCAAACGTTCAAATTCATAGAGGTCGACCTCAGATTGACCTGAAACCACCGTGGAACTTTCTAATTATTATTCTTGACGTGCACTCGTAGACGAAACGTCAATCGGACGTGCGGTTTGCACGATACGACTCAATATTGGTGTTTTAAGTGATTCGCGCGCTTCGTGAACGCGCGTGAGGGGGGTCCAAACGGGCCGAACGATTTCGGAATGGCCTGAAATCAGATGAAAAATACGGGTGAGTGATTTAGGAAGTTTTCGAGTAGACGACACGTCAATCGGACGTGCCGTGTGCCCGCGGTGACCGACAACGTAGTTACGGTGTCATAAATGGCCAAAACGGGCGTCCAGCGGTCAAATTCATAGCGGACGACCTCATATTGAGCTAAAACCACCGTGAAACATTCTAATTATTATTTTTGACGTGTACGCGCAGACAGCATGCCAATCGGACGTGCGGTTTGCGCGGTACGACTCAATATTCGTATTTTAAGTGATGCACGCGCTTCGTAAACGCGCGTGAGGGGGGTCCAAACGGGCCGAACGAAGTCGAAATGACCTGAAATCAGACGGCAAATACGGGTGAGTGATTTCTGAAGTGGTCGAGTAGACGGAACATCAATTGGACGTGCCATGTGCCCGCGGTGACCGACAACGCAGTTCTGGTGTCATTAACGGCCAAAACATGCGTCAAACAGTCAAATTCATAGCGGACGACCTTGGATTGACCAGAAACCACAGTGAAACATTCAAATTATTATTTTTGATGTGTACGTGCAGAGGGCACATCAATCGGACGTGCGGTTTGCGCGGTACGGCTCAATATTCATATTTTAAGTGATGCACGCGCTTCGTAAACGCGCATGAGGGGTGTCCAAATGGGCCGAACGAAGTCAGAATGACCTGAAATCAGACGAAAAATACAGTTGAGTGATTTCTGAAGTGGTCGAGCAGACTTCACATCAATTGGACATGCCATGTGCCCGCGGTGACTGACAACGCAGTTCTGGTGTCATAAACGGCCAAAATACTGTCCATTTTAAACTAAATAGAGACACTTTGAGTGGTGTCGGCCACACCGCGCCTCGGATTGAGGTGGCATTGACTCGTACACGTCACATATGACCCATGGATCGTTCTCCTAATGTTTCAACAGAAACCGAATGCTTTTGTTCGGTTTTCCGTATGTCATTTTTTGTTTTCACTAAAAATGAAGTCCATTTTAAACAAAATAGAGACACTTTGAGTGGTGTCGGCAACACCGCGCCTCAGATTGAGGTGGTGTTGACTTGTACACGTCACATATGACCCATGGATCGTTCTCCTAAAGTTTCAACAGAAGCCGAATGCGTTTGGTCGGTTTTCCATATGTACTTAAAATACTGTCCATTCTAAACAAAAGAAAGTCACTTAGAGTGGTCCCGACCACACCGCATCTCGGATTTAGGCGGGGTTGACTCATACACATCTCAAATGACCCATGGATCGTTGTCTTAAAGTATCAGCACAATCCGAATGCGTTTGGCCAGTTTTCCGTATGCCATTTGATGTTTTTCACTTAAAATGATGTCCTTTTGAAACAAAAGACATACACTTTGAGTTGTTCCGACCACACCACGCCTCGGATTGAGGCGGGGTTGATTCGTACACGTCACATATAACCCATGGATCGTTTTCCTAAAGCATCAGCACATTTCGAATGCGTTTGGTCAGTTTTCCGTATGTCACTTTTTGTTTTAACTTAAAATCTTATGGAAATTCATATAGAATATTTTTATATCATATTTAGTATGGATTAGATTTTAGTTGATCGTGCTATGAAACATTTCAGAGCTAATGAAATTATGGAAGGTGGAGGGGCTATCTGGGGGGTTGTCTAGGGGGGCTGTCCGGTGGGTGTCCGGGGGGCTGTCCGGGGACCAAGGAGGAGGGTGGGGGGTTGTGCGGGGTCTGTTCGGGGGGTGTTTGGGGGTTGTTCAGGGGGTTGTCCGGTGTTGTTCAGGGGGCTGTCCAGGGGCTGTTCAGGGGGTTGTTCAGGTGTTGTTCAGGGGTTGTTCAGGGGTTGCTCAGGGGGTTGTCCGGGGTTGTTCAGGGGGCTGTCCGGGGGGTGTTTGGGGGGTTGTCCGGGGTCCAAGGGGGAGGGTGGGGGGGTTGTCCGGGGGGCTGTCCGAGGGGCTATCCGGGGTCCAGGGTGGAGGGTTGGGGGCTGTACGGGGGGCTATCCAGGGGCTGTTCGCGGGGCTGTCCGGGGGGTGTTTGGGGGGTGTTCGGGGTCCAAGGGGAGGGGGGGGGGGGGTTGTCCATGGTCCAAGAATGTGGGGGGTTGTCCATGGAGTTCTCAAACACACAACCACTAAAAGACAACAACATCCATAAAAACAGAAAATATATAAAAATAACTCAACTCCAATACTATACTACGAGTCTAGATAAAACCAACAACTAGAATAGATTAGACATCAAATCTCAGTAATATAAGTCAAAAATGTAACGGATCAATATGTCCCACATCAGCATCACCATCACCATCATCATCATCATCTTCACCCTCATCATCGTCCTCCTCATCATCCTCACCCTCCACAGCACCTTCCTCCTCGCCTTCGCCCTCCTCCTCGCCCTCCTCATCTCCCTCCTCTTCCGCATCAGACTCCTCACTATCATCATCTTCAAGCTGGACATCGGCCTGACCACCACTGGAACTGCCACATGGTGCACCATATATAGAATGTATCGATGACATGTATTAATCAATCGCTGGGCTGGCCTCTGCTGGAAGTGTTGGACGTAGAACTTCAATAAATTTCATAAATGCACTATTTTCCCTAGCAGACTGTTCTGCCATCTTTGTGGCCCTTTTCTCATCCTGTTCTGCCTGTACCCTAACTTGCTGCAGCTCGGTGGCACGACAACTCGTACCTGAGGCAGGCCAATACCTCGTCGGGGCTATCCTAGGTCGGCAGCGTACTCTGCCAGAATGATCCTCTCCCAACACCTGATGTAAGTACACAGATGGCCCAAAATTGTCTGCTTCTTGGGCATCGAGGGCCACTAAAGCATCCTGTTACAAATATAAATATATTATTAAGTTACAAAATAGATATTAAAATATAAAATCAACAGATTAAAACATACAATCTGCTGCTGAGTCGCTTCATTGACAGCACTTCCATCCTTTTTTCGTCTACTCGAGCAAAACAGTTTTTCTCGAGGCACACGTCTTTCAATATTTTGTACATGCCTCTACAATGACATTGAAAACAAAAGTTATATAAAAACATTAGAAAATGATTAAATAATAGTGGAAACAAAAGAAAATGTAAGTCGTAAAGAAAACTTATAAACAATTGTCATATCTGCTGCCTCTCATGATCTGGCATCGTCGTGCGTCCTAGTGTATGGAGGTATTTTTTTGCATCAATGTTTTTTTTATTTTTTCCAGATGATTCCAAAATAAAATTCTATAATGAAAAGGATAATATTAATGCAAAACTTGAAAGTTATTATTTAAATACCTCAAATGTAATTCATACCTTAAACTGGGTACTCGTACAAGGAGTAATCATCTGATGATACTGCTCTATAGGACAATCATCCACTACTGGTACCGCCTCTAACTCAGTGCCAACTCTAGCACGCCAGCCAATATACAGCTCATGCTTGTAGGCTCTCCAAAGCTCGCCTAAATCCTTTAGACGTTCCAGTCGTGCACCCTCACCATCAGGAAAATTAAATCGAAGCTGAAATCAAAATATTAATTCATATAAATACAAAAATAATTCATGGCATTAAATACAACAGATTTTTTTACCCATATCTCTACCCAAGATCTATCTTTGACCTCATGTGGCAAATGTCTCCATGACAGCGGGCTGACGGGAATGATGTCGGAGTATTTGGCAAGCGTCGCCAGAAAACTCCGACATTGCTGCCCTGTTTTCTCAACCATCTAATTGTCTTCATTATATTCCACCATAACCTGTGTGCGACGGTTCCACACCGAATGCATGCGTGTACGGCCCCGCCCCCGGCTCATGTCAGTAGATGTATCTGTCATGAAAGAAAAACAAATATTTTATCAAAACATGTTATAATGAAAATAAATATTACTATAAAAATTTGTTTGGGTTTTATAAATATACATGCGCTAGTCTAATCAATGAGTGGCGCCGGAACCACAGAACCTGATGGAACACCCTCTGGTGGAACAGGAGTCGAAGACAATGGAATATAAAACCTCAGAGAGACAGAAGTAGAAGGAAAAGAATATGGAACAGCTGTATGACCTGATGCTGACTGGGGAGTGGGAATTATCATGGGATGTGAAAATGATGGGGAAGAAGATGCAGAATGTAGCGAAGACATGGGAGGCCTAAATACCCCGTGTGTCCCTAACGACACACCGGGATCAGAATGTGGGAAGGCTGAAATGTCAGTGGGAGGGGTAGGGTCTAGTCAGGCACGTGCAGCTCTAAGTCCACCTCTGGTACGAAACCTCCTCGTACCACCGGCCTAAGTACTAGGACCAGTACTAGGCTCCTCGTCGAATAACTGTCGACGTAACGGTGGATCCTACAAAAAAGTTTACAAAAAAATTTAATCACATGACATTATATATTCTGTATATATATATATATATATATATATATATATGAAATAAAGTACTCACTGTAGGCACTAATGGTGGAATGCCCATCTCCTCCATCCGACGATTGTTCTCCGCCATTTTTTTTTCTTCGTCTCTCTTCAATTGGCTTCATTTCCTGCATTTGAAAACAAATATGTAATTAATTAGAAAAAGAAAATTAATGTGTAAACCAAAAAACTAAATATATGAGGGAATGAGGGGATTCATTGTTAATTTAGCTATCAATTGTTTTAGAAGAGCGTGAATTAATTTAATAAAACATACAAGTTGTAATGTTCACCAAGATAGAAATATTGTTTGATTTGGTTTGAATACAGTTCAATTCCAAATTAGAAAATGCAATTCAAAAAAAAACAGAAACCAATAAACATTGAAAATTCACATAACGGTCAAGAACATAATGTGTTATCACATCAGAGCATGCCTCATCCCATTGCCATATTTGTAGGTTACCCTCGTGGACAGCCCCGCCCACCCCCGTGGACAACCCACCCACCCTCGTGGACACCCCCTACCCCCTAGACAGCCCAACCACCCCCCTCGACACCCCTTCTCCATATGGACATCCCCCACCCCCTTGGATAGCCCGCCCACCCCCTGGACACCCCTACCCCCTGTGGCCAGCCCACCCACCCCCCCTGGACAGCCCGCCCACCCCTCCTTGATAGCCCGGCCACCCCCGTGGAGAGCCCGTCCACCCTTGTGGACAGCCCGCCCACCCCCGTACCCCCCTGGACACCCCGTACCCCCCCCCCCCCCGGGATAGACCCGCCCACCCTCCCAAACAGCCCACACGCCCCTCCCCTGCAACCCCACCACCACCTAGATATAGCAACCCCCCTGGACACCCCACACACCCCTCCCCCACCAGGACACCCCACCCAGACCCCCAGGACAGCCCACACCCCCTGGACAGCCCCGCCCACCCCCGTGGACAGCCTTTCCCACCCCGGTGGACAGCCCCGCCCACCCCCGTGGACAACCCACCCACCCCCGTGGACGCCCCCTACCCACTTGACAGCCCAACCACCCCCCTTGGACAGCCCACCCACCCCCCTCGACACCCCTTCTCCCTATGGACAGCCCCCCACCCACTTGGATAGCCCGACCACCCCCCTAGACACCCCTACCCCCAGTGGACATCCCACCCACCCCCACTGGACAGCCCGCCCACCCCTCCTTGACAGCCCGACCACCCCCGTGGACAGCCCGTCCACCCTTGTGGACAGCCCGCCCACCACCGTACCCCCCTGGACACCCCGTACTCCCCCTGGATAGCCACTCCCACCCTCCCAAACAGCCCACACCCCCCTTCCCTGCAACCCCACCACCACCACCTAGACATACCACCGCACCTAGACACCCCACACACCCCTCCCCCACCAGGACACCCCACCCAGACCCCCAGGACAACCCACACCCCCTGGACAGCCCCACCCACCCCCCTCGACAGCCCTTCTACCTATGGACAGCCCCCCACCCCCTTGGATAGCCCACCCAACCCCCTGGACACCCCTACCCCCATGGCCAGCCCACCCACCCCCCCTGGACAGCCCTCCCACCCCTCCATGACAGCCCGACCACCCCCGTGGACAGCCCGTCCACCCTTGTGGACAACCCGCCCACCCCCGTACCCCCCTGGACACCCTGTACCCCCCTGGATAGCCCCGCCCACCCTCCCAAACAGCCCACACCCCCTCCCCTGCAACCCCACCACCACCACCAAGACATACCACCCCCCTGGACACCCCACACACCACTCCCCCACCAGGACACCCCACCCAGACCCCTAGGACAACCCACACCCCCTAGACAGCCCCGCCCACCCCCGTGGATTGCCTTTCCCACCCCCGTGGACACCCCCGACCACCCCCATGGACAACCCACCCACCCCCGTGGACACCCCCTACCCCCACAATCCATTATCCAAAACATATCAAATTGGTTTGAACACAATCCATAATTCCCACAATCCATTATCCAAAACATGTAAACGTTCACGATAGCCTCCCCCAACTCTGATTTACATGTTTTGAACACTCTTCTTCCAAACATAGAATACAAAAACATTAAAGAAGTCTTCACAAACACAAACAATATCCTATTTAGATATTAATTTCAATAATCAATTAAACCACCAAGACCTGGAAAAAATCTATTCATTAAAACAACTACAACAATATGGTTGAGATCAAATTTTACCTATTCGTATGGGGGTGTACCTGTTGGGATGGTGGTGCTGGTGTTCTGATTCGCGAGAGCAGTGGAGTGATGGGGTTCGCTAGAGCAGCGAAGCGAATAGATTAGGGATCTGTCCAAATGGGGAGAGGAGATGGCAATCTGGAATTCGGGGAAAACCTTTTCCAACAGTTTATAAAAACCATTGGCAAAGGCACACATTTCTCAACGGTTCCAGTGAACCGTTGGGAAATGTGCGAGTTTAGCACCCCTTTCCCAATGGTTCAATGGAACCGTTGGGAAAGGGTTACACATTTCCCAACAATTCCTGTGAACCGTTGGGAAATTTGTGAGTTTAGCACCCTTTCCCAACGGTTCTATTGAACCGTTGGGAAAGGGTCCACTGAAATTCCCTTTGCCAACGGTTTTCATAAACTGTTGGAAAAGGATCAGTATACCAACAGTTTAAGTAAACTGTTGGTATACTACCGTTGGGAAAAGATCAAATTCCAGTAGTGATGTCACCATTAATTGAAACTATTAAATCTATAAAAATAATAAATAAATTTTTATGATTTATGTAGATCTTTTACATTTCCAGGTACTATCTATATTCTATTTTATTCCATAGTTATGCATATATTAAAATTAATACCCCTATATCAAATGAGATTCTGACACTTTTTCAATTTCATTAAATTTTATTACATTCATTTAATTTTTATAGTTGAGTGGAAATAAAGTGATTCCATTTCGAAATATAGATTATAAGGGTCTAATTTAATCACCCAATCATATTTTTAAAGGTATTAAGGTAATTTTATAATATTATTTTTACCCATAATTACCAGATTCAACATTAACAATGGTAATAAAAATAATTATCAAAGTTACTATCAAAATGCCCAAAAATAAAATTAGAATATTATCATAAATTGAACCAAATAATTCAAAACTCCTATGTTTTAGTAATTAATTTAAAATTAATTCTGTTGAGAAAATGGGTTTTAAATGTAAAAACATTGCAAAAGATTGAAAATTTTTAGATATGGATTCATTGTAAAATAATCGATAATGACATACAATATATTAAATGTTAAAAATATTTTCTATTTATATTTTAAAATAATTATATATAATAATGTAACAATATAAATTATCTTGATGATAAAGTTGTATTTAATTATAATTGTGATTATTTTTACTATTCATCAAAATATAAAATTTGTTGGAAAAAATATCAAAAAATTATCCAAAGTAAATTTTTATATCCTGATTGAAAATATTAAGTTTATATTTTCAAATTGAAATTATGAAAGGGTCAAATAATTATAATGGGTGTGCCATCAAAAGTAGAAAAACATCATTTTTTTAAAAAAATATTATTTTATCCCAAACAATTATTTTGTACTCATAATATGTTACAAAAAATGTGTAAGATGAATAATAATTTGATAAAGGTAAAAATGTGGTCAATACTATTCATAACAACTAGTTTATATAATATGTTTTATAGTATATTGTTTTTTTTCTCAGACTTGGTATTTCATATGGTGCAAGCTATCAAAACAAATTGCTCTTGCATATAACCCAATCAATGTTAGTGTTTCATGTACTGCAAGCTTCCATCCTTATTGAATATAACATTACCAAAACAAGATTCATTTATGGATTAAAAAAATTTTATTCTCAGTTTTTAATTCTATAAAAAGAATGAGAAATTTTGTGCAACACAAGCCAAGAATAATGTTGCATATATTGAAAACTAATATGGTGTTTCATAGAGCGCAGGAAAATATTTTTGTAGTGAATAACACAATACATCAATGAAATTAAATATAATCTATCATTGTGTTAGATATGTAATAGATATCCAATGTAAATCATCACTGTGTTTCCACATTGGATAACATTTCTGGGAAGTGAAAACATTGATATGGAATAGAAATCTAATGATCTACTTTAGATGAATAGAGATAGATAAGAATGTTAGTAGAAATATTTACTACTAGAAAGAAGTAAATCATCAATGATTTAAGTGATGATATGATTCATCAGATAGAAAAGATCTAGAATAATAGTTATTATTTTAAGAACCTTTCACTAATGTTGAATAATTTTTCATAAATTCTAACTTTATTTAGGTACAATTTTGATATTGTTCATGCCTTGAAGAATTCCCACATCATATATTATTTATATAAATAAAGTTGAATTTGGCATTCTTGAAGTGTTGGAAGATAATGCGATAGAATGATAGGTAATTCTGATTATCTCTAACTCAAAATGGTTATCATATGTTTTTAAATATACATATTCCCATATATAGTTATATAAATTGAACATGGATCCAAAAATAGACTTATACATTATCTATCAAACCCCGTAATAAAATAAAACTAATTTTTAATAACCACAGACTTATTGTAGGCCAGTGGTAGGTGATATAGGCATGTCACACTTCGAATGTGGGTTTGATTCCCATATCCTTTTTCGACGGGATGGGTTGTCGTCCATCCTTTGGGTTGTCTTATTTCTAAAATAATACTATTATAAAATTCCAAAAATAATGTCAAACAATGGTCTACAATTAAACAATACTATCTAATATCCAACTTAATCCATTCCAACCATTAGAATTATCAAAAATATTTCTATCCAATCATTCAGTACAATGAAATCAATTACAAGAATGGTTATATAACAATCATGTTAATACCATCATTTTCCCCAAAAAATCACAAGATATATCTTCTTGGTCACATTCAAAAGATTTGAAGGACTTCATCAATCATTCCATTGATATTTGATAATAACAAAAATTAACATAGAACCATAGTGAAAACATGCATTCTATCAAAATTAACTATTTCTATACACCCAAAATTCTATATACTCAAACCATTATATAACATTGTCCATTAATCAATCATGACCTCATTAATATTATCAAATATATTATTTTCTCTTTATCCATTCATTTTGTACATAACATCTGCTTTCCAAAAATATTTCAATCACTTTTCATGGTCACTCATATAATATAATTATGGAAAACCATAGTAGAACAATACATAGATATTCCTATATTCTATAATACTATAAATGAGATTCCCCAACACTATTTTGATATACCATTATATAAACACTTAATCATTACACCACTTTGTTGTCATACTCAACATCAGCAATTGTGATCTCTTGTGACATCCCTTTGTATTTTCCCTTAATTGGTTGTTGGTTTCGATAATCCTTGACCCTTTGATTATGGAATTGGTTAGCATAATTTTCTATTACCTTGTACATATAGCTTTGAAGTATTTTTGGTGGGTTCTCTATAGTATTTTTTCCATTAACATCATTAACAACCTTTTTACCATTACATATGTACTAAACTTCTCAGTGACCTTCTTTTCCACACTAGTATCATTTTCTATTCCCTTTAATACAATCTCCACAAGGCTTCATTCCACGCATTTATCATTAGGAAACATTTTATCTTCCTTTCATCATTTATTATGATTTTCCTGTGAACACTATATTTCATTTCATGTCAAAACCATGAGATGGATATGTCACACCAGCACCAATTCTATAATTATTGAACAATTAAAACTCTAATAATTTCTATTGATGTCACTTTTAGCTAATTCCCTCAAATACATGGTTTTAAGCCCCTGAAAAAGTATCAACATTAATTTCAGGTTGGATGAAAAATCCAGAAGATTACCTTGAATTTTTTGTAAAACTTTCCATATACGTGAAAACAGATTTATAATTATTTTCCTTTTGCTCAATGGAATCCTTTTTCATCTTTGTATGAAGAATACCAGGGAAGTACGTATTGAAAAATATGTTCAGGAACTCGTCACATTCCATGGACTGAATTTTGTTTTGCTTCCTTGTATTCTTAATTCGAGTCAACCACTTGTCTACCTCACCTTCAAAATGATTGAAAACCTAAATGTCTATTTCATGTTTCAAACCACAATGTATGGAAAATGTATTTTCAATGTTACATATCAATTGGTTAATGACAAGTGGATAAGAAGACCCACTGAAAGAAGGTGGATGTTGCATCATGAATGAATCTATAGAATATTATTCCCTTCTTCTCTCATTTGGGAGTCTGGAATGATTCATACCTTTTTCATGTATAGAAAGATTAATTTTCATTCCATCACCCATAAAATTTGGTTTTTTGGGAGGACAATCATTTCATTTCCCAATGTATTGATCATTAACATTGTTCCTTTAGGTTCCAACCATCTTCAAAACCCAAAAAAAAGTAATTTAAGAGGAAAAAATTATACTAGAAAAAAAACATTATCATAGGGGAGTACTTTCAATCTATAATATTTTAGGTTTAATCCTAAGTTATTCATGATCTTAACACAATTCTAGTACTTTGACTTATACTAATTTTAAACCGTAGGGACATCCCTAGAGATATATATAGAAATATCTCTATGGATCTTACTAAAATGTTTACATCCTAGTTTTGAAAGGTTGACTCAACCTTCACTCTGATACAAACTATAGAGACCCAATCTAGATGAACATGGACATTACATTATTTTGTGGAATAATTAATACATGACACACAAAAATTTGAAAAGACCAAATTTTTTTAGTGTATTTATAAACCCAGAATATAAACATCTAATCATGGTGAAATATCTTCAACATATCCCATAATTATCTATCCATTTTTTTCATACCTATAACCTGTATTCATATCTTGTGGAATATAAAACATAAAAAGGGTGAGCTAAAATGCTCAGTAAGCGTAAACAATGGAAATTCAAATCATGTATAACATTTGAAAATATTATCCTGCATATGAGAGATCATAATATCAGGTCTTGGGATAAATAATTATTATTCAATGAAATATGAATAATCATAAAATAATAAATGAAACATTGTGTAAAACACACATAATTATAGGGAATCGTTTCATATTAGTAAAGGCTCCTTTCCAAGACCATCATAGCAGAAAAAGTCTGTTACTGAACAGAGTTCACTACTCGTTATAGTCCATCAATACTAAACCTGATTTACTTGTTGTTCCTACCATGTCTTTCTCACGAGATATAAATCATTACCAAATCCATAGGAGGGAGATATAACTCTCACCCATTTTATAATGAAACTATTTATATGGGTGCCAAAAAAACTTAAATTATACTTCATTTCATACCTTTTTTTAATAAAATGGGAATATTAAGAATCATGACATAATAACATAATCAATATAAGATAAAAGTACTTCATAAAAATAATTATATCATATCAAAATTAAATCAAAGTAATAATTGGGATAGAAACATAACCCTATATCATGTTAAATGGAAAATAATTTTGATGAAATACTTGACCATAGTTCTTGAGGAGAGTATCCATACTTATTACAAAATTATTTAGTTTCCCTAAATGTAATGCAATTTAATATAATGAATTTAGTATAAAATAAACATTGAATTGTTTAGAGGATTATTCCTAGAAATAAGGAGTTAATAATACATAAAAATATGTTCCTTCTGTATAAGTTAAAAAATATTGTCATCATACTTTTATCGGAAAAGTCTAAAAGTACCTCATATAGTAAAAATGAAATATTTATTCAATACCATGTTGTAAAATAAGAAAAAGTGTAAAAATTACATTAAAAATAAAAAATCATTTAAATCATTTTATGAAAATATTATTTTTAACATAGACATTGATGATGCATATAATCCCCTGAAAATACATACGTTTAAATAATCTCAAATAAAAATGTGATTCAAAGAATTATCCCTTAACATAAGTCCGAAATGATTTTTATGTATCTAAACCACCTTTATAATAATATAAATAATGATATGGATTTATTCCATACTCAAAATCATTTTAATGATAATATTTATTACCCTGTTTTCATCCTCTAGTTAGTAACATTTCATTGTCACTCGTTATTCGGGTATTATCTGGTTTATGTTCTTACCTATGTTTTGTCAGATAAATTATTATTCCACATTGAAGGATATAGTTATATCATTTTTTTCATGTTATTAGTATAGTATATATCATATTTATTCATTAAATTCATTTATATAATCATGGTTTAATGAAGAACATGTATAATCAATCAAATCGCACCGTGGATACGATAAACTATACATAAGAGCAATAGACGATATTATTCCCATAATGGTTGAATGATATTGAAATGGATAGTGTATAATATATCAGATTTCGTATAATGTTATATTATTCATATATAGGTATTATTTACACCATTATTCCCATCCAAGTATGTTGTTGGTGAAAAAATGATTACACTACGGCGTAGAAACGGTAAGCCATATGTACGCACGTGCGGTTATTTCATTTATTTGTAGGATGGATATAAGGATAAATATGGTTGTTTCATATTTATAATAACATATTATTATTTGAGTGATACATGTGTTATTATTTTATTATGAAAAAACTAAATAAGAGGATGTAGAAGAAGAAGAAAACTCGGAAAAATCGGTAGAAGAGATTACCTCTTCCTCAACGTGCATCCTTTGAATTTTAACATTGGGCACTAGAGTTGGTCTTCGGAGAAGACCAAAACCACCAGAAACATATATGGAAAGTATAAAATAATAATTTTAAGGGGTTATAAGAGCTTGAAGGCTCATAATGGAGTGATGATAGAAGTGAGTAAGTTCCCTTTAATAAGAGAGGATATGGACACTTTAGGAAATTATCAAAAATATGAATTTAAAATAAATTAAACCCCTGCACAAAAACGAAAATAATAGTCCCTATTTCGATAATTTTATGATATAAGGGTGTAATATCATAAAAAAAATAAATTTTAGACAACCTATTGTGTCAATTTAATCCTTATCATTTTAATTAACACAAAGTTATTCTACTAAAGTTTAATTTTTGTAATAACATTCAAAATATTTAATATTAATACCTATTTACTTATGTGGTGTTAATTTACCATTAATGGATATGTTATGATATTTTAGACTTTATAATTATCACTTTGTAATTTTTAAATATTTTGATGATTTTAAAATTATTTAATAAAATGTTATGTTTATAAAATATCAATAGTGTCAATTTTGGCACTTTTCATTTATTAGACTTTAAATAAAAGTCACACAAATGATAAATATGAGAAAAATATTAAATACACTCCTAACATGTAATTTTAACCAATTTATTCAATTAGAACATTTATTATTGCATTTGGTATTTATTTTATCATTTTCAAAAACTTTTATTTGATATTTCGATTAATATAATAATTTATATATCACTATTGTGTCATCATTAATTGTAAATATTTATTCCCTAAAATCTAAAAATAATTTTTTTTACATGGGAATTTCTTTTATCATTAAAAATACTATCTATATTTTATTTTACCTCATAGTTATCAATATTTTAAAATTAATACTTTTCTATAAAAAGAGATCATGACACTTTTTCCATTTCATTAGTTTTTATTACATTCAATTTATATTAATTTTTATGTGGAAATAATGTGATTTAATTTCTAAAAATAGATTATAAGAGTATAATTTAAACATTCATTTGGATTTTTAAATCTAATAATGTAATTATATTATATTATGTTTACCCTTAATTACCTGATATACCTTTAACCCTTATAATGAAAATAATTACAAAAGTTACATTTCAAAATGAACAAAAATAAAAGTAGCATATTAAAATAATATGGACCTAATTATTAAAAATATGTAATATATATTTAAAATATCAAAGCATAGAAGTTACAGTGATTAATTTAAAATTAATCTCGTTGTTGAGAAAATGGTTTTAAAAGTTAAAATATAGAAAAATATTGGAATGTTTTTACCGATGAATTCATTGTAAAATTAATGCTAATGACATATATTATCACAAAAGGTAAAAATATATTTTATTTATACATTAAAACCATTAAATATTATAATTTAACCAGATAAATTATATTGATGAAATACGTTGTTTTTAATTAAAATATTAAGTATTTTTACAATTCATCAAAATATGAATGTTATCAGAAACATTTAAAAGAAAATCCGTAGTAAATCCATATATCATGATTTCAAATAATAAGTTTATTTTGTAAAATTTAACATATAATAGTTTCATATAATACTTTTAAAATGGTTGCTCCATGAAAAGGCATCAAAACTGCATTTTTTGAAAAAAATACTTAATTTATTTATAAAATTGATTTTATTCTCATACCATGATCTATAAAATGAGTTTGATGAATGATAATGTTATAAAATTTAAAATTTGGTTAGTAATATTCATAATGGATAGTTTATATAATAATTTAATAATATTTTGTTTTTTAGTGAAACTCGGTATTTCATACCACACAAGCTATTGAGGAATGTGGCTCTTGTGTGTAATGAAAGAAATGTTAGTTTAGTGTGATGTGAATGATTCCTTTGGTGCTATATATAACATAATATAAAATTATTTAATTTATACATTGAACAAAATCTGTACTCAGTGTTCAATTCAATCAAAATAACTTGAAATAGTGTGAAACAGAATCCAAGAATTGTGTTTCAAATATTTCAAGCTAATACGGTGTTGCATAACACAAGATAATCATGGTGTAGTGTACAACAAAATACATAAATGAAATTAAAATGTATATATCTCATAAAATATCAGTTTGTTATAGTAAAAACTGTGAATCTTTGTTTTAGAAAATGGATAATAATGGGGATCCAATTAAATAAGAGTATAATGATAATTTTGAAAAAAAATTAATTATTCAATATTTATTTGCATATGTTTTCTTAAAGCATTTTATATCGTAGAATATGGTAGTAATCTGTATAATCTAGTCCAACAATCCATGATAAGGATAATGAAATGATTTTCCTAATGGTATATCTAATTCCATGGATGATGGAGTTCAAAACCTCATTGTGAATCTTACTTTGTTGTGTAATGTTATGAATGGTAACATAAACCATTTTGGTTGTATTACTTCACCCATGAAAGATAAACTATAAATAGATTCCACTATGAGGTAATTTTAGAAACATTTAGGAGATATTTTGATCCAATTGTAATATAATGGTGGGTAAACTAATTAGAGAAGATATATTTTTCTCCACAATTATATGAAGTAGAAGGTGACATTGGTCATCTATTATTTAGATTAAGAATACAATCAATGGTGGGATTGATTAAGAACACCATGTCATAGGATAAAATAGACATTATGGAATCTGATGACTTAGTGAAAATATATCTTATCAATTATTTTCCCTGAACTATTCGAATAAATATAAATAGAGAATTAATAGAGATGATGAAAAAATGGTTAATCTCTTAAAAATTATGAGGAAAGCATCACTAGAATTTCAATATACACAATGGGTTTGGTGGTCAAAATGGTAGAAAAATAGATACATTTATTAGTGATTTATAACCCTGACATTTAAAGGCTCAATATATCTAAGATATTGTGAGTTATGAGGATGTTTTTAATTTTTCCTCAAATAAGATTTATAGTTTGTAGAGTAGACGGTTTGGAATTGAAAAAATGAAAGAAAATGGTGTTTCAACTAGATGGGTTAAATTAAAATGGCGGACTGTGGATCAAAGCACCCATATTCCAAAAAAAATTCATGAAGAATCATATGAATTGACTCGAATGGATGGGTAAATGCTTTAGGTACAACAAAAGGACACCAAGCTCATCAATGTTGAATATAGATGAAGAATCCAGTCTATATGATTGAGGAATAGATGGAATTTCCTAAATCACCACGTTTGTTTCAATAATTCAACTATAGGGATCAAGCTCACAATGAGATCTAGTCCAATAAACCATAGATAATCATGTACATTTATCTTCAGCAACCACCAAAGACATAGGTGAAAGGAAAATAGTATGCCATCCCAAATAATGAAGTGGATCATTGAATGAATTCTTACAAGATTATCTTCTGATTCACACAATAATGGAAAATGATTCATTTTATTCTTATTATAAAAATTAATTTATATATTTGATGTTTTCAATAAATATTTCATCCTATCCTTGATACCATGATGTAGAGATATCCATAAAAACACAAAGTGGTGAAATAATTGCAACCCATGTGTTGGGCTCCTAACATATTATCCAATGTTTGATGATACTTTTAGAGAAAATGGTATCCCGTCCCTTTGTGTAATTACTCACTATATTGTGTATAGATTAAATCACATTAAAAAGAGATGCGTCTACTATTATGAAAATGAAAGATCATTTTATATTTTAAACCATCCAATGATTGTATACCAATGTAAAGATGATCATGAATCTCCTTTATAAAATTCATCAATATTGTCTATGTTGATATTCAAAATAGAGTTAGACCTTCCACAAATTGTTGTGTAAAAGAATGATATAAACCAAGATGAAATTAAAATTTCAAGGGAATACATTTCTGTATTTCCCAAAGAGTTACCCAAACTTCCAAAAATCATGAGGTAGAGTTCCCAATTGAAATTGTACAAGAAGCAAGTACTATTTCCAAATAACTCTATAGGATGTTTGCAATCTAACTAGAAGAAGAAAATAAGAAGTTTTAATAGAATTTGGATTATTGTTTCATACTCGTTTTTACATTGAAATAGGTTGTTTTAATGATATTTTTCATTATGTGTTGATCAATTATATTGTATATTGATTATCGGTATCTCAAAAAATAACCATAAAGAATAATAATACTCTACCAGGTATTGATGAATTCTTTTATCAACTATGAAGAGCTCAATAATTCTCAATGGTGAAATTTCACTATCAATATCATCATTAAAAGGTTAAGGAATAATATATTCACAAGACAACCATCGGTACATGGTATGGGAATCATGAGTTTGTAATGATTCCCTATAAACACACTAGTTCACCTAAAAGATTTATATATTTGATGAATAGAGTATTTAGATACTACATAAACAAATATTAGTTTGCTATTATTGAAAATATAATCATTTACTCTAATATAAAAGTGGAACAAGAAGAGAATAATTGGATTGTGTTGTTCACAATAAGGAAGGAAAAAATTTATTCTATTTCTAACTAGTGTAACATTTGGATCTATAAAGTCAGATTCATGTGAAAATTAATCACAAGTGTGATAAATTCTTGTATAACCATCCAATAAAAAAATTGTAATGGACTAGACCCTCTAAGGTCATAAAAATACATAGTTTTCATACCATAGTTGGTTACTATAATCATTTTGATATAAATTTATCATGATTTTCTAGAAAACTATCTAAGTTAATTCAAGTTGGGGTAATGTATTTTTGTATGGAAAAATGTATGAAAAGGTATATTGTTTTCAATAAGAGGATGATCATTAAACCTAATGTCACACTATCAACAATTTTATAATGATTTATGTTATAGAGTGATGCTTCTAAGAATGAATTGGGATGTTTACTTCTGCATGAAATTACTCGGTTAGCCTATGTCTCACGAAAGTTGATTATCCACGAGAAAAACTACCTAATGTTTTATCTACTGTCAAAAGATATGAATTTATTCATAAATATGGGGAAAGCCTATCTCGATCAGAAGAAGTTTAACATATATATTGATCAATAGATTCTAAATTATATATTCACAAAAAAGGATATCAACATTTGTGAAAGAAGATTGTCCGAGCTAATCAAGGACATTGATTTCTCTATTTAATCAAATCTGAGAAAGGAGGACATGGTATCATGTTCTCCTAGTAGAAAAGAACCCGATACATTATCCATGATTCTGATTGAGAAAGACCCTAACCTCATGAAAATTTAAATAATTGATTCATAAATCATAATGTTAGGGAAAACATCCTACCAATCCCATATCATTTTCGAACTACCTATACCTGATCATATCATGGAGGAAAAAATGGATGTTCTATAGATTCAAAATATTGTTATAACTATTATGGAAGGGATGATACATGAGTTCCATATCAATGATGATAGTTTCATTAGATTGGAAACAATACATTCGGTGCCTTCATCATCAGAGATGAAAAAGGTGATATTGGATAATGTACATAGCTCTCATTTATCTATCCATCATTGAAGTTCCTTGAATTACCATGATATTTGAGATCACTTATTGTGAGACAACATAAAGAAGGATATTACAGATTATATCTCAAGGGGTTTACTTGTTATCATGCAAAAGTAGAGCGATATATATCTAAAGGGATGATGAAACCAGTACCTATAAACTTGTGGAATTGGGATAATATAAACATATATTTATTCACTAGTACCCCAATGATATATATATAAAACAATGTAATATGGGTAGTGGTGGATATACACCATAGTACTACCCTCTTCATTTCTATTTGTGAAGATTTCTTACTCGAATAATTTTCCTGGAGATTTATCAAGGATGTTGTAAGGATTCATGGGGTTCCAATTTCAATCATCCCTAACCATTATCCATGGTGTAATTAATTTTTTGGATAATTAATCAACATTCATGGAATAATGAATTGAATTTCAGTACTGCCTATCACCCTTGAAATGATGGTCAATCTGAATGTAATATTTAGACACTTAAGGATATACTGATAACATTATAAATATAATTTAAAGGAGGATGGGATAAACTTATCTTATTAATATAGTTATCATAAAAAATAAACATAACAATTCAAGTGCAACTTTATTTATCTCTATATAGGAATCAATGTTTAACTCCAACATGCTGGGTTTATGTTTTGGAAATCATGCTACTTAAAAGTGATCTGGTGTTAAGGTGACATAAAATGATTATGTTATTCATAGGAATATAATTTTTTATCTTATTCAGGAAAATATTTATACTAACAAATGTTTAAGAGGATTACTGTTGGAAGATGAAAAAAAAATTCCATTGTGTACAACCATGGAAGAGATTCAAGTGTTCTTTGAATGAAAGAAAATCTTATAACTTGGTATATTATCGACAATATGATCCTTGATCACATTAGTCATGTGTCCTATGAATATAAATTTCTACTAAATATAGATCATGATCATTATGTGTTCTATAAAAAACTAGTCATAATGTATAGATACATTACATAATTTTTGATGGAATAACTAAATCATTACACAAAATGATTTCCAAGGACTGTATTAGCTTAGTGAATGCATTCATGAAACAATAAACTTATAACTAAGTGAAATATCATTAATGTTTACTAAAATTATCTCCCCCATTATTAATTATACATTAATGTCATTCTTCATAACCTTGGGAGATGAAACATAAGAAAGGGGTAAGCTCAAATTCTCAGTATGTGTAAATAAAAAGAATTCGTAAGAAAAGCATGAACATATTGGTACAAGAACGTGATCATAACATTCAAAGATCATACCCTGCATATAAAATATCATAAAACTAAATCATAACATAATGATTTGTAGTTCAGAATATATTAATCCTAAAGGAAACCTGAAAATAAGATAGGAAATCATAACATAGTAATAGACATGAAATTTTGGCATACTTATGAACATGAAATATCATTCCCTATTTATCAAGTCGCTTTGCTATAACTTATCGTGGAACTTCAGGGGGACTACACCAATTAGGAATTACAAACCAAAATCCACAGTTTCATTCCATTCCTTAAAAATGATTAGGTTTCCCCATATTTTCATAATATATTATGTTTCCCCATCTTTATATAATTTATTGGGTTTCCTTGTCTCCCATATTCTTGATGACTGCACCTACTCAGTGGGACACACCACAATCTTGAGTTGCAGTCCTTTCCTTTTAATGGATTAGGTTTTCCCATATTCCAATAGTGAATCCATACCATTGAATAGATTCCCATCATTATATCATGAGATATAAATCATTACCTAATATTGTGGTGGGAGATATGGGTCCCACCTATCACATAATAATGTCATGCTTATATTTACCACAAAAACATCCATCATAACATGAACCCTAAAAATTGAAGGTTTTCATAAACATCCAATCATAACCATTGAAATGAAACGGGTGTCATAAACATGTAATAATATATTTTCCATTGAAAAAAATTTCTTAATAATTTCCACAATGATAACCCCATAAAAAGAAGCATGTTTGATAATATTAAAACCCATGGAAGTGTAATATGTTTCATAAACATATAACCAGCGATAGAGAAATAGATTTTATAAACATAATTCTTTCAAAACATAGACGATTCATATAATTTATACGAGTATATATTTTTGATCATGTCCTAGAAATAAAATAGTAACACCAACAGATTTTAGCATAGATGGAAAATAATTTTTAATCATATTTCAACAAACATTTATTTTGGAAAATTCACTTTATCCTTTCAAATACTCTTTTTAAAACATAAAACCTTTTGAAAAAAAATTTATTATAAAATAACAATAAAATTTATAAATAAGCATTTAAATCATTTTGAAATCATATTTCCATGAAAAATTATGAAATAAGCTTCAAAACATTATATAGAACATTTTCATTAAAACACTTAAACAACTTATATTGAAATATTGAAAATATTTCATTGAAAATAAATGGAAAACTTATAATGAGATATTTAAACCATTTTTAAATATATTTCATAGAAAATAACTTGAATTCATAAAAATAAATCTTAAAAACATTTTCATGGAAAACCATTTCTATAAATCTACTTCAAAATATAAAAATGAAATATTAAAAAGGTTTGAAATACCATTTCACTAAAAATACTTAAAAACCATATATTGAATGATTTAAAACTTTTTTTCAAAACCATTACATTGAAAATAATTTTAAAATGTAGAAATAATTCTAGAAATTTTTTTGGAAATTTTTTTTAAAAAAATGGTTTTGATGGAACATAGATTTATGGCCAAAGAGAGGGGTAAAGTCATAATTTATTAAAAGAAAACTCTTAATCAAATTATGATAAAATGATTCCAAAAATTAAACATGTACATTAATATGTCAAGAATAAATGTAATCGAATTAAATTTATGATACTTCTTTAGGTATGTGTTATAATATTTCATCATTGGAAACATAATCATAAACAATGTTGATAACATTTAGATTGTTTCAATAAAATATTACGACATGGTAACTTTAATTATAGTACCCAAGTAAAAATATTTAGCCTAAAACATTGTGATATTACTGATTTTAGTGATATAACATGTTAATGGTAATATATAGTCCTCATAGAAAAATGTAGTTTCATAACATGTCGTGTGTCTCAAAGAAGAAAAATTGAGACAAAATTACACTTCAAATTAGGTATCTTAAAAAAAATCAATCCCCTAAAATAAAAATCCTAATATAGATATGTAAATAATAATATATTTATGTTTAATAATCATATAATACATTAATGTAATGTATAAACCACACATATACTAAATAGTACTTAAAAATGTCTTAGGTGTCATGAAAAATAAAAGTGAGATGAGAAAACACTTACTATTAGAGTAACACCATAATATTAATCCCCATGAATGAATAAAATAAATTTAAATATTTTAATATCATTTAATTAAGGTAATTAATGATATAAAATTTCATAACAAATTTATACACCACAAAATAAGAGAGTGGTGAATATGGCATGTATCTCAACGAAATAAAATGAGAGATGAAATTCTATTTCCTTATAGCATGACACTTTTCGTACATATAAAAACATCTTGTATAATAAATATATGTTTATCATAAAATATTTTGTAAAAATATTCCCATTTATAATAAAATATTATAATTCATTATTACTATATATTATATTCTTATTAAGGATTCATGTTAATTGTTTTCTTCAGGTAATATTTTTTTTGTTTTAACGTGCATATTAATTTGTTATATTGTTGGTCATTATAATTATATCAAAATATATGGAATTTAAATTATGATATAAAAATAATTTATATTAACTATATATTTAATTATAATTATATATAGTTTATATAAATATGAAATGGAATACACCATTCATGGAAATGGTAGTTCATACGAACGCATGAAAGATGTTTCAGTTTTTCATTGTAATGTCAAAAAAAAGTATGTAATGTACATATATATATGTTGATATATATAATAATTTTTATTCAGTCAAATAATAAAATATTACTAATAAAAAATTTAATACATTCCATGTAGTGATTGAATTAATCACATCAAAATGATTTGGCGATTCTCCAATCATTCCTAAACAAAATTACCATAATTACACAAAATAGAAAGAATGGTGGTATTTTTTATATAATAATTCAATAATCATAAATACATCACATATTTAATATATATAATATATGAATATATTTTATAACAAAATTACAAACCCTGAGAACTAGTAATGTAGACACACACAACGTTGTTTCATGACGCAGTAGTTCGTCGTACTCATGAATGGTAAGTTCATTACCCATTAGATGGAAGTGTGTGTAAGTATTTGTAGAAACCTTATCATCAAAAAGTTAGTAATTTTATAATACTAAGAATATTATTTTTGAATTATATAAGACGAATATAATTATTATATTTTGAAAATATTGGAGGGGAGCTTCAGAAATGATGTTATCTATTTTTTGGGTAACACCTTATTGTTTGTATAAAAGGAATTCCATGGTTTGATTTGTGCCCAAAGGGGTGATTCAAGGATTAATGTTGGGATTTTGGGAATTAAATTGGGTATATAATAGCTGATAAAATGTGGTGACAGAGTTGTGAAGTAGGGGACAGGTGGTGGCCTTTTATATTGTAGTGAGGGGACACACTTAGATTTTTATAAACAGGTTAGGTGTACCTACGTTTCTACCTAAAAAGGGTCCTAAAAAATAAATAATGGAAGGTTGAAGGCCTAAATATGGAAATAAAATTGATCCCTGACATTTGGATATTTCATATTGACCCTTATGTTTATGTCTGTGTCCCTTGATAAGCTTACATTTATGTTAATACTGTAATTAATTTTAATTATATTGACTAGTATTTTTGTCCAATGATTATTTTGATATTATAAGAATATATATTTTATCATTTTTAAAACTATTTAAATTAATTTTTAAAAATTCAATACAAATAATAATAATAACTATGATTAATGATAATCCCACACACATAGTGAGAATGATGGGTTTTAAGTGAAAATGATCAAATGCTTATTCAGATTTCATATCTAAATTCAATATAAGATTGACTACTGATGACATAAATTAGAATAATTGATGTATTATTGATATATTTTTTACTTTAAACCCAAAATAAATTATAATTTAGTGACATAATTAATATATATTTAAAGTAGTTTTGAATTAAAATTCCATAAAAATAACTATTCATCCAAAAATGAAGTGCATCGAAAAAATCCAAAAATTTAACCCTAAGATAATTTTAAAATTAAGAAATAAAAAATGAATCTAATTTTATCTAATGAAATTTATAACATTTTATAAATTTAATTTTATTATTGTTCATATAAAGTATTAAAAAGGCAATTTTATTAGGAAAATAATATTTTCAAATATATAAAAACATTACAAAAAAATGAATGTTTTACTATAAATATGATGTATCTATATAAATAAATTATAAATAATATTTAAAAATAATTTATTTCTATTCTTATTACTATTTTTAATGGATTTTTTATAACTATCATGTTTATATAAATATAATTATAAAATGTTACTTTTTTAAAATTCATTGTTATGTGCAATGAAAGACATTGATGGGACTCGATATTGTTTATAAATCCAGAAAAACGTATTGTTACACACACAAAATGATAATATATATGTTTTATGTAGTCCACAAAAATTAATCATACTTGTTTAATATATATATATATATATATATATATACTATATTCATTTTTTCATGAATTGAAAAATTTCCAAAAAGATTAAATTAATTAGAAAAAATATATTTCCAATCATTTTGGGATGATACATTCTACCTGACAAAAAATGATGTCCCATGAAATTCATTAGGGTTATTAAAGGTTTAATACTTTAATGTTATTCCATATAAACCCACATTTTAAATACAAATACCTAGAATTTCATTAAAAATGAATTGTTTGAAACATAATTATTACCCAAAGTAACACATAACTAAGATTCCACATAAGAGAACATTAGTGTGATGTAAAGATTTGACATGGAGGAATATAAAAAATAATCATAGATGTTCATAAATTTCAATGATGATAATAATTATGGTGTACCATAGAATGATATTAATCACAAATCCATAATGTTAATAAGCTTGATAGAGGTCATCGATATCATAAAAAAATATGATAATAAGTTAACATTTTCATTCAAGAATATTTTTCTAAATAAGATATATTTACTTGATTTCATTCCATTCCTTTTAATAAATCTCATCCATTAGTTATTCCTTGATCAATTCCCATTTCACCACTTACTCTATGTAATGATGGTGAATCTTTCATCATTAAAGAAGTAAAATATCATGAGATCCATAAATAGAAGGATAAATAATTCCACTAATCTTCAGTTAAAATCTAAAAAAGTGGTTAGAACAGATACCCAACATTAATAATTCCACATAGAGAGATATAAAACAATAATAACTAATACCACATCTCAAATTTAGTAGACGGCATTCCATAAATGGTAAAACATTAAACCCAATCGGAATATGAAAATTGAAAAACTTATAAAGAAGATCAATAAATAATCATAAAATTTATCCCGCGTATATCTTAATGTATCACATGGTTTTAACATTCTAAATATTTGAATACCCTCATCATATATTTTCTTGGAACATGATATTAACCTAAATTACTATAATTTTTTTCCAAAAAATATGTTTCCTTATTCCATTTATTAATGTATATAGTCCTTGAATCAAATATATTTTAATCATATTCAATGATAAAAAATAAAACATTTCAAAAAATCCTTCATTAGTTTTATGTACTGAGTGCCATCAATTTTACTTATTCATATCCAACATATCATTATCCAAACATCATTATCTTAACATCAGCAATAAATTTAGGGTTACCTTCCCTTAATACAAATATCTCCATTCCATGAAATCACATTTTACCACACCCAAAACATTTAATGTATCATTTAAATTACTTATTGAAAAAATATGCTAAAAATACAGATATACATATCATGATTTGAATAATATAATCTTTGAATTCCATATCATATACACTTCAATAATCCAACTTTTTTTTGTAAACCATAACTCATGCATTATCAACATATTCTTTAATACCTCTTACATAGAATATGAAATATGAATCTTATGTGAAAATTTATCAAACTAAATTTAATCATTATTATAAACAATACTATTAGAATATAATATACATTTCATATGTGGTTCAGGGGATCTTTATCATCACCAACAAAAATATTAGTTGTATGACTATATTGATTATATTAAAGAACATTCAATATAATTTTTTTTCTCGTATCATGTACCATCAACATTAAAGAGAATTTTTTAATTGATAATACTATAAAGAGTCCAATATTCCCATCTATTTCATTAACTGATCTTTTCATTTTCCTGTTTTTTGTAGCTTTAATTTTTTCTTTTTCCAAAGTCAAAACATCTAATTATTTCTCATACAATTAAACTTGAATGAATCTCCCAACATTCTATACATGTTGTTAAAGGAATATTCTTTCCTTAAAGGTATCCATTACCTTAATTTTAAGAAAAATCCATCTTTATTTTATATGGTGTGTTCGAAATTTGGTTAAGGACCACATTGTTAGTCATTTTAGGTGGGAACTGAGTAGGCATGATAATAACGTCCTTCACTCTTGTTATTACCCCATTTTTCTAGTAATCTGAAAGTTTAACTTCAGATAAATCATTATCCCTGTCTTTCTAGTAACCACCTTTTACTTAAAAAAATCATAGAGTAAGAAATATTTATTATAGTGAGGAACCACGTTATCTAGAAAACCAAACTATAGTGTAACATCCCCAAATGATAAAGGGATAAATGACTAAATGATATGACACATGTCAACAAGGTGCGCCTTCCTTTTCGGGAGCCTTTCTGATTAGAACTCCATAGTTAAGTGTTCTTGGCCTGGAGTAGTGATCAGGACGGGTGACCTTCTGGGGAGTTTCCCAAGGTGTGTGTGAGTGAGGACAAAGCACCCTAAAAAGGACATGTGTTGTCCTGTGGGGCCTATCATAAGTCAGATGACCCGTTCAGGCATGTGGGTGGACCCTGGGGTGGGTCCCACATGTCTGCGGGGCAACTGGTGGTACCTGGTGGACCAGGACCCGACGACCATGTTAAGGCGGGGTGTCTGTGCTGTCACTGAGGCCCACTTGTTACATTTGGTATCAGAGGAGGAACCCGGCCTTAAGTGCATGGTGCACTGCCTTGGTTTAGATGTAGGACCCACAATGAGGGCGTTGTTCTCTAAGGGGGGGGGGGTGATTGTAACATCCCCAAATGATAAAGGGTTAACTGATTAAATGATATGACTCATGTCAATAAGGTGCGCCTTCTTTTTTGAGATCCTATCTGATTAGAACTCCACAGTTAAGCGTTTTTGGCCTGGTGTAGTGATCAGGATGGGTGACCTTCTGGGAAGTTTCCCAGGGTGTGTGTGAGTGAGGACAAAGCACTCTGGAAAGGACATGTGTTAGCCTGTGGGGATTATCATTAGTCAGATGACTTGTTCAGACATGTGTTAGCCTTTGGGGATTATCATTACTCAGATGACTTGTTTAGGCATGTGGGTAGACCCTGCGGTGGGTCCCACATGTCTACAGTGCAGCTGGTGGTACCTGGTGGGCCAGGACCCGACGGCCATGTTAAGCCGGGGTGTCTGTGCTGTCACCGGGGCCCAGTTGTCACATATAGGGTGTCTAAAATTATAGAACCATCATTAATCTATGACAAAGTATTTTTGTCCTAGGATATTCATATTCAACTTATGATTATATCCTTCATGATGGTTCATGATGATTTTGTTGGTTCCTACAACATATCTCTATGGAGTGTCAAACCTAGTGGGCAGTAAGGCATATTTTCACGAACTAGGATACACTCGAGTTTGGATTGCCACATCATGTCCTTAAATTTTTCTTAGTTTTTTTATATTTCCAATTTACAAAGGTTGAATAATGTTTTCCTTGATACCAAATATAAAAATACCTTTCTAATATACATATAAATAACATCATTTTTGTGGAAAACATAATACATTTCAAAAACCGACACCCAAAGACTATATTATTTATTGCCATTGGAAACATGGAACAAAATTCACAGATCTCAGGGAAATATCATCATTGTTTCTAAAAAATACCTCCCCTCTTAGAAATTATACTTAAAAACCATTTTACGTAAATTGGATATATGAAACAAAAGAAAGGGGAGATCTTGAATGCTCAGTAAGGGTAAATAAAGAAAATATATAAGGATAACATGAAAACAATTTTACGAGATCATAATCATAACATTTTGATATCATTCCCAATATATCAATGATTATAGAAAATAGTCATGGAATAATGATTAGCAGTTCATGACTATTTAATTATAAGGTAAACATGATAATAATATATAAAATCATAACATTTGAATGTACAATAAATCATTGTATTCACATATGCATGAAATATCATTTACTATAACTCAATAAAATATTCTAGAATATATCAATGATATTCATGATGTCTACACCTATTTGGTGGGACACATCATCACCCACTATTGTATTCCATTAATTATAAAGGAATATTTTTTCCCTTATTCCCATATTGGTTTTGGTTTCCACATATTTAAATAGTAGCTCATATTTCCCCATCTTCCATATTTATGGTGACTAAACCTACCGGGAAGAACACACAACTATACTCTGTCGTTGTAAATTCATTGTAAGGGATTGAGTTTCCCTGTCTTCTCATAGTGGATCAATACCATCATATTATTTTATAGCATTATCTTAGGGGATATAAATATTTACCCAATCTATTGGAGGAAGATATATGTCCCACCCATTTCATTATAATTTCATTCATTCAAGTTCCATAAAATATTTATCATATCATGACCTATAAAAAGATATTAGTTTTATAAACTTCCTAATGTAACCCATGGAATTTAATGGGTGTCATAAAAATGTAACTATATCTTATCATGTGAATAAATATAGGTTTCCAAAATCATTTTTTCAATGAAAATCCTATTAAACGAAGACGATTTCATAAGCATAAATTTGATGGAAGAGGTATGGTTTTCATAAAAATCATACCCATTAAAGGGAAAAGGATTTCATAAAAATAATGACCTCAAAATATAGACCATTAATTTAAATAATTGTAATATAACATTTGGATAATTTCTTTGAAATTCATGAGTAACAAAAAAATATATCACTATAGAAGGAAAATAATTTTTAAATATCTTTCCAAAAACAATTCGTGACATAAATTTTCATTCATTTAGAATAATGTATTTTAAAATATAAAAAACAATAGAAAACCATTTTCTCATAAAATAGATTGACAACATAGACATAAGGACTGAAATCATTTTCAAAAACTTTTTCCTTGATATTTGTTTAAATATAATTAATTTTTTTTCAAATCAGTGTTCCATCCAAACATATAAAATAACCATTAACACATTTTAAAGGACATTTTATTTTAAACACTTTCAAAACATATAAATACTGTTTGAAAATTCTTTAAAACACATTAATTTGAAAATAATTTAAAAAAATATTAAAAAATATTGAGAAAAATTTCAAAAGAAGTTCATTGAATATAATTTATAAAATTTTATAGAAATCATGAAAACGTTTTTTTGATAACCATTTCTATGAAACAACTATAAAAGATTATAAAAAAGATTTAAAATTATTTGAAAAACATTTCATTGAAGTACATTTAAAACATGTAAATAATTTTTAAATATATTCTTCAAAAACCATTTCTTTGAAAATAGTTTTAAATGATAGAAATAATTCTTGAAAATAAAATTTTAAAAACTTTTTAAAGAACATGGTTTTAAAAAAACATAGATTTCTGACCGATGAGAAAGGTAAAGTCAGAATTTCTAAAAAAGACACTATTAATAATAATATTTACCATAATGTGTAAAAATAGTACCAATCCATGATGATACAACGAATAAATAGTGGGTAATAAAAATAATGATACTTTTTCCATATTTATCTTAATCATTCATCAATGAAATCATAATAAAAAACAATCATGATAAAAATATGATTGTTTCAATAAACACTTTCCACATGGTAACATTGAATTATAACCCCCAAGTAATAATGTGATTCTTATAATATCATTAAATTAATGAATTTAATGATTGAACATTCTAAAAAGTATATTCACTTCATAGAGAAATAGTGGTGGATAACATGACATGTTTCTCAACGAAGGAAAATTAAGACAAAATTAGTTTACCAATTTGGTATATTTTGAAACATAAACCCCATGCAAGAAATATGATCATATCGATATGTAAATAATGATAATGATAATTATAAGGATACTATAATAAATCTATGGACTATATTAAATCCACATTTAAAATATACACATTGAATATGGCTTGTGTATAACAGAAAATAAAAGATAGACAAGAAAACCATTACTACTTGATTATCACCAGAATATGACCCCATAAAAGAATAAAATAAATTGAAAAGTTTTAATATCCTTGTTAAAAGTAAATTAATGAAATAATATTCTATATAAAATTATATACAACATACAAAATAACTAACTTGGGAGTATGGAATGAATCTCATGGACAAAAAGTCGGTTGAATTCATTAACCCACTATATTAACTCTCCATGTATTCTTAAAAATATCATATATTATAAATAAAAGTGTATTATAAATATTTTTTATAAATATATACTTATATATAATACAATATATAGTTTTATAATTACTTTATATTAACAATTTATTAATAATTATGTGTTAATGTTTTGATTTGGGTAATATCAAATACGTTTTTTGCATGTGTCTTAATTGGATCTATTTTTTCCTTATACTTATTTCATGATTCCAATAATTTAAAATTCATAAAAATATAATTTATATTCATTGTATTTGTATTCATAGATATCTATTGTCTATATATAAAAAAGATAACACACCATTCCAAGAAATACTAGGCCGAACATATTCATGAATGCAATTTTCGTTGTTATTTAAAATATTGAAAGAAATAATGTAAATGATATATATTTAAATATATAATATCAAAAAAGTAGTATTAGTATTTAATATATATATTATAATTTCTCTAAACCCATCATTAATAGATTCTATGTGTTGTATTAATGAATCACATCGCTTTGAGTAGATAATAGTAAACACATCACCAATGAAAATTGTTATATTTATAAAAAATATAATG
Source organism: Viscum album (assembly GCA_963277665.1). Classification (NCBI taxonomy): domain Eukaryota; kingdom Viridiplantae; phylum Streptophyta; class Magnoliopsida; order Santalales; family Viscaceae; genus Viscum; species Viscum album. The sequence goes on from OY728133.1 coordinate 1,930,409,734, forward strand.
AATGGAGATTTGTCTTATATAATAATCACAAAAGTATAAATAAATAGTATACATCATATATATCATATATAAATTTATTTTATATCATAATTCCCAACCATGATAGGGGTAAGGAAAAATAAAGAACAAGTTTTCGTGAGGCGGTAGTTTGTCGTACATAAGTAATTAACGTTTGTTTCCCATAAGATGAATTGGAGTGTATGCTTAGGTTTGAACAATTACATAAAAAAATTAGTATATTTTAAATAATTAGTGTATTTTATGTACTTCAAATAACAATAATTGATGTAATAGAGAATGAAAATAATAGAAAGGATTTTGAGGAAGGATTTTGACTCTTCTTTGGGTAACTCTTATTACTTTGCACAAAAGGGATTCCTTGATTGGATTTATACAGAAATTGATCATTTAAAGAGTAAGGTATGAATTTTGGGAAGTGAATTTTGTAGATGTTGTCTGAAATTAAGTGTATTGGGAGGTTTAAGGAAGGAGGAGTGTTAGTTTCATTTTTTAAGAGATGGTGGGGATGCACATGGCATTTATGAAAACAAGTTTGTTGTTCCCATGTTTATAGATAAAATAATTAATGAAAAACCATAAAAAAACCATGAATTAGAGATTTTATTCTTACTCAGTTCATAAAATTGGGGTTGGATAAGTTTCTAGTGTTTTATTGATAGTTATATAGATATAATTCTATGTGTAGTATCAAACTATGATGTAGATACTCAATATACAAGAGGGGTGAATTGTATTCTTTAAAAAAATCCTTAAATAAATTTTGGATAATCAAAATTAACATCACCTATATGCTCTAATAACTTGATTAATTACAAAAAAGTGATTATGGAAATTAATCTTTAAAAAAGTTTACAACAACTAAGATTATACCTTAAAGTGTATAAAATCCTATTTAAACAGAGTACAAGTCTAAGGATGTAAAATAAAATTATACTTTCCTCAATAACCAAAAATACGGAGGAAAAAAATTAAAACACTACATGTAACAATTTGTGACTCTTTTAACTTAATGATAAGGGTATCCAATAACCCTGGTTAAAGGTCCCTTGATTTAAACTTTCAAGAATGTATGTATTATCCAAACCCAAGTATGCCCTCAATCTGATGATCGGTATCTTTCTTTCTATCCTCACAAGCCCATGATTTATAAGGAAATTGGATCCTCTGACATCACAACCTGAAGTCTATGATTTTAATGAAATCGCACCTCTGGACAAAGAATGTCTTCATGAAGCAGAGTTTGGACAAGTTGTTCAATTATTTTTCATGAATCCTGAGAGTTTATAAGAGCCTCTCTATCTCTAAAATCACTTCTACAATATATAATCTATGTTGTCAAAGTTCATTATCGATGATGTGAGATCGTTCAAATGAGCTCATATATATAGGTACATTCTCAAGGGTAGACTCCATCCTCTAACGATCATATTTTTCCATGAATTTCGGAGGGACTTGTACATGTGTCCCTCAATGAAATGTTTATTTAGTTACTGAATGCAGAACATCGCTTTATAAAAACTCATGTGTAAGCAAAAATTTTGTTACATAACCAAAATCAAATATACAGAATGTATGAATATAAATGTTCGGAGTCTATCTAAAATATAATTCAGTGAATATAATACAAGGATATTAAGATTCTATTTTCTAAGGAATTCAAAACCTGAATTCTATTGAATTCTGGAGTCTGAATTTCATGGAAATTCAGAAACTGGATTAACAAGAATTCAGAAAATGAACATACAATTTTCGGAGTCAGAGTTCATGAGAATTCGGAGTCAGAACATAAACATTTCAGAGTTAGAGTTAATTAGAATTTAGAGTCAGAACATACAAATTTCAAAGTCAGAGTTAATGATAATTTGGAGTCGAGATTCATTAGAATTCAGAGTCAAAACTCAGAAGAGTTCGGAGTCTGAATTCAGAGAACTTGGAGTCAGAAATCAGATGATTTCAGAGCCTAAATTCAAAATACTCAGAGTCTGAATTTGGAGTCTAAAAATAGAGTTCTCTATATCTATATATTATATGATTCTATGGATTTAGATATGAACCGAATTTTATACTTAGACAAAATAATGAACAATGAAAAAAATTGTATATATAAATTTCCTTAGGGAAGGAAAATTTTCCTTATAGAAGTAAAACATAGTTTATAATGGAATTTTCCTCGAAATAATATGTTTGTGTTTTTTAATACCAGAAAGAATGATAAAGTCATAATAAGACCTTATTGACTCAAAAATCTCCCCAAGTATGAAGGAATGAAAAAAGTCATATGAAATTCCTTATTGACTCAAAAATCTCCCACTTTTTGTAAAGCACAAACATCCTTACGATAAATAAAAAAAGGACTTGTAAAATTTTTCTAGACATTGAAAAAAAACATATCTCCCTTGTCATATGGGAAAAGATGAATACAACTAACTCACCCTTAGTCCTTCGGACTCCATTGATCATATTCTAGATTTCCGGAATGAGATTTTTAATTATCTTGAGTACGAAATTCTCTGTAAATAAATATCACCCATAGATAAACTCCCCTTACTTAGGGATATTTCTTCTTTTATTAGCATTGTTTTTTCTTTCTCCCCCTTTATGATTTTTGAAAGGAATTTGAGGGAATTGAAATGAAATTATAGTACCTGAAATATTAGTACAAATCATCCATTAAATAATGAGAAACTAAAATTTTATTAAGATAAGAATAATTTTTACAAGGAAAGAATAAAATAAAAGATTGGATTGTATATACATTCCATCATTCTCAGTGGGTACGAATTTCTTCGATATGGTTTTTAGATTTTTGAGTTACATGTGCTCTTCCTCTGCTTGCTTTAGTAGTTGATCATGAGCCTCAGCATTTTTCTCTAAAGCCTTGATTCATTCATCCTGAGCCTTCAGAGCCTCTGCCCGAGCCTTCAACAACTCATCTTGCTTAACTGGCTTCTCTTCGATCTCGATCTTAATAACCCTTTCCCTCATCCAAATTAGGGAAATAGAATAAAACTTTCCATTCAAATAAATTATCTCTTGAATCTGATTATTCTTCTCATGATTTAGCTTTTCCTCAAAGTTAGTCTTGAGATCTTTGGTTTTACTATGTTTATTGTCAAAATCTTTCTTAAAATCATGTTGAAAATAATCAAGCTCTCTCAAATATTCAAATATATTCTTTGACCAGATGATCAATTTCTTACAAGATTTTTTATGGCCATCGTAGTTAATGAATATGTTCATTAAATTAGCCTCATGTTTTACAAACTTATCCATCACCAATGATACTGAATCCATTTTTTCACGGAAACTATGTTGGAGCATCTGACATCTTGAGTCAATGCATGGAAAGAGCAGAATGGTTTCAACACGCTTCTTCAGTGATGGAATGAAGAAATCATGTCCTAGGGACGATGATTTTGAATCTGAAACTTTGCTTGGTGAATGCTCTTTCTCTAGATCAACAAGCTTCCCCTTCAATGATCCACCAGCATCCTTTATCTTTAAAACAAATATAATTGGTGTATCCACAATCTCATATTTCCCTTATTAGTTCTCGAAACAGCTTTCACATCCGTAGATCCATGTTATCTATCAGACAGCTGAACGATTCTATCATCATCAATATTATCCTTCTCTTCTCCCGCCTCAGCATCTTCAAGGTGAATGAAATTATAATAAAAAATTACTTCCTCAGAGAGATTATTCACATCATCTTCATATTTATTATCTAACCCAGGAGTAGAAAGATTTGAGGACCCAGCTTGAGAGGACTCGATTGACAATTTCTTGGATTCACTTTCCTTCTAATGAATGTCTTAAACAAGACTTATGAGTTCTTCTATTTCAGCATTGCTTTTTTCTTCTTCCACATCTTCCACAACATCATTTTCTTCAACAATAATTTCTTGTATGTTTTCCGGAGTATGAAATTTCATCCTCGGTGTCTCAGGTAAGGACTCTTCCAAGAGGAATTTCAGTTCAAGGGTATTATCGGATGCTTTCTCATAATCCCTTAGAAGGTATTGAACAATTTCATCCTCCAAAAACATATTCTCTTAGTTCTTTTCCTTAGCATTATTCTCATTCTCATCAGATGTCTTTTCTTTTAAAGCCTTGGCCTTAGTAGGATCCAGGCCAAAATGTTCCTCTCCTTCATTCTGATTATTCTTATCTTCCCTCCAATTTGCAACAGTCTCATTTGGATATGATTTTTGTTACATAGTCTTGGGAGATGTAGATTGAGCTTCTTTATCTTTTGGTTCTTAACCTTCAACTTCTACTTCCTTCAATTTCCTCTTCTTTATAGCCTATTTCAATGATTCATGAACTTATTGTTCCATAGAAACTGCTATAGCCTATTCCTCTAGTAAGTCAAGAATTCTCCGGAATCTTTAGAGAATCAAATATTCATTCAATTCAATGTATCATCACTTACTAAAATGACTTTGTAATTATATGGCTTAGAACTACAAGGAATCATAAATGAATCAAGGCACTAAACAATTATCTTAGAAAGGATGGCTGGATACATGATTATCTGAGATTTAATTTTCCCATTCTTAATGTTATCAATCATAATTAGTATATTCTTCATCAAGTTGATCTTCACTTGGTTTACCAAGAAATCCAAAAAGTACATGTCACTCTTTTTTTAATGTGTCCTTGTCACACTTTCTTAGAATGATGAATACTTGAACCCATAATTTAATGATCCAATTATTTGTAGATAAATAATAAATCTTAGGAGTCTTGACATCTACAAGACCGAGAAACTCAATAGCTTTCACCTTGAGAAAACTTTCTTGTACATCTAACAATTTATGGGAACAAAATTTGGCTTCCCCTTCATAAGACAACCCGACCAAGCTAGCAGCCTTGGTTTATGAAAGGGCATAAGTTTTCCATATCTTTTAAAAGAAAATATAATCCTCTATTATTCTTTGAAAATGATAACATATTTATAAAATTCCACAAGTAGATCTGGATATACTACATCATGAGTGACCGGCTTTGGTATGAAAACACTTTCCCATCCATTCAACTAGTTGTTCTTTGATATAATGGAATCGTACTTGGAGAAGACATTCAGATGCACCAACCTCTCTCTGTAAATCTTTCACTCTAAAATTGACTTGATAGTTGACATCTCATGAGATGGAACATCAATAGACATTTGGATTTGAGAAACATTTGAGTGGTTTTGAATGAGATTTTGAAATAGGGGCAGAGCTTTGGAACACAAAGGCTTGAAATCTGATGTGGTATTACATTCGGGGGGGGGGGGGGGGTCCTTTTAGAGGATTTCGATACGATATTTGAACATCCAAAGATAATCTAATGGTTGATAAGTAATTTTATTAGATCTAACAGTTGAAATGATATTCGTAAGGAAAATTTTGTTGAATCTGATATTTTGAGGTTTTTTATAAATAAATTCGGATTTATGGAATATAGAATCATAAAAATTTAAAACACAAAAGAAAATACCTGAAATTAAATGATGATTATGAATATTTAAGAATTTAAATTTACCTTTTGGATTTCTAGGATGATTATTTATATTATGGAAAAATTATTCTTGAAGAAATTTACATTTCAAAAATTTTCATTATGAAAAAAAACCATTACGAAAATCACCATTACAAAAATATGAGTATGAAAATATTCATTACGAAAATCTTAATTACGAAATTTTTGAGTACAAAAATTTTAGACCACGCTAATTTTCATTATGAGTGATTTCAAAAATCCATCTATGATAATTTTTTAAAACATTATTGAAAAAAAAATTTAAAACATCAATACGAAAATATTTGAAGACTTCATTATGAAAAAATTTGAAGACACCATTACGGATTTTAAAAAAAAACATCAAGAAAAAATTTGAAGACATCATCAAGATAAAATTTAATGACTTTATTAGGAAAAAATATGAAAAACAAACAAGGAAATTTACTCCCCCTATGAAAAGGAGTTTGTTACTGTAAAAAGATTGGTTTCAAAAGAAAGTTAACAAGGAAGATTACCTTATGGTTATCATTCCTAACTTCTGTTTTATATATTCAAATCCATCAGAAGGTGAATATTTTGTGAAATTATCAGCATATTGATCTTGAATTCTAATAAATTGAAGAATGATATCACCTTTTGTGTCGGATCCCTAAGAAAGTGATGCTTAATATCTATGTGATTTTTACGAGACTGATGTGCATGGTTTTTACTTAGGGAAATGGCACTAGTATTATCACACAAAATTTTTTTTTTGGAAAAACTTATAAAATAGTCTATGAGTGTGTGTTGCATCCACAACACTTTAGTACAACAACATCCAGCTGCTACATATTCAGCTTCAGCAGTGGAAAGTGCTATTGAGTGTTGCTTCTTGCATGACCAAGAAACTAATGAATCACCTATGAAATGACATATTTCATATGTACTTTTTTATCCATTCTACATCCACCAAAGTCAGCATCTACAAAAAGTTTCAAAATAAAATCATTTCCAGAAGTATAAAATAGTTTAAAATGCACGGCTCCCATTAAGTAGCGAAAAATAATTTTTTATGCCTTTAAATGAGATACCTTAGGATTGGATAGATATATTGCACAAAATCATATTAAAGCATCAACTCTAGACAACCATTCAAGTAAAGTAACCTTACTCTCATACCTCTAAATGATGTTCCATCCACCCGTTTACATGCTTCATCAAGATCAATTGTGTTTGATTATCCCATGGGAGTACTAATACTCTTAGTGTTTTTGTATCCATAATTTTTAAGAAGATCATTATTATACTTATGTTGGGATATATAGATCCCATATGGTTTTTGAGAAGTTTGAAAACCAAGGAAAAATGATAACTCACCCATCATACTCATTTCAAACTCATATTTCATAAGATCCATAAAGGAATCTATTAAAGATTGCTGAGTTGAACCAAATATAATTTTATCAACATAATTTTTAACAATCAAAACATTTTTCTTATCTTTCTTTATAAAATGGGTTGGGTCTGCATTTCCCTTAACATGTTTACATTGAAGTAAAAATATTGTAAGTCTATCATACCAAGCTGAAGGGGCTTGAATAAGTCCATACTAGTCTTTGGTAAGTTTATGAACATGATCAGGAATTTTTTATCATCAAAACCAGGAGGTATTTTAAAAAAAAATTTCCTCTTGTACATAACCATTAAGGACAGCACATTTCACATCCTATTGAAAAAGATTGAAGATGAAGAATGATTTAAAAGAATGTAAAATATTAATGGATTCAGATCTAGCTACTGGAGCATAGGTTTCATCATAGTCTATTCATTCATGATTATTATAGCCTTTAGAAACTAATATTGATTTATTTCTTACTATGATTCCATTTTCATCACACTTATTTCTGAAGACTGATTTTACTCGAACAACAGTTGTTTCCTTAGGACTTTCAACCAATGTCTAGACTTTATTCCATTCGATTTCATTTAATTAATCATGAGTAGATTTTATCCCATCATCACCACCTATTGCTTCATCAGTGCTTTTTGGTTCTAATTCGGAACGAAATGCTAGATGTTCTACTTCATCCCTTATAGAAACTCTAGTCCTTTTGGGTTGATTTACATCACCAATGATACTATCACTTGGATGATTCTTAAGAAACAACTAATTTGGGTTTTTTAAAACTTTTTCATCAACATAGGGTATTAAATCATCTGGGGTAAATGTTTTCGAAGCATCTTCATGGGCATTTTTCTTATTATAATGATCTCTAACAAAGGATGATAAACCGTTTTTGAAAACACATCCGAAGATGTAGGTTGGGTTTTTTTTAAAAAAAGGGATCATTTTCATCAAATTTTACATGTACTATTTCTTCAACAGTACAAGTGTTTTGATTAAAAACTATATAAGCATTAGATGTTGTGAAGTAGCCTATGAAAATTTCTTCATTAGATTTTGTTGAAAAAAATTTTATGTTATTTTTAGTATTCAGAATGAATACCATGCATCCAAAAACCTATAAGTAGAAAAGTCTAAGTTTTCTACCATTCGATAAATCATAAGGAGTTTTATGAAGAAAAGGTCTATTACAAACATGATTTATTTCATAACAAGCAGTACTTATAGCTTTAACCCATAAAATTTTTGGCTATAGAATACTCACTCAACATGGTTCTTGTTATACCTTGTAGAATTCTATTTCTTCTTTCAACAACCCCATTTTGTTAAGGAGTTCTAGGTGATGAGAAGTTATGAGTAATTCCTTTTATACTACAAAATGTTTCAAAATCAGAATTTTGAAATTCTCCTTGTAACACCCCAAGCTTCAATGGTACACTTCTCTTTGAATAATACAGTAGCATGTGTTGTACGCAACATCGAGTTCTAACACACTACAACCAATAAAACAAGCCATTATGAATATAAATACCCTCTTTTTGAAATATTTTTCATTTTATTTTTTAAAATGGACTTCATTTTTGGATTCAGAATTTCGAAATTATCTTAGGTTAAATTTTTGGTAAATTTCTGATAGCTTTCATATTTTGACGATTAGTGAAAATTACTAAATTTTAATTAAAAACATCTTCTTTAATCAAAATAATTAGGAGTGATTAATTATGAATTTTAGTTGTTTTAAAGTATATTTAGAATATATTTTTACTATTTAATACAATTTTGGGCATTGGATATAATTTCACAGTTAAACCGGACATAAACAAGTGTAAATATTTTGATAGTTAATATTTCTTAAAAACACGCTTTTTATTTTGACAGTGGTAATTAATTTTAAATTAATTTTATACACTTTTGTGTTTCTAATAGATAAAAATGGATTCCATATTTAGAATCAGTAGGTCTGAATTGTGTAAATTGGTAACTTTTTTTTCTAGACTATTTGAATAATTATTTCTGTAAATATTTTATTTACCATGGTTAAAGTGTAAATCCGTTAAATTTGTGAAATAAATACTATTATAATGTTACTAATCTACAGTAAAACGTGTCCTAAAACTATTGGTTTATACATGTCTTACCCTGAAAATATTTTGGTAGATTTTGAGACCCCATGGATCCACTTGTAATTTATAACGACACTTTATATTAATTAATTTAATGTAAATACAAAAATGACATAAGCATATATCTTTTAGGAAAACAATTTTTACATAGGGATATACATGTTATATTTTTTACTATAAATATTCATTATAATTATAAATATATTTAATACATAATTTTAATTTATATTTAATTTTTATACATTGAATAATTAAATTTATTTATGACACAATAATGATGTAGTATTTTCATTATTAATAAATGAATCAAATAATTAGTATTATAAATGTTATGATAAATATAATTTGAATGTTTTGATGGAATACAAGAATTTTATTGGTTAATATGACATTTTAGTATTGATCATATGAATTTGGTTCGAATTTATAAAGTTGTTAAGACTTTAACAAAAATCAATTATTAAATATTGTCAAAATTGACAGAAATGAGTTTTTAAAAGAAATTATATTATTAATTGATATTCATTTCCTAAAAATATAAGGTTCGGCCAAAAGACTCATAAAATGTTAGTTGTATTATTAATGGACAACTTCAGGGTCTCTTATATGTATATAGTATGTTTATTAACTATATAATATAAAAATAAAAAGAGACATGGTAAATGTCAAACTATTTTACTAATAGTTAAATAAAAAAGACAAAGTTAATATAGTGACTCAAACCTATATAAAACCTATTTTGGAGAGTTTATCTAGCTATCCATACCTTAAGCATTGAACAATTCACTATGGTGCAATTAGAAACCAAATATGAATTTATTATTAAATAATATTTCTAGCTTTTCCAATGGTGCCCCTCACCCCTCTTATAAAAGGGCACTCACCCTTCTATCAAAATCATGCCTTAAAAGCCTTTTGTCTCGGCCAAACCCTGACCAAATATCCTCCCAACATCCCTCAATTCATCCTATAGGCCTTAGTCTAATCAGAAATCCATCCTATGGATCCCTTTTGATCAAATCAATAGGAAGAACCTGAAGAAAAGGTCATGATTTCACCACCCTCTTTCAAGTTCCTTTCTTCTTCAACATATTTTTCTTTGTTATTTCCTTTATAAAATAATTACACTAGTATCTTATATATACTATGATGTTATTATAAATATGTAACAACCAAATTCATTATTCCATCCATCCCTTGAATGACATGTCACTATACGTGCGTATGTACGGCCTAACGTCTCCACATCATTGTGTAATGGTTATTCAATATATTATTATTTATATGAGTATAATAATGATGTATAATTAATTTAAATAATAAATATAACAAGATAATGATTCTGTATATATCATATACCATACAATTATATCTTAATTTAATATCAAAAAATGATATTTTTTCCCAGTGTACGTACGGACTACCCTCTCCACGAACGCGATGAAATTCATTCCCCATCATATCCATTCATGTATAATTATCATTTTATTATTAAAAATAATGTTTAAGGACTTTATATCATTCTGGATATGAATAATATACAACCTATCCGTAACAAACAATGCTTATGTAACAAAACATATAAAATAAAACGAGTTAGTTAACACCCAAAACGACGATAATACTAAGATATTATTAACAAAGAAATGTTAAAAAGATCATATATGATATCATATTAATGTGTATGATTTTTTTATAATTTAATAACAATTATTTCACCATTATATCGGATGATAACCTACCCTCAACCAAGGACAAGTAAAAGGTAAGGGGTTTCTTATCTCACCTTTAATTCTGTGAGATTTCCATTGTTCACCACTTATGTATTGCATGTGGTGTGTGTACTGCACATGATTGTATTCATTGTGTAATATAATTTAATTTATGGATATTTACATCATCATTTTATGATCTTTTATTTCATGGGTGTATGTTTCTTATGTTACCAAATCAATAAGGGGATTTGAAATTTCAATTTCCACTCATTCAGCTTTACACATACTTCATTGATTATTTCACTCCATGATTATGTGTGTAATCACTATTTATTTTCTTATGTTATAATTTCCACTCCCCTTTCTATGGATATACTTTTTATAAACATAATCACTCCGTTGATAATTTCACAAGTCGTCGATATGATCATGATAAGAGTAATTTTTACTCATTCTCCATTTGTTGAGTTATATATCCAATTAATTGGTGTTGTCTTTACAAGAATATGTGTGAATGTCCTATGATTAATTTATTGTTAATATAAAATCATATTGAGTGTACAAATATTTTTCACACAAATTTATGTCATTGATTTATCCTTAGCCTAAGGATACAGTCTTTATAAGATAATTCATCTCAAATTACATTCCATTGAGACTTCTTTGTTGTTATACACCAATGCATTTTTATATGGTGTCTATAATTTACTTTGACATAGTATATCATGAATCCCTTTATTATCATGATATTATGAAGTTTTCATTACCTCAACTATTTGTATTCAAGTGTATCTATTTTGGTTAGGAACTTTAACTAAAATATCATTTAAATGTTTTAAAGATTTATTATTCTAAATCATTCTCATTAATTCCCATGTTTTATAATTGATTTTAAGGATTTATTTATATGGTAATTAATGTTTTAAAATTAAAATTCATTTCAAAAGTATCAAATTGGTATGGGAAACTTTTATTCAAAAATTTATTTTTAAATGGATCCTTGATATATAGTGAGACTTTTAAATGTTTTCAAGAAAAATGGTGATATTTATCTCAAATAGTTTTGATGATTATTTTAATCTATGTAAATATCCTTCATTATTGTTGATCAAGGTTAATATGTTACAATAAAAGTTTCTATATTTTATTGAATGTGTTATGTTTGATTGTGGATGTGTTATTTTTGTACCATTAATGGTTTGTGGATAAAGCATTTCCATTTCGTATGCAATTTTTAAAAAAAATGAGTATGTTAGGTTTCAAAATTTCATATGAGGAATGAAGTTGACTTAGTAATAGATGAGTGGATCCTGCTATAGCTCCTCGATGCATCAGTAGGTCTCATGAGACAAACTATTGTCTTGGCACAAGGCCTCGACAAAATCTTAATTATAGTCTTGGAACAAGGCCTTGACTATGTGGTTATGATAGTCTAGCATTATGCATTCCATAATTATGAAATTGGTTATTGATATTGCATGTTGTTATTCGACTAGTAGAATAACCATGAAAATATGTAAATGGAATTTTTTCGTTTTACCTTTTCCATATTATGCTGATCATCATGTTTAAAAGGCATTTATGTTAGTTATAAATTGCCTTAAATGTTTATGCTTATTTATGAATGTTTCCTCTATATTATAATCCTTACTGAGCATCTAATCTCACCCCTTTAAATGTTATATTTTTCACAGGATGTGAAGAAGTAATTTTTGAATGACCTATAGGGATATTATGAGGGGATATGAAGAGAAGATGATGATGTAGTTTTTTTACATTATGATGTAATGTAAGACTGATAATTATATCTAGTGCTTCCAAGACTACTAAACTAATCAGTCTTTCGAGACTTGATCTTCTTCAATCTTTCCAATGTTATGTAATAATTCACCGACTCTGTGAAACTAGGTTCGGGGCGTTACAGTTGATATCAAAGGAAGTTTAGTACAAACATTAGAAACAATATTTAGATAAACTCTGATTAGAGCATATAGACCTAAGATGGATATTGAGGATTAGTATAGAAGAACATCCTAGAATTTTTGTATTGTAGAGATTTTTTGAGTTTTATGATCAATACATCTCTTTCTGGATACGAGCTGGTAGAGGTGGCTCTGGCACAGATGTACCTTGGGGTAAAACCTGAAAAGGACACTTTGAGCTAAACTCGAACAGGAACTGGTGCACGACAACATGCCTTTCTGCACTCTTGGTTTCGACACTCCTGGGGGATATGATTAGGATAATTTACATTTTCTTTATAAACCAATTTGTAGTATTTGAATATAATATGAGAATAAATGACCTAAGTTAATCCTAAGGTTTTTCAAATTAATAGTATGGTGTCATGATATTCTCTATATGATTTTATGACTACTGTTACTCACACAATGGTTTCTAGTTTTAGTCAATGACTGGATTCCAAGGAAGACATAGTAAGATTGAGAATGATGTACAATGTGGGAACGATGTTGGAAATGAGAAAAAAATGGAATTTTGATAGGTATAAAATATATTATGATCATGCCAAATCAGTTTCCTAAAAATATGATCAACAACATATATATTAACCAACTCTCAGACTCAAAAAATAAGAGAAAGGGGATGAATGATAAGAGCTCCAACAGTGGAGACCATGGAGAAAAAAATTCTCAATTTCCATCATGCAGGAAATATGGTAGGAGACACCTAGTAAATTGTCTCAATGGAACAAATAATTGCTTTAAGTTTCAGAAAGAAATACATAAAGTGAATAATTTCCGGGGAAAATGAAGATTACTATGGATGAAAATAAAAATGGTCCCAAGAATCCATTTACAGTCATTTGACGTAAATGTATGGGACCTGGCCATTACCTGAGTGAATGGACTATTCTATAGGATATTTTCTTGGTCAAAAAAGAATCTATGTGGAAATAAATGGTTGGAGAAATATTAAAAGTACTATTTCTCTTTGTTGATGGGATTACTGTCGAATAAAATTCTCTTGTATTTGTAACCTGGTAGTTTCTCCTGGGAAAATTATATTTGAGGAAGACTTATCTTTTCTCTGGTGCATATAGTTATAAATAACCATTTGGTTTTATTTGATCATTTGTTTTGAGGCAATTAAATGTTATTATATTTTGGGATGAAAATGAAAGGTATGAGATAACATTTGTGGTTAAATTATGTTATGGTAATTTTTGGAATTTATCTCATTTTGGTAATGTTATAAAATATTGTTTTTGAAAAAGTAAAACATGGAGACCGTGTGAAAACCTGTCGTGTCGGAAAAGCTTTAGTAATTGAACCCACAACTAAAGTGCGATTGGGATTTATCACCAACCACTGGACTACGTGAAGTCCCTGGTATGTGTGACTAATTATTTTTAGTTAAATGATTTTATTGATCAATAATAATTTGATTTGGGATATTATGTCTTATCAAATGAATACCCTTAGTATAGGAATATGATTCAGTGATTAAGTGATAAATATTATTTTGGATGATGTTCGCTTTGTTGGGAACAATATATTCCAAAGGAAAATATAATTCGATGGGATTTTTTTTAAGAGTAATGGTGGATTTGTATCTATATTTTTTTGTGGATTTATAGATATTTATGTTATTTATAGAAATGATTAATCGATAAAAGAAAATATGCGATTAGGTTAATTACTATTAAGTATGTGACTTTAAGGGTAGTTGATGTCATTTGGAGATACAATTTAACGTGTAAGACTACATAAAAAAATTCTTCTATGTTTTTGGTTTCATTATTAGTATGGATTATAATGAAGGAATTTATGGACAACTGTTTATTGAATGGTATTTATTTAACTTTGGGGTATTGTTTGTTTAGTTTTAGAAATTAAGATTAGTGTTTCTTTCTCTAATAGAATATACTTTTGGGGGATCATCAGATCTTATTCTAACTATTTTGGTTTTGATTAATCTCTAGTGACAAGGTAAATATATAGTCTATCGTTCATGGATTATGTGATTCTATTGATTTTTATTCTAGGTCTTCCAGTATGACCATGTCTTCTTGATTACTCATCGTTTAAAAATGTGTTAGTAGTAGAAATATTTTAAATAATGAAAATTTACTTAAAAAGTATGTATATCTCTTTATGTTCACAGTCAATCTCATAAATGAATTCTTCATCTTTATGTAATGTAACATAAAAAAAATGTTGTCCATTTACTTTTCCTACTGGGAAACTAATGATCATTTGTCCCATCATAGGCTTGTGGTTTTCTTCTTGTAAACTTTATCCTGATCAGGTTTTCTATCCCTCTCCATCATAACATGACACTTATTTTATCATCCACATCCATGTTTTTCTACATGTAATCCCAGTATAGGTTATCTAAGGGGACCTCTATACTTCTCTTCCATTCTTTTAAAGAGATAGTTATATTGACTCTTTTTCCGATGTTGGACTTTCCATTATATTCCCAAGACTAATTTTAAAAATTTCTAGGATGAAATTTAATTATGGTGGGGATACTGTAACACCCCAGGCTTCCATTATACACTTCTCTTTGAATAATACAGTAGCATGTGTTGTACGCAACTTCGAGTTCTAACACATCACAACAAATCAAACTACCAGTTTTGAATAGTAATACCAACTTTTTGAAATTTTATAAATATTATCTTTCAAAATGGACTTCATTTTTGGATTTGGAATATTGAAATTATCTTATTTTGAATTTTTTGTACATTTATGATATCTTTCATATCTTGATGAATAGTGAAAATTACAAAATTTTAATTAAAAACATCTTTTTTAATAAAAATAATTAGTACAGATAAATTATAAATTTGAGGGGTTTTAAAGTATATTTAGAATATATTTTTACCATTTAATAAAAAAAATTCATTGGAAATAATTACACATATAAACCAGACATAAAAAAGATTCAATCTTTTGATAGTTATTATTTCTTAAAAACACGCATTATGTTTTGAGAGTGGGAATTAATTTTAAATTAATTTCCACCACATTTGTTCTTTGAAAATATAAATATAGATTCCTTATTTCAAATTAAGAGGACCAAATTGTTTAAATATGTAACTTTTATTTTTAGACATTTTCAATAATTACTTCAGTAAATATTTTATTTACCGTTGTTAAAGGGTAAATCCGGTAAATAAGGGTTAAAAAATATTATAATAATACTAAATTACCCTAAAATGTGTCCTAACCCTATTGGTTGAAACATGTATGACCATGAAAATCTTTGGGTCGATTTTGGGACCCCTATATCCACTTGTATGTGATAATGGCACTTTATATTAATTAAGTTAAAGTAAATACAAAAATGACATAAGCATATATCTTTTAGGAAATAAATTTTTACATTGGGTAATACATGTTATATTTTCAAAAATAAATTTTCAATAGAAATATAAAAATATTTCCTACATTATGGTACTTTATTTATAATTTTATACATTGAATAATCATATTTATTTATGACATAATAATGATGCATTATTTTCCTTATTAATGAACGAACAAAATAATTAGTATTATAAATGTTAAGATAAATATAATTTGAATGTTTTGAATCCATACACGAATTTTATTTGTTAAAAAGACATGTTAGTATTGAATAAATGAATTTGGTTCGAATGAGTAATTTTTTGAAGACTTTTACAAAAATAAATTGTTAAATATTTTCAAAATTGACGTAAATGAGTTTTTAAAACAAATATTATATTATTAATTGATATTCTATTCTTAAAAATCTATGGTTCGGCCAAAGTATATATATAATGATAGGTGTATTATTAATGGCCCACTTGGTGGTCTCTAAGAAGTATATAATATGTTTATTAACTATATAATATAAAAATACAAAGAGACATGGTAAATGTATAACTATTTAACTAAAGGTTTAATCCAAAAGTTAAAGTTAATATAGTGACCCAAACCAATTTAAAACCTATTTTCTGAGTGGTTTTCTACCTATCCCCACCTTAAATTTTATATAATCCACTTTGGATCCATTATAAACCTAATATGAATTTATTATAAAATAATATTTCTAGATTTTCCAAAGGTGCCCCTCACCCCTCTTATAAAAGGGCACTCAACCTTCTCTCAAATTCACACCTTTAAAACCTTTTACCTCAGCCAAACTCTGCCCAAATATCCTCCCAACATCCATAACTTCATCCTAGAGGCATTAGTGTTATCATAACGCCATCCTATGTATCCTTTTTGATCAAATCAAAAGGAAGAACCCTAAGAAGAGGTAATCGTTTCACCACCCTCTTTCAAGTTCCTTTCTTCATCATCATCCTCTTTACTTATTATTTTTATTCTAAAATAATAACTCCAGTATCTTCTATATATTGTGATGTTATTATAAATATGTAACAACCAAATTTATTATTCTATCCATCCCTTGAATGACATGTCACCATACGTGTGTACGTACGGCCTACCATCTCCATGTCGTGCTGTAATTGTAATTCAATATATTATTATTTATATGGGTATAATAATGATGAATAATTCATGTAAATAATAAATATAACATGATAATGATTCTGTATATATGATATAACATCCAATTATATATTATATTAATATCAAAAGAATGATATTGTCCCTCGTCATACGTACAGACTACTGTCTCCATGAACGCGATGAGATTCATTCCCCATCGTATCCATTCAAGTATAATTCTCATTTGATGATTATAAATAAAGTTTAAGGACATGAAAGCATTGTGTATATGAATAAGATATATCCTATCCATAACAAACACGGCTTATTTAACAAAACATATAAAATAAAACGAGTAATTTAACACTCGGAACGATGATAATTCTAAGATATTATTAACAATGAAATGTTAAAAAGATCAAATATGCTATCATATTAATGTATATGATTGTTTTATAATTTAATAACAATTATATCACAAATATAATGGATGTTAAACTACCCTCAACTGAGGAAAAGTAATAGTTAAGGGATTTATTATCTCACCTTTAATTCTGTGAGATTCCCATTGTTCACGACTTATTTATTGCATGTGGTGTGTGTACGTCCCACGATTGTATTAATTGTGTAATATAATTTAATTTATTGATATTTACATCATCATTGTATGATACTTCTTTCATTGGGGTATGATTCATAAGTTAAAAAGTCGATAAGGGAATTTGAAATTTCATTTTCCACTCATTCGGCTTTTCGCATACTTAATTGATTATTTTACTCCATGATTATGTGTTGAATCACTATTTATTTTCTTATATCATAATTTCGACTCCCCTTTCTGTGGATATACTTGTGATATGTGTAATCCCTCCATTGATAATTTCTCTAGTCATCTATATGTACATGATAAGAGTAATTTTAACTCAATCTCCATTTGTGCAATTAAATATCCAAATCATTGGTGTTGTCTTTACAAGAATATGTGTGAATGTACTCTGATTGATTTACATTGAATATCCAATCATATTGAGTGTATATATATTTTTCACACATAATTATGTCGTTTAATTATCCATAACCTAAGGAAATGGTATTTATAAGAGAATTCATATCAAATTACATTCCATTGAGACTTCTTTGTTGTTATACACTAACTCACTTTTATATTGTGTATGTAATGTTATTTGACATAGTATATCATGAATCCATTTATTCTCATGATATTATAATTTTTTTATTACCTCAATTATTTGTATTCAAATTTCTCTGTTTTGGTTAGGTACTCTAACTAAAATATCATTTAATGTTTTTAAATAATTATTATTTTAAATCTTCGTTATTAATGGCCATATTATAAAAATGGTTTTAAGGATTTATTTATATGGGAATTTAAGTTTTAAAATTAAAATTCATATAAAAATATTCAATTTGGCATGGGAAACATTGATTCAATAATCTATTATTAAATGGCTTCATGTTATATAAAGATTCTTTTAAATGTTTTAAAGAAAAAGGGTGATATTTCTCTCAAATAGTTTTGATGATTATTGTCATCTATTTCAATATCCTTCATTATTCTCGATTGATGTTAATCTATTAAAATACAATCTTCCATATTGTTTTGAATGATTTATGTTTGACTCTGGATGTGCTATTTGTATACCATTCATGGGTTGTGGATAAAGTATTGACATTTCGTATGCTAGTTGTAATACAAATATTTTTGATATGTTTCAACTTTTAATATGAGGAATGCATTGGACTTAGAATGTGATGGTTGGAGCCCAGTATAAATCATTGATGAATCAGTAGGTCTCATGATACAAACTAGTGTCTTGGCACTAGGCCTCGAAAAAATATTATTTGTAGTCTTGGAACAAAGCCTTGACTATGTGGTTATGATAATCTAGCATTATGAATTCAATCATTATGAAAGTGGTTATTGATATTGCATGTGGTTATTCAACTATTAGAATATCCATGTGAATAAGTAAATGGAATTATTTCATTTTATATTTTCCATATTATGCTAAAGTTCATGTTTAAAAGGATTTTTTTTTAGTTATACATTTCATTAAATGTTTATTCTTATTTATGAAAGTTTCCGCTATATTTTTATCCTTACTAAGCATCTGAGCTCACCCCTTTCAATGTTTTATTTTTTCAAGGATATGAAGAAGTAAATTATGAATGACCTACAGGGATAGTATGTGGGGATATGAAGACAAGTTGTTGTAGTAGTTTTTTTTACTTTCTGATGTAATGTATGACTTATGAATATATCTAGTGTTTCAAATACTACTAAACTAATCTGTCATTCACGACTTGATATTTTGTGATCATGCCAATGTTATGTAATAAGGCACTGACTCTGGGTAACCATGGTTGGGAAATTACAGTCCCGAATGATCACTATGAATAGTTATCAAAGAATTTTTTATCTCATTTTTAACATGGGATCTAAAAAATTTAAAATAATAAGAAGCTTTAGATTTCTTACCTAGAAAATATACCCACGTAAATATAGTGTAATCATCGACTAAGACAAAAAAAAATATTTTCCACCAATGATTCCAGTTTATGTTGGATAAAAAAGTTCTATATGCGCCAACATTAATTCATTAGTGGTTGACTGTTCACTGACTAATTTAAAACATGATTTATGTTGCTTACCTTATTGATAAGGATCATAATCATTTGAAGAATCAAATCTATGATCTGGGAGATCCGTAACTAATCTTTTCGTAGAATTTTTACAAAAGTTCCTAAGGTTACATTGACCAAACCTTCAATTCCATAACCAAGAATCATCTTTCATTTCACTAAGGAAAGGTATATCTTGGATCGTAAGGTCTTCTAATTTCAGTGTGTAAACATTATCTTACCTATTTCCTGAAAGAATAAACTCTTCCTTGGAATTTTGTACAAATCACTTTTAATTCCTAAAATTCACAAGGATACCTTCATCGCATAATTGAATTATGCTAATGAGGTTGTGCTTAAGACCGTTAACAAATAAAACAATTGAAAACAAAGGTTTTCCAAGAAGAATGATATAACATATACCAATAATTTCTCCCTTAGCATTATCTCAAAAAGATAATTTTCCTCCTTTTGACTTGATAATCTTTTCAAAGAATATTTTGATACCAGCCATCTACTAGGAACATCCACTATCCAAGTACAATTTATTTCTGTTGGTACCTTATTTATTTTCCTGAAAATAATAAAGTTATTATTTTGGAATCCTACCTTCCTTGGATCCGGAATTTTTAGACAACAAAATTTTTGGTATCCACATTTGTTTTGAAAAATAATCTTTATAAAACACAAGAGATTCAACATTATTAAAAGAGAAATTTTTCATCCAATTTCCACCACATTGACATTCTGTACAAAAAGGGGCTCTAGATGGAATAAAATAACTATTTTTGAACAATGGTTTTCAGTGAGTATAACATAATCCAGTAGTATTTCCTTGAGGTTTTATTCGGGAATACACCTTGTCAAAATATTCCATAACAGAAGTAAAGTCTGCATGATGTTTTTTAAGAGAATATATTTTGGATTTTAGTCTGGTGATTAAATTCTTATCCTCTGGAATTATTTCCATAGAGTTATATTTTTCCTCAAAAACATTTATTTTTGAAATATTATTTTTAAGATATTTAGAATTTTCTCCTTTTCATAATTTACAAACTTAAAGTATTTAGAATGTTTCTTCTAAAAGCTCATCATTCTCTTCAATATCTCTAGAGAGGTTTGAAATCCATTTTGTATGAACTTCTTCCCTAGTTTTTTCCTTGTCCAATTTCTTAGAAATTTTTCCATTTTTTTCTTCTAACAATATGACTAATTTAGATCCTTTTTCATAAGAAGGTGTTTCTTCATTATTTGAAGATGAAGTATCTTCATTAGATGTAATATCTCTAGAATAGAATTCTTATCAAGAGAGAAATTTGTTAAAGCCTCGGTAGATCATACCGTGGAAATAAGACATGTATTAGGGAAAAATGTTGTAGCAATGAATCCAATATTTTATATGGAGATGATTTATATTCAGAAGATTCACTTCCCAAAGAGTCTCCACATCTAGCACTGCAAGTATTGTTTGTTGTAAGTATTTTCTTGTGCTTCGAATGATTGAAATTTTCTTGTTTCTTTCTAAATTCATTTCCTTCTTTTCCAATAGAGGGAAATCAGGGATGATATGACATGTTCTTCTACATTCGTAACAAGTAACTTCCCCATATTTCTTATCTTTGTAGTCTCTCTTCTTGTACTTATTCTGATATATCTTTTGGGCCACCATCTTGTTCATTCTCTTTGAAATATCAGCTAATTCATTCTTATATTTTTCTATATCACTAGATTTTGACTGAATAGTAACATTCTTTGACATTGATCTAGTTACTATTTCTGGAGTCTTGGCTTTCATATTTTTAGACGTAGTTGTAAAAGAAACTACTCCATTACCATTCTTTGTTTTAACATTATCAGCATCTCTCTTCATTCTAGTCTCATGCTGATGAAGAGAAAAAAACAGCTCATCTATAGAAATCTGGGTCATTGTCCTGTTATTGTCAAGTGTTCTCATCTTAGACTCCCAGCCATTTGGAATTATTTCAATGATCTTATCTAGAAGAGCCTCGTCATCCAAACATTTTTCTCCCATAGACTATAAGAAAATCATGATAGTCATAAACCATTTCTGAACTTTGAATATAGGTTCTCCATAATGAATGTTAAAGCCATGATATTCCACTCTCAACATAGATCTTCTTGTCTCTATAACATTTGAAGTACCAAAATGTGTAACTTCAAGTTTCATCCAAATACTGTTTTCAGCTTCACATGAAGATATTTGACTATAGATTTTCCTAGTCATGGAACATAGAAATGTATTATTGATATAGAAATTTGATTGATATTCTGATTTCTCAAGATAATTAAAAGCTATTAATTCCTTATCAGGAATCTTATAGTCTTTCATCAGCATTAGGTAGTTATCAACTCCAGTGTTAATAAAGAAAGAATTCATCCTATCTCTCCAGTACTCATTATAATTTCCATAGAAAACTAGCAGTCTAGTAGGATTTAGAATGTTGATAGAACCAACATTTAAACTTTCCATCTAAAGGAAATTATTTTTACACAAACTTGTTAGTAATATAAGTTTGTAATCTAAAGAAAATATCCTAAGCAAGGATATTAGAAGTAGAGTGACTCTATGAAAAAATGAATCCAAACATTATGGATCCAAAAATATGATTTTGAAAAAGTGATGAAGAATATTTCTCTTTGGATTCTAATCATGAGATGAATTCACATTTTTCCAAAATTCTGAATCCAATTGTAAGATTGGTTTAGGGTACAAGGTCACCTCCTCTATTACAAATTGTTTGATTGAATGTAATATAGATATGATACTAATTTTAGTATCAAAATATGATGTAGATTCCCAATATAAAATAGTGGGGTGAATTGTGTACTTTAAAAAAGATCCTTAAGGAAATTTTTCATAAAAAAATTCACAACACCTATAAGCTCTAATAACGTGCTTAATTCCGGAAAAGAGATTCTAGAAATGAATCTTAACAAAAGTTTACCATGACTAAAATCCTACCTCAAAGTGTATAAAATCCTAAATAAAAAGAGTACAAGTCTATGTAAGTATAAGAAAGTTATACTTTCCTCAACAACCAAA
Source organism: Viscum album (assembly GCA_963277665.1). Classification (NCBI taxonomy): domain Eukaryota; kingdom Viridiplantae; phylum Streptophyta; class Magnoliopsida; order Santalales; family Viscaceae; genus Viscum; species Viscum album. The sequence continues at coordinate 1,930,432,644 of OY728133.1, forward strand.
AATACTGCGAAAAATAATTGAAACATTACAAGTGACAAAGTAGTAACTCTTTTAACCCAAAGAGAAGGGTATCCAACAATCATGGAAAAAGGTCCCTTGATTTTTACATTTAAGAATGTCTGTATTACCCAAACCTAGGTAAGCCATAAATCTGATGATCTGTATCTATCTTGCTATCCCCGTTGGCCCTAGATTTGTAATTAAATCTACACATCTGACTTTACAACCCGAAGTCTTTGATTTTAAGAAAATCGTACCTCTCTACAAAGAAAGTCTGCAGGAAACAACGTTTGAACGAGCCGTTCAAACATTCTGCACGATGTCTGCGAGTTTATAAGAGCCTCTCTCTCTAGAAATCACTTTAATAGCATGTAAGATAAGTTTTCAAAATTCAGTATCAAAGCTGTGAGCTCATTCAAATGATCTCCTATTTATAGGAACATTCTGAACGGCTGGCTCCCTCTACCAATGGTGATATTTTTCCATGAATTTTTTTGGGAACTGTACACGTGTCACTCAAACAACGGTTAGTTAGTAACTGAATGCACGACATCATTTTATAAATAAAAAGTATAAGAAAAAATATTTTTACATAACCAAAATCAAATATTTATAATGTAATCAAATAAATGTTTGGAGTCTAACCAAAAACAAATTCGGTTTCTAGGATACAAGGATATTGATATTTTGTTTTCTAAGGAATTCGAAACATGAATTCTATAAAATTATGGAGTCAGAATTTCAAGTAAATTATGAATATTGATTTAGAAGAATTCAGAACCTAAACATACAATGTTTGGAGTAATATTTAATGAGAATTTAGAGTCAGAACAAACAATGTTTAGAGTCAGAGTTCATGAGAATTTGGAGTCAGAACTCATAAGGTTCGGAGTCAGAGTTCACGAGATTTCAGAGTCTGAACATACAAAGTTCAAAGTCGAGATTCATTAGAATTTGGTGTCAGAACTCATAATAGTTCAAATTTTGAATTCAGAGAACTTAGAGTCAGAACTCAGAAGAGTTCAGAGCCGGAATTCAGAAAACTCGGCGCCTGAATTTAGTGTCTGAAAACAGAGTTCAATATATCTATGTATTATATGATTCCAAGGTTTTAGTTATGAAACTGTATGTTATAATCATCAATAATAATGAAAAATGAAATACATGGTAAGGATAAATCACCTTGGTTATGGAATATTTTCCTAATATATGTAATACATAGGGTACAATGAGATTTTCCTTGAAATAAGGTGTTTGTGATTTTTAAAACTAGAAGTAATGATAAAGTCATATGGAGACCTTATTTTCTCACAAATCTCCAAAAAGTTTAATGGAATGAAAAATTCATAAGGAAAACCTTATTGACTCAACATCTAAGTCATTTTAGCCCTTATGTTGAAGTTTTAGTCTCCTATTAAGTATAATTGTATCATAGTTTTTGTAAATAATTTTAAATATTTTAACTAATATTTTTAGTTCTAAAATAGTTTAATATTATTGGAATATAAATATTATAGATATTAAAAATTTGTATAATCATTTTTAAATATTGAATTCATTGTTTCAGAAACATTATCTTTTATGATAATCTTGTAAATGGGGCTAGAAAGTGTGGTTTTAAGGTGATAGTGTTAATATGATCATTATTCTTTTATATATAAATTCAAAAAAATTATTCAAATTACCATAATTGGATTATTAGATGTATTGTTGAAATATTGTGACTTTAAAGCCAATATAATATATAATTTAACTATATAAATAAATATGATAAAAAGCAGTTTTGAATTAAAATTAAGTATTTTTAAATAATCATCCAAAAAATGATGTTTATCTGAAAAATACCAAAAAACATAATCAAAATATAGGTCTGACATCCTAAATTAAAAAAATGATGTTTATTTAATCGAATAAAATTTCAAAATTTGTCTAAAATTAATTTTATTACTATTCATATAAGAACATAAAAAGAGTTATTTTGTGAAAATATTATTTTCCACAATATAAATACTTCACTAGAAATGCATGTATTAATATCAATAAGAATAATATATAGAAAATAATTATAAATAATGTTTAATAAATATTTATTACTATTTATATAACTATTTTTTATATATATTTTATAAATTTAAAATTTAAATAATTATAATAATAAAAGGTTGCTTCGTAGAAATTTTCTATTACGTGTAATTAATGACATAAATGGGCTTGATATTGTGTATACTACTAGAAAAAATAGTAGTGCGTGCGAAAAAAATATAATATAAATTTCTCTTGTTGTGAACTAAATCAAATCATAGTACTTAAATATAAATATAAATATATATATATATATACAATATTTCGTGTTACATGAAAAGTAAAATATCAAAAAGATGAACATAATTCAAAAAAAATTACAAAATCTCATGATGTTACATATTCCACATATATATCTTAACGTTATTCATACATAAAACCTCACATGATCTGAATCTAGAATAGTTATTAATAGATAATTACCTCTCTTTTGAGGAGAAACTCGTGAATATCTTCAATGGTAGAGACAAAGTTATACATAATAAGATAATAAACCAGCTCGGAGTGAGGTGGGGCCCATATGTATAAATACATGACATTGGAACCAGAGGAAAAAATGAAATAGTAGTACCTCACCTATTCTCAATAGATAATATGATATGAAATTTATGTAATGAAATTTCTAAAGGGGGAGTAATGTAACAAACAAGAGTTTTATAATGATATTTGAAATAAAGGTATATTATGGTATAGAAAATATTATACAGATAAATAACATTGAGCAACTAAAAACACATTTTTTCAACAATTCAAATCATTAAATTAGTCATTTAATAAACCCAATAAGGTTCCAATTATTATAAGGGTATATAATATAAATTATGGAAAAAATATTATGGGAAAATATGGATTGACCCAATTTACTAAATTCATCACTCCCACAAAAAACTATAGAAAAAGAAATTATTTAAAAAATTAAAATTATTTAAATATAGAACTTTTATATTAAGTTAGTTGAATATTGAATGAAATATTGAAGTGGTATATATTAAATTAAATTTGACCCTTGAAATAGTTACCTGGTCGTTGGGAATAATAACATGACCATTTAAAATAACAAACTAATTTTTTTTTAATGTAATTTAATATTAAAATAATAAACTATGATATAAATAATGATTACTTGGACTAATTTCGTTAAATATAAATATTATAACACCCCAAAATTAATATATTTATTTAAAAATTGATGAAAATAAATGCATAATTATAATAAACTTTTTTTTAATGTGTTATTTAAAAAATTTATTTTATATTAAAATTTTATATTAACTATTTAAAAAATTTATTTTCAAAAATTTCACTTCATTTGTGAAATCATCATGTAAAAATCCTCAAAGGATTATTTTTACTAATTTTTTGAAATAATTCAACTTACATGTGAATATTAAAAATATAATTTTTCACGTTTCTTGTTTTTCTTAAATTACATCATTAATTATGTAATAATAACCTAAACATCTCTAGAACATGAGTTTCATTAAAATTAAATTTAATTTCATAAGATTGTCCTTAAAATATGAAAAACTACATTTCCTGACGTAATTTTTTTCCAAACCCTAAAGTCAAAAGTGATCTATTAAAATAAAAAAAAATTAATTTTCCCTATTCCTTTTTAATAAAGTAATTAATCTTATGTTTTTAAGAAGTATCAACTATCAAAAGAATATATTAATTTAATATATGATTTATATTTCCAAAATTCGCTATTACAAGTTCTACCTTTGATATAATATTTTATTCATTATTTTATTCTAAAAATACCCCTCTCCCTCTTGTTGGAAAACCACAATTCCAACCCATTCGAGCTCTAATTTTCTTATGAAATCACATCATTTAATACCATAGGGACATTAGAGAAATTATATATTAAACCACATCAAATCATAAATCTTGTCTAGTTTCATACATTAGAAGCCACACGTAGGAATGTGTATGTTTTTTTTCAAACACGTTTCTCATTCTCTAACCTCCTCTTTATTTTACAAATGTATTTAAAAAATTATTATACGATTAATTATAATTTATATTAAAATGATATAAATTATATTAATGTAATATAAAAAATACATATTTTAAGTACTTATATTTTATAAAAAAATTCTCCTCCATTAGAAAATGTTCCCAGAATTTGTCAATTAACCACCTAGAAGGATGTTTCCAATTATTTTATTATAAGAAAACCTAATTCTGGTTACTATAAAATTTTTATGATATATTAATATTTTAAAATTTTAAAATTTTTTTAAATCATTAATAATTAATTGTACAAATCTATAAATTTCATTAATAAAAATGGAGAAATCGATTGAAATTTTTTTTAATGAAAAACTAACATAAAAAGGTATTCTCTTTAACTATTTGTTTTTTTATAATTTAAAAATAGTGGTAATAGTTAAGAAATAACTTTTTAATAAATGTTTTAATAAATCTAATAGTATTATTAATGAGGCATAAAAGTAATGAAATAAAGTGAGATTTAAGTTAAGGGGATTCTAAATCCTAACTCATATTCTTTGGGTCATACCTATTTCACTTCAATTTCAAAAGGGATATTCCTATTATGGTTCTCAAATATCTATTCACCACTCGTCCCTGTTCATTCACATATATACATTTTTCATCATTTATTTTTCATCAGAATAAAATAATTTTAAAAAAATCGTATTTTCTTTCAGGAACACATCATTAACTACTCCCGAGTTTCTATTTCTTCACCCAGAAATGATGATATTTTTTACAAATATTTTTCTTTAAATTAGTGGTGAACCCCATGTTTATTCTAAGAAATATACTTGATGAAATCGATATGAATCCCTTTTCTTTCCATGGGTTTTTTCATGACTGTAATTGTTATATGTTCTATGTGGAATGCATATTTATTAAAATATTTTTCTGTGTCGAGTGAGATCAAAATTATATATCCATAAATTTAATTATGTAATTTAATTTATTGCACAAGATAATGTGAATTATGCCTGAAAATGAGATATCTTTCTTCATAATGATGATGACATGATTATTCACATATATTATGTGTAAAAATGATGTTACCTTTGTTCAAAACCATGTGTGATATTTGTCGAGTATGACATGATGATGAATTTTTATAAATTTCAACATTCTATGCATTAATAAAATGTTTTCCTTTCGGTTACAATGAAGATACTATTCTTATTTTGTAAGGATTATGATTATTCTTCCCATGATATATTGATTGATTTCCTTTATTCATCCTCTTAATGGGTATTTAGATCACCGTTTATTTGATTTATATACCCAAGGGAAGACATGTACATAAGATATTGTATAATATTTATAAGGATAAATAACAAGAATATAAATAAATATTTATGTTTAATTATATTCTAGAGATTAATAAACTAAATTTTCACAAGAAACTGGAACTTTCGATCCTTGAATGTATAAATATTATGTTGTTTTTATTTAAAATGTTGTAATAGGCATGTGTAAAAAATTTGTATCATTATATATTCCATCCATCAAGAATAGTGGAAACTTTTACACCCCATATTGATAATTGGTTAAATTAATAAATGAAATGGCTCCTGTAAATAAGGTGAACCTTTCTTTTCAGGAGCCTACCATGTTATAACTCCAGAGTTAAGAGTTCTTGGAATAGACTAGTGATTTGGATGGGTGGCATTATGTAGAGATTTCTATGATGTGTGTGAGTGAGTACAAATGGCACTGGAATGAGCATGTATTGGCATGAGGGAAAATTCATTAGATGGATTACCTATTCGAGCACATGGTTGGGACCTAAGGTGGGGAGCATGTGTCTATGGGGAAACATGTGGCACCGAGAGGGTTGGACCCAACGAAGATATTATGTGGGGGGATCTCAGCTATCAGTAGGGCCCATTTGTTATATTTTGTATTAGAATAGCAACCTAGTCATAAGTGTGGTGCACCTATTGGGTTGATATATAGGGTCCATAACGAGAATATTGTTCTCTAGGGGGGGTTAATGTAACACCAAATAATGATTATCGTTAAAATTACTAAATGATATGAATCTTGTTAAGAAGGTAAACATTTTTTTTCAAGAGTCTAAATTGTTATAACTCCACATTTATGTGTATTTGGGATGGATAAGTGATTGGGATGGGTAACCTTTTAAAATGTTTACACGGATGTTTGTGAGTGATGAAAAATCACACTGAAAATAACATGTGTCGACTTGTGGGAAGTGTAATTAGTCAAATGACCTTTTTAGGCACATGGGTTAGCTTTAGTGTAGGGACTACATGTCTGTGGGGATCTAGTGCCTCCTAGTGGGACTAGACCATATGACCATGTTATAGAAGGGATTTTCTATTGTCATCGTGGCCTACTTGTTACATAAAAAGTGATCATTCGTTTATACATCCTACTGTCTCCATGAACAGTGTAATCAATTTTGAATTTAAATATTTGTTAGGTTATTATAAATAAATAAATAAATATTATATTTGATATTTTTATCATTATTAAAATTATATATTTTATTTAATTATGATCATATTAAAAGGTCCAAAATTTCAAAATTAGAATACACAATAAAAACAAATCAATTATCACATGAAACATTGATTTTAATGAAGAATTGTTATTAAACTTGTCATAAAAGAGAATATATAAAACATATGTGGTATATGATAAATGAGCATGGTTCGATAATATATTATTAATAAACCAATATTTATTATACAGGAGGTTCAATATCATATGAACAAAGTCAAACCTTAGTTATGATTTTTCACATATCACTTTTACTTCCATGAGACATATACATTATTGTATAGTTATTACATTGTCTAGTGTATATAATTCGTATTTCTATACGAGATATCATGAATATATTTATAATTATCATATTTAATTATTCGTTTGATGTAATTTTATTCATGGGGCTTATGATTTAAAATTTAACAATGTAGAAAGGGTTGATTTCACAATGTCATCATTATTCATGATTTTTTGTTCACGTCTCATTTAGAAGAATTATTTTTTATTTATATCAAAAAACCATTGTATAACCATATCATCGGGTTATTCAAATCATTTATAGTCCATAATAGCAATTTTATAGTATTTTGTGAATAATTTGTTTGACAAAATGTTTCTATTAAAAAGAGACATTATTTCACTTTTCGGCCGAAAATTATTTTATTCAAATCTATGTCTTCAAACAAAATCACAATCCTTTTTAACATTATACAAATGATTTAATAAGGTAATTTTTACAAAGTTTTTAATTTTTTTAAAAATGATTTCAAATAAATCTTCATGTCATTTTCTAAACAATACCAATTATAAAATAAATTTATTGTATATATAATCCATATATATGTTTTATTTATATCTTTTTTATTCATTATTTTGATTTTGTATAATTATTTTGACTGATGATTTAAAATTTTATTACCATTCTTTATATTATTTTCTATGGATTAGGAATATGTTTATTTAATTGGTGTATGAATTATAAATAAATATGTAGCCTTTAAATGTGAATATGTTTGTTCATTAAGCTCCACCTTTTTATGAATAATTCACTAGAAAAAGTAAGGGATGGGTGGGGCCTACAAATTGTTATCCCCTCACTGCATCAATAAGTCTCATTAGAAATATCGATTGGCAAAATTAAAAGGTTTCTATAAAAATATATAAATTTTTTTATTAATGGTCTTGAATGTATGTTTTATATGTATGTAATATGTAATTACCACATCATGAGATCAATTATTGATGTACTAGTTGTTATTTGATTATTTTTATTATCCCTAGATATGTTTAAATATTATATAATAATATACATGGATGTATTTGATCATAATCTATTTATTCCATAATATGATCATTTTATTGGTAAAATGTAATGTGATTTAGTTATTTATCTTTCCATATTGATTATTATTATTTACTCATCATATTATTTACAATATGTTTACCCTCCCTTAGAATGTGAGATTACAAATTTTCCTATGATTTATTTTACCTAGGATACTAGGAATTGATTTTTGATTGATATGTGCGGATACATTATGAGGAATAATGGATTTCTACAAGAAACAATATTTTTATATTTTTCTTTTTATAATTTTTATGTAAATTTCATGTTTGTATCTTGCATATCACAACTACAAAACTATTCTATCCTTCTAGATTCAATTCATTAAAACTAAAAAATATATAATCCATTTATATCTATATTGATAAATTTATAATATAATTTTAAAAATATGATCATGGAAGAAAAAAATTTAGAAAAAAAAATCATGAACAAATTTAAAGTGTCTTCTTTATGGTATTGTGTCTCATACACCATGTTTAACCCATTATGATCAATTTCATCATCCGGAATAATAAGAAAATGTTATCTACTTACATTATAAAAAAATATTTCATATATATTACTCCATTTATTTTATTCATTACCATGTTATATTTTATTAAATAACCATTTGTGATCATGCCATGATTTTTGAAAATAATCATCACATATATCCAAAATGACATTTGTAACACCCTGAAGTTCTAAATGGTTGATAATTTATTCAACATTTCGTATGAAACACAACATCAAGCATATATTATAATATAATATTTTATGAACATGAAATATACATATAATTTTAAATAAATTAAATAAATTTTATATCTTTCATTACACTAAATACTGATTTTATCTTCCATTACATGCAAAAATAACATTCTTTTATAGAATGTGTTACATAAAAAACAACTTTTTACTAAATAATATTAATATTAATTCTTAAAATTACAATTAATTCATTGTTATTATATGAAATGTTTTAAATATGATAAACTATCTTATTAACAAATATGGTTCAATTCATTGACAAAAAATTAATTACAGATGAATGTATAAAAATTGAAATAAAATGAGAGGATTTTATAACAGAAATTATGTGAGTCATTATCATAATCAATTAAATATATTTTTATTAATTTACCATCAAAATAAAATTTATATATTATATATTCAAAAAAATATTTTAAATTTACGAAATATATTTTACTAGAATATGATGAGAACAATTCCACTTTTGCACAAAAAACTTATATTTCTAAAAGGCACATTTTTCTTCTTTTCATGGAGTAATTATTTTAGAGAAAAATGAGGAGGCATTTATGAATTTCAATTGATAAAATAAACATCATTTTTGAAACAATAATATTATAATTATATTAAGGTATATTTTTGATCTTTTTATGAGATATTTTATTTTTTGATCAATGGTGAGAAAATGCTTAATTTAATTAAAAATAGGATTTTTATAAAAATAATCAATTTAAATTATAATTTAATTATTTTTAATGTAAAATTAGAGCATTAATACATCTATTAATGTAATTTTTTTTTCATATTTATCAATTTTATATTGAATTTAGGTATAAAAATTTATGAATGTGAAGAACATTTTAACTTTAAAACCCCACATTGTCGTCATACCCTAAAGATAAATTTTAAAATAAAGCCTTACACTTATGTGAGATTAATTTAGAAAAATGGCTTCCATATTTGGAATAAAAAAATTTATAACCACTATTGTGGTCATCCTAATTTTGATCATTGTGATTTGCGAAAGCATTTAATATTTACTATAATGTTAATGTAAATAATGAGTTTACATAGTGGTTAGTCTTAATGGATAAGTAGTGTAAATAAAAAAACACATATCTATAATTCATTAGATGAACATACTTATACCATATCCCCTCATGGATCTAAAATGGTTCATTACCTCCACTATAACAGGGCATTCACTACTGTCACATATTCACACCTCCCAAGGATTTTACCCTCCAAATCATATCCAATGTAAATTTTAACGATCCCTAAACTAACCATATATACCATATTTTGGCCATATATTCATCCAAGGAAGGCCTTTGGTGCAAACCAATAGGAGTTACCAGTAGAAGATGCAATGCTCATTAATATGCATCTTCTTTTTTTTTCTTTTTGTAACCCATTAAATTATTCTAATAATATTTTTATAAAATAATAATAATAATAATAAATATGTTTATCATTTTTACTTAGGGTTATTAACTACACCCACACACATATCTATCAAATGGGTTACTAAATCATTATTTGTGTGTAAACAAACTACAGCCTCACGAACTAATATCATAAATTTTTATATAACCAAAATTAGATGATAAAAATAATTATGATAATAATATTTGTATATGATATATATGATATTTATGATTTATCTAGGATTATATAATTTATATATGAAACATAAATTAATGCTTTCAATTTTGGGGGAAAATGGAAATGTTTTTCATGTGTCCGACAAACTAAAGCCCCACGAAACAATGTGATCCATTCATGCATTACGTGGAATGTATTAAAGATTTTTTCAATATAAATATTTTAAATATATGTAAATTTAATAAAATTAGATAGTTCGTATATATATACCATTTAATTTGTCCCAATATTACGAGAAAATGGAAACGACGTTCATCAGTACGTATGACCAACAATATGCATTAATTGTATGGTTCATTTCACATAAACAAATTTTATAGATAAATATAAATACATATATTCCTAATATATATGATATTTAAATCAAGTTTAAATACTAGATATTATTAATTGATTATTTATGTTGGTGTAAATTATAGCATGTCAAAACATACTCGAAAACAGTGAAAATAACACAAAAAAGAATGAGAATAATAAAATATTATTAAAAAATAGATGATAATATTTTATAAGAGGATAATATATGATATTATAAATATTAATATGGTTATTTTATAAGTTATTAAATTTATTATAACCATTATAAAAGATTTAAATGGTATTTAACTAAAATGCAGTGTAATGTAATAGATTTTGTCCCAATTTACAAAAAAATTATACCAATTTGTTATTATGAACCAATGAAAATTTATGTTTTGTATATACCACCACTTTTCAATATATTATCATGAATAAATCATTATTTATGGTATTTTTATTTTCTATTTAAATTATTTCCACAGAGGGCACATTATTTTGAAATTACCAAGTGAGAGGGTTATTGTGAAATTTTTTGTGATTGATAGCTTTCCCATGAAAAAAATGCTTTATAATAATAATTTTTCATTGGTCATTATATTTACCGTATATATCCATATTTTTGTGTGTTGGATATAATTATTTACTCAACCATATACCATATTATATATGGTGTTTACATTGAATGTTATTTTTTTAACTACGAAATATCCTGATAAATATTTATCCTTTACTCAAAATTAATGCATGATAAGGAGATATTTTGATGAATTTAAGAATATTATTCAATATATGAGGAATTAATTATACATGCAATACATGGGTGGGGGACCAGTTAATGTATTCCAATCGATGATTCAGTAGTCTCATAGGATGTATTAGTTGGCCAAATTAGATTGGTTTTTACCCAGTATGTTTTAATGTGTATTAAATATTGATCTTGATGGTAATAGTATCATGCGAAATAAAAATATGACATCAAATAATTGATAATTTACTTTATTTTTCATGAAATTTATATTATCTATTAAATTTTCACCATGAAAAAAATATATGGATGCATTTAATTATTAGTTTATTGAATATATATAACGGATTTCTGTTGTCTAACATTACATATTGATTATTACTTATCATGTTATTTAAATAGGTGGTGTATTCAGTTATTTATTGTAACATATTGAATATTCATTATGTAATCATCATTGTTTTTCCTGGGCATAACCTTTTCTGAGAATTTTATCTCACCCTAATTTTATTTTTATTACACAGATTTTTAAGAAGTTATATTTGAATTAGTTTTAAGAATGATGTTTATTATCTTATGTTATGTATTGCGTTTTATTTTATTTTAAAAATTAAATATTGATACCATTAATTTAAACTATTTTTTTCAAAAATTCTAAACTATTTTATCCTTCCGGATATGAATCTTATAGCTATTCCAATGTAATAAAGAAAGTCAATAGATTTGGTCTACAAGGATCATGGTCATTACAATTGGTATCATAACATGTTTAGTAGAAACCATGGGAACTAGATTTATATAAACATATATTAGGAGATATAACACTCAGATAGAATTTCAAGATATGCATGTAAGATCATCCTAATGTTGTTCAATGTAAATAGTATGTGGGTATTCGTATAAATACGTCATTGTCAATATATTACAATTGGAAGTGATTTTACAATAGATGTACATAGGGTTAATAACTATGAAAATGTCTTAAAATCTTGATTCAAACATACCCTGGTCTATAATAATGGGTTTTACTGTGAATCTGGTTTGACACTCACGTGGGATATGCTTATGATAATTCAATTTTTCATTATAATCCATTATTATGGATTTTATATAAATAATATTCACAAAGTGACCATGATTTTGATTATAAGAATAGTTATAAATGAAAGTTTCAATTTCTCTTAATAATTTCACTATTTTTTAAAATATAATTTATACTCAATTATGATATGCACTAATCTATCATATGTCTTCATTTAAAAATTGTTCCTGAAATAAGGAATTATAAACTCAACAATGAATATAATCTAAATATTAAGAAAGATCATGTCTATTGGGTTATTAATCCAATCATTAAATGGAGGTACTCTCTAAATCAATATCATAATACGATGAAATTGTATAACTTATTAATGAAATAGGGAAATAATTAAATATTTATTATGGGTTTAAGGAGATGCATTAGAATAAGAGGATGATTGAGGGAAAAATCGATAATGTTAGGAAGAGAAATAATTATTTTCAAACATGTGATAATTGTGGAATGAAACAAGAACGGAATCACATAAAAGGTTTGAAATTTTTATAAAAGTGTAGGGAGAAAGTAAACCTTTGTTGTTATATCAATGTTAAGAAAAGTTTTTACAATGTACAATGATTCAGATAAAAGGATATGGGATACTAAAAAATAAATTCCTTATCTCCAAAAGAATATAACTGAAAAGTGTCTTATGGATCATGGTCACACACATAATACTACCATAGATGAAGAGAAGTGATTAATATTCTTATGTTTATATAATATAATTATTTCATTATAGTATTTTTTTAGTGATGTACTAGTTCTATTAATTATGAAATTTGAAATGATTGTATTGAAATATAATTTCATAATGGATATTAAAGAATATGTATAATCACACTAAAAAATAAGAAAAAGTATTTAGTTACATATTTACCTTTTTGGAAGAATACAAGATTGAGGGAAAGAAAAACCTTAATCATTTATTTATATTGAGATTATAAAATTTGATAAAGAGATGGTTGTTATTGATAAATTATAGCAGATAGTGTTGAATATCTTGGAACCGGATAATGAGTTGTTAAAAAATTAGTTTATGCCATAATATATGGAGATAACAACACATTTTGGATTTAAATAATAAATCCAATAATCTATGACTTTCTCAGGTTATTATGAAGAATCCATTTTTTAAATACCAATTTATGGCAATTCACATCATTATCATGAATCAATAGAATACAAGTTGATGGTATTCACATGTTTGGCATGTGATGATTTTGAGTTGCTTCATGTTTTTTGGATTAATGATATTTTCATTTTGAAAATTATGTGACCTTAAAATCTTTTGGATCTTTATATTTTCTAAGGGACCTAAGTTGAACCTTTTATGAAATGGTTAATGTTGATCTATGGAAGATGTTTTAGATTTTTTATTTTAAATGTTTGAGTTCGAGAATATTTTGTTGAAAATAAGAAGGCGTAAAATTGGAATTAGATAGGGAAAGTGAATACATAGAATAGATTGCGAAGAAAAAGATATCTAACTAACTATTTCATCAATAACTGACTTAGTCTTCTTTACTCCATAAAAACTACATTACATTAAGTAGCATATCTTCCATGTTCATTTCGACGCCCATGACCTCTTGATCATCCTTCACATGGAAGAAGAGCTTTAATACTTTCATATATGGTCTCAACATCAATGTTGAAAGAGTTAGAGATTTCATCCTACATCTCAGTATTATTTTTAGGAGAGTTTTCGCTCTTCCTATCAACCTCCAGTTATCCTATCAGAGGAGGAATCTTTTGATGTTGAGTCTCTTTATTTGGATTCTCTTCCTACACATGGGGTCCACTCGAAGACATTTTATATTTGTAGGAAACAATTTAGAAAGAATCATTATCTATGATGGGTTTCGATGAAGTTGTAAAATTTTTATAATTAAGTGGAGCATTCAAAAATAATTTACCTATTAGGTGACATTAATAACCCATAATATCATAATTAATCTATTGATTATGAACTTATTGTATATCTTACTCATTGAATTGTTCAAATATTGCATCATGGTAATTGTATATGGCTTGGGTGTGAGATTGTTTTATGTTAGTATAGTTTACATTGCTAGGGTGGGCATTCAATTCATCAGCGAATATGGTGGCCCATGATTTCATCTTTTCCCCTAATGTACATGAATATACTGTAGAACCCTGGGACACCCTGAGAGGGGAGGGGTGAATCAGGTTGTCAATGTTTTCTTCTTAAAGTTGTGGATCTTGTTCCTATATTGGTAGGAACTACATAAACCTGTATGATGTATATGACCAGCAATGAAACATTCACATGCAAAGAGATAACACAACAATTTTACATGGTTCACCACTAAGGGCTACATCCAAGGAGCATACACCGACAAGTTGCAAGTCGTACCAAATTCCACTAATCTTCACTAGTTGTGGGTTACAGTGGTTTGGGTACAATCCCTCTATCCCAGGATCACTGAATTTACAATGGTTCAGGGATAGCCCACTGCGTCCCTCGATTCACCCCAGTTGACTCCCCCTGGCTCACTTCCTTTAGTGAAGTCTCAATCAGTTTATAGATGTGAAGGTCTCTTCAATAGATTTGCATTGAAGTCTTTGTCTCATGTTCAGCATGAGACTTTTCCTGCATCAAGGTTCAGAGTTGATTCTATTTTCAATTCAAACCTTCTTCTTTAGTGAAATGACTAATACACTATATCCTCTTGTCTTTGTATTCCTGAATCACAACCATTTATGTGATTACTTAATTTGTGAAGCTCGGCTTACTTGGCATTGTCAGAATTAGTTCTCTATGTATGCATGAGATCATGCATTTATCATTTGGATTTCCTCTTTAATTTCAAATTGCACCGAAAGTATCAGGCAATCGTTCAGCTCTCATGTAGCTCCAGAAAGACGGCTGCACTCCAACAACACCTGGTGGTCCTTTTCAAGCCTGGTGCGTAAGTCTCAATACAGTAGGAAATTCCCAATACGGTGCACAATTCATCAACTCACAAGTCCAAACTGGCATGCAACTGTCACCAAATCACCTTCGCAACACTGCCTTCTTGAACTTCAAACCTGCGCAACTGACTTCCTTTCTCGCCCAAATCACCTAGGGACGGCAGCCATCAACCGGCGCACAACTTCTAAGAGCTGGTTAACAAGTCCCTCCAAACCACTTGTGCGACCACTCACAACTTCCGCTACTCCTACAACTATGCGTTTAGAGTTCAGAGTTTCTCTAAGGTTTGAGCTCATGGGAAATGAGGAGGGGTGGACCTCTATTTATAGGCAAACTGGTGAACCTGCGCGGTAGTGCATAAGTCACCCCTCGACGCGCAAGTCTCGGTACGCAGCTCCTCACCCCAAGCCTCTATCGCGCAACTCACTTCCACAACCCAACGAATACTTCCATGACCTTCTTTCGTTTCCCATATTTTAAAGTTGTGTTCTTGAAAAACGATAGGCGTGCATGTTTCTGATCCTTCTAGGCCCTGCTGTGGAAGTCTCTTCAAAGCGCGTAGGTCACTTGCACGACTAACCAAACACTTGAACGACCCTCTTCCCTTTTCTATTTTTCCATGTTCTGATCTTAACTTTCATATGGTGTGCAAATTTATTCTCCATCAATTACATGGCACGCAAGTCTCTTTGCCAAAAACACTTTTCTCCATTTGACGATTTCCAGGCCCAAAAATTTGGCAAACACTGGGAAATGGCGCAACCCTGTGTCTGTTATTTGTGTACCGCCTCCAGATCATCCCTTCCTTTGTCGACGTTCTTGAATAAAACATGGATCATTAACCACAACCCTTGAACTCAACATTCCACCATGGAATCTCCTTTGTCAACAAATTTGTATGTCATTTGTTTTCATCGTCAACAAGAACAATCACATCCAAACAACTTTTTCTTGGTGATTTGAATCCTTTCGAAACTCTTCTTCCTTCATCACAAACTTCACTATCGTGACTTGTATCCATCATCTTTAGCATCATCAACTTCTGAGACAATGAGATGTGCAAGGCCATCTCATAATTCCAATCTATTGCACACTGTATACTTCTTCAACCATCATTATCTACTTCATGAAAAAAATATGATTTAATTCTCCAAGAAGTCTCTTGCATGGTTCTCATGAAATCATGAGGAATTTCATGGTCTTTATCAAAACCCCATTATTCTTTAATCATCCTTAGATGGATTATACCTCAAATTATTCATTTTTGTAAACAATGTCTCACCTTTGACACTGGTTCATTGAACTTATGATCAGTACAACAATCGTTTGAATATCCATTCCTCCATTTCATTGAAGTACTTATTGATCTCTTTCATTTTGATCTTCATTGACAACTATTGACAATAAATACAACCATATACAAAAAGTGGTTCCAACAATCTCCCCCTTTGTATTTTGTTTTCAATACCTTATATATCTTCTGAAATGAATTCATCAATGTCAAAATGAGAATCTTCTCTTGAGTCAACTTTTCTTTTCAATCTTTCATCAATGTCAAAATTAAAATCTTCTTTTCAAACTACTTTTCTTTTCAGAAATTCATTTCACTTTCTCTCCCCCTTATTAACAAGAAATACAAAGCTCATGGTAGGGAGGGTATCACTCCATACTTAATAAATGTTTCATTAATCATTTCACACTAAGTCTAGTTGAGAAATTCTCAATGTAGAAAATAAGAGGAATTGATTTAGACAACAAGGCTGTCCATATTTTACAAATCATGATACCGCATGAGATGAGAAAAAATGTAAATTGTCTTCAAGGGTGTACCACTTTTATTTTTGGTAGAAGAAAATAAAATGTGATAGGGAATAATAAACCTAAAACTCCTGCACTCACATCAGAAAACAGATCAAAAACATTCAAGTTCTATTAGCAGGATAAGTGACCTTGGGGCACATCCATTCTTCTTATGTCACTGATCAATTTATTTACTCCCCCTTTGTATAATGATCTTATATCTGAGTAACCAAGGGATAGATATTGAGAAATAACATACCTTTTCCATTTACATGTTCTTCATGAAATTCATAGAGTAACTGCATTTGAGTCCAGCTGGAGTTGACATTGATTGAAACATTGATTTTGGAAGCTTATTCATTTTTCTCCCCCTCAAGGGAAAAAGTCATCATAATCTTCATAAAGAGTGATCATTATCCATCTTAATCATTGAATATCAATTGAAGAATCTTCCAAGGATTGAAACATCTTTATCTTAGCTGTCAAGAGTTGACAGCATTCACTACTTCTCAGGTTCTCCCCTGAGATCATTCTTCACCTTCAATTACATGCATTATTAGCACAGATACAATACACAAATGGTTAAGGGAATAAGGTGGTTCATCTTTGCTTCATCAACATGAGATGCATGGTTGAGGTTATTTTCTCAACCAATATCCTTTGTTCACCCCAGTTTTCATGCCTGCACATTTGAACCTATGTTCTGACATCTGTTGATGTGTTGTGGCTTCCATCACATTGACTTCTTCATTGTGTGGGGAATCGTTATTCTTAACAGCCATAATAAATGATAAATTCTTACTCTTTTTAAGGACTTTTACTTGCTCTGGTATTAAGGTTATAAAACCTTTTGTAATGTGACATGATTTCTTGCATCTCTCACACGGAACATCTTTGACATGTGTGTTTCTCTAGGATTGCAATATCTCCTGCACTATTTCATCATCACGTGAATGTTTTTCTTTTCCTTTAGAAATATCCTTGGCATTTTAATCTTCATGTTTCATCATTCTTTTCAAATATTCTGGCCAGATGTCCAATATGTCATTCGGAACTGTTGCAGAAAGTTTGGATCTTCCACATGGGTTCATCTGAGTTTCATCCCAGTTAGTTTTTCTTTTAGATGAGTGTCCCTTAAATTTCATGGATCTAAAATCCTATGTCTTCACAGCTTCCCTTCTTGAGATCCTCATGGGGAAATGTGTGTTCACACTATTATTCTGATTTCTTCCCATGGTATTCGCTTCATATATAGACGACATCATAGGTATTCTATTTATATCATCTATGGATATTTGTTGACATAGGGATGCACAATTCTTTTGACCACTGCCACTGCATACATCACATATGTTATCAGGAATTCCAAATGAGTTTGAAATAAACAGATGCTTGTGGACAGTCACATATTGCTTCTTCTTCTCTAGATTTCTTCCTTTTGATACAGGCTTTCTTTGTGCTTTTCCATTGAAGATATTTTTCCAACATTCCAGTGCACAATGCCTAAATCTGTTGTAGCACCAACAATGAACCAAAAATCTTTTCTTTTTTTATGTTCTGTATGAGGTTGTTGGGCCATATTCTTAATATTTTGGGATCTATTTGAGGAACCATCTTCCTCCTTTATCTTCCCATCCACCCGATCCATGTTAGTCGGTTTCTTCTTCTCACCTTTCCTCATCCATACTTGTTTAGAATTTTTCTTCCAGCCTGCACTGATTATGGGAACACATTTAGAAACCAGAGTACAAGATGGTTTGGACAGTACCTTCACTTCTTTAGTAGCTTGTGATAAATCAATGAGTGATGTCTGGATATTGTTATCACATTTTAGAGGACTTTTGACAATAGAATCCTCTAGTGAGAATTAACTACCAGTAGCAACTAAATCTTGATGTGGATAATCAAGGGTTGTCATAATCATCTTGTCACATGTTGGAGGTATTTTAGATTTAGATTCCTCCAACAAACATTGAGTACAAGCATCACTCATTTCATTATTTTGTGAAATCTGAATATGTGTATTCTCATTCATGGTCAACTGGGCTTCCAATTTTTGACTCTCAATATTGATGATGATCTTCTGATCATCAATCATGATCATCTTCTCTTCACAAGTCCTCTCCAATATTTCAACCTCATCTTCATGCATCATAACTTTGTTTTGTAACAATGAGTCAAGTTCCCTAAACTTCATGGAAGTTTCTTCCAAACACAAACTCTTGACTTCTTTGCTCTTTTTCATCTCAGCTTCAAATTCATGGATCTCTTTATTTTAGAGTCTTTTTGACTTCAAATTTTTCTTCAAAGACTTTAAACTGTTTGGTGAGCTTCATACATTCCAGAACATTTCTTTCCAACCACTTTTCCATATTGTCAGCTTCCCTTTCTAATCGAGTGATCTCAACCTGCATAGATAGGAATACGCTAAAAATAATAGCAACCCTTTCTTCAGGAATATCCTGAAGATATGTTCTGAGTTTTTCCTAAATGTTAGAATTAGGGGTGTCATCCTTTCCTATAGAAGAATTATGAGCCACCTGCTTGATACTTTCCAAGCCTGATGTTTCTTCATTATTGGAATGGCATGGAGAATAAGACACAATATCATCATTGGTCATGAGGGACTTCTTAATCAACTTCTTCTCTCTCTCTTTCCTATTTTTCGAAGTCTTGGTTGACATAGATTTCTACTCTAAATCTTCATCAAAACTACTCTTCATGGTTGACTTTAGGAAAGTAACTCAAATCCTCTTCTCAATAGAATTACTGGAGAATATCCAACATATGTTAACCTCCCTCTAATTCCACCTGTAGGACCCCGGGACACCCTAAGAGAGGAGGGGGGAATCAGGTTGTCAAATTCTTCTTCGTAATGTTTGGGATCTTGTTCCCACGTTGGTATGAACTAATTAAACCCATATGATGGATATTATTAGCAATGAAACATTCACATGCAAAGAGATAACACAACATTTTTACATCGTTCACCACTAAGGGCTACGTCCAAGGAGCATACGCAGACAAGTTGTCAGTCCTACAAAATTCCACTAATCCTTAGTAGTTGTGGGTTACAATGGTTCAGTCATAGTCACTCTATCCCAGGCTCACTGCCTTTACAAAGGTTCAGGGATAGCTCACTGTGTCCCTTAGGTCACTCTATCCCTGGCTAACTGCATTGGGTGATGTCTAACTCATTTTATAGATATGGGGGTCTCATCAATATATTTCAATTGAAGTCTTTATCTCCTTTTCAGCATGAGACTTTTCTTGCATCATGGTTCAGAGTTGATGCTATTTTTAGTTGAAACCTTCTCCTTTTGTAAAATAACTAATACACTAGATCCTCTTGTCTTCGTTTGCCTAAATCACAACCACTAATGTGATTACTCAATATGTGTAGCTCAGCTTACTTGGCATTGCCAAAATCAGTTCTCCGTGTATGCATGAGATCATTCATTTATCATTTAGATTTCCTCTTTAATCTCACTTTGCACCGAAAGTATCAAGAAATATTTCATCTCTTGTTTAGATCTAGAAAGACGGGGGTGATCCAACAACACCCGGCACTCCTTTTCATTCCTGGTGCAGAAGTCTCAATATGGCGCACAAGTCCCTATACGGCGCACAATTCTTCAACGTGAAAGTCCAAACTGGCGTGCAAGTGTCCCCAAAATCACCTATGTGACACTGCCTTCTTGAACATAAAACATGCGCGACTAACTCCCTTTCTCTCCCAAATGACCTTGGGCGTGCAACCATCAACCAGTGCACAACTTCTAAGAGCTAGCGCGCAAGTCTCTCCAAACCACTTGCACAACCACTCCCCACTTCCGCGACTTCTACAACTGCACGACGAGAGCTCTGGTTTTCTCTAAGGGTTGAGCTCATGGGAAATGAGGAGGGGTGGTCCTCTATTTATAGGCAAACTAGTCAACCTGTGCGGCATTGTGCAAGTCAGCCCTCAGTGTGCATGTCTCGGTTCCCTGCTCATCACCCCTAGCCTCTATCGCACAACTCACTTGCGCGACCCAACCAATACTTGCGCAACCTTATTTCATTTTCCATATTTTGAAGTTGTATTCTTGAAAAATTATTGGCGCACAAGTTTCCGATCATTCTAGGAATTGGCGTGCAAGTCTCTTCACGGTGCGCAGGTCACGTGTGTGACTAACCCAACACGACACGTAGGTCACTTTTGCTACCTAGTATCTTATATTCTTGTACCACCTCCAAATCATCCATTCCATTGTCAACATTATTGATTAAAACATGGATCATTAACCACAACTGTTGAACTCGACATGCTACCATGGAATCTCTTTTGTCAAAAAATTTATTTGTCGTTTGTTTGCTTTGTCAACAAGAACAATCACCTCAAAAACACTTCTTTTAAGTGATTTAAATCTTTCAAAAACTCTTCTACATTCATCAAAAACATCACTATCGTGATATGTATCCTTCAGCTTTAGCATCATCATCTTCTGAGACAATGTGATGTGCATGTCTATCTCATAATTACATTCTCTTGCACACTATCTTCTTCTTCAACAGTCATATCTAATTCATGGAAAACATATGATTTAACTCTTCAAGAATCCTATTACATGGTTCTCATGGAGTCATGAGGAATTGCATGGTCTTCATAAAAACCCCATTCTTATTTAATCATCCTCATATGGATTATACTTCACATTATTCATTTTTTTAAACAATGTGTCACCCATGACACATGTTCTTTGAACTTATGATCAGTATAACAATTGTCTGAATTTTTATTCCTCTATTTCATTAGAGTAATTCTTGATATCCTTCATTTTGATGTTCATTTACAACTATTGAAAAAAATACAACCTTACACACAAAGTGGTTCCAACATATACATGACTATGATTCTCAACCATGTTTGTCTTTATTGAATCCTCATGGAAAATATTCTATTCTTCTTTCTTATTCTCTACATTATCAGTTACAATGACAATTATATCAAAACTAGTACAAGTATTATCCTCTTGTTATTCCAAGCTAGGCTTCTGAGAAGATGCTTTTTTGATTCTTCATCGTACAATTATTCCCATCATTCCCTCAGAATGAGAAAAGGTTATATATTGTGGAGTGTCTATAAGTATATGGGTCATGACCTATAGCATTAATGACTTTGTATAATTTGGGAGTATTTTCATAGATAATCTTCAACTCAATCGTATCATTATAATTTGAAATCACTAACTTATCACTACTGTGGAACCCATTTCTACCTGAAGCAAGAACATTCTGATGTTTTCAAATCAAGATACATCTATTTT
This sequence comes from Viscum album, assembly GCA_963277665.1. NCBI lineage: Eukaryota > Viridiplantae > Streptophyta > Magnoliopsida > Santalales > Viscaceae > Viscum > Viscum album. Next base: position 1,930,455,153 of record OY728133.1, read on the forward strand.
TATTTTAAAATTTTAATCTGAATATAAATAAACAGTGAAATATCATATAGAATTTTGGGGTTTCGGGGTATCTAATTTAACCCATAGACCCTTACCCACGTTTTAGTAGTGGTATCACCAACAAAAAATGGAATTAATGTTTTATCCCATTCATGAATGTGAAAAATTCCCAGCTTGAGAGATATGGAACAAAACCCCCAACACTGGATCATCAATTCTTCATTGGGGTAGATTAAATTTGGGTATCCACATCCAATCAAGCTGCATTTCTAGGAAGAAAACCCCCTATAGATGATATCTGTTACTTAATTTCATGTATTCGTAGAGACTAAGACCCTTTATAAGGAAATAAACTTGTGTTGATCAAGAAATCATGAATTTTGAGATGCTCAGAAACATAATCTGGGTATTAATTAAGGATAGAAAAGGATTGATTTTCATAAACTCCAACAATCCCATGAATACCATGATGTTCTTGATTCTCCAGCAATGCAGGGTCGTGGTTCTCTCCCAATACATAACCTAACACCATTAACATTCATGTTTGAGGTGCATGAATATGTCAATTAATAGGTTCATCTATGTCCTACTCAATAACTGTTTCACTAGATCTTGGTAAAACATTCAAGGTTTACAGATGTCTATTCGTTGCCACAAAAAATTGAGACATGACCGACGAGTCATCCCACAAATCCAAAGCAGTTGACTGCATAGCCGGAGCACTATGCTACCACCAAGAAACCAGTGGGTGGATAAAAAAGTGTGGAGCCATCCCTACAGAGGTAGAACCCTAAGCTGTGTAGTCACAATTGGAGGTCCCAACATGTTCCATTATCTCGTCCCGTGGAAAATGTTTTCGATAATAATTTATTACTTCACCATATGATGAAACCTATGATCAGTGATGAAGTATAAATAGTCAAAGAAGAAACCAAAGGATAATATTATGTTAGTGGAATATATATATATCATTAACTATATTTCAAAATAATATTAGTTTCTGAATGAAATAATGAACTCAAGGAAAAAATTCATCAGATAAGAATTTTACCAAATCATCATCATTTTTGATGATACCAATTACATTTTTCACCCCACAAGTTTATGAATTTTTGGTCATTAACATTATCCTAAACATGGTCTCAATATCTCACCCATGGTATTTGAGTATTAGTTTATTTCCACGGCCATGTTTTCATTTCCACCGATGTTCTCATATTGAGTAAACTTGTTATGTAATAATTCTAGGTGAATTTTAAACAATCCTTCATCATTTATGATGTTGTTGTTTTATTAATTATTTTATGATTTTGGGGTTTTTTCATCGGTTTTTTCAAATTTCAATCCATTTATTACCATTATAAAGAA